>CM065369.1:12945433-13652933 GCA_033032245.1 Poecilia picta | reverse complement strand
GAAAGAGAAATAGCTTCACAACTTGTCGCTGAATTTTAGCGCATGGAGGAACATACCATGGAGTGAAGCAGCGGGGTGTAGGAGGTGCTTGGGCTGCTGAAGAAGCTGTGCTGTGGCACCAAGTATTCATCTGCATCTACGCCATTATCCAGGTCCTCCCCACTGATCAGGCTGCGGTAAAACTTGGTGTCCGTTGGACTCGGCAGATGCATGCGGTCATCGCCCTGAAAAAGAAATATGCCTTAGTTGCTCTAACACACCAGAAAAGTCCTTCAGTGGACTTACTGCACATCTGAGAGGTGAGGTTTTTACCTGAATGACAAGATAGCGCGGTGGATCTCGAGCCATCTTCGTGAACTCGGCTATTAGTTCTCGAAAATGAGGCCGACTGTCTGCATCAATCATCCAACCTGCGCAGACACATTTGCAAAGATATTTAACGTTATACTTTTAAGCATAAAGGTTTGAAGTTGGAGAAATTCCAACTTATTGATTACCAGGGCCAACAAAAACGCAAGTATGTAAAATTGTGATGTTGAAATGTTTTCTTTCTCATTTTATAAATACAAGAATCGATTTTAAAAGCACTTTATGTCAAAGTTGGTCAAAGTTAAGAATAATCTGAAATCTGAAAGCCATCGGTTTCTGATTTCTTATTTGTAAACATATTAGAAAACAATGTATCATTTTTCATCCATCCATCCATCCATTTTCTTCCGCTTATCCGGGATCGGGTCGCGGGGGCAGCAGCTTCAGAAGGGAGGCCCAGACTTCCCTCTGCCCAGCCACTTCTTCCAGCTCCTCCGGGGGAACCCCAAGGCGTTCCCAGGCCAGCCGAGAGACATAGTCCCTCCAGCGTGTCCTGGGTCTTCCTCGGGGCCTCCTCCCGGTGGGACGTGCCCGGAACACCTCACCAGGGAGGCGTCCAGGAGGCATCCTGACCAGATGCCCGAGCCACCTCAACTGGCTCCTCTCGACGTGGAGGAGCAGCGGCTCTACTTTGAGTCCCTCCCGGATGACCGAGCTTCTCACCCTATCTTAAGGGAGAGCCCGGCCACCCTGCGGAGGAAACCCATTTCGGCCGCTTGTATCCGTGATCTCGTTCTTTCGGTCATGACCCAAAGCTCATGACCATAGATGAGGGTGGGAACGTAGATCGACCGGTAAATCGAGAGCTTCGCCTTTTGACTCAGCTCTCTCTTCACCACGACGGACCGGTACAGCGCCCGCTTCACGGCAGACGCCGCCCCAATCCGCCTGTCGATCTCCCGCTCCCTTCTTCCCTCATTCGTGAACAAGATCCCCAGATACTTAAACTCCTCCACTTGAGGCAGAACGACCCCCCTGACCCGGAGAAGGCACTCTACCCTTTTCCGGCTCAAGACCATGGCCTCGGATTTGGAGGCACTGAGCCTCATCCCGGCCGCTTCACACTCGGCCGCGAACCGTTTCAGCGAGAGCCGCAGATCACGATCTGATGAAGCCATCAGGACCACATCATCCGCAAAAAGCAGAGATGCGATCCTAAGGCCACCAAAACGGATCCCCTCAACACCTCGGCTGCGCCTAGAAATTCTGTCCATGAAAGTAATGAACAGAATCGGTGACAAAGGGCAGCCTTGGCGGAGTCCAACTCTCACCGGAAACGAGCCCGACTTACTGCCGGCAATGCGGACCAGACTCTGACACCGGTCATACAGGGACCTTACAGCCCGTATCAAAGGGCCCGGTACCCCATACTCCCGGAGAACCCCCCACAAGGCCCCCCGAGGGACACGGTCGAACGCCTTCTCCAAGTCCACAAAACACATGTAGACTGGTTGGGCGAACTCCCATGCACCCTCCAGGACCCTGCTGAGGGTATAGAGCTGGTCCAGTGTTCCACGACCAGGACAAAAACCACACTGCTCTTCCTGAATCCGAGGTTCGACTATCCGACGGACCCTCCTCTCCAGGACCCCTGAATAGACCTTTCCAGGGAGGCTTAAGAGTGTGACCCCTCTGTAATTGGAGCACACCCTCCGGTCCCCCTTTTTAAACAGGGGGACCACCACCCCGGTCTGCCAATCCAGAGGAACTGCCCCCGATGTCCATGCGATATTGCAGAGTCGTGTGAGCCAACACAACCCTACAACATCCAGAGCCTTAAGGAACTCCGGGCGGATCTCATCCACCCCCGGGGCCCTGCCACCGAGTAGTTTTTTGACCACCTCGGCGACTTCGTCCCCAGAGATTGGAGAGCCCAACCCAGGGTCCACAGGCTCAGCTTCTTCAACAGAAGGCATGTTGGTGGGATTGAGGAGGTCTTCGAAGTATTCTGCCCACCGACCCACAACATCCCCAGTCGAGGTCAGCAGCACACCATCCCCACTGTAAACAGTGTTGGTGCTGCACTGCTTCCCCCTCCTGAGACGCCGGATGGTGGACCAGAATCGCCTCGAAGCGTGCGGAAGTCTTTCTCCATGGCCTCGCCAAACTCCTCCCACGCCCGAGTTTTGGCCTCAGCGACCACCCGAGCCGCATGCCGCTTCGCCCGCCGGTACCCATCAGCTGCTTCTGGAGTCCCACAGGCCAAAAAGACCCCATAGGACTCCTTCTTCAGCTTGACAGCATCCCTCACCGAAGGTGTCCACCAACGGGTTCGGGGGTTGCCGCCACGACAGGCACCAACGACCTTGCAGCCACAGCTCCGATAAGCCGCCTCGGCCATGGAGGCACGGAACATGGTCCACTCAGACTCCATGTTCCCCACCTCCCCCGGAACGTGTTCGAAGTTCTGCCGGAGGTGGGAGTTGAAGCTCCGTCTCACAGGGGACTCCGCCAGACGTTCCCAGCAGACCCTCACTACACGTTTGGGCCTGCCAGGTCTGACCGGCTTCCTCCCCCACCACCGGAGCCAACTCACCACCAGGTAGTGGTCAGTGGACAGCTCCGCCCCTCTCTTCACCCGAGTGTCCAAGACATACGGCCGCAGATCCGATGAAACGACGACAAAATCGATCATCGAACTGCGGCCTAGGGTGTCCTGGTGCCAAGTGCACGTATGGACACCCTTATGCTTGAACATGGTGTTCGTGATGGACAGACCGTGACGAGCACAGAAGTCCAACAACAGAACACCACTCGAGTTCAGATCAGGGGGGCCGTTCCTCCCAACCACGCCCCTCCAGGTCTCACTGTCATTGCCCACGTGAGCGTTGAAGTCCCCCAGCAGAACAAGGGAGTCCCCAGGAGGGGCGCTCTCCAGTACCCCCTCTAAGGACTCCAAGAAGGGTGGGTAATCTGAACTGTTGTTCGGCCCGTAAGCACAGACAACAGTCAGAACCCGTCCCCCCACCCGTAGGCGGAGGGAGGCTACCCTCTCGTTCACCGGGGTAAACCCCAACGTGCAGGCGCCAAGATGGGGGGCAACAAGTATGCACACTCCTGCCCGGCGCCTCTCGCCGTGGGCAACTCCAGAGTGGAAGTACGTCCAGCCCCTCTCAAGGAGACTGGTTCCGGAACCAGAGCCATGCGTCGAGGTGAGGCCGACTATTTCTAGCCGAAACCTCTCAGCCTCGCACACTAGCTCCGGCTCCTTCCCCACCAGAGAGGTGACGTTCCACGTCCCAAGAGCCAGCTTCTGCAGCCGGGGATCAGACCGCCAGGGTCCCCTCCCTCGGCCACCGCCCGTAACACATTGCACCCGACCCCTTTGGCCCCTCCGACAGGTGGTGAGCCCATTGGAAGGGGAATCCACGTCTCCTCTTCGGGCTGAGCCCGGCCGGGCTCCGTGGTTAAAAGCCCGGGCACCAGGCGCTCGCCATCGTGCCCCACCTCCAGGCCTGGCTCCAGAGTGGGACCCCGGTGACCCGCGTCCGGGCAAGGGAACGCGAGATTCAAAGTTCGTTTCCATCATAAGGGTCTTCAGGTGCTTCATTTTTCATCCTCTTCAAATTTATACGTATACACTACTTGGTGTTGATCCATCATAGAAATAAAATGCATGCATTTTTCCCCTTGTAATGTGAAAAATATGACTTTTTCAAAGTTATGTAAATAGAACCTCAAGAGGAAGTGCTTACATTTCACCATGATCATGTAGACGTCTATGGTACAGATCGGTGGTTGAGGGAGGCGCTCTCCTTTTTCCAGGATTCCGGCTATTTCACTGGCTGGAATCCCATCATATGGTTTGGTCCCGAACGTCATCAGTTCCCAGACGGTTACACCTACGAGACAGATGCAAGAGGCAGTTGGTAAATGTTAGGGCAATGAGCTGTCATTCACTTTTGTTTTTGCCCCCAATAAAGGAGAAGAAACAGAAGTTGACAGGATGTACGCTCCTCAAATATCACATGCTATCAAAACATGGACAAATTGGCTCCGCATGCAGGAGTGGGAGTTGACAGGATGCATCGCAGGGCTGGAGGAACCAAAGGAGGGGGAAGAAAGGAGGAAAGGAAGTCGATCACTTCTGCCAGGGTCTGCTGATGCTTTTGCCAGATTGAGCGGGAGGCGCGATCAAACCCTCGGGAAGGGAAATGTTGGAAGCGGGCCTGCTCTAAAAAAGCCTTGCTGTGTTTGGTTTGGTTGTGTGTGTGTGTGGAGGCATTTCTCCGTATGTTCAGTCCTGAAGTGAAGGGATGATTTGAGTGGGATGAGATAATGATTTCCTCTGACGTAAAATCATCCACCTGAACCTGCTGCTGTGTAGGTGAGTAATACCCATTTCAGATGCTGGAGAGAAATATTCCATTTTTATTATGTTCTAAAATGTTAAACAGCTTCAAAAACCCCAAAGTCAACATCCAGCGTGAAATAGAATCTGCTCTATGCTTCGCTTGCTGGTAAAATACTTTATTCAACAATGTTTTTCAGTGAGTCTGTCATTAATACTCAGGAGAAGCACACAGGCTCAGCTGTTTTAGCCATTCAAAGCTCAATCTGGTGCAATAGAAGCATTTGCTTTAAATACAGAGCATTAGTCTTACCGTAGCTCCAGACGTCGCTCTGATGAGTGTAAGTTCTGTTCAGGATTGATTCAAGAGCCATCCATTTTATCGGCACCTGAAGAACAAAAATGGGTAAAAAGCATAAGATTATCTAAAAAGCCCTGGAACATTTTTTTGATTTAAATCATGAATGTCAGGAAATGGGGGTTAGTCCAGCTAATAATTACTTAACCAATCGTGTAGCACAAAACTGTGCATTGCACCGAACTTTCAATCAAAACCGGTCAGTTGATTACTGGACACTTCAGTCACTAATCAAACCAATACCATAATATGGGGGCATTTGAAATGACACATACTTTGAAGATGTAACAAGACTGGATGTTTCACCAAATTCCTTGATTCATTTTCAAAACAAATAAAAATATTTGTTTAGATATGGCAGCATATCAAGCAAATAAGAAATTAAAGAAAGCGAATAACTTAACAGTTTCCACTGTAAGAAAGCTTTTAGAGTCAGTTTGCCAGATATTTAACAATGTATGAAGTGAATGAGGCCATTTGTAATTTTCAGTAAACCTGACTGTGCTCTACAGGTCAAAATCTCAAGGGAAGCTCAACATGGGACAAGTATTTGGACGCAATGTTAATCTTTTGCTTCTCTTGAAAAACCTAAATGAATTTCACAAATTTTGGAAGATGTCGACTGGATAATCAGATTTTGCTTTCAATAACAATTACAGTTTTTCTTAATTTATCTGTAAGTATAATGATGCTATGAGATTTTTAACAAATACATTTTACAAAAGAAAAAGTGTCACAAATACAGTGCAAAAGAATGCAAAAAATTACAGTTTGTATTTTAATACGAATGCCAGGATGTTCTTCAAGTCAGAGGAGGTTACTAAAAAGTACGGACAAGAAAAAGTCATTGAAAATGTTAAAAATTGTTCTGAAAACACATTTTAGATTGATAGAATAATCATGTTTATCTTGTTGCAAAATATATCAATGAATGAATCCTAATTTTGTATTAAATATAAGCATCTTTCAAAACTGTCTGTACTTTATGACTATTTGAAAGCACTTGAAATTCTTGCATTCTTGATATTATGTAGGCATCTTTTATTATTTTTTTTACATCATCATTTAAATTTTCTCAAAAACATGAACATGAAAAGGTTTAATAACTTTGATAAAACTAAAACGATTAAAGTGGTGCCATCGATGGCCCAATCCCATCGTAATAAAAAACAACAAAAATAACACACTACGCCTTTAAGACCAAACCGACCTTTCCTCCATCTGCATGGTATTCCTTCTCGTCTGCGTTGAGGAGTTTGGCCAGCCCAAAGTCAGTGATCTTGACATGATGAGGAGTCTTGACCAGGACGTTTCTGGCTGCTAAGTCACGGTGCACTAGGTGGCGCTCCTCCAGGTAGTTCATACCCTTTAATCAAACAAAAATGAACTAATGCATGAGAGCAGCAGATCATTAAACAAAAGTTCAATGTGGTGGGTGAAGCACTGTTTTATATAAATAGCAAAAAGTAAAATAAAATGTGATTCGCTCACCTTGGCTATCTGAACACACCAGTTGAGCAGGTGCTGGGAGCCGATATTGTCCTTTTTTTCTTTGACGTAGTCCAGCAGGCAGCCGTACGGCATCAGCTGCGTTATGAGCTGAACCGTCGAGGTGAGGCAGATACCCAGCAGACGGCACACATGCGGGTGTTCCACACTGGCCATCACATAAGCTTCCTATAATGCACATGAACATATTGCATGTTTAATCTGCTTTTTAAGGATTGAAACAACACTGCAAAAACACAGCAAAAAGAATTATGTGTCTTGCAGACCATTTCACAGAACCCCTGGTAGAAATGTACATGTTTATCCAAGCAACTGATAGCTTGAGAAACATCTGTGGGATACAGAGTGTTGGGGGATAAGTCTCTTAGCAGCGGTCACACACAGCCTGCTCTATTTTATTGCCTGAGAGTGGAAACTCTCAGTCATCATACCAGAAAAGCTGCTTTAGAAAAAAAAAAAATGTATTGCGAGCACAAAAAAAAAAGAAAAAAAAATGGCTTCTGCTTCTCGCATGGAGGCGTGAGCAAACAGTATTTTAAATCAAGCTTTACTTGGTATGTTCCCTGTCACTGCTGTAATAATTGCAGGCCAAATATTTTCTTCATGCTTATTACTGCGTGTCAGTGCTGTTCAGTAAATAAACCCCTTGCATGAAGCTTTGTTATTCTGACAGCAAGATAAAAAAAGGAGGCTTCAAAGATCCTAATCTTTTTTTTTTCTCCATGCCCCAGAGTTAGACTTTGATGTGAATTCACGTACATGGCAGGATTTATGCGCAAGAAAAACCCAGCAGCATGACCACATAACACAAGATTTGAGACACTGATTTTTCTGTTTGTAAAGGTGAACGAGAACGGCCTGCGGCTTCGAAGCTGCATTTAATTTCCGAGAACCATCGTCTTCTTAATTACACACCAACGCCTACACGTTGCCCTCCAATGAATGAATCCGGTTTCACAAAACTCCACTAGAGACTCTGTGTGTAATGCGACACACTTTATTGCAAAAAAACAAGCCCTTGTTAGCTTAAAAAGATCGTCTGGGTTTGCTATAAACTCCCAGATAAATTGAAGTTCTTCCTGCAATCGGCTGACAGTGGCTCACCTCAATAAATAAAAGCCTAACCTCATCCTTGCTTTGTTAATTTTTTTTTTTACATGACACAAAAACATTCTGATATTTCCTTTCACTTTCGTTTCCAATTAAAATAGAACAAAATAGATGAGGAAAATACCACATTTAATGAATGTCTCTTATCCCAAGCACCTCCTTCAACATGAAGACCACGATCCCCTCCGACCCCCACAGAAAAAATGAGAGCACATACATCCAAGATCTCCTGATTGGCTTTTGGTGATGTGGCCTCTCTCAGAACCTTGATAGCCACTGGGATCTTCACATCCTCTCCTTCTGGGACCCAAAGACCCTGCAGGAACACAGTGTTTCTGTTGTGTCATTTTCTATGCTTGAAATGTCAAGAGACACAGGGATAATATGCAATGTACAAACTGATTTTAAAGATTTATATACATGCACATTTAATAGCTTTCTCATCAACAGTTTGCAATTTTGTTTGCAATATTTTGGAAATTTTAACTTACTTATTTACTTTTTAATCACAACAGCCCACAAACTGTTTAGCAAAACTCATATTATAGAGTCATAACATGCAAACTGATATATACAACCAACAGAAATATTTTGTCATGCCCCACACAATTACGGGAAGACTCTTTTGATAGTTGTCCAACAGACCATTGCTGAAAAACTATTAGGAGAAGAAGCCACAAAGACTCATTGACAAAGAACAGGCTGAAGCAGGCCATACACACAGGGTTGAATTTAGAAAGTTGACTGGAAGAATAAAGTGTGGCAGGAAGAAGGTTCTCATTTTGTGATTGGAACTGAGCAACTTGTTGTTGTAGATCCAAAATGTTTTAACAGCATAGTCATCACCTGAAGCTTTCCTCAACACTCTTTATTAAAATATTTTCATTGGTCTCTTCAGAAATATTCTAAAATTTTGAATTTTGAACCTTCAGTAGCTGTAAGCCATAATCAAGCAACAATCCAAAATAAAAGCTTGAAATATCCCTTTGTAGACATTAAAACCCAGATTATTTCCCAGTTTCCCATTTACAGAGGCATTACTGAAATAAATCACTAGGGACAAGTGCTGCGAATTAGCTGTTGCTATTGCACCATGATGCTAACATGGGACTGCTGTTTTATTCAGTTTGTCTATGTAAATGTGTGTCTGTCCCTATCAAATAAACTTTAATAAAAAAAAAAATAAAAATTAACTCTTCACTGACATTCTAATCAGTTCTACAAACACCAAAATACACACTTGCACACTGTATTTGACTTATCTGTCCTCTATTAGAAGATTTACCTTTTAATTACGGATGGAAATAAACAGACAGTCCAAAGGGCAGATTTTTGTGTCCTAAATACAAATCCCCAAATGTGATTAGAGCAACGGCTCTGACAAGAAACACTGAAGCCAGTCATGCATGATGTAGCAAGTTAAAAATGTGTTGTAATTGAAAAATCAAAAACACATGTAGATCTGTGAAAAGTCAGCATGACGGAGCAACAGAGTTTCAGAACTGCTCAGCACTCGAGTTTCTATTTTACAATAAGCCATTATGCAAGCCAAACCTGTAATTACCTTGTAAACTGTACCGAAGGCTCCTGATCCCAGCACTTTAATTTTCTTAAACTCTGGTTCCTTCAGTATCCGCAGCAGAGCTTGGTTTGGTGCCTGTCCACTCGGAGTGAGAGGTTCAACTAGCTGCATGGAGGGAGTGGGGTCCATAAAAACATGACCAGAAAAAAAAAAAAAAAACCTGTGAATTTGTGCTTTGAGCTTAAGCCGTGTCTCCTTACCTCTCTCTCCTGGAGCAGTCTGCGCATTGTCCTCTTCCTCTTGATGTGGCGGCGGCGTAGGAGCACAAAGACAGAGAGGCCTGCGATCAGAACTGCCAGCAGCCCACCAACAACCCCAGCTGCAATTATGGAGAGACCTGAAGGCCTTCCAAGAAAAATATATAAAAATATGTAAGTATATTAAATATAAAGAAAACTAACAAAACTAAAATACATAAAGACACAAGAGAGAAGAAATAAACTGATAAACATATTTTAAACAGATGGGAATTAGTTGGTTGGCCTGCTGAAAAAAAACTATATTAAAATTAACTATTCTTTTATTACAGTACAATAACTTTGTATTAACTTTGTTAGAAATTATTTTCCAGGCATATAGTTTCTAAAGCTAAGCTGAAAATGCGTTATCTTCAGCAGATTTATGCTCCAAAAGAAAACACTAAATCAACATTAAAATATTCACCAGACACAAAGTCACCCTTCTTCTACGGCCATCTCAGTCCAGAGGCCTGAATCTAATTGAAAACCTTTGTGTTGAGCTGAAGAGACCATTCCAATGCCTATTCTTCTGACTTCAGAGCAGGTTTGCTTGTACTTACAAAAATTGGTCTGTTCTTGTCTTTTTACAGTATTTCTTTTGGCTTGAAATCATAGCACTGACTCAGTCACCACAAAAGCTTAGTTTGTCTTCTGTTGCACGAATTGTGTGCTTATGGTTTTCCTGCTGCTTCACAAAAGTAGTTCAAGTCTAATGTCCAGCATCTTGAGCACAGTTCCTGTGACAATCCGCACACAGGTAGCAAGGCTTGTATTTTTGGCAGGAAGCAGCTTTTTCCATGAACACCATTGTTGCTCAGTGTTCACAAGATGACGCCCTTAAATCTTAGCCAATGTGGGAAAGGACTGCTCAGTTTCTTAGAAGTTATACTGGGTTTCTTCATGACGTGACCGATAGTCGTTGGTCAACCAGTTCTGGTCAGAGTAACAATGATCTCGAGTTTCCCCACATTTGTACACAATCTGTCTGACTGCGGATTGTCGGAGTCCAAACAGATCCCAGAGATAAATTAGTAACATTTTCCAGCCTGATGAGGATTGACTGCTTCTTTTTTGGTGGTCTTCAGAGATCTGCTTTGTTTGAGTCATAGTACAAAATCAATCAACTTCTTTTTGGAAGTTCAAACTTTGATGAATGAAATGTGGTGGATAAAAAATGTTTGTCATTCTATCAAGGTTCCTGAACAAATGTTATATAAAAATTCAATACACTTTATAAACTCTGTTGTCTGGAGTTCAACCTCCTTTAAAGTTAATTTCAGATTATAAAATACTGAAGTTTCCTTTATTATTGCAGATAGGAGGGAAGGAATGAAAGGAGGAGGAAAGGAGAGAAGAAACAAAGAACAGAAAGAAGGAAAGGAGGCAGAAAGAAACATGTGAAAGAAACCAGGAAAGAAGGACAAAAGGAAGGAAGGAACCAATTTAGGACAAAAAGGAAATAAGGATGAAAGTTAGAAAGGAAAAAAGAAGGAAAGAGCATGAGAATGGAACAAAGGAACATGAGGAAAAATGAAAAAAGGAAGAGAAAAAGGGCTTGAGGAAGGATAGAAATATATGGGAAGGTAGATGGAATAAAGATTTATTAATAAACATTTTGCTACTGGAAAAAAAAAGTATTCAAATTGCATAATTCTCCATACTTTTACAGTTTGTTCAAGAACCTTTCAATATTGATTGAAAACACATAATTGAAAAAGGGTTCAAATTAATCAAGTACATTTTTTTAAATGAGTTAATTGCATTTCCATTTGTCCTACATCACACTTACTTACACAGTAACATTCAAACTGTGAACGGCTCAAACGCATTCAGTCAAATGTAAACTCACCTTTCACCTTGGCAACCTTCAGGACCTGGTCCCACACACCTGAAGACACAACAAATCTAATGAAAATATGGTCCACAAACACAACAACATGAAGGAAAGCCAGGCTCTGCAGGCGGTAACCATCAAAAACCTGACTGATGCTACACGTCCTAGGCTTCTTTACTTCTGCCAGCAAAAATATTCAACTCAGACTAAATATTCTGAATGGATTCATAAATCAACTCAGTTCAGCTGGGAACTATTTATTTCCACATTTCCAAGCTATTGAAATGTTTTAGAAATATGTATCAGTTTCTTCTTTTTTTACAAGACACACACAAAAGGCCCAGTAACATGACTGCTCTGCGTGGTCTGAAGGTATGTCAGACCCATTTTCCTTCTCACTCATCCATATACCACCGAGGCTCAGTGTTGATTGTATATTGCAGGGAACATTTGGCTCGCTTTCATTTCAGATTTGTATTGGTATGGTTTTGCTCCACAAAAGGACTACAGACCACTAAAATTAAACACTGCAGCTAGAGAATAAATAAATACAATAAAAAAGGGAAACCAATGGAGACTTCAAATGAGGAGGGCAACAATATCTGGAAAAAACACACCAACATACTTGTCTGTCTTTTTTTTAGTATTATTTTGTCTCCAATAAAATCTCCTGACTTCTGTAAACTTAGCTGAACCCTTTCAGATTCATGTCATTGTTCCACCAAACAAACCTTTCCAACTCAGAAACTTAATGTTCAGCTCTCTGGTATCAACTATGTTTACCCCTTGGTGCAGTTCTTGTGGCACAGCTGGCACATTTGGTTCTCATCTACGTATTTCCACACCAAGGTGTCACCCTCTCCCGGCACGCCTTGGGGACAACGGGGCACGCAGTACAGTCCATCCTGAAAGTTGGCACACTTTGTACAGTTTCCAGGACCCTGGAAGAAAAAAAGAACCAAAAACATTATTTTCATGTTTACAACTCTAATGACAATTGCTACAAATATTATATTGTCAAATCTCCTAATAAATGTGGAAACCCTAAAAAATTAATCATGCAACATGGTGTTGGCAGGATCATGATGTGGGGAGGATTTTTAGCATATATTGGTCTGAGTTCATTAGAAGAAGAATTGTGTTAAACACAAAGCAGTCCTGGAGTGTAGCAAGTATCTCGTATCTTGTAAGTGTAGCAAGCAGACACCAGACAGAGAAAATGCTATAAGGGAATAGTTTAAGTCAAAACAGATTCATATGTTAGAATGGCCTGGGCCAAATAAAAAGTGCATTTGGGCTGTTGTTCATGTTATGGACTTATTTACATTAATCCCACTTAATACCAGAAGTATTAAGTGGGATGCCAAATTGCTTTTTTTAAGTTAATTTTGTGTTGAATTAACTTAAATGCTACAGATTTTTAACTGAAAGGAATTTTTTACTTTGACTTAACTCAAAACAATTAAGTTCAATGTCATGTTGGTATGCTTCGTCTGACCTCATGATGCAAGCTTCGCCAGGGACTTCGCTACTGTCAACCTGAGCCAAAATACCTTAATAAAGAGCCTTTATTAGTTTACTTATTTATTTGAAGTAAACTAAATTATTTGAGTATGACTGACTTAAATTTGCCAAGTTAAACCAACTTAATAAATTAAGTTAGATAAACTTAATTTGATTAATTGTTACCATTTGAAGAAATTCAATTAAGTTGGTTCAACTATTTTCTTTTTCAGTGTAGAGAAACACCCTCCAAAAAAAAAAAGGATCACTGTTCACTGATGCTCTTAATACAGAGAAGAGAAATGAACTTAGGAAAAAAGAATTGACCAAAAGATCAAGTTTCTAGATGTTCAGCGCTAGACTGCAAAAGACTTGCAGCTGTAATTGCAGCAAAATTTCGTTCCACAAGCTACTACCTCAAACGGATGCCAGTGCCACGTATAATTTTTCTTCCACTTCACAATTATAAGCTACTTTGCAGTGCTCTGTCAAATAAAATCCAAGTAAAACATACTGAAGACTGCGGCAGTAATGTGAGAAAACGTGAAAAATGTCCAGAGGTGAGGATCATTTTCCAGGGCTCTGTGTTTGTCTTCTGCACATGATTGCAGTATCTTAACCTCTTAATGCCACGGGAGAGCATCTTTACTCAGTCAGCATTTCTGTTGTTGACAATGGTGGCATAGATTTCCCCTGTTATATTTAAAAAAAAGCAGAGGCCTAAACTTGTTTTAATCAAAATACAGGATTATGCGCATAAAAAAGCAAACAGTTAGCCAACTTCATCTGACAGTCACACCCCTCCTTCAAACACAACATGTCTTATACGGCTGCCCTGCAGGATGATCTGCTAAAGCTGCCGCTGATGGAGAAATCGCTGACACTTCTGGAAGGGATTTCATGCAGCATTAATGTTAAGATGTTCATCAATTATGTTCACAAATGTCTACGTGTGTCTTTTCTTTAACTGCACAAACTATACGTACCGGTGCCAGACAGGTTGCTGTCCCGTTCATGCGTAGACACTCGGGGTCACACTCCATGCAGGTTTTATTCATGACCGCCTCCCGTGGCTCGCTGCAAAAAAAAAAAAAATTAAATTAGCAAAGCTGACAAGACTGTTGCTACAGGGCAGCTTCAATTCAAACAGCTTCATTTGATCTGCGTTTTGGAGGGCCAAGTTAAACTGTAAGCATGTCAAGATTCAATGTTTGACAAATATCTCCAAAGATAAACAGATGTGAGTGCTATGTGCCATTTTTCCAACAATGTTTGTCTAACATCTTCTGGAGATTTAACTTCAGAAATACCCTGGATCTTCAGCTTTCTTTCAATAATCCTATAATTTATCTAATGACATAGTCTGGAAATACTCATGGTATGACAACAGATTTGAAGAAATGAGCCATCTTGCACCGAGATCTGATGTTTCAGACTGTCTGTTTGTCTGACATAGAGGACAGCAGATTTCAATGCTTAAAAAGGAATCAAGCCCAGATTCTTCCCTTACCCCTCCAGGATGTTGCAGAAGTCAACACAACTCCCGTTGCGGCTGTAGTCACGACAGGCAAAACACATGTCCGGGCCTGGGCCCCAGCAGCCGTCTGCTGTGCATTTCCTGTCACAGGTCTTATTCCTCAGGACTAAAACCAGATGTAAAATTTTAAACAGAGTTCTTGATAATTGCCCCAGTTTTGAAATTTGCTGGTTCATTGCAAGATCAAATGCCTGAAAAGTAACGGAAATCTCACCACAAACGGTAGCATTTGCATTTTCATTGACTGTTGCAGTTTGGCCTCCTGATTTGAAGAACCTCTTCCAGTGGCTGTCATCCGTGTAGCAAAGGTTGTGATTTTTGATAATGACCACGTCTCCGTCGCTGATCTCCTTTAGTGACCGAAGGCCAAGGTAGTCGATATCGAGCTGCGTCACAGCCAAGCTGCGGCTACCACTATCCAAAAGTGCGAAAAAAGGATGAACTAAAAATGACATCCTCGGATAATTTCTTATAGTACATAAAATTCCAAGTGTTAGTCCTTTAATGTTTTTGTAGAGATGAAGAGTCCACTGGGATAAGAAATTAAACAGGTTTAACACATAGGAAAAGAGGCAAGGTCTCATAATCCTCTGAATAACTGGTAATCTAAAACAACAGCTGTAATAAACAAATTTCACCATCTTGATAAAGTAGCAGGGGATTCACAGGTGTCTTTACAACAAACATACCGCTTTGTTCTTCCTCGAATGATTTCTAGATTTTCAAAAGGCGAGAGCGAGTTCATGCTCTTCGGCCAATCTTGAATCCACAGGAGTCCTGAAGGGACAGATGATTTGTTAATTATGAAGGCGTCCAAGGTTCATTGGGTAAGTCACGGATTAGTCACATCTTATGTAATATTACCCGTAATTTCCTTAACCGTTTTAAACACATCCAGCTGAGCTGGCTCCATCTTTGGTGTTTTGGTATAGGGATCACTTAAAAAGACAACAACAACACATTAAAATGGTCAGGAGAACAAATGTTGGGATCAAATATCGGAGCAATATTAATTCATCAATCCATCTTACCCATGAATCGATGTTCTAAGGATAGTAATGTCACCAGTGATTTTAGTGCAGTTTTTAAAGGAGCCGATGTTGGTGGCATTGACAGATAGTATGTAAGTCAGGTCTCCATACCCAAGTCCTTTACACACTGTGGAACAATTAAAAAAGCAAATAATGTGTTGAAAATAGCATTATTTCCACAAATAAAAGCTAACAGATATATTTAAAATCCCTAAAACACAAATCAGATAAGACATTATTTTTCAGCATTTTTTCTAAGAACTGGAGATGAATCTGGTAAACTGAGATGTCAGCTGATGGAGATCCATGCCAGAATGACAACACTGATATACGCTCCAGACATATAAAAATAGAAACATGTCACTTTTTTCATTATTTTCTGTTTTAATATTAATGATAATAATTGATTAAATTTATGTAGTGCTTTGAAGGATACTCAAAGTATATTGGCCATATATCTAAGAGTATTAAACTTAGTTATACTTAGTCATAAATTACTCCTAATTACATTATTATACAAGTCAGCTTTAGCTAATATATATATATATATATATCAAAATGCAGCAATGACTGTGGTGTATAGTGACTAATGCTTCTAAAAAACATGTATTTGCATGCATTACTAAACATTTTATATAAAACTATACTTGTTTTAAAAAAAGTAAATAAAAATACATGTTTTTTAGAAGCATTAGTCATTATACACCACAGTCATTGCTGCATTTTTGTCAGAAACATTTCTTCATTTGGATAATTAAAGTTCAACCTCGAACCTTTTGGGCACAGTCCGTTACACTTGGCACACTTTCTGACACCTCCTTCTTCCACTTCATATGTGTTACCGCTGCATGTCCGCACACACGCACCATGATCGGTCACAACATAATTATCTGGAAAGATTGGAAAATAGAGCTATTCAGGCCAACACCGTCACATTTATCAAACACAGTCAGACTATTAGGACAAAAGACAGAAAATGTAAATATTCTGCAGATGATTTTAAGGAGCATAGCTGGGATACATCTAGATAGGTCACTGGACATGATATCATGCATTAAGTTAAACTTCTAAAAGATGGGATGCTGCATTAACACACTCTGAAGCACAAAAGTTTTCTTTCCTTATTTCTATAGTTTATTATTAAACTCGAACAAACTCATCTTTTAATGTCTAACAACCCTCAAGGACAACCTGAGCAAATGTTTAGTATTGCACAACATGCAAAATATATCTTATCATGTATCATGTGTACAACCTGCTAATTCTATTTGCAGTATGTATCCATGTCAGTGCAGACACAAACATCTTTGTTAGGGTAAACAGGTGCAAGACTTTATTTCTGTTATTTCTTTAGACTGTGGTTTGCAACAATGTTTTCCAACTCTGGTCCTCAAGATGCATCACCCTGCGTGTTATAGGGTGTTTTCACATCTGATAGTCCAGTATGTTCGGTTCTAGTAGGGACCAAAATTCTAACATATGTCACATTTTCAGCTGGTGTGGTTCACCTTCACACTGCACTGTGTCAAATGACTCAAACTAGTTGAAAAACCTTTTGCCACCCTCACCTGTGGTGGCGCTTCACAAAGAACTACTGAAGGAAAAGACACAAAAATCTAATTCTTCACAAAATGTAAGCAAAAATGGAGTGGTGTCAGAAATTGATTTTAATACAGAGATGCTATGTTGTGGCCTTGTTATGGCCTGCACAATAATAGGGATTTACTGCTGATTTCACCAGTTGTCCAGAAGACAGTACCAGACACCCTCCTCAAAGACAGTAAGCCAGGAAAGGTTGCTGTTAAAGAAGATGCTTTTTTACATAGTGTTTTGTCTAAGAAAATGTATGTAAAGTGATGTGGAAGGAAACAACGTGGTAAAATAAAATGCAACAGGGATAGAAACAGCAGGCGTGAACTGGTCCTGGAATCAATACTTTTTGTTGGACTTGTGTAATTTACTAGCCTGGTAAAAGTCATGTCCTTGTTCTATGATTTGCTTCAGACAGATAGTCTGCTGAGGTTTTTAAATTGTAACCAAATGCTAATGCTTGGCCATGACATACGAGATGTGCTGCATCTGCACCATCTATGACGTTTATGGGAAATTGGGTGCACTGTAAACAACCATTCCCCACTGCGAAGAGAGCTATCCCGAGTGGAACGAGGCAACGCTTAATATTAATTCAATATTTGGAACCATGGTCAACACAGATTTCGTTCACTTCCTCCACTGCCACTGCAAACAGACTACACTTCTGAAACAGCACAGTCATCGTTCACAACTTCTCCTTCTGTTGGCCCAGTTGAAATTCCACCAGAGAATCAAGCTCAATGGGAGAAATCCCAGACAGAGCAGTGAAGGCAGATGAGAATTGAGCAGAATTGCATTGGAAGCAATTCTGCTGCCAGGCTAGAAATATAAACATTTTCTGAAAAAGTTCATTCTGCGTTGCTAAATGATAGTTATCCCCATTACATTGCTTAATGATACTGTATACACAGCCGTATGGATGGATGTATTGATAGATGGATGGATTTGCAACAAGAAAATAAACTGAAAACTAAATTCTTACGTGGGCAGTTTTTCACGCAGGTGGCTCCAAAGTTGTACTTTCCTTTGGGGTTAGGGACCAGCTGGTGTAGGTTGGGATCATAGCGCATGAGGCCAGGGCAGGAGTCCTTACAAACCCCGTCATCCTGGAAGTCCCGACAGGCCTGCAGCACAAACAACAGTCATCTAGTGCAGCGGGACCAAAACAGAGCCCCTTCCTAATGATAACACTGCATTCCTCTATCATAGCCTTGGCTTAATTCTCAAAGCTGTACAGAGTGAGTGTGCAGACACTGGTTCTCAAGGCCCTGCCAAATAAAAGATTTAATCAGCAGTTATGCGTCTCTCTGGTATTAAAACAAAAACATCATCTCCAATCATAAAAAAGCAGAGGCAGCTAAGACAGGACTGAGTTTTAAATAGAGTTATCAGTCAGATTGAATAGAACTATATGAAATATTGAGTGTATTAGTTGTGTTCTTTATCTCACCAGACAGTCAGCGGCTGTGGGCCCAGTGCATCCTGCTGCACAATGCTCATTGCAACAGTCGCTTGGTGAAGGTCCTTTGCACCTCTTTGAGCACTGCTGTGCACAGTTCAGCTTGGTCACTGGAGATGACACAGGTAAAAACACAGTGGGTTTACCCTTTACAAGAGATCCTGTTCTTATTCAGATAAAGAAATAATTTAAAAACACTAAATCCTTCAATGCTTAAGATATTTGAAATACTAAAATGATGATGGAGTGTGTGTAAACATGAATAATAAAACTAGAAATACACAACTGTACTATTTAGTAGATAGGATAGTTTGGATTCTGACTGTGATAAATATATGTTTTTAAATCAACAAGAGCTTACGGGTCTGACAGTTTTCTGCACCAGGTGCCCAACATGAGCCATTGTAACAGCTTGAATGGCATTTGTTACCTGTCAGAAAAAAAGTAAGTCACATTTCATCTTAAAAAGTACCACAAATTAACAGAGAGAACAAAGTTTTGCTTGTTTTTCCTTGTGCTGTGAATGGAAATGCTTACAGAGTGGATTGTTTCCGGCCACTGGAAGTTCCATCCTGGGTTTAGTTTCGGCATTGACAATATCAAACCACTGAACTGTTTCTACATTGCAAAGCTTGTTGTTCACAAACTTTACACCTCCTTTGAGAATTTCTGCAAACAAACCCGAAAGGCAGTTCCAAATTATGATGCTCACCTGTTCAGTGTCAAACGTAACGTCATGAAATATATTATCCTTTTAGGGTCTACCTACCTGTCAGGCTGGTCAGAAGAAGTTCAGTGGTTCCACGACCTGTATTTTTATCAATATTGGCAAGCACAGAAAGTGCAAACTTTTCCTCGTAGAGGGAGTGACCCCGAATGATGCGCAGATTCTCCAGGGGAATCCTAGAAACTGTGTTGAGGGCAATCAGAACGTAGCCACTCACTTCTTCAATTGACTGCGGAGAGGGGAAAGAAAAGTTTTTTTCAGCTATATCAATAAAACTGAAGACATGGTGAGTAATAATATAGTTACAGTTACTATATTATACACAGTCCAGTCACATTAATGTGACCATCTGTCAAAAGCCAGAATAACCACCTTTCGCAGAGCGAACTGCTACGAGACGTGCAGGAAGAGAGTCACTTAGGTCCCTGAAGGTCTTCTCTGGGATGTTGAGCCATGCCGACTCTAATGCCGTGGCCAGCTGCGCTAGATTACGCGGTTGAGGATCCATGGCGCGAACAACTCGATCGAGATGGTCCCACAGATGCTCGATTGGGTTTAAGTCAGGTGAGTTTGCTGGCCAGGGGAGGACGGTAAACTCATCCTGGTGCTCTTCGAACCACGCACGTACACTGGCAGCTGTATGGCACCTCGCATTGTCCTGCTGGAAGATGCCATCATCCTGAGGAAAAACAATGCGCATGTAGGGGTGGACATGGTCCGCAAGGACAGATGCGTACTTGTATTGATCCATCGTGCCTTCCACAATAATCAGTGAACCCAGAGAATGCCAGGAAAACATTCCCCAGACCATAATGCTCCCGCCTCCAGCTTGGACCGTTCCTGCAATGGTTGCAGGGTGGTTCCTTTCAGAGGTTTCACGCCTTATACGCCAACGTCCATCTGTCCGATGGAGCATAAAACGCGATTCATCTGAAAACGCTACCTGTCGCCACTCAGTGGACGTCCAGCTGCTGTACTGGCGTGCAAATTCTAGCCTTCGTCGTCGATGAACACCAGTCAGCATAGGTGCACGAACCAGGCGTCCGCTTCGGAGGCCCAGACGCAGCAATGTTCGCTGAATAGTGGTTTGGGAGACACTTGTGGTAGCCCCTTGGTTCATTTTAGTGGTCAGTTGCTCAACGGTAGCCCGTCTATCTGCCGAACGCATCTCCGCAACCGTCGTTCGCCTCTGTCATCTATGGCCCGTGGTGCACCACATTTGCCACGTCGTTGATTTTGGACAGTCCCATTTTGCCATGCACGGTACACTTTTACCACGGCGGCACGCGAACAGTTCACAAACTCAGCCGTTTCGGAAATGCTTCCACCCTTGGCCCGAAAGCCAATGATCATGCCCTTTTGGACGTCGGATAAATCGCTTCGTTTCTGCATTACGCCAACGATTGAAATGTTTTCCGAAGCCCACACACACCCTTTATATACGCTCAACTGCACTGTGCTGCCACCTGCCTTCTGTGATTGGTTATTTAACTCTGAAGTGGAAAGTACGTGGTGGTCACATTAATGTGACTGGACTGTGTATATACACACATTAGGGCTGCAGCAAACAATTATTTTAGTAGCTGATTGTTCTATCAATTATTTTGATGATTAATCACAATCTGCACATTCTGCTGATTTTTCATTTAACCACTTATGCTTATTTTGTACAATATTTAAAATATATTAAAAATTAAAGTAAATAAATAATTAAATTTGGTTTTAAATAAGAAAATAAATTTTCACAGAATTTGAACCTGGTGAAACTTAAACTATGCCACTTGAGTTTTGTCTCAATATTTTTTTGAATTTGTATATACCTGTTAACAATTAATCGATTACTAAATTAGTTGACGATTACTTCAAGAAATTATTCATCAAGACTAGGACCTATGAGCTGAATTTGCCTCATTTACATTTCTTCAGTTCTTGATTTTTTTTGGTCACATTAAATGTTTCTGATCATCAAACAACTGTAATGTCAGACCCTATCTTATGAGTCCACACAATATTTCCATGAAACCATTACGGGGTTTTAGTTGGCAAGGCAGTTTGTTTGATAATCTCAACCTTTCAACAATAGCAAAAAAAAAAAAAGCAAAAGAAGAAGAAATCTTCAAAGGGGTTTTCATAGCAAAAATACAAGGGTCAATTTATTTTTTTGTTTGCCAATTTTAACATTTCAAGAAAGGTTTCAGTAGGAAAATGTTTTGTTTGTCCCATTTTAAGTATGTCATAAATGCACATCCTTTTTCATGGTCCCAGAACAAAGCAAAGAAACACAGGAAATCTGTTAAACACGAGTCCAAGGTTTTATATTGCTTTGGGAAGAAGGAGAGCATTTCTTTTGTTTGACGTTTTAAAAATAAATTCCAATAAACATACTATTTCCAATAACTGTTTATGATACTGACACACATTGATGTGAAAATGCCAACAATGTCACAAATGAACTGAACCTGTTCCTTTCAAAAACATGATTTGTTTTGTGGCTCTGTTATGATTGGCAGATCTTTCTCACTGTCGGCACAAAGTTAAAAGTTTATCCGACAAGTATGTTAATCCAGGGTTAAAATACCACTACGACAGATATCCATTAACTCAAATATTTAACTCAGATTTGCACACATTTAGTTTTTGACATCTGTACAGAGAACAGTGAACAAGGTGTAAATGGGACATTAAAAAGATTACCCTTGAAACTGCTGTATTGAATCTGCTGACTATTTTACTTTGTGTTTGTGTGGGCTAGCCTGAAGCCCATGAGCGTGTGTGGTCCCCCAACACATCTCCCCAGTGCTCAAAATCTTGGAGTTACAGCTGATCTTTGAACGAGGTTTTAACCAGAGCTGTACAAACACAATGAATCATTATAAACACTTGTTCTGCACAGGTTTTAGCCAACTACAACTGTGAGGAGTCTGCAGAAATCAGTCTAAAAAGTGGAAAATATACACTCACATTCAATAAATGAGAAAATGTGTTTGGATGAAGGCAATTTAACAGATTAAAAGCACCTTTTGAAAGCAACCCTAAAGAAGGTAATAAACAAATTTCATTAATCTCCCGTTTTGGTTTTCAAAATGTCTTTTGCATTGGTCTGATGTAAAGTTTTAGTCTTATATGTTGTGTTTTTATTACGTGTAAAACAAAGGAAAAATTGGCATAATTAAGAAATAAAGACTGGAAAACATCAGTCCATATTTTATTAATCATGTGTTTTACTGAGTGAATTTAACAAATAAAATAAACAAAATGTTACATAATCTAAATAATATTTGTGTATGACATTTTGTGCATCTATTGTTTTCCAAAGTGGACAGGTTAATTTAAAATGCACTTTTGTTAAACATAAAGAGCTATTGTTCATAACCACTGAACTGGGGAAACACTGTATGAATTATGAAGTTGTATCTGTACTGGCACCCACTTATGGCTGGTCACTCTCTAATGCTGCTGACAGATAGTCTTGAAGAAAAAAGTGCATTTTATCTGGAATGTGTCCAGATAAAACACTTTTTGCCTAAGGGTCAGGGAACAACTATCATGTATTTAAGGGAAGGAATAACCAAAAACAAAGGATAAATTATTCATATTTAAGTTATCCGTTTTATAGAGTATAGAAACGACTACATCTTGTTTCAAGTGTAATAGTAACATAACTTTTACCTTGAGGAAGGACAGGTCACGGTGCTCCTCTACGTGAGTGATCTCCAAGTTTTCCAGGACGATAGTACAATTGCTGTAGGTCTTCACCATGTTCAGGTAGTGGTCCTCTTTATTGTCCATAAGATTGAAGCGATTGGTGAAGCCCTGGCAAACTGGGAAGAAATAAAAATTAAGAAAATAACACCACAAAAGCACTGTGGTTCTCATAATTACACACATCTTTTTATCATGCAGCAATCTGGCTAAGTTATGACCCTTTGTGTTTGTATCATTATTGGTAAAATTCTGTCTGCACAGACACAACTGTGGTGAATTTGACTCCAAACTGCTAATCGGGGGTTAATCTACAAAATAACTCAAATCTCTGTAATGCAGCAGGTTCTCGCTCAGGCTTTGTGTACTCTGGCACAGATCTGAACATTTCCTGAGAATAGTTGGGGGGAAAAAACAGAACAAGTGTTTCCAGGCATTTCGATCAACTTTCATTTTCACAAGTATCACTAACAGTATTACGGTATTACAACTATGGGCAGATAATGTAGGCTTGTTTGCTGATAAACATTATTAACAACAAGGCAATAATATTGATAAGAAAAGAAAGCATAAAACACTTGTTCTGAATAAAGCTTTCAAACGTCATTTTCTGAAACTTGTTTTGTTTCCAGTCATCTTATCAGTCATGAACAGGTCCTGACTGTCTGTGATGTCAGAGTTATCTATCCTAAATACTGACATGCGAAACATATACAGCCATAAGCATAAAAAATATTCTTCCTCGTGCTTAAGTTGTGTCTAAGTAGCTCATTTTTTGATTCATGTTCTAAGGAGGATGAAAAGAGAAACGAGTTAAAAAAGAAAAACAGACGACTGTGCCTTGTTTATTAAAAAATGCAGGGGCCACTGTAGTGTCCCAGACACATTCCTCAACATGTCTGCTCTTGAGAGTTAAGAAAGTCAAAGCATGCAATCTGAACACTGGGACACACCTCACTTCACATACAAACATGGAGCTCAGGCAATTGTGCTGAGACCAAGCCACAAATAAATAGATACACTCTCTTCCAGTTAAATTATTTCATAGTACATTGTATCATGATATTCTTTCTTTTCCCACACAAAGAAACAACAGTTCTTAACAGATCAGTAAGAATTAGGCTGAAACATCTGCCTACTGCCCTCTCTTTTCTTAACCCTCATTAGTTCATCCCCCAGGGATCTCAGTGGCATGAAGTTCAGACCCTAGCAACAAAAGCAGATGAGCCAAAGCAAGCTGACTGCTTTAATTAGGGTGGTCGTGTGAGATGTAATTATCCCCATAATTATTAGTCAAACTGGAAACACTAATAAGCGCAAGGTTTTTCTGATTATTCAGCTGTGAATATCTGAGCACCCAAAATGCAAATTTACAAATACAGCTAATCATGATTACTTGCAAATGTATTTACATTGACACATAAAAAAATTGACCATTTGAACAAACCCATAGACTTCCTTAAACAATGGTTTTCTTCTATTGTGACCAAATTTGAGACTTGCGTAACAAATCTCTAGGTTTTAATTGTTGACTTAAAGGAGCCAACAGATTCTGTACGCCTCATGTTTTCAGCGAGTTTATTCTAAAAGTGAGGAGCATAGAAAAAAACAAAAAACAACAACAAAACTAAACGCTGCCTCATGTTGTTTAGTTCTGGTCTTGGGACACTGAGTAAGGAGGTCTCTGATGACCTGACAGGTCTAGTTATTTCAAGAACTATAGACGCCTTTGTTTCAGCTACAATGAGTTTTAACGGCCAGCTGAAACAGGTGACTTAAGGTGCAGCAAACTTCTTCTTACTGAAGCTCACACTTTGAGCCCAAATCCAGGAAGAAAGAAAAGAGAAAAATAAACTGTTTATTGCTTAAGCTTGCAGGCGTATGTCCACAGTAAACATGCCGCTTGCCCAGTTTGTTTCATAACCGAGTTGCAGGTGGTGAATAACCTGATGTTCCACAACCATTAACACGCCTCTTCATTCAACTGCAGCATATTAGAAGGAAGTAGGACTTTTTTATATATTTTGTGAAATTTCTTCTTGAACAACACAACCTGTGCCTTTCTCTACAAGGGAAATGACTCTGATTTTTATGGGATGAAGTTCACATCCCGTAAAAGCTTGCACAATATGCAAACTACCCTTATAAAAGCCAAGTTGAATGAATAGAACAATGTTTACTCTCTTAGAACTATTTTTTTCACATAACCTGACTCATCCGTAACAAAATTTAGTGAGCTAAAAGGTGTACGATCCAGGGATGGGATGCTTTCTCAGTGACGCAACAGATACTGTGACAGTGACTAATTACAGATTGCTTCACTCACTTCCAGCTGTACTGTCGTCACTAAATGTCCAGAAGGTAAAACCGAAGCAAGGAGTGGCAGGTCTGGTGTATCTCTGCCTCAGTGCTTCATACATAAGTGTGTGCAAGGGTGTGTTTGCGTGTATATGCGGTGTGTGTGTGTGTGTGTGTGTGTGTGTGTGTGTGTGTGTGTGTGTGTGTGTGTGTGTGTGTGTGTGTAGCACCCTGTTCAGCACAAAACGCTCCCTGGACTGAGCTGCACTGATCAGCACTCAGTCAGAGCTCAACAATAGACTCAATAAACCCTGTCATTAGTCATCTAAGCTTGCTGCAATGTGTGTGTGGCTGCACATCACGCTTTTGATGTTTACTTGGGGACTAATGCTGTGGAAGTCAAGGGTGTGGGCAGATATTTGTTTCCTGAGGCTATAAAGTCTGGACAGCTATAGAAACAGAAACTGCTTGTGATTATCACTTGGAATTATTAGTTACTTTTTAAATCTGTCTGATCCTACACATGTGCTTTTAGCCAAACATGTATTCAAGTTCAAGGTAAGAGCAAGGCCTCAGCCTCAGAATGACATAATTAAAAACTTGGAAAGATCCAGTCATGAAAACAGTCAGATGAGCAGTTCAGATCAAAATAAAGATTTCATGTGAAGAAATGCATTTTCTGACTCACGGTTTCGAAGTAAACCGTGATTAAAGAAAGGTGTTTTGTTTTCCCACTCTACCCTACTGTCTAATGGTTGTGAAATACTTGCAACAATTTAGAGGACATCTGGATCTATAAACAGTTTACAATGTGAGTGGACAGATCTGGGGTAAATTAAAGTTGCACATTATCCAGGAAAATCACAATGGCGTAAGAAAATGTGTAAAACGGTTGAAAATAATTTGAATATTTGAGTTGGAACTATTTTGTTACACTGCAGTTTGGTTTTTTGGGGGTATATTATCGTTCTTTTCTGATGTATGGGATAGATAAGACTAAATTTAAAATCCTACCTCAAGTCCTGATCATAATTTGTAAGAGGTTTAACATAGACACATCTGCAAGAATGAAAAATATGATTAAATAAAGTACACTATACTAGCTCACTTTTATAAGAATTTAAAGCCTATATGCTATAAAGTCAGATATGTGGTCAGAATCCAACAAATTCAAATGAGCTCTCGCATTTCTAACGAGAAGAGAGCGCCAATATCCAGAACTTAGGATTGGTTTTTCCTGGGCAACTGGGAATCTATTCCAGAGACAGGAGAAATTGTCCTGCCACTTTCACTTCCTCTGATTCACCATGTCCAATTCAATTAGGCCATGTCCAGAACCAGGTGATTGCATTACATGAAATCTCACACAGGGATAAAGAGAGGTAACTATGCTAGCTGACAGGACTCGTTTATTTTTGTCCCCAAGTCAACAGCATTACACCAAAGAATCTTACATAAGCCACTCTGCAGCGTTCTTCTGCTGTTAAGAGATCGATGCCAAGATGAATTCCAGTTTTAAAGTTAAATTATGTGTAACTCCCTTTTCTATCTTAGGCTGAAAGGGAGATGAGCAGAGAAAAAAAAACAGAAGCAATCTGCTTTTATTGATTTAAAGTTGGGGCTCCTGTGGGTTGTCTCCTGTTTCCAAAACTCCAAACTTTATGGAGATGTAAATCTTCCAAAGCCGATTTCCTTGATTCTCTGTGCATTCAGCTCAAACTTCCTGCTCAAATGTTTTTATATATTAAAGAGGACATGAGAGATTTTATGTCACATAAAGATAAAACCAGTTGAAGCACTTTAAGTTTTGAAGTTTAAATGTCCTGCTCTCTGACCAGGGGAAATGCAGACTTCCTTTGTGTGGGAGATGAAATATCCCCTTAGAGAAAAACGTCCTGTGGCCTTTGAAAAGAAAGACAGATCCCTTCCTAAAGGCTTGAGGATACCTCCTCTCCGCCCCCATTCTCTGAACACTAGCCATTCTGGCATCGCAGGAAGCTGGTCTTTGCAGAGGGGTCAGTTGAGCAAGTCACCCTACAACACTGAAGGAGAGGTATCTGATTGTTTTCTCTGTGGGGGCAAGGCAAAAGGATGATCTAAATCATGTTCAGAGAATGACTGGTGAAGCAAAACTTACGGAAAGGAAACAAGAGGAAAAAAAGAAAACCCTCAAAGGGTATTTTAAAAAATAGTCTGCTGTGGTATGTGGTTCGGTTGAGACTTGTAGATGTGGGAAACAACAGTGGCTGTGGGGTCAAACAGTGGAGAATGGGATGTACGGCATCACACTTGACGCATGAACGTGGATGACCTTTCCTTTAAGGCCAGCAGTGATGCAAACGAAGCATCATTACATCACGTGTCTTCTAAACATTTAAAACCTCTGAGATGACACTTGCAGACTCTGCCTCGGCTCGAGTTCAGTGAAGTTTAGTCTGTGGAAAGCTCAGCAAAGTGACCAAATAAAGACCAAAAAGGCTTGTGTTTACTTTCCGCTCGCGATGAGTGCCCTTTACAGTCAGTGAGACACTCCAGATACCTGGAGCTGCAGCCCTCATGGTGTTTACTCTCAGCCTCAGAGTGAGGAAACCATGGATTTAGGTTCAGCACAAACACAGGAAAAAACAAAATGTATACTCACTCAAACTCCATATTCTCTACTGTGGGTTTTAATCACCTGGTGAGATACTCTTCAATAGTTATAGAGCTGGTTAGTAGTCAGTAACTAGAGTGGCTGTCAAGTGGATTCATAACCCTTAGATTTTTACCTATGAACAGAAATTGGAATTAGGTCTGGACTTTGACTGGACCATTAAGTTACACAGACGAGCACTGAGTTAAACATTCCATTGTAGATCTGGTTGTTTGTTTCTGAAATGCCCTTCAATTTTTTAAATCCTGAACTGAACAGCGAGATCTTCAAAGCTTGAGATAATGTTTTAATCCTGATCCAAACTTCTCCGCAAGTTTAATTGTCTCGTGTTTTTCCTTGGTCTTCATGAGGGTGTTATTCACAACTACCTACATATTGAAGTTTTTAGTTGCAACAAGACAAGTTTGTCTTTGCACAGGGTTCAGTTGAGAAAGTTACCCTGCAACTCTTAAGCAGAGATACCATAGTTGATTGTTTTCTTGTGAGGGGATGGCAAAAGGATGACCTAAATGAAGCTCAGAGAATGATTTGTAACGTAAAACTCATGGAAAGGAAGTGAGAGAATAAAACAAACCCAACACAGGAAACTGTGTGTATGAATAACAGAGCTATTTAGAACACACATACAAGAAAAAGTGAACATTGGACAACTTCACTGACAGCATCCAGGGTCGCCACAGATATGAGAGAAACCAAAGTGCTGAATATTCTTTTTTTTTTTGGGCTCCTATTTCCTTAGAAAGTCAGCGAAGCAAAAATAGTGACCTTTAATTGTCTAAGTAGTTTCTATGACATTCATACAAACTGAATTTATAAGGGATTTACACATCACACCAGACTTTCTTCCCTAGAAAAAAAGTGCGCTGGACCTACTTTTCAAAGTTTAACTTGCTCTCACAATAATCCATAAGTGACACGTTGTTAAAACACAACCTGATCCCACTTTTTACGTCCAGAGTAACAAATAGACTGACCAACAGCAAAAGGCTTTCTACACCAAGTCTCACAACAAGGTTTTTATGTGGGGTCAGTTGTAAGAAGTGTCACAGATCAAAGATCAACCACTGGGGTTGATCATAATGTGAACTTTACATGTTCAACAACACCATTCAGAGAAAGAGTTAAGGAAATAATGATTAAAACCCAGAGAGACTCTGGAAAATGATTTATTCAGCAGGATTTAGTTTAGATTTTAAGACATGGGTCCAGAGTGTTCTTCTACATGAAATGCCTGTGCCAAATTTGTATTATTCTTGAATTGTGCTGGGGGCACCACACAAAATCTTTCAGTGTGACGTGAAATGATCCCTGGCCCAAATAATCGAGTTTTAATCAAACAACTCTCCATCATTCTTTGCTGGAAAATCCATTATTGTTGTATAAAAATCACCATACAATCTGCTTGCTGGTTCTCTTAACTTACATTCAAAGTACAATAAAGCAGCCACGATCTCTGCAGCATGTACCAACATTCAACCACTTCCTCTTCAACGTCCAGGCATTCTTCTATTTGAAGTCCATCCTAGCCAAGACGCCATGCCCCTTCACCAAACACTTTTATTTATTTTTTCTTTTACTCCTTCCTCTAATAAAAGTTTACTCCTCTTTACTCCCACAGAAAGACTGAAGGGAAGGCTAGAAATGTAGTGGGCGTACGTGCTGTGCTTAACTCAACGCTAAGTCTATACACCCCCTCCTTAAAACTCATTCCAGCAACCACCAGTGAGCCATGCCTGGAAAAGAAGAGCAGAGAGGAAAGAAACAGAAAAAAAATCCCACCAACCACAAAAGTGTACCGACCCACACATTTCACACATTATTCTAGAAGGAGAATGCAGCTGTAATTTGGGAATTCCCTGTTGGTTTAAAGCATTCCCAGCGTGAACCAATGGGGTGAAGTTGGAGCACTCGAACAAGGAGGAAAGATAACTCTCACTTCAAATATGAGATAGACACTCTCTGAGGCAGTCTTTCTACTCAAGAGCTTCTTATTTTTAGCCCGATAAATGACTGGTCCCTTTCTGTGTAGATCTAACCAATGTTTCAGATTGTTGCCTGCCAACCAAACTGTTAATTTATACCTTAGTCATGTTTAAAGAAACCCAGAGTGATTCCATAAAATGGAATATAGCACAAAACCCCTGGGGTTTGGGCTATTAAACTTCACTGCTGGTCAGACGTTACTCACCACTTAAAGAAAAAACTTTGGGCATCATTGGGCCGGCAAATCCACTGCTGAGTAAATTCTTCCTCCTTGATCCTGGCAGAGGCCAAGAGTTAGAAACTGATAGAGTTCAAGGGGAAGGCTTATATGGAGAGGGGAACATTATATAATTTCTAGTGTCTTAGAACTTTTTTGTGTTAGATGTGCTGTTGTTCTCATCTAAAACATGAGCAATTTATTAAGAACCGGAAAAGCTTGGAAACAGAATGATGACAAATACAATGGAAATGACTGAAATGCTACAGCGTACCGCTGCCAAGCATGCCTGCCCCTGTGGAGTTCTAGTAAAATTCACAAGCACCTCTAAAACAACACAAAACACACACACACACACACACACAGGCACGCACACATTCGGCTGCAGTGTGAATAGAACAGAATGACATAAAGTTGTACTGGCTTTGCAGCTAGCACCTCACCCCAAAGCCGATGGCTCAAATTGCATCCATTGTTAATGTGCGAGTTGATATGCTGTTGACCAAAAGGAGAAAACAAAAGGGCACATCACGCATGTTTAGCACATCCTCACAATGATGTCTAATGCTTGTTTAAGATAATTATGACTGAGGAGGGTTGTTGTTTCAAGGCTACCCTCTTAACTAGAAACACACTGAGGCATTTAGCTCTTGCAAAGGCTGGGCTGCTTTCCGTCAGTCATCAAAGGCAAGAGACTTGGCAGACAAAACCCTTTTTCTCACTATCAGCTACACTGCTGAGCACAAGGACCCTGGCTTGGATGAAGTGTCTATGAAATACACAGTGAATCCTTGACAGTCAAAGTACAAGCAAGGATTCATAACCTCTGCAACACTAAAATTCGGTTAAAGGTTAAACTGCACCAATTTCTCTTTGTTGAGGAAAAAACTTTCAGCCTTTTGCCATTTTTAATGTAAACAGATTGGATCTCTCATCAGACATGTTACAATACTGTCAAAATGAGAATGTTTAGATTATAAGTGTGACTGGCATATCAAATAATATTTCTATATTCAGTTTCTCAGGTAAAACACATCAAAAGTATTTAAAAATAGGAGAAAAAACATGTCTCAAATGCAAACCCTGCTGGAGCCCTTATGGGAGACTACCCTTACTTCTGTATCAACAGGAAGGAGATGTCAGGGTAAACAGATCCCATCCAACTTATTCAGGTAATCTCTACCTATAAAGTATGATGGTGTAATAAAACCAGCCGTATATTATATCATTAGCTCACTCCACCAAAAAAAAAAAAGGTGGACTGCTCCCTTCAGGTCATGGATCAGTGAAAATGCTCACACATTGATTAGCACCTCAGTAAGCTACTTGGCATCAAGAGCCTTGGCAAATGGCACTGTAATGTGTTTGTTGAAGTTGGATTTAAATCCTCAACCTGATGAATCCTGGCATTGTCTGCAGGAATGCGTCTGTCTGTTGTTGCGATGAAGGAGCAAGCCAAAAGGCAAAGCTCTTGATTTACAGGCTTATCTATAAACAAGATCTTGCATTAAGCAGCCTCATTGCTCAGCCTTGGAGATACGGTGAGAAGCTCAGCCATCCATAGGGACATCGAAGTAGAGCTGCTTTCCCACTTGTTGTCAATCAGGATGTGATTAGAATGCCTTCTGGGTGTTTCCCTTTGGATATTTCACTGGAAACAGATCCCTGAGCTGACCCAGATCCCACTGGGGGCACTACACTATATTGTGGCCTCGTAATGCCTTTTGATGTGTTTAATGAATCTTATCTCCATTAATTGTAGTTCTAAATTACATTTGAATCAGATAACGGGTCAAAACAAAAGAGCTATGAGCGACTTCCTGCTTACATGTACATAATTTATTGCTACCAGAGAGCCTCCTTCCTTTACAGCAGATCACTGGTTGTGAAAGCAGGTTTAAAATGTTCTCAAGGTGCGTACAAATTTACACAAGTCTGGTAAGAAATATCCCATGAAAGACAACTGTGTGGGGAGATATGTGGCTTCCCTTATAATTAATCTTTATAGTACAATAAGGACATAAAACCTTCATTGATATGCTGGTCTCTTCAGTCCTTTAATTTATTTCTTCTCCACTGAGTACACAATTGACCAGAGCTATAAACCAGTTCAGTATCACCTCTTCGCTAAAAATTTATTTTTCTGAGTACAATGTAGGAGGAATGAAAGCCATCGAGGTCCACAGAATGTAGAGACCTTCAGTCATTCCACATAACTAATAATCTTCTTAAACATCACCCTAGAGGAGGCCACCTTCGTCATTCTAAAATTACTTCCTTTTTTTTTTAATCATAGGATTAGGTTGACCGTTAAGAACAACTGGGGCCTTTACTTCAGAGTAAATTACTTTCTGGTGACCTCTCACCCAGGAAAGAGGCATTACACAGAACAAAAAAACCCTACAACTTTTCCTCATTTAATTTGTCTCCCACCCATACCTGAACTTCAAAAAGCCCAGCCTCAACGGTTAAATAAATCCAATTCACTCAGCTGTTGAAGTCTCCATTGACCTGAAAATCCAATACGGTTTTCAGAGTTTTTAATCTTTTGCAAATCTTCTTGGCACCTGATCATTGCAATAATGTTCAGATATAAATAAATCCAGTGGATACATATTAAAAAAATAAAACACCAGGTTGCCAGTTAATCAGCTCAGGGGGAGGTTGTTGATGTAGTGGATATATTGTGGGTCCAAAGGGCTAATCCTTACTTCCTGGCTCAACTCCAACAATACACTCTAGAGCATTTCAACCCTTCCAGTTTTCCCACTAGTCACACAGCCATTAAGCTTCAAGTGATTTGTTATGAAATTAAAGTACAGTTGCAGACAATGGCCATCTAATGATGCCTTAAGTGGCACAGAGCTGTAATATGATGAAGTACTTGGTTACACACTTAAAATGTGTGGTCTCAACTAACAACTCAGGCTGTTGCAATAACAGGTTTATTGGTTATGACCCTGCAAATGAGAAAATGAGAGTACAGTTCTCTTTAGTGTTATTATTTTGATCATGATTAACGTTTTGTTTATGTTATGTGTGTCTGGCTTCACTTATGAAAAAAAACAAAACAAAACACTAATAAAGATGTTCTGCTCAAAGACCCACTAGGAAATTAATTCAGAGCTCAGTGGAGTTGTTGAAATTCACAGAGCAATTTCAAAAATATTCAGCCATGGAGATCTGGAGCTTTTTATACTCAAACCAGGAGAGTTAAACTAAATACAGTAACAAAATTAAGAGTTGGCAGGTTAAAACTTCATCATAGTAAAGTGGCTACAAAACTGTGACTGTTGCAAACTCAGTTTACACATTTGTATTTACTAGTCAGACTGTAACGTTTTTGATGGCAATTTGACACTCCTACAAAGGGAACCCAAATGACTTTAATAGATCCGGGATATGTTCCTAGAACATTAAACTTGAATTTTGAAAATGGCAGAAACTGTGGTATAAATGTTGAGAACACAATTTAATAATCCTACAGTTAAAAAAGCTATATTAGATGCAACAAAGTTTAAGATCTTAACTTTAATAGCTGGCCATGAACAAAATAAAGAGGGGAATACCAAAACCTCCACACTAACTGAGTGTGATTTTAAATATCTGAGAAAGATTCCCAGGAACAGGTGAAAATTAAATGGTTGCTTTAATCCAGCAACCATGTAAACCCAAGCATTTATGCTCATTAGTCAAACTAATTACTTTGTTACAAGCAGGTAGAAATAGTAGTTGCATTGCCTTCTTGCGGTGTTATTTTGATTTTCTAACCATTCTCGGTCTTGTTTCTTTGGTGATATATCAACATAAATACACCCTTAATGCCATCTAAATGTCTTTTTGCCTTCTAACCATTGTAACTTTCAGCTAACAGGATTTTCTTTCTCCTCTCTGTTGACACAGTCATGTCTACAAGGCAAGTAAAGGTCAAGGAAGACAGATAAGCCAGTGTCAAAGGAGACAAAAAAGACCTAAATAAAAAGCCTTTTGTCCAAAGATTTGGGCTTCTGCAGTCATGTGTGATACTGGTTTTTTATTTTCCCTTTCTTTTTCTTTGACATATTGTCTGTCTTGGTAGCATGTCATTATCCAATCTGGAAGTGAGTTTGAAAGCCTGTATTTATGCTGATTAATTTTCAGTTTTAGAATTTTGTGTAAGAGACACTTCTATTGGAGAAGGCCAACACAATAGGCAGTGTAAGCTGAGAACTTGTTTTGGACTCTGACTTGGACTGTTTAAAGATGGAACATGGTGTCTGATCTAAAATCCATTGAAGTACTACAGACTTCCGATTAACATCTGGGTTTTTGTGCAGTATTTGAAAGTTGTCATATTTGTAAAAACTCATTACAAAATTAAGTCTTATTTTGTCTGTTTTTTGTTATCCCTCTCCTGAAGCAAGACGTTTCTCTTTTTTTTATATTTGGCTCATTAACTCTCTGAACAACCTCAGTTTCCGTGATTACTGAAAAAGAGAGGATCTTGATTGACATTTGACCACACCTTTGTAGTGAAGCATGTAATGCCTTAATAACAGTTGAGGAGAAAACATTATTTTCAAGGGCATCTGGGTGTTAAATGCGATGGGTAGACAAGTCTGATCAGGATTCATTAAAAAAGACACACAAAGTTGAGTTTGTTTGTTTCTTTAATCAAACATATTTCTACACTCGGGTTTACAAAATCCTGCACTGAGTGAAGAAATTTCAAGTTGAGTCAAGCCATTTTACCTCAGTGGCAATAACAGTTAAATCTCCATGTCTGTCTTTGATGTTAGCAGTAAGAGAAGTGTGGAAACGTCTTTACCGTCTATAATTTTGTCACCCTCATGAGTCAAAACCTCCTAAAACTACAAAACGGGGCTTCTCTATCTGAAGTAGGAAAGTCCTCCAAACTAATGAGAAGAGTATGCAAATCCCGTTTTTTTATTTTATTTTATTTTTTATGTAAACTGGAAAAATTAAGCTTAAAATATCCATGGACAAAAAATTAACTGTTAATAAGAAGTAATCAGAAAACATGCTAATCCGCACTAGGCAAGTCAGTTTCAATAATCAGGCACCACCCTTCAAACAATGGTTTCTTCTGAAATACTATAGGATGGAGGTTTGTTTGTGAAGCCATTGTTCTCCTCCCTGTAGGGGATTTCTTCTAAGGGTGAGCGCACATTGTAGCTCTGCTCCTCAGAGCGACCTGTGGGTCACGCGAGGAGATGACAGACCGACAGGAGGTCCAAGGGATAATGGGGAGAGTCTCTCACCTGCAGTTTGGATGCTTCCATTGAAGCAGCGGTAGCTAAAGGCATCAGGATATAGGCTCTCTTTGATGTTAAACAATCAAAAATATGAAAAAACTGAAACCATCTGTCTGATGTTTTGTTTTCGCACCCCGGCCCCCAATTTTCCGGGTTTTCTTCACTTTAATTAGCTCACCACCACTGTCCATCCATATGGTGTATGTTTTAATGCAAATACTGTAAACATATTTGTTTGTGGGAAAGAAATATAATTCTATAATTACCACAAATAATAAAAAAATTGTGTAGTTATTGCATATTAGCATTAAACATTAGAAACCATAAGAACGAGTGTGAATCGACTGCAAAGCTTTTTTTAAAATTAAAATATTTCAACATTTATAGCAGTGCAGAGCTCTAAAAAAATCAAGACTTGCCATTGTCATCTGTTTAGAACTACAACCCATTTCATTTTTAAGAATTAATCTCAAAGTAGTAGTTAATTGCACAGTTAGTAATATTTTAAAAAATAGTTTGAAATCAGAATACCAAAAACAGCCTAGTTATTGGTAAGAAAGTATACTGAAATTTTAAAAGTTACAGCTTCCTACACAGGTAAGTGAAGTTCAGAGTGACCAAGTGCATAAAGTATAGAATAATGCAGTCCCTCCCTTCTTCCACCCGCTGCTACACACTGTTTGTCAGCTGGCTCAAAGAGGGCTACTAGCCTTTTCCATTTCTCCAAGTCTGAGAAAATCGTGTGTTTGCATTTACATTTAGTAGTAGAAGACATAATTTGTAGCTTAGCGGATCTTTTTTAATGGTTATTTCACTGCTGCAAATCTTAAGTCCTTTTAACCCACAGTAAAGTGAAAATTGCATTTTTTTAGCTTCTAAATTCTGTCCTAATGTAACCTAAATAAGAAATATTTGCAAAACTATGACAAGCATGCAGAAATATTTTAGCTTTCACTTTTAAACGTTCATGCAAGAACAAAATGTTACTTTGGGAACAGACAGAGAGCAATGATGTGGATACAAAAAGATAGCCAACAGTCATGACTATAACAGTAACGGCATTTTAAAGCTACGATTAGCAAAATGTTTTGAAGATATACTGACCATTTAACATGACACTGCAATATTGTTGTTGCTATTGTTATTTATAGATAAAGGCTTTAGACACGCTTTTTGATTTCATTCATCTCTTCCTGATGGGCTAAATATTTCTTCATTAATCTTTCAATCTGTGGCAAATAAGCAATCATATATTTACCTCATTGCTTAAAATCAAAAGCCGTAGATTTTGCATCAGAGCTTTTTATCAGGAGTTATTCCTACAGTAAAAAGGAAACTTATGTTTTAAGAAATATTATTATTTAACAGTACAATGGCATGCAATAAAAATATGCCCGTGAGTAAAAGAATCTCTTTCTCAAAAGCAAAAACATCCCCCCACACAGAGGGTTATTAATTTAATCAGATGTAGGACGTTTTTCCTGTTAACACAACACTAAAGCTGATGAGAAGATAGCACAGGGCCTTTTTTTCCAGCCTAGGCGGCTGGGTCTCTTTCCACTTGACACAACCAGACAATCATGGAAAGGCCATAAATGTTGCGAATGACTTTGTTACCATGAACAAACAAAGGGAGCAAATCTGTTCAATGAGTAACTACATATTCACTCACTTATTCCATGCTGGAGGTATACAAACTACTGAAGTGCAACCAGACGCACAAAATTGACACGTGAATAAGTGCAGTGTCACTTGACTTACACTGGATTCTCTGTTTTTCAAAAGCTCCTAACAGTGAAAAGGAAGCGAAATAATGAAGCTGTTGATGCAGATGACCTGCATACCCACTTTCAGGTGTGTCTGCATCAGGTTGCAGTCTTGTGCTGCTTTGCAAAGTATCACTGATGCCAGATGACCTGCTCTCTACAAAGCCACTATTGTCTTGAAAACCAGCACCTCGCCAGCAGTTCTATAAAATTACTACCACTCAGACTTGATGCAGGTTCTCAAAGCTACGCTGAGGATGACCAGAAATTACACTCCATCCCCCACAGTTTTAACAAAAAAATCCTTTCTTCCCCAACAATGGCTGCAGCAGATGTAAGTCTGGTTTGTTCGTCAGAGGGACAGGAAACTGAAGTTGCAGTAGCATCAGCACCAGCAGGACCTCTTGTGGGTCTAAGATTACACTGGATCCCAAGCTGCACTTCACTATCGCTCTTAGGAGATTGGCTTTAATGAATGGAAAAAGGCATGGTTTATAGGGAAGCTGGGAAAAAACAGATGGACCGATGAAAGAAGCGGTTTTTTAAGACTCTAACTGACCACACCAGGAAAAACACTTAGCTGAAATGTTGAATTGTGCTTCGAGCTGGAAACCTTTGCCATGAATCAGCTCAACATTTAACAAAAGAGAATGCGTAAAGCTTAATGAAACTTGTACTATCTTTAAATTTCATTGAATTAACTAATTTAGACAAAACATCACCAGACTACTCTTACCCAAATCATGCTTCAAGCATTAGGGATTACTGATTTATCTTAGACAAGCTCATGTGACTAGTCTGATCTTTCACAGGTAAACCTTTTGGCAGAGGCAGGATAATCACCACTTTAGCAGCTTTCTACTGGTAAAACACTTCTCATAGGAACAAAATGCACCAATCACTTCCAGTTCCACTCCAGTCAGAAATAGACTAGTCAAATAACCCCAATGGACCTGTCCACTTTTTATAAATTCAACATACCAGAGCCCAAGGTAAGGATTGTTTCTACAAAAAGGAGCTTTTACACTCAATTGAAGACATTAACAGGGGAATAGTGTCCCTGACCACACACATGACAAGAGGGACTTCACTGGGGAGAATGTCTGGCCGGGTTCAGATGTAACGTCAAACTAATTCATGTACAGGCTTGATGTATCGCTTACAAAATAAAATAAAGATGAGATGAACTGAAGAGTGTGTTAAATTTGAGGAAAACTTCAATGTTTTCCTCAAATTTAGCCTCTATGAAAAGAGGCAAGAAGAAGTTCATTGTTGAAAGAAAGAAATAAAAAGACCCTGTTCACAGTTTCCTGTCCACACCAGGCAAGAGACACAGCAAACATGTGGCAGAAGGTGCTCTGAATGAATGCGACCAATGGCCCGTTCCAAGCTCACCTAGTTAAAGTTCAGACCTAAATAAAACTGTCTGTGCTAAAATGTAGAAATCTAGATTTACAGATGGTTGGAGGACATAAAGAAAAGTAAATATTTTCATGTATAGATGTTAAAGTGGTAGAGATTGACAGCAAAAAAATGGAGCAAATGGGGACATGCAATGCACAATGCACATTTCACCTTTCCTTGTTTTATTTGTAAAAGGATTTTGATAGCAGATACAATTTTCCGTCTACTTCACAATATGCAGTGCCTTACGTTGATCTACTACATAAAGCCAAAATAAAATGCACAGAAGTTTGTAGTCATAACATGACAGAATAGAAAAAGGATATTTTGGTCATATGAAAATTATCACTACAACAGCAGAGTTGGAACAAATAGCTCTAAAATACCAGCAATATGAAGCAAAGTAAAGTGGAGTGTTAAATGTTTTGACAATTATTTCTTAGATGCTTGTTTTTTAAATAACTAAGAAATCTGCTTCAAACTCTTCAAATGTTATTGACTGATTGAAAAATGTTCAGGAGGCCTACTGCAATTAACAGACAGAAAGCAAATAAACAACAGTCATATTGACTGAAGGTGGGTGGAATGAGTTACACCAGATTTTAAAGGTATAATCTTCACCACAGTTCTTTCTGTTGCGGCAGACAGCAAAAAGGGGGCCATGCCACCCATTTTGTTGTTTCTTCAAACACCCAAAATAAAATATATTTATTTTCTTGTCATGAGCTGAAAAAATGCCCCGTTTATTAAACATACAAGATAAGTGCAAACACGTACAAGATGATCTGATTTAACAAGAACAAGTAGAAGTGTAGTATTATGTTTTGAACTTGAGTTCTCCTGTTTTAGATGCTTGGGAACTTCTATTAAAGTATGTTGGATTTTCCTAGAAGCAGACTCAAACTGGCTGTGACTGCAAACCACAATCTGTAAAATCCATCTCAGATTTAGAAATACTCTCGAAATCAAGCTCTACCCTATTTACAAAGCAGAACTCTCTCAAAATATAACTATGTTATAACTATGTCATCTATGGTAAAATATAAATTATAGATAAACAGTTTGTCGTCAGGTGCAAACCCAAAAACACACTGAGCTGCATTTCAGCTCCTACCATTTTTAATGCAAGCCAATATTTCTTCGGTTCTCTGTTATGTGACCTTAGCAAGATTTACAACATGCAACATGGAGGAGGTTTAAAATCAAACTGGACACTGAGGATATTTGCCACATGGAAACATCTGTCCTGCCCCAGAACAGCAATAAACCAAATAGTACAACATGTCTGTCGGTACAGCTGCTCATTATTCACCTCATCTGGTCTTAATAAAATTCCTAATTTATTATTTATGGTGGGAGACATGTTGCTGCTTGCGATATAAGCTGTCTTCCCACAAGTAAGAGAGAGGACTGTCTTTTTGGCTCACAAATATGCTTACAATGGTTATGGTTAACAAGTATGTAAATAGATATATAAAACATGCATTGATTGGAGCAAAGACACTCATGTGGGCTGCTGGAACTGAAACATGTGCTCATCCACTCATTGGGACAAACAGCACAGAGACGATGTGAGCGTTGGACCATTATGATTCATGAGAATAGGAAGTTACAGTCATTAGGGAGTAAAGTGATACTACTGGTCACTTTCTCCCCTTACATCTGGCCTTCATGAAGTCTGATTCACTTAGACCAACTAAAATTATATAAAACATATAGACAAAACATAAAAAAAATCTAAGTAATAGACAAACCCTGTTGCTTCAGGGCCATCAGAGAACAGAAGTTCAAGTAAACATGTAAATCAAATTTACCTTTTGCCAGTAAACTAAAGGTAGCGTACATTTTATCTAATCAATGTTTCTTTAGAGAAATTATGTAAGTTTAACAGTTATAATCATTTTTTCTCATCTGGTTTGACCTAAATGTTAAGAAGAAACAAAACATTAGAAGTCGCCTGTGATTAAGGCATAAAAGAAGGAGAAGTAAAACATAAAAAAAACCCTATTCTAAGCAAGTTGTCATGTAAACCATAACCAAAAACTAAAGCTAGCATGTGTAGTTCTCTTCAACTGAAGGGTCAGAGTAAAGAAAATAAACGAGATGAAAAGTTTGACTTTAGCATTTGCAAAGTTGATGAGCTGAACTTTCCCTTAAAACCTCTATTTCACCAAGTAAGTTAGTTGAGGTTTATAATGTATATATATATAATGGTCAACTTTTGAAATATCAGTTTCTTTGTTTATATATTTATATTTAATTATTCACAACTGTTTTTTATGCAACTAATTGTTCAGAATCGTAACTTTTTATCTAGAAAATATGATTTTCCTTAAAACAATGCCATACAATTTAAAGGAAGAGTGGAAAAATCTAAAATATTGCTCAACCAACATCATTTCCCATCATCGTCTTCATCACCACCACCATCGTCATCATCGGTCTAGTTCAAAATTTCACACTCGGATCCTGACAGATGTTCACTTCCTCAATTACTCAATTAACCAATTAATAAGAACCTCGCACTTTCAATTGCCATGGCAGTTACTATGCTGTACTTTCACTGAAGGCTCAAATCTCGCTTTACAACAGGTCACAGGGTGAACAGCGGGGACTGTGAGAAACTTTTCTCCCATGCAGGATCGAGTTTCCGCGCAGCTCCGTATCCGTCTCTCTCAAATTCAAGAAAAAAGCAGGACAGGCAAACAGGGAAGCGAAAGGCGTTCTGCCTTTTGAGACCCTTTGTCCAAGCTTACCTTTCTTTTCCGCCGCAACACAGGAGCCAAAGCAGAGCAGAGAGGTGAGGCTGATCCACCGCAGAAAACGGGCTGCCATGGTGTCTTCGAAGCTCCTTGTATGTTAGAGCGCGGTGTCATTCCATGTCAACAGGACGCGGTATCCCGACTGGATATAGACAAACACCTTTAATTTAACCTAATTCCCGTGTCGATGTGTGGAAGAGTTTTCCTTCTCCGAGAAAAGTCCAACTTTTGACAGCTCCTCCTCCTCCTCCTCCTCCTCTTATTCTCCTCAGATATCTCCAGCAGTGAGTCTGACTTCAGCCTGCGAGGGCAAACCTCCGCCTGCTGCGACGTCAGCAGCAGGAGGAAGGACAGATGCGCCCCTCAGGTATAAACGACACGCACACAGGGGAGAGAAATCCAGGACACAAATCTGTTCACCGCACTTGACGCCGCGCGCTTTGCACGCCGCAAAGACGCAGACGATCGGATGTAGATGTATATTAAGGTGAAAACGTCGAGGTTTTTCTGACTTCAGTAAACCTCTTGCAAATGAAACCCTAGCAGTTGCACTGAGTGCGTGTTTTTTTTATGGCCGGTTTCCTCTGGTGGGTGAACGCAAAGGCACAAGCACGGAGAAGCAAACCCGTTTAACGGTCTTTCAACGGATTTTAATAATCTTCATTTTAGCTTAGGTTGTTAAATGCAGATGCAAAAGCAAAAAACTTTTTTTTTTTTTTTTACTACAGAACTTTAAAAGATGTTTTATCTTTGATAACAAAGAAGTTAATTTGTATCTGTGTGCTTAGGGGTTAAAAGAGCCTTAGCTATTGCTTTAACATTTTTTGTAAATGCATGTTATGTTTGCATACATGTTGGTCTGAAACATAAAAATGTAACTTATATGTCTGTTAAAAATGTTATTATTTTGGTTGAGCATAGATAAATTTTGTGCTCAATCACTAAAAGAAGATAAGTCAGACTGCAAGTTGTGCCCCGTTCCACGTGGGCTGACAGTGTGTCCAATGACTTTGTATTAATGTGTTTTTTATGACATAGATCACTTAGAAATGCCTTGTTGATGAAAGGTGCTATACAAATAAAATTTGATTAGTTAATTGGGGTCAGTGTGACTGACTGCAAACAGAACCTCTCTCTTCTCATTTGCAAGCAGGAAGACATGGGTGTTTGTCCTCTCTTATAGTGTATAAAATAACAATACTGATCCAAAGTAAAAGCCATACACACTAGTACTTAAATAATTAAAAACAGAAACAACAGTAAAACATTAAAATGACCACCAAAAGTCCATTTATCAAGAATGCAAATAAAAATGGATGAAATTATTTATCTAATATATAAAAACAATTAGGGAAAAGATTCAGACAAAGAAGTAAAGTGAGTTTTTTGATGAACTGCCAATAATTCTGATTCAGTGCTGCATAAAGGGGAAAAAGAGCGGCTGAATGCTCTGTCACCTCTTTCTTTAGAGTACTTTTGGGAAGCTTTGGGTGGACATGGGCTGGTAAAAATCTGACCTGATCTGCTAAATATATAAGCATTCTTTCCCCAAATAGATGTTCCTGATTGCTGTGACCTCTTTCAGGAGGGTAATACATCCTGCTTCAAAGCAAAACAGGACTCAGGCAGGGTTTGAGCAGCACTGAAGTAAAACCAAATTCCCCCAATCTCAGTCCAGTGGAGCATCTGCGAGTTGTACTGGAGAACTATAAGGATCTTCCTGGCAGACATCACAACTTTTTGAGTCTAATGGAATCTGCACCTCGATAGGTCAAGACTTTTATGGCTGAAAAAGGGGGAAAACGCATCATATTAGGCATTTTTTATGAGTAATCTGTGTAAATCTTTAAAAAGAATATTTTTTCTGTAACAACATAAGATGTAATTTACTTAATGGTAAATGATTTTTTTAACATGTCCCTTTATCAAGATTCAATAATGTTCAAAACTGTTTTCCATCCAATCTGTTGTTCACACTGTGTTGTTATATCACTAAAATCCAAATAAAATATAATATATATACTATATAGTTTGTGGTTGTAATTTTACAACATCTGAAAATGTTCACTCACGTTCTTGGTGTGTTGGTAATTTCACTTAACCTTTACTTGACAGATGCAATTTATAGGTGTTTTCAGTGTAAATATATGTTTTAAGAAAACAAATCTGGCATTATTGTGGCTGCATGGTCGCTACAGTTGTATTGAGTCATTTTAAATAAATAAACACTGACATCCCTGGAGCTTTTTTTTTTTTTTTGGTGGACGTCTACAAAAAGTGTCCATGGTGATGATTCACTCAGGATGTCATTGAAGGTTTTATGAAATTTGGGCCTGATAAAGGAGACAATGTTTAGGTTCTAATATCATTTTACTGGTATATATATCTAAATTAAATATGTGTGTAAGCTGAATTAAAGTCATAAATAGCAGCAGGGAACAGGGGTGGAACACAAAATGTCTAAATTGCTGACAAATCTTCAATCTTACCGGATCTGAATCTAATTGGACATCAAAGCTCCTAAAATGTGTTTGTTTGTCGTAACCATATTGGGCTCTACGAGGACAGCAGGGCTGGAAATCATTTTTCACTGTGGTGTTTATTTCATTATTGAAGCCTAATGCTTCTGCAAACTGTCCTTGGTTGCGCTGCTGGAGGAAGAGGTTATAGTGTTGAGTGAAATTATGGCCATTCTGCTCCAGAAGAAATTGCTTAATGTGAGGCTAACGTTTCACATGTGGCAGCACCGTAGGATTTTGTGTCTACACACTGGATGTGATGCAACCATCAGTTTGAGGGCTTTAACTGCTAAACAGACAAATGTTGATGTGATTAGTGAAACTGAGAAGTGAAGTATTTACTGAGGGAACCAACTAGAGTTACTTTCCACAGAAATCTACATCAGGTTGTGGTACCTTTCTGTAGAAAGGATTTTCTGAACACATCCTCTTGGTTTTTCAGATACCTTGGGGGGAAAAAAATGTTTGTTATGTACTCTGTCTTGTGTGGCAAAAGAACATTTTCAGTTGTTACTGTTATTCATTTAAAAGACACAGCGTATAAGTATTTTGGGAAGAGATGTACTCAAGTAAGACTAGCACAACTTCAACATATTCGCAAGAAAAAGTAAACGTAGTTAACATCTGGTTTAATATTTAAGAAGATGATCTCAAACAGATATACAATACAAAGTTTTGTGCAAATTCTGGGGTTTTAAAAATGATTTGATACTCACCTCTGCTTGGGGCTACACCTCTGCTTGGGGCTACATGATGCAATTTAATAGGAAGTGATAATCATGAAGCAGAAGCGAAAATATTTTTTTTTTTGTTAGAATATCTGCAAAAATAGCTGAAGACCAGTCAAGATGGAAGGATACTGCTTTCATATACTGCTTTTTCATCAAATTTCTTATCAATTTTGACTGGGATCATTAAAAGGCGTTGGCTCCAAAGCGGCTCTTCGGATTTTTTTTGTTCCTTAATTTATTATCCAACAGGAAAATGTGGCAAAATGAAAAAGATCAGCTCATAGTCAGAAATGACAATTTTCAGCAGATCTTTTTTTGGGGGTCAGCGTAAAGTGAAATGTGCATTTTGAGTTTTAAAATACCTTATGAGTTTGTTATTTTAACTTTTGATGGTTACATTTACAGATTTAAACTGCGGAAAATTGCTGGAACACAAGCTTTTAATTCAGAAATCTTCCCATTTTGTCTGAAACTTGTGTTTGTATTGAACCAGCAATTCAGAAAACCTGCTTCTGTTGCATGGCAGATTGCTGCTCCAATGTAATGGGCTTTAAATTTTTTCCATGTGTTGCTTTTCTTCTCTGAAAAACACACCAGCAATAAATCTCAGGCTCTAAAAGGAGTGAAGGGATTATTTAAATCCGCAAGGAGGCGTCCTGAACTGTTTCACACTGAAGGCTGAACATAAAAGAGAATTAAACCCAACCATAGTTATTGCTTTAGTATAATGTAGAAAATATGTGACATTAGTTACACGCAGAAAATGTATATTTTAACACTATTTGTGGTTTTTGGTGGTATAAAAATATAATAATCTCTTTGCTTGCTTATATTCTGCATTATTCAATGGACTAAGAGACTGCTATGATTTTTCCCCTCCATGTATGGGAAGCACTGTGCTGCCATGACGCTGTGATATAATACAGGATAACAGCCGACAGCTGACAGAAAGTTCCTAGGGGTTGTAGCCACACTGAACTGTTGTCTTGCATGTTAATACACAATTCGATCACTATGTTGTTTTATGCAATCACTGCTATTTTAAGTTGAATTTTTTTTTGTTTCAAAAGACATTAGAGAAAAATGAAAAGTGGTGGAAAATTCTGTTTTTATTTTGCTATTTCACAACTAGATGGTTCATAGAAATGGAAATTGCAACGTGGCCTTGTGCAGTTTCGTCACGCGACTTAATTTCTTCTGGACAACAATAGAGATCTGCTGGACCTGGAGCTGCAGGTTGGAGGTTACAGAGGTAATATTCACACTGAAATCCATCACATCTTATTTGCAGGTTTTCAACTGAACTCCATGTAGAAGGGATCGACTGGGACATGTCCTTCAGTAAGTGTGTTTTTAATCCATTTTCTCTCCTAGACTAAGCAACTGGCAGAGCTTTTGTTGCAAATGACTTTTTTCTCATGTGTAAAGCCACTAAAGGAGCTTTAACTACAACTGACTCTCTTTTCTCCTATAGAAATACTCCTGGAGCAGCTCTTTTTCTTTTACCTTCTCTCTTTACTCTGTCCTTTCAAATCCCCATGGGGAGGGGGGGGGGGGGAGGGTGATAGATGGCCTTTCATACAGAGCCAACTTCTGGTTCTGCTGTAGAGTTCTTCCTGTTAAAGGGAAGTTTATCCTCTCCACTGTCACCATATGCATCCTAAATATGAGGCATTGGTTTAGCTTCCTTAACTGAAGTAAGCTAAGACTTATTTTCTTCGGTCCTGCACTGAACAGCTTCTTTCTTCTCAGTTGGATTTTTATTTTCCATAATAAATGTTGATGAAAATAATTCATCTGAGTTCCTGTTTCTCTTTTTTATTTGTGTCTGAGCAGTGGGAGAGTTTCATCATGTGGCACAGCAGCTTGATGGAGTCAGACTCCGGTACCGTCAGAAATGAGCCAATGGGTCGCCAGTGTGTCCCTACGACTCGCTCATCTGAGGTGCCATTGTTGGGGGAGATTTGAGATCAAACAGCCTAAAAACAGCCTCACCTGTTCACTTTGAGTCACTACGTCACTCCATCCATCCGTTCCTGGTTCCCTTCATTCATCCATTTCTGGTTCCCTCCATCCATTTCTGGTTCCTTCCATCCATCCATTCTGGTTCTTTCCATCCGTCATCCTGGTTCCTTCCTTCCCTCCATCCATTCATCCATCCATCCAACCAGGCTCCCTTCCATTACTGGGAATTGCTTCCGCTGTCTTATACCATTTCATTCTTAAAATCACCTCTGTATTTAAAATATTTTTTAAAAGGTAGGATATTCTAATAAAAAGATTAGTGCATACAACTGTGAAAGCTTTTCATTTTAAACTGGTAGAGTATTCTAATGAAGGAAGTGTTATTTTTGTGGTTTTATCGCGTATATAAATTGTTCCAATGATATGCTAAGCATAACTCCTAAGCTCCGGTCTCATAACCCACTATAGTTTTCGGTTTGTAAGCATGACGGAAATTTTAGACTGGTAGTACCAAAATATAGACATCTATCTGTGCTACGGTAGGAAAGTCTGAAGAGGTTGCACAGATAGTCAGAACACTGTGCACACAGATTTGCTCACCTGCGCTGTAGATCTCTGCAGCTCCTTCACTGTTTCTCTGATGAAAACTCTGTTCCTGATATGTCTGCTGTGTTCCTTGATCTTCATGTTGCTTTTTGTTTATTAATTCAAATGTTTGAGGACTTTATGGAGCATCTCTATTTACACTGAGATCATGTTACACACAGGTGGACTGTAGTTATATATTGGGTGGGTTCTAGGGACAGTTTATTGTAGAATGGAATACAAAAGCATGCCACACTTCTCCAATTTTTATTTGTAAAAAGACATAAACAGTGAAATGTTCATCAGCTATACACGATCTGTGATCTGTATTATCTGGTAAAACCAGTGGTAGTAAAATGTAAGTAAAGTGGTAAAATGTAAAAATCATTCAAGGCACAGAGGAGACTTGTTAAAGCAGCAAGGGGATGAGAAAGGAAAGGACACAATGAATGACCTTGGTATTGTACTAGTGGAAAATGTCCAGACCTCTGGTAAAGGGCTCCTTATGAAATGGTTTACACCAATTAAGAAAGAAGTGGCCCTTATTTCAATGTTTTTTCAGTTCCTGCTGCAAGAAGCTGAGATTTCTGCACTACTGACATGAGCAAAAACATCAAACAACCAGAGTAATGGTCAGACCATTCAAGAAACACAACCCATTTAAAACATTTAAAGAAGGGTGACAATGCTGAGAAGCAATACAAAAAATATAATCTTTTGGAAAAATAAACACGTCCCATCTCATAATACTCACACATTTTCCATCTTTTTATACTTTATAAGCGCCATGTGGATGATCCCGGAACATTATAAATTAGCTGCATGAGGTTAATAGCTCATATTATATATGACGTTCCCCTAAGAATAACCATTAGAGCCGAGCTGTAAATGGTGCTCGTCCCTGGGATAATATTTAGACAAGGACTCCTATTAAATGCTTGAGTGTGACAGAATAGCTGTGCAGTTGAAGGATATGGGATGATGGCTGGTTATCCTGAAGGTATGCTGTCAGAGGGTCATGATGAAACCAAGGGGACCCGACAACATCCCAGAATATATGAAAACATCACCATCTATGATGCAGTCATTTGTATTTTCTTACGCTCTTTCACAGGTCGGGATGAGAATATTCTGGGGAAGCAAGAAAAAAAAACCCATCTGGGATAATACTGTCACCACTCAATTCTGATTGCTGCTTCCACTCATTAACATCCATCGAGTTGTGTTTTAGACAACAACCAAAATGTTGAACACCACACAATTAAAATAATAATAATAATTAAAAATAAAACATGAGGTGACTGAGACCTCCAGAGCTTTAGATTTTGTTTTTGGTTTGTTTGTGACCTTCCTTGGAGTGCTCTTCGAGTAAGGCAAGCAGCAGTGGGGAGGTTCAACACTGTTCCATGTTTTGTGAATGATGGCTCTCACTGTGGTTTGCAAGAGCCTAAAAAAAACTTTATAAATGGCTACAATACCTTTCCAGTGTTGCCGATGTCATCCTACTCCTTCATTTCTTAGCTCTGTTTTTCATTTGAGATATTTTAGCCTACTTCACATTGTCAGAGAGGTTCTGTATATGTTACTTCTTCATTCTTCAGGTCTGAGAATGATAAAATATCTACTTTTTTGACTGTAAATGTCAAAATATACCTGAAATAACATAATGATTGTGTGTTGTATGTTATTTTTTCTGTATGTTTTTTTTCTCAACAGGCCAAAAATAATTACAAAAAAACTAAATTAGATTAAATTAGCTACAACCTCCCACACATGTCTTTTGTTTTTGATCTCTTCTGATGACAGAATTGGGAACACAGTGAAATTACACTGTCATGGCAATCAGAGGATATTTCTATTAGATTTTAACAAATCCACCGCATGTCTAATAAAAATATTCTGGGTCTTGTTTTCAACACTATGGTTGAAAAGCCTTAAGCATTCGTTGGAAACTGTCTGGCACCCATTAATTAGTTTTAATTATGGACGTCAGTGATGTTTTCTTGCGCTTCACCATCTGGCTGCCCAGAGGCAAACCTAAAGCTGCTAAACCTAAACAAAATCTTAACTGTAAACCCTTAATTAGTGACCCTGATTACACCATCCCACACATGTCCATTGTTTTTGATCTCTTATGAGGAACAATATAACTTGTGCTCAGGTTGGATCCTTTTGCTTTTTTCTTTCTTTTTTAGATTTACCATCCAGGACCTTTTGCTCTTTGGCTCTGAGCCATCTTCACTTGCCAAAGCATGCAGTTTCCATGGCGTCCCGATGGGTTACACAGTAAACACCTAAAAAGTAAATGAATGAACTCGCTTTAATCCGATAGGCAACCCTTTCTCAACTTCTCGACCTGTCACATCCTGTTTACCAACCGAACAACTTGTTCTCAGCTTTGAGCAAGGTGAATGGGATCCTAGCAGATCAGCATGTTCAGGATTTACAGATTGAGAGTGGCATGATGGGAATGTAATCACAAAATGCACAATGCTCCCTATGTTTGTAGGCATTCATGGGGAAGATTTGTAAAACGACTTAAAATAAATTGCTTTATTGCAGTCATACTGAAGATTATCCAAGCTTTAATTAGAGTAGATTGGTTTATACAACAAAATGATTATAATATATTGCTACAGTGATAATTGAATGTAAAGGCCACACTTACATACTGGCAACCTTGTAGTTGATACTTTGCCAATAGGATACAATTAACAATATGTTTGGATTATTATTCTGCTAAATGATCCAAAGATTATATTTTTTCTTTTAGTTTTTCAGTCAGAAGATATGTATTTAAAAGGTCCTGGTATTTCAAAGTCTCAATTATGTCGAGCTCTTTAACAAAGGTCTGGAGGCCCTTGGGGGGAAAAAGAAACTAAAAACACTTTTTTTAATCCAAGTTGGTGGTTCTTAAGTGAATGGGTTCCTTTACAAACTCTTGATATAGAAAATTGATTGCCTCCTAATTTAACAATGAATCTATAGCTGCAAATTCAATAAAAGTCTGCATGATGAGTCACACTGGCATGTTTTTGGACCATGCTCATTCTGTCCAAAACACAGCAGAGCACCTAATCTTCATTAAAGCTGCAGAATGTAACTTTTACAAAAATATGTTTTTCCAACATTTATTAAAAGTGTCATCATGTCATTGGCATGAAATAGGACATTTGTGAAAAAAAATTTAGCTCCTCAACTTCCTCCCAGCTGACTGCAAAAATACACCGCTCCCAGGAACAACCAATTCGAGTGAATCATCCTCCTGTATGCGCTGCTTAATGTCCTAATGGTGGAGAAACAACTTACCATTCCAGGAAAACATTATCAGTTATCACCGTGACCATGCTAATTAGCCTTAGGATTGATGGTAGGCTATATTGTGATGAACCAACTGTAGCTTAACAGAGAGCAAGCGGGAGTGGGCAAGCATGATAGTGATTGACAGCACTGAGACCCTCCTCCTGACTTTGATTGGTTGTTTCTTTGGTAAAAATAGGATTGTTTTATTACTGATTAATAACAAAAATGTTACTACAGCATTGTGGTACAGCAAAAGAGGTGCAGATTTATTTTGAAGCTTTTCATGAATTTTAACCAGAGGTGTTAGTAAGTGAATAGGGTTTTGAATTGGAAGACTGTCGGAGAAGACTGCTTTCTTTTTCAGTAAGCTGCTACCCTCTCTCTCTTCCACTTCCATTCAAGTTTTTGTTGGATGATGTGAGTGCCACTTGTGGAAGATCTGAGTCATTCGCATGGTTGAAGGAAGGCGATCAGAAGCTTGATTAAACTGGCTGAAGAAGCTCACATTTAGAATAGAATAGAAGTACTTTATTCATCCCAACTGGGAAATTACTGTGCAGTAGCAGCATACACAAACACAGAGATGAAGTTACCAATAAAAATAAAAATACTATAAAAATGTAGAATGTAAGATGTAAGGTTCAGAAAATAATAATAAATAATAATCTATATGTTAATAATATATACAATATGTACAATAGTGCTATGTGAACAATCTGTGTAATGGTGACTAACTATTGTTATATAAAAGTGATTTCCCGCATGACTCTGAAAGACAAAGAATATAACAGTTTGCCAGATAAAAACAAACAAAGAAAAACAAATAAAAAAACCCAAATTGAGTTACTTTCTGTTTTTTAAAAGTTTGCCACATCAGCAGGAATGACTGAAGAATATTCTCAAGATATGCGGCTAGGTTTTTCAAATTGATGATTCATGAGGGTCCATGAGTTTTGCCACACACAAGCGCCACTAACTTTTGTACTTGTTTCACTACATTTTAGCAATGATTAAAAAAAGCGAACTTCCTCGGCTGTGATATCAAGTTAAAGTCCTACTTTCTCAGCTTATTTGTATGGTGGACCTGAGGCTGTGATTTATTCTGTAACCTAGTACCAAAAAGGTTAAAAAGTCAAATCTATTTTTTTAAAATTAAAAAGTTATTTAGACATGACAAAATTGAAAATGACTGTTTTTGTAAATTATTGTCAAAATCGCAACGATTCGTTTAAAATACAATATAACTGAATGTTAATTTTAGTAGTTAAAGTTTATGTGACTTTTTTTTGCATATTTTAAAAATAAATCTGTTCTGTTCCGCTGTACGGTTCATTGCACAACTACTATTGTGCAATGTGAAATACTGTCAGTGTGACGCTTTGAAGGAGATCTGGCTGGTTAGCTTCCCAGTATGTCACCTTCAGAGCTCCATACACTGAGGGCTGAGTCTGACAGGGCAAAAAAAACTGCAGTATTTGACCATGAAATAATTATTAAATATATTTATTATTTGTTAATATGTTTGCTAAATCAAGACAAGTTTGTTGAGTTACATATTTGATGTATATTTTATGTATTTCTTCATTGTTTATTATTATTATTATTATTATTATTATTATTATTATTATTATTATTATTTATTATTATTATTATTATTATTATTATTTTGGCTAAGAATCAATACACTGACAAATATTTTTTTCTTTTCATTTAAATATGTATTATCTTCCTATATATTGTATGTGATGCTACGTAGTATTTTTTTTTTTTTTTGAAATATGACACCACAGAAATAGAATAGCTGTATTTTAAATTTCAAAATGAAACGCCGCCACCTTGTGGTTGTTTTTGATTCTATCACAAATTATCTGTTTCAAAGAGGAAGAAACGCGACAGTCATTTTTTCTCCAAAATGCAGACGTATTAACACATAAGTCTGTTAGCCTTCAACAACTCATATTCTTTTAATTTCACATCATAACACAAAGAATGTGACTGTTGTAACCCATGTCCTGGGTTCTTGAAAATTTATTTCAAATTCTTTGTTATAATTGTTTTCTTAAAGACTTCTTATGAGTACCAGTTGCTTGTGGACCTTTTTTAAACCACTGTCATTTTCCTTCCACTTAAATTTCCATTTATATGCAGCTCTCTGATCTCCCGAATTCTTTACCAATGGTAAAGAAGGGTGCTTTACACTGAAGGGTGCCATTGATGGTCTGCTGGACCAGTCAACTGTTTCTACGATTGTGTAGGCTATAAAATAGGATTCTTGTTTTAGAACTATGTTCTTTGTTCCTATTTTACTGTATTCCAATTTTATTATGAACTAAAAAAATGTATTTTCATGTATTTTTAGCTGTGTTTCTCTTTGATATCACTATTTCAGGAGTGGATTGTAATATCATTATCCACATCAAATGCCATGTCCTGGAAAGGGTCAAGGTTCTACTTCAGCTACAGTCCACAACCTGTGAATTTACTCTAACATCTTGAATTGGCTTTATTTCACAATCCTCTCAAAACTGCAAGTATCCTCGTGGATCATGTACTTATTTCAGCCGCTTTTTTTCCCCTTCCACACAATTTTCCATTAACACACGATATTGTGAACTTCCAGCTTCTTATGACATTTTGCCCTTTTTCACCATTCCACATAGATGACGAATAAAAAGTCTTCCAAGCACACAACAAATTGTGCAGAGTTAAATCAACACTATGCCGAGTCTATCTTGTCCTTATCAGAATTGATGTTAATTTAACTCTTTTCAGATTTATTTCAACAAGAAATTAAGTCATTTTAACACTTGAAAAAGTTAGAACTACTCCAACTATTTTTGAAATAACTCTGTAAGAGTTAAATTAACACCAATTCTGAAAAGGACCACATAAACTCGGCATAGCGTTGATTTAACTCTGCACAATTTGTGCACAGAAAAGTCAGAAAAGATCCAATTTGCTCAGGGTCTGACTCTATTCACACAAATTTCATACAGTGGATAAAAAAGGACTTGTCGATGATGTTGTGATTTCCGACTGAGCTGCAGCTGTACAGAGCGTCCTGAAGGGTTTTCTCTCATGCAGTCTGCAGCCTATAGGGCAGCTCTTGTGATGCTGCGCTGTGTGCGGAATCAAAGCGCAGGCGTCGAGTCGGGAGGGAGCCTATCTTGCGCAGACTGGGTAGCTTTACTGTACATGGCCATTGATACCGCTGTGGATGGATGTAGCCGCTGCTGTAAATCAGAATGGCGAGGACAGCGAATATAACGCGCCGAGTTATCTCTGCTTGACACCCGAGCGCGTTTCTTCGACCATCGTCTGGTCTTTTATTTTATTTATTATTATTTTTTTTATTTTTAAATTAAAAGACGCTTCTTGAATTCAGCCGAATCTCGCCTTGACAGCCCGCACCGATGGTTTTCATTTGACACAAAGCAGACAGGCGGCTTCTCCTAATAAACAGTCGGGAAGAAAAGCGGGTCATTATGACCTTAGTATCCGTCAGTAAAAGAAAACCACCGGATTGCTTTTACGCGGCAGCGCTCTGCTTGCATCTCTTGCTTTGGATTTCACGATCCGTGTCCGGAGAGGAGCTTCATCAGTTCAGCGTTGAGGTAAGATTTTTATTTATTTATTCCCCCCCCCCTCTTTCTTTGCACGGCCTTCCCTCCTCCTCTCCTGCACATCATCTGCCTCTGCGTGGAAAAAACAACATATATGCAGGCTGTATCAGCGCGCTGTGGCTCTGTAGGATCATGATGGAGACATTATGAGCTGCAAATAGAAATATTTTGCTTCTTTGGGTCCTTCATTTATAGTGAAACAGCTCATATGAGGATGCTACATTGCGGTGCTTGAACTAGATATGAGGCTTGTTTTCCCATTGAAGGTGTTTTCGTGGCAGGTCATCATGAGGTGAGGCTGGGAGATGTTTTGACAGCATCATATAGTGTTAAAGAAGATTAAACATTTACAAGTTGCATAATAGGATTTGCTAGTTTCTACCTGATTAATTGATGTCATTTCCATCCTCACCACAGGCTGCACCCCCTCCTCCCTCTTCCCCCAGCTCCCTCCTCCTTCCACTCTGGAGAAATTAAACCGCTGAAACTGACAGTAACACACACGCATCATTATTCAATTTAATGGCTCGCTTCAGTCCGTCCAGGATCTGTCTAAAAATCACTGTGTATAGACAAAACACAAGCCACGGAGACAAGACGAGGATAAACAAGAGGTTTAGATGAGCAGAGAAGGAAAGATTGGGGTGCAATGGGGAGGGATGGACAGAGGAAGCAGATCAGCTGCAGATGATGTGGACACACCTGGACCTGATGTCTTTAGGTCTGAGTCCGGTGATTCTTTTCGTATGCATTAGCTCCCAGTCTGGTTTCGTAGAGGATGAAAAGAGGACTGGGCCGCAGTCTTTCACATGCACACACACCAACCGGAAGCTGCAAAGACACAAACACTTGACTGCTGTCACCATCAGTGCTTTCTCAGCTTCTGGTGAATACATTTAAATCTAAAGCCCTGCCGAGTGGACCATTTCTAACGATGCACATTTTCAGTTCTGCTGACTAGCTCCTATAAGCATTCCAGGCTCACTGTAGAGGCTTGACCATAAAAGAGTAAGATGATAAATAACAGTCGGTGCTGGGCATTGGGTGGGTATGAGATTCTCACTGCATAATAAACCTGAATAAAAATATTTGTACAAAAATGTCAAATGAGAATATCTAACATCTTTTTTTATCCCCACAAAAAAGAGCAACAATCGTTCCTTTTGCTGTTCAAATAACACAAAGTGCCATCAGAAAGTTTTCACTCCCCATCGGTTTTTGCACTTTTTTTCTTTTTTTTTTTTGCCTTATTCTAAAACCAGTTTGAGTCAATTTCAAATTATTTTAAATACAACTTATATTTATGCCAATAATTCAAAACAACTGTAATCTGAAGACCCTACAAGACAAACACTTGTAAAAGGGTGCACTCAGTTTACATTCAGAAATGTTTTATGAAAACATCCCAATCATATAAACAAATGATAATTCTTACATTCCAATTCAATCCCAGTTATAATACAATGCAGTTAAAATTTAGTTTACATTGTATGATAGTCCATACAGCGTAAAACTGTGTTTTCAGAGATTGATTTGTAACTTTATATTTAAAAAAATGCATTTGACCAAGGTGAATATGCTGACTTTGGTAAATATGGCTTAAATTAAGCTCAAGAGCCCCTGATTTCCATTGACATGCTTCTGTAACCTGATCTATTATGCTTAGTTGACTGAACTTGAATTGGAATGGAAAAAAGTGGACTACATAAAGTATTACACTTAATGATGCATATTACAGTGGAAACCAAGCAATGAAGTTTCAAGGGAATTTTTTTCTAGGCCTCCAGGAGCAGAGTGTTCTGAAAATGACAGCATTGTCTATTATTTACAAAAAATTACAAAACCTCCCAGACCCCCGCTAGATTAAACTGAGTTATTATGGAACATGACCCTTTGCCACAGGGTACAAAGAACTCAAAGGTTGCTAAAGTGAAGATTCAGTGTTTCTTTGTGGAAATAGAAGAACCATATAGAAGTTCAATTACTGCTAATACGCTCCATTTATCAGGCTTTGTGGTAGAGTGACCTGACGGAAGCCAACACTCACTGAACGACTCATGATAGCTTATTTAAGTTCTGCCTAAAAGAACCTTAGAAACTGTCAAACCATGGCAAAAATATCTCACTGCCCATTGAAGCATGGAGGTAGCAGCATTATGATCTGGTAATGTTGCAGCAGAAGACTTGCAACAATTCTGCAAAGATGGGTAAATGACTAAACCCAGTATTAAAATTTTTCAAGAATACCAGAATTCTCTGGACCTTAGATTAATGTAACAGATTATCTTCCAAAATGTCAATAGACTGAAGCAAGGGGTGTGCTGTGGTGGCACAGGGGTTAAGCACAACCCATATATGGAGGTCTTAGTCCTCGACACGGCCGTTGCTGGTTCGATTCCTGGCCTGGTGACCTTTGCCGCATGTCTTCCCCTTCTCTCAATAACCACTTTCCTGTCAATAACTATCAAATAAAGGCCACTAGAGCCAATTAAACCTAAAAAAAATAGACTGAAGCACAAACTCAGGAAAAGAAAGGAGTGACTTCAGGGGCAGTTTATACTGTAAATATTTGGGAGACTAGTTCAACATATTTGGAGAGAAATAAAATGAACTTGGATTGACATGAATGAGTAGATATGCTTGGAAGAATGAGAGAAAATATCCCCTAAGATGTTAGTTACTGTAGAGCTCAGAGAAAAAATAAAATAAAATTGTGTCAGTGAACTATATAAACAAGCTGATTTCACCTGGTTGGGCTACCTGCTTGGGGGCTGCATGGAGTGGTTGTTAGTGCTGTTGCCTTGCAACAAGAAGGTCCTGGGTTTCATTTCAGGCCTGCAGTGTCTCTGCATGGAGTTTGCATGTCACTCCAATGCATGCATGGACTATCTCTGAGTACTGCAGCATCCATGGTTCAAAATATGCATGTTATGTTGATTGGTCTTATTAAATTATCCTTAGAAGTGCGTGCATGGTTGTTTGTTTCCGTGGTATCCTGGCAACCTGTGCAGGTTGAACTCTGCCTCTTGCTTTTAGTGATACTCCATACAGATAAGCAGGTATAGACAATGGGAGGAAATCAGCTTGGGAGCTCAGTCAACATTTACACATGGTACTCACATGGGCTGGACCTGGGCGGGAAACTGAGCCACGTAAGGGATTGTTCCTGGGTTACATACAGTAATGTCCCCATGTAAATTGCCTGTATACATTTGATGCAAGATAAGCCTTTAAAAAAGATAGAGTCTGATTATGTTACTCAATTTAATAGATTTTCTCTAAAATCTATTTAAGACCCACATAAAACTTGCACAAATTTTCTTACTAATATGACTTTTATTTGGTGAACCAAAGTGGGTTCTAAGAAGCTCATTGCGATTCCAACCTTGTACGCACTAAGAAAAAAAAAGTATGTATGGGGTTCATGCATTTGGACGGACATATGGGCTGAACTGTCTAATTTTAGAGTGTTTTTCTGGGTTAAGTAATGAGGACTCTCCAATCTGAAACACAAATAAAAATCAACCCATTGACCTTTGGAGGAAGGTGGTCACTGCTTCAAGACACACATCTTCATATATAGTGCTTTGATCTCCACCTTGGCAGAGATCTATCTTCATTAATGTTTGTCTGCTAGTAGGTTTTTGCCAATTCTGTCAACATGAGATTTAATCAGTCTTGATAGGGAGCTGAAGTGCAGACAAAGGATGTACCCATTATATTTTGGAGCAGATCCAGATCACTTACACTTGTAAGACTTTGTCATTGAACTTCTCTCGCTCCCTCCCTAAGTGCTCTACTAATCTTCCAAGAGACTGGAAGAGGAGAGTGGAACTTAAAGAATGCAAGTTTACTTTGATTTTTTTTTTTCAAAGTAAAGTTGAATTTTTCAGAAAACTTAACACTGGATATAAACCGTTACTCAACTAGTAGCCAGTCAATATGAAAAGCACAACCAAAACGGCAACTTTTGCATTAGGGCGTTGTTTCCAAAGCTCCTCAGCTTATCACCAACATAACACTGGAAGAAACTTATGATCCAGATTAGTGATTAACTTTACACGAATTCACTTGCCAATAAAGAAATATTAAACTAATCTGTTTGCAAATAGTGTTGTAATTTCTTGAAGGGAATTATAGCAAAATCTGCTTTTTAAATAGGGTTAGTAATCGTTTTCTAAAGTGAAACCTAAGTCCTCTGTTGGCGGTTTGTGACCCAAGTTTGGGAAACGGTTGTCTTGTTTCAGCTGATACTGCAGCCTCTCCACTTTGTTGTCAAAACCAGATGCAGTGTTTTGTGGCTTAAATCATTAAAGTCAACCCTGCAAAATCAGAAATAATACCTTTTGTCATGCAAATCTGAAAATCCAAAAACTGCAAGGCAACAAGACCCACTTTATTGTATCATACCTATATAGACTTCCCAGGGACATCATTAAAAAAAAACCTTTGGCAATTACCTTTTAGGGCATTAGAATGGACTTTTATTTACTTAAAGTTATTTCAACAAAGTTATTTTTTTCTCATTTGATTGCAGTGGTATTTGAAGCTTTAAGCAAAGCAACATTGCAGTGGAGGAATGTTTGTGGTCTGTATTTATGATGTACAGACAAAGAGTGTTTGAAATAAGCATTCCTCCAACAAACATTTCTTTCACTTTTATATTTAAAGTAGCTTTTGATTGTAGCTTTGCATTTTTAATTTCATGTCTGATTAAACCTGTGTAAATTGCAATGTTCTTGGAAGGGATGGGTTAGGATTATGTTCTTTTTTTGTTTTTTGTTTTTTGTTTATCTTACTCCTTGCAGGGATGGCTACAGAGGTATGGATACCTTCCCCACACAGAACCGGGAATGTCCGTCCTGCGCTCTGCCAAAACCATGCAGTCAGCCATTGCTGCTATGCAGCGCATCTACGGTCTCAATGTCACAGGGACGCTGGATGAGACAACCAAGGAGTAAGTAGACACATGACATGTGTTGCAGATGCACAAACAAAACCCGTGCAACACAAACGCCTTAATAAGACACATAATGCCGCTTGTCATCCATGGATACCTAAAGGGTGGGTCAAAATTTTATTGAGAATTCAGAAAATTTGAGTCTGAAAAGCATGTTTTTTTTTTTTTTTAGAAATACCAGTAGGAACTATGATTACTTTAATGGGCTGCTGAAGGACAGATACAGATTTTTTTTTTCTCCTCCCGCTCCCCCTTTCACCTCACCTGAAACAACACCAGGTGAAGGTTTTAACACTTTTCCCTCTTCTCGTTTTGCATGATCATGCAGTGATATCACTCTAAGGTGAGAACTAATGTTTTTGCCATTATATTGTGTTTGTTCAGTAGTTGTGATAAATTATGTTGTACGAATGAGAACTGTAGTCTTAGAAGTAGCTTAGCAGTGTTTTTGCATCCATTTTTTTCCTTTGGCCGTTGTGGTTCAGTGCCCGAGAAGAGAACTGACGAGTTCACTTCTGCGCTTTGTGTCATCATATAGAGTGTGAACTGTGGTGGAAAAAATGCTGGATGGAACATTGACTTTTTTTTTTCCCCTTACTTTTTAGATGGATGCAGAGGCCACGCTGTGGAGTTCCAGATAAAATTAAAAGTGCCACAAGGTCAAGAAGGAGAAGATATGCGCTGACGGGGCAGAAGTGGCAGCGTACGCACATAACCTACAGGTGAGAGACAGAAACATCAGCTGTGATGGCTGGCAAGTTTCTTCAGATTTATTATTTTCCCCATATAGCATTTTATTTCAATAGTGTTTCAATCTACATTTTTTTGTTTGTTTATTTTGTAGTTTATTTCATTTTTATTTTTTTATTAACTTGTGTATTTAAAAATATATATTTCTTATTTTATTTTTAATACATTTTGAAAATTTGTTTGTTCTCTTCATTTTATTTACTTTTACGCCATTTATTCATATATTTTTACTGCCTCTAACCACCTGGAGTTGTATGCTACATGTTGTCATAGAGACTGAACAAATATGTTGCTTGTGTGGGGGGTATTCGCACATGCACATACCAACAGATTAACACCTAAATAGTGTGTTTTGCGTGTGGTGTTCATTGTATAAATAGCATGTAGCACAGTTAAAAACGAATTAGGATGTGTTTTGAACCATTGCACAATCTCTTTCCCGTTCATTAAGCTAAACAAACTGCCCTCGCCCTGATATTCGAAACTGTGAGAATAAACTATCCACAATCTCAGCAGAAATAGTGAAACTCATCTTATCTGCTATAATTAAACTTTGGGTTTTAATGGGCCTGAGGAGGACTGATAAACGGGTCTGCAGCAAAACCGCAAATTGACAGGTTACAGCAGTAATAGATGATAACACTGCCAATTTATTTAAATCCTTCCTTGCTTGCTCACTGAATTTGAATTGATGAGCCACCTCGTCTAATGGAATGTCAATCAGTGCTGAGCCGGTGCCGCCGCTGCCCGAGCTTTATTCACGAAAATGAGTGGATAGAGAGAGAGAAAGAGAGAGAGAGAGACAGAGAGAGAGAGGAGAAGATGATTTCCCCCTTCCTCTCTGCCTGCCAGGGACTGATAACGACTGCTGTGTTAAAAGTTCAGTGAAAGCTGTTGGTCTTTAAATAGTTGTGTCAAGTGTTACTTTTTTACCCAGTGTCGCTTCATTCTTAAAACTGGAAATATTCACTCCAAATTAATGAGCTAAAAATCCAAGGGGGAGAAGTGTGGAGGACTTTACTTCCATATTTTGCCAGCCTCCACCCCTCTGAAGCCTCTCAAGCAGCTTCTTGTTTATCTTCCTGCAGCATAAAAAATATCACACCAAAGGTGGGTGCCCGGGAGACTCATGATGCCATCCGGAGGGCGTTTGATGTGTGGCAGGGTGTGACTCCCCTGCGCTTCGAGGCCGTTCCATACAGCGCCCTGGAGACTGGCAGGCGTGACGTGGACATCACCATCATCTTCGCTTCTGGCTTTCACGGTGACAGCTCGCCCTTCGATGGGGAGGGCGGATTCCTCGCCCATGCCTATTTCCCAGGGCCTGGCATAGGAGGGGACACACACTTTGATTCAGATGAGCCCTGGACCCTCGGAAACCCCAACCATGATGGTGAGAAGGGAATGCAAATGAAAATTATGATTTTGTTTGTAAATTATTAAAGTGATTTTCAAACAAAAATCAGAAAACTGCGGTATATGTTCCCAGCACCCTTTACTCTGATACACGTAAACAAAACCCAGCGCAATCAATGCCCTTCAGAAGTCAACAAATTGTTAAATGTTAATTTAATCAAAACAAATGTTGCATCATGGGCATGATTGCGTCACGGATCACTATTCAGTGCATCATCTAAGAATCAAATGAATAATCTGTAAAATGCTATGTTGCACAAAACATAGCATTTTTTGTGGACATATCCCATCACCATCGCTATGGTGATGGGATATGTCCCAAAAAATGCAGCAAGGAAGCTAGATGGAGGTGTATGTATAAAAATCCTAAAAGAAAGAAGCTTTAAAAGAACCTCAACGTGTTCCTGGGTTAGAATGTTAATATCACATTTGTTTGAATTAGTGCATAAAAATGAAGGGGGAAAAAAAATCTATCTGTGAAAAGCCGATATGGAGATAGATCAAAGGACGTGTAGGTGGTTATATAATTTATTTGACTTGGGGAGGGCTGAATACCAATGCATGCCACACTTTTCAGATTTTGCTTGTAAAAATATGTTGTAAACAATAAACTATAAGAAGGTTTGTGGTTTCAACATGACTAAATTAGAAAAGAAATGAAATGCATCGATGCTAGGAGAGAAGAGGCAACAGCAGAGAGACAGACGACAAAAATTATGGGAGAAATAAATAACCCTGAGAGGAAGAGGTGAGGAAAGCAAACAGTAAAAAGTGCAGTCTTGTGGAGAGATGGATAAGAAGTGATGGATGCCAGATCAGGGAAGTACAGATGGCCTGGCTGGAGGGTGTTATGAGAACGACGGCATCGCAGGGCAGAGTGTGAGGGACGCTCAGCCAAAAACAAAGAACGCTAAGATGTGTTTGATGCGGCGCCGCTCTATAAAGATGCATCCCCCCATCTGTCAGGACTTTGGTTTCTGTCTGTATAATAAGCTCTTCAGATGACAGGATAGAGAACGCTGCTATTTTAGGACTTTTGCTTTTGCTGGCACATGATTATGGTTATCCACATTTATTGAATTTGATGTAGCTGAGTGGTTGCAGTGGCACGGCTCAGAGAGGAGAATAGGATACCTTTTTGAAGCATTCAACCAAACACTCCCTAATTACTCTACCTACGGGGTAGAAAGCTTGTGAAAGCACCACCAGGCGGTTTCGCTATTATCCAACTGCTGTGCACAAACTTTCTCCCCTTCCATTAGAGAGGGAGGAGGGCTGTGGCTTGCATTGTGTTTGTGCAGGAATACCACTTGCCGCCCATCAGCTCCTTTCCTTCGCGCTCTCTTTTTGTTCTCTAATGGTAATAGTCTTAGACTCCCAAAGTCAGATGCATGCTCGCCCCTGAGCAGCATGCTATTGTCATCCATTTGGAGCTCTGACGCTAAAGGAGGCAAGAAAAAAAAAGCTCCTGTCTCAGCATGTGTGCCAACGAAGCTGCACCATCTTTAATGGGTTTTCACAGCAGTGGATCTGTAAATGCTGCATGTTGACATGTGTGCTAATGGTAGCTCCAGTCTGTCTCCAGGGAATCCTTGTGGGGCGTTTTCGCATATCGGTGGCAGTTGTTAGTTGGATGAGGTGAAAGTGGGAGAGGGGAAAGTGTAACCTTTTTGCTGCTGGCTCAGGGTCAGTGGTGGTTTTATCCTGCGCTCCTGGCATGAGTGCATATCATCCTCACAAAGGGCAACCATCTCTTCGGGACATCTTCAGTCACTGTTTGTACATAAGAGTCGTAATTCCGCCTAAATCAGACTGACACTCTGAGCTGACTGCATCCACTGGTTGTGACATTTTTACTTTTGCATCTGTCTTCGTGTGTGTGTTTCGGTAACACACAGAGGCTCTTGGCCGACATTTTTTTAATGCTCAGGTGCATTATGTACATGTCCTTGGCAAAAATCGTGAATGTGTGTCCTTCTGCTTTATTCAAGCAGAGGAGTAATCTTAACTCATAATGTCTTGTACAATTTTTATTACAACTGTGGAGCAGGGAAAGCGAGTAAATATTTTCATTTTGTGGCTTGTGCATTTTAATTATTCGTGTGAAAAACCATACAAATACAACAAAATTAAATGCACACGTCTGTGCAGGATTGGTAAAATGCTCAGTTTAAACAAGTAGGTAAAAACTACAACGTTTTTGAAATGTGTGGGGAAAAAAATTAAAAGCCTTAATAACAAATATTGATTGAGTTATGCATTTGCATTAAAATGGTTGATTTGTTGTCTGTCGCAAATGAACACACTCTTCACAGCATATGTGCAAAATAATATGTATAAATATGTGTTAAAAATTAGACATAGAAGTAACCAGCTCTAAATGAAAATAATACAAAGTATAAAAATAAATCCAAATGCAAACAAAGTGTCTCATTGCCTGAAGCTGAGAGATATAGTGCCTTATAAAAGTATTCGTGTCCCTTGAGCTTTTCCTGAATACAGTAGCAAACTTAGGTGCATTTTATGAGGGCTATTTTTGATGCACCATTGCAAAAGATTATATAAGTGTGGAATTGGAAAGAAAATGAACCATTGTTTTAAAATAATTTAACATATACAATCAGAAAAATGTAAATTGTACTTTCTTCCACCCCTCTATACTGATACCCCTAAATAATATTCAGTTAAACCCTTTTCCTTTGTCCATCATACAGACATTTAAGATTTTGGCCATTTATCTAGGCTAAAAAGGATGAAGAAGGAGTGCAATAATTAGAGAAGAAGTCAAGATACACGGTAACTTACATGGTAGAACGTAATCATACAGGACGGGGATACTGGTCAGAGTTGATGAGAAAAATCACGGAGATGAATAAAGTACAATCCTGAAATATTAATAATAAAAAAAAACTTTTGGACACACTCTAGGAACATATGGTGGGTAAATAAAACAACTGTGCAATCAGGAAATGGTTTTAGAGACAATAACCTAACTTTTTGAATGTTGAAAATTGTTTTTACAAAAATCTTTGAACCTAATCATTATTTTCAGATATTGCGTCATTTTTTCTTTTTTTTTCTCTCTTGGAGGGAGTGCCATGTCTTTTACATTTGGTATGTTCTGAAATCTACTTAGACAGCCTCTTGCTATATATTTCAATTATTTGATGTGGGTAAATACATGAGAGTCAATTTCTAACATTTAGACTTTTATAAAGTTTATTTATGTTGTCCTGGATATAATCAAGGATTTATATTCTCACTGCAGATCTTCTCTTCCCCTTTCCAGGAAATGATCTGTTCTTGGTTGCAGTTCATGAGTTGGGGCACGCCCTCGGCCTTGAGCACTCAAATGATCCCACTGCCATCATGGCTCCTTTCTACCAGTACATGGACACAGAGAATTTCAAACTACCTCAAGATGACTTGCAGGGAATCCAAAAATCTATGGTAATGTACCACAATACAATCTCTTTTTAAATGATAAATCATTAAGTAACAGTTTGTATGAGTTAAACTGTTCCAGCACTTTATTAGAGATGCACCACATCACAAAACATCAAATTGAAAAGCTCTGAAACTTTATCAACATTGCAATTGCTGCTGCGTCAGTCATGCTGGGTTGAATGCCAGTAAACAGCATTTGTCAGCTGCTAAAGAGGTCAGCCAATCTGTGTTTTTCAAAGCAACATGAGTCAACTAACAGATTGCAAAAGAGGAAAATAATCAGTGCCAAAAGAAATGGTTGCATTGGTTAAAATATCTCTCAGCGGGGACAGTCTTTGAAATTGCTAAATATCATAAAAGCACAGCAGTGAAGTTCTGATTCACAGGAACAGGTTGTAACGCTGCAGTTTGTATTTATAGGACCACCAGATAAAGCTCCACAGCCCACCAGTCCACCGCCTACAGTTCCACCTCCTCGTTTCCATCCGCCCTCAGACCCCCGGAAACACGACCGCCATGCCAGACCCCATCGCCCTCCGCAGGGGTCCAAGCCGTCTAACCCCAACTCCAAACCAAACATCTGCGAAGGAGGCTTCAACACTCTGGCCATCCTACGCCAGGAGCTGTTTGTCTTCAAGGTAAAGCAAATTATCACTATGAGCATGAGGAAAGCATTCCTGCTGACGTTTCAGCCACGTCAGCTAACAACAATTTTGCATGGTTTGTTTCTGCAGGACCAATGGTTCTGGAGGGTACGGGACAATTCAGTAGTTCCGGGCTACCCAATGCCGATCAACCACTTCTGGCAAGGCTTGCCTCCCAAAATTGATGCAGTGTATGAAAACAGTGAAGGGAAATTTGTCTTTTTTAAAGGTAATATTAACTATATGTTTGTGAATTGAATTGCAGGAAATTGAAGCAAGATGAATTACTTTTTTTTTTTTGCAAACAAACATCTAAACACTTTGTTGTGGATTTGTAATAAGCCCTTCAATTCAAATGTCAATGTCAACTAATTCATAAAGTTCACAACAGCATAGTTTAATCTCAGCATATACACAACAGTTCTGTAAAGGCCTGAGGCTTATTATAAGCTATACACTTCTCACAGAACACTGCTCAATCCACAAAATAAAATGTAAATAGTCTGGAACTATCTACATATTACTGTCCACCTACACTATCAGCCTAAGCAAGGAGTATCAAGAATTGAACAGAGAACCAGCCAAGTGACCCATGGTAGCTCTGGGGGAGCTGAAGAGATGCAAAAGTCAGATGGGAGAATCTTTTGACAGGATATTAATAGTTATAACCTCCATCAGTCCTTGACAACGTTTCTGATGAAGCCCAGAAGATGTCTCGTCTGTCACAATTTATGTAGCGGTCACAGCAAACTGCAGCTACAGAGGTCAGCATTGGCCTTTTCAGCTGCGAAAGAAGATTTGTAGCCGTACTTTCAGCAAAAGTTGGTCCTACAACGTTTGAGAATTCTGGTTTGCAGATATGTACTAAATACTTTGCAGATTTTTATTTTTTGTTTTTTTATTGTGCACCACATATATTTTTTTCCCCAATTGTTCATCACATGAAATCTCAGAGAAATACATAAAAAAATAAAAGGTATTAAAGTGTGTGGTTGTCATGTGACAGTGGTGTTGTTGGTGCATTAGTAAAATATCAATCTGCAAACATCTTGACTGATACAACTTGAACTGTCAGCTCTTAAGCACACAATATCTACTTGGAAACCAGAGTGGTTCACCGTGGGCTTTCGTAGACGTCTGCATGGTTGGAGAACGGGTGTAGGTCCCAGAGAGACATCCGTCCATCAGACAGATTAACATGACATCTGTCACCCAGTGGGATCAGAGAGCCTCATGCTTTATTTATTCACTCTGAAGGACTTAACCATGTGCGTACTCGTGGGTGTGTGCACATGAGCGTCTAGCCACCTAGCACTCACACAAGCACACGCAAACACTGCACCACAGCAGCTTTCTTCCCTCGGCCCGAGGCACTTATGATCAAATTGAATTAAACGCAACAATAACTTCAATAAGACTCAAAACAACGAGACTCAGCAGAGCTGCCTTCAGAGCACCATCAAGCTTACGTTCTGTGCTGCGAAGATAATCTTTAAACGAGCTTATGAAACATCTGGTCTGTGAAATCTCATGAAGGAAAAATAACCCACAAAGAGGGGCATGAACAAGCAGGAATCTTGAAGTTTTTTTTTTTTATTTGGTGTGATTCCAGGTTGTTGCGCTTACTAACCTTGTTTCTGTGTTTCAGGAAACCGTTTCTGGGTGTTCAAGGACCGGCATCTTCAGCCTTCCTACCCTCAGGACATTTCTCTGTTCGGTAGCGGCATGCCCACACAGAGTATCGAGACGGCCGTCTGGTGGGAAGATGTCGCTAAGACCTACTTCTTCAAAGGAGACAGGTTTGTTTGGATCATTAGTTCCAGTGCCAGTTTTTCACTTCACTTCACTTCGTCTTTGTCCCCACAAGGGAAAATTTGGAGCACAGCGGCAGTCAAAGACAGTCAAGGCATAATCCACACGTCAACAAATACTAAAATATTCTAGAAGTTTTAATTGTGCTCGGGACAAAAATCATTTGTACAGATTGCGCCTTATGGTTAGTCTGTGTTTGACTTGAGGGAAGGGAAACAATCTTCTAAATGTGGGTGGTCTCTAATGCCTAGGATGGTTTTGGCCTTTTTTTTAAAAGGTTTTGTTGGCTCTAGTGGCCTTTATTTGAAAGTTGTTTGACAGGGAAGAGGGTAATGAGAGAGGGGGAAGATATGTGGCAAATGTCACCAGGCTGGGAACTGAGCCTGTGACCACCACCATGAGGACCAAGGCCTCAATATATGGGTTGTGCTTTGCCCCTGCACCACCACAGCACCCCTGGCCTTTTTAACAACTTGTATGTTCCAGTCATCCGATAGGGGGGCTGTTGAAAATCAATTACAGGCGCTTTAGCCAATATATATCAAAATAAATTAATTAAAACATGTAAAAGAAAAATCTTTTTTATATATATTAGCATTTCAACTTATGAATTACGAACATATGAGGAAAGTACTTACTTACTTTGAAGACAAGACAAGCAAATAAAGCCCAAACTGTTTTTTAAAGAATCTCCATGTGAAATATTTTATTCCTGATTTTACCTGAATGCATTTTTTTTGTAGCCACAAAAGTGATACTCAAGTTTAACTTTTTTATGAGGCCTGGTGTTAGCTTAGTTCAAAGGAACTTCAAAATTATTTTTGTTGTCTCTCCAGAATGCCTAAAGCAGAAGATCTGTTGTTTATTTACGTGCGTCAGAGCCGTTGTACAGTATGAGAATATGCCCGTCTGACTCACATGTTCAGCTGTTGAGATAAATCACATCCTGAAAGGTCACAGGACCCTGTGGATGGAGCTGACAAAACACTTTGTCATCTCCTTCCACAGATTCTTCCATTTAATAAAAGGGGGACGTTGTGCGGATAATTTTAAAGTTGATTTTATCTCTCAGCGGGGATGTGTGACGGGGGGTTGATGGTGCTCTAATTCAAATGGCTTTTTTTTATCTATAGTTTTACGGGTTTGCGCTGCAGCAGCGTGTGAGGAGCTCGTCACTCACAAAAACTTCTGAGGCTAATCTGCATTGCAGATAGACACGCCGTGGAAGACTGATTGATTGGATTTTCCCGTCATGTGAAATGAGTCAGCTAATGGTCTTTTTTTCTGAAAAGTACCATCATATCAGTTGGAGTAATTCTGTCTAACTACAGATAAAGTTAACTGTTTTTTTGTGTTTGTTTTTTTTTGTCTTGGGATAAAAAATTATGACTCCACCCGTTTAAACATTTATATAAGGAACACCTATGATCAGGTTCCTTAAATCCTGTATATTTACACATTTAACATTTTATATGGGAAGTAATATCCACTAAACTGTTATTAATAACTAAAGTAAGAACAAATGTTCATGTTTAGTTTGCAAACTTAAAGCTTAAATTAGCTAATTTCTTCACTAAGCAAGAGTTTAACATGAGTCCATTAGAAATATAAAAGGAAGCTTTAATAAAACATGCCAAAGCACTCAGATCGAACCGTTAAAAACACATCTTATGAAATTGTAGCATTCAGTTTATTGCCTTTGCAAACTAAAACACAGGGGGATATGGTTGATAAAAGTAAGTTGTGTTGGAAAATCTAATAAGTTAGAAGGCACAGAGCTGGAGAGACGCTCAAATCTAATTTTATTTGCTTAGCTCTTCACATCATCACTAGCTGGTGTCGGCAACCCTAAAGCATCCCTAAAAACAGCAACATGAACAATTACAAAATATGAAAATGCAAGCAAAAGGCTGTGACTGCAGATAAATGCCTCACATATTTTTATCTGGCTACAAAAAAATGATTCAGCAAATTTACCTTGTTCTTTTTGGGGATATTCTGCTTCGTGTGCATCTTAGGAACAGAGAAAGTTCAGTACCTCACACTTCATGATTTTGTGCTAATTATATATGTCTTAAATAGTAGCAGGGAAAACTGTTCTCTGTCTTTGTGAGAACAGAGTCTTTGTCCATATTGGATCAATTATGAAGTAGCAGACTTTTGGTATTTATCACTTCCTTTCTTCTTTTTTTTAAGATACTGGAGGTATAATGAGGACATGAGGACGATGGACCCGGGTTACCCTAAACCCATCACCATCTGGAAGGGCATCCCTGACTCTCCACAGGGAGCTTTTGTGGACAAGGCAAATGGTATGTGGACTGCAAAGATGATAGAAATCTCTAAAGATCCCCATAAAATAAATGCTGGAGTGGGATCAATATTTAACCCTCCATCAAAAAGGGTGAGGAGGTTTTTAAGGGATGTTACATAACGTCCAGAGCTCACTGTTGGAGAACTGCATCGAGCAAGGTTATCTTGAAAAGTCTCCATAAAAACCATTAGACCCAATCCACATCCAAATTGGTTGTGACGGGGAGAAAATGGGGGAAAGATATATTTTCTATCTTCATGTCACATGTATAAACTTGTGTTGTTTTCTAACCTCAAGTACCTTTTTGAAAATGCCAGGAAATTTTGTTTTAAAATCAGGTGGTTTCTGTCAGAAAAAATGAAAATGTACCATCACTGACTCCTAAAAAGGCAGAAGGTCTACACAGCAATAGTTGACCAGATATGAAAGCAACCTTCTTCCATGGCCATTACAGTTTCCAGACATTTATCCTGCAGAGTTTTCTTATCTGTAGGCTCTGACCTGATGTATTTTGTATTATAAGACAAAATACTGTCCTTTATGCAGGAGGGTTGTATTAACAAAGTATAATCAGTAGTGGTGCCAGTATGGGGTCAATGGTCACTTTGTTGATATTATTGTTTTCTCAAAAACTCAAATTAAAGCTTAAACCTTTTTTTAAAATTATCATCAGTAGATCAAAACAGCCATTTCATACTTGCACATTTGATGTGTAAATAAATCTGGACATGAAGTCGTCTCTTGATTTTAATAACATTTTATCTTTATGTTTCTTCTCTCTGGAAGCAATAAGAGTTGGAGCTCCAAAGTAAAGATAAATAACCAAAAAATATCAGAGGAAACATTGAAAAAGTTGGACAGCAATATTAAGTATTAAATAAGGATATAAATAGTCCTTAGCTATTTATATCCTATAGGCTATATGATATATATAGGATATAATATATAATATATAATACTATAATATATAATACTTTTCTGATTAAATTTCATTTGTTATTTTTGTTTGAATTGATAGTCCTTTTACATGTTTTGATCTTTTAAGAGATTTAGTTAATTGGGGTTTAAATATATATTAGCATATAAATATTGATTTTAGCTAATACATATATAATAGCATCGTACTGACAAATGTTGTTTTCAATCTCATTCTATTGTCCTCTACTCCAAGAACAATCGTGCCATATATTAATATAGTCTTCATTGTATTCACTGTAATTTCAATCTGTGATGACAGAACTAAACTTAGACCCTAAAATTATTTTATTTTTTTTTTATTATTTGAAAAGTTTAATTTGTTTCTGCCTTTTTCAACTTATTTGATGACATTTGGATTGCTAATTTTATGTGATAATTTTATGTTTGTAAATTTGCGGTTCATTTTTCGATGGTGGATTTTATAGTAATAGTTTAATAGAAACGCTTTCCATCTTCAGAATGCTTTTATGCCTAAAATCTCAGCATGAAAGTATACTATCAGACAAAAGGCAATCAGTAAACCAGATAAAGTTTTGTAGTTCAACATAATGACATCCCACTTGCCATGCATCACCTGACGGCAAAATAACTGAACCGGACACCATTAAGTCTACCATAACAAGACTAATATTTAATAATCCTAACAAACAAATTTTCCCCCCTTTATTTTCATATCTCTGGTGCAGGATTTACCTACTTCTACAAGGGAAAAGAGTACTGGAAGTTCAACAACCAGCTGCTTCGCGTGGAGCCCGGCTACCCCAGGTCTATTCTGAGGGACTTCATGGGCTGCGACGGCCTCCCCGCTGACCCCGACTGGGGCTGGAATCCCCCGGCGGCAGACGAAAGGCACTGTGACAACAACGACGTGGACGTCGTCATCAAACTGGACAGCGTTGGGGGTACGGAGAAGGCTGTGGCCATTGCCATTCCTTGCGTCCTGGCGCTGTGCATGATGGTCCTGCTCTACACCGTTTTCCAGTTCAGGAGGAAGAGCACGCAGCGGCACATACTGTACTGCAAGCGCTCCATGCAGGAGTGGGTCTAAAGGGACTGTTACAGCATAGAGAGCTCTGAGAAAGTTGTTACTTAAAGCCCTATAACTTGAAGGACTGTAAAGAAGTACAGTACACAAGGTTTGCCATTTGGGCAGATCTCAGAACAGCTGGAACATGTGAACTGTGCGCTACAAGGAAGGGAAACTATCAGCTGACCTCAGTTGATGACAGTGGCAGAGCTTCATCTTCTTTGTCCTACTAATGTGTATGTATCTGCTTTGATTTTTCTCTGGATCTCGAAATGAACTCAGTTAAGTGAGACAGAAATAATCTACTGTAAGCGGGATCTTTGTCTGTCCCTGTCTCTGCACGCCGCTGAAAAAGCCCCCTAGCACTAACTTCAGAGGACAAACTAGATCTAGGCTTCTCCTTTACTTAATTCAATCGCCCTGGGTTGTGCTTTTTTTAGTCTAGGACCCCTGTAAAACATAATTCACCGCGAGGAGATGCGAATATCATACATAAACCAAATATGACGTTTTTCTTCCAAAGAGGATTACAGCTTGATGTTGTTTTCGATCGGATATTCTTCCTCCACGGATCTAACGTTTTGGATCACACTCTGATTTTCTTTCACCGCTACTGTTCACACCTACTCATCTTCTCTGTAAGGACAGAAAACAAGAAGCAAAAGAAACTCATGACTGTTGTGGCAGTCTGTCTCCACAGCAGGGGCCAAAATAATAATAATAATAAATAAAAAAAACAACACTCTGCAATACTAATGAGACTGCCTTAATCACAGATTGCTTCAATCCTTTCTCCTTCTGTTCCACTGGTGTGGAGGATGGATACTGAGTGACACAGCGGGAAGACAGAAAATGCGTGTGAAGTCATTACTACTGCCCAAAATGCAACGCTAAACCAGTAGTTGAGGACATTTCGGTCCACAGAGGAGATCTCGAAAATGTCAGCTGCCAAAGATCAGCTTTCATTTGCAGCCTCACAAGAGAGAAAGAGAGAGAGAAGATTTTGTTGTGAATTTGTCTGTGTGTCCGTGTGAGAGAATGAATAATCACCCTTGTTACGTAAGTACTGAGCTCTGCTATAATTTATCATTATCTATGTTGATTCACGTACTTTAAACCAGTTTAGCAACCTTTCAAGTGTTTGTGTCAGAAGAAGGCATGGGCCGGTTCCAAAGTGTACCAAGGTTTTAAACTCCTAAAACTTTCCATCAGACCAGTTCTGCTTTTAAAAGTCCTTTTAATGAGACACCTGAGAATATGCCTGAGTGATTAGACTCACTTTTTAACTCAGGCTACTACACTAATTTCTCACTTAGAAAATATATTAATTTGGCTGCTCTGGAATATTTCAAGTCGCAAAAAAACAAACATTTGCACCCATGGCATGGAAACTAAAATAGTGCCACTCTTATCAGTTTGATGCTATTCTGAAAGTCCGAATGGCAAACTTGGAGCATCGGCAAGTAATTAAGACGAGTAAGATGACATCATGGGAGATCTGCAGAACAAATAAACACTGCACATGTTCTCTGCTGTGCTCCTGCCCTTGCACCTGCCCGCCGTCTCACTTAGCGGAGTCAAAAGTAGATGAGAAATCTCTGTGCATCTGCGGAAGTCAGTTTCCGTTGTTTCTCCGGTAAGTCAGTGCATAAATTTGTTTTTTTCGTATAGTTACACTTCCAGTGCTGCTCTATAAAGGGCAGAATGGAAAAAAAGTATAATCTTTTGCACGAAAATATGTCTAATAAAACCTTTGATTAAATTTACGAGATGTTTATTTTATATTTTTTTAAATTCTATGTATTAAAATAAAAACAATGTGATAAAAGCAGCTCCGGAAAACATTTAAGAGACCAGTGTAAAGTTTTAAATTAGCATCTCTATGAAAGGCCATTTTATCTCATTTGCCATTTTTTTAATGCAAATGTATTCAAAATAGTACATTTTATTTTGTCATTGAAGAATTTTACTCATAAAATTAAGCAATGTAAATTTTGGAACAATTTTGTTTTTTCTCTAGAGTCGTTTATAGATGTAAAGATATAGACATAAATACAGAAGACAACGTCATAAATGTAATAGAGCTTTATATTATTGTCACATCCATAGAAACAAGGTTGCTTTTTGTTCAAAATAAAATAAATTGGATCAGATGTTTCCATATTTGTCTTAAGTATATGTGTCACTATGGTGAAAAGTGGTGTGTTACAGAGTGCAGTGCAGGCAGAGTCTCATCCCGGCCCATGCCCGACAGAGGGAATAGCGAGGAAAACGGAACAAGAGTAGGGAAAAAAAATCTGCTTCTTTTAATACCAGAAGCACTTAAACTTTATTAGCTATCTATCTTCTTATAAAACTTTGAAACATTTGTTTATTTATTTATTTATTTTCTAGCTGAATTCAACTGCTTTTGAGAAGAAAGCCTTTTTAAGCTTTACTAGGAAATAACTTGTTTTAATCTTACAGTCTGCTGATTTTTTTTATTTTAGGGGAAACATTTTAAACCAATATTGCCTGTGTCTTCTGTTTTCTAAACTAGTAACCTCAATTAGACGTTATACAAACAAATACATATGTTTGGTTAGATTAACAAATTAACACATTACTAATGAATGTTTATAACTATTTAAATATTGTTGGATTCCAATTGCGTATTGGAAAGTCAAAACGAGTGAAGTTAAATCTGATGAACGCAATTCTAAATATATACTATGAAACCATGACATTTCATATATTCTGTAAACACGTATATACAACTCAACTGTATATGTAAATCTTATATTGTTTCAGCTAACTTAATCAGTCAAACTAATCGCTGTAATGAAAGATAAACTCTCTGTTGTAGAATGGAGTTGAAATGATCAGAAATGAGAGTTTTTAAACCATTTTTATATGTACAGATGCAAATGATAACACTCATGAATGCTAGTTTAATGTTTTATTTTGGAATTGTCTTTGGAATGCCATAAATGTAAAAGTATTGTGGAGGTTGCAGAGCCTCTTGGCAAAGCAAAAATAGAAGTGCTAGAAATTTGCTCCCTCGGTTTAAAAAAACTGGATTCAGAACGTTTGTGTTCATTCATGTGTTTGAAGCAGGAATGGACTAAAACATGTGTTATGATGTCTTGTGCAGTATAAAGGGAACACTGCAGTGATGCAGTGATGTACAGTGTCCTGATGCAGCAGAACACTCGACTCCAAGACACCTGCACCATTCAAAGTGGGCCTAACAGGAATAAACGTTCCACAAAATCTCATTTTCAACATGCACAATGTTTACTATAGTAAGGACATTGATTGCAAATCCCTAGAGAGAATTTTTTAAACCAAGGGAACCATTTGTTTGCTTTATTGTTTTTGCTTGAAGCCCTGAGGAAGTCAGTTTCCATTGTTTCTCCGTTAAGTCAGTGCATAAACCTTACAGTTGTATGGTGTTTTTGGTAGATGATTTGTGATTTCTGGAATATTTGTGTTCATTGATTTTTGTTCTATTAAATCAGTGAAAGATGTTATCTTTCACCGATGTTAAGGCGAAGACGTATCGAAGCAGATCAGAAGCTGAAGACGTTCTCCTATATCAGTTGTGCAGAGGAGCTCTGGGTGAACTGTGGCTGATGACTCTGACATTTAGTTTTATCATTTGTAATAGATCAAATATACATAGAGCAAAAGCTAATGCATGCAGATTTGAATTGAGACATTTGTCAACCTTGAGCTTCTCTTCTACTCGTCTTTATCTGAGGGGTTTAATGACAGGACTGTATTAGCAAGTTTCTACTGGGTGTTTGAACGGATTTCATCATTTGACTTTTGTAACAGCTCTCCTCATTGCTAATCCAGTTTTCATCTATAAACAATGCGTGAAACCAGTAGAAACTGTTTTTAGATCTACAGTTTAGATCTACCCACATTGACCAATGTAACTTGGAGAAGAGGCAAAGCTTTTACTAGGTGTTGTGCTTGATGTCGTGTGAGTTTGTTTACTAATGGCGAGGGCTCATGAGAGTGTGAGTTACACATGACCAATAAGGAGACTTTGTACTGTATATCTTTGCAATTATCCTTCCTCAAGTCTTGCATTGCATTAAGGGCAAGAATCTGTCAATAGAATTCAGTTTAAAACATTTTATTTTAGCTCGACAGACTCTAGGTGATTGTCCATGAAGTTATACCATAGTCAACAATTCTTTTTATTTCCATGTAGCTCTTATTCAATTAGAGGTTAGACACAGTTTTCTTGCTTTATTTTGAAGTCTGACTAATTCCTGTCTTGATGTATCAATCGTGGCTGACTCTTTAGTGCTCTTTCTTTTTTTTCCAAGTCTGTCTTGACACTTGCTGCTAAGCATTAGGGCTAATTTGGAGTGACATTAAAGGAAGCATAGGGGACTGATCGGACAGCAGTCAGTACACCAGAGAGGGTAAAGAAGAAAAGACAAGGAGCAATCTCTGCACTCTAGATGCTTTATGCAGATATGTGAAGTTTATTCTCACAAACAAACTGTATAAGATGTTAACATTATTGCATTATATGTATATAGTGTACAAGCCAGGCTATTTGCTGTCTGTTTTGGACAATTTCTTTCTTTTTTGTTGATCGACTCCATGGATAAAGAAGATGATTTGTGTTGTAAATAAAAGAGGTGCATAATAAATCTGACTGGATGTGAGGCTCTCACACAAACACTCAAGTTCAACACTTTATTTTTTAATCCGGGCTGAACAGCGAGTTGGTCCAAACCCTCTCCACAGTGTGGAGTAACTTAAAAATGTTCAAATCAAATCATTTCATTTATAAAGCAGAGAAACAACTCAGAGTTGTGTGTACACATAATGAATTGAAAAGAAAACATGCTATAAAAAATGTCATTTTACTACTACATAAGTCTACCTACATTTAAAGATAACTTTAAAATGTAAAGATGACTTTAAATTTAGGTTCAACTGGATATTTAATTCTCAAACTGGATCTAGACAGTGTGTTTACTTTAGATTTGATCAAATATCAAATATTTGGATCTTATATTTTCACTTCTCTTTGTGTTTAGATTTTTTTCCTATCTTAATCTTATAAAATAGTCTTATTCAAAGTATTTTTGGGTTACTTTTGCTCTTTTTTTTTGTCTGTATCATTCAATCTGTTTGAAAACACTCTACGAATGAAGCTCGACTGATCGAATGTTGAACTATCCTTTAATGCATAGTTTATTTGCGCAAACTGAGATGAAGGAAAAGGAAAAACAAAATAACAGCCATCACCATAAAATTTAATCTCCACAATAATTGTTCAACAAGAAGAGAGAGAGACAGTACAGAACGAATGATTTTCAACTGATTGTGAACCTTGATGCAAACGAGGCACAAAATTTTATAAGCAACTAAAGAAATGAGCCTTTATGGAAATCATTCACACATAAAAGATTTGATCTTTGTCACAGTCTGCTGATGACATCGAGGGACACTTCTCCTTATTGCAGATTTCTTTGTAGCCTTCTGTCTGGGTCAGCCCGCTTGCTTTTTTAGGTAAAAACAGCAACAACAAAAATAAATTAAATAAGTTTTTTTTATATTGCAGGAAATATTTACTAAGCATATATGAGTAAATAGTTTACCATCAATTAGATCGTAGAGGAGGCAGTAGTCATTGGGATCGGATCCATTCTTTGATTTTGTGGTAGAAATTGCCTGTAGACGGACACCGTATATATGTTTTAAAACAAACATGCTGTAATTTTTTTCACTTTTAATTTGCAATGCAGTATAGCAAACTAACTTTAATTTTGCAGAAGGACTTTGCAGCAAGTGGGCCAAAGAAGAAGTTTATTTCTGTCATTTTGCCTGACTTAGGGGAGGTGTGCGCTACTTCAAGCTCTTCTGGGGACTCGCTCATTATCTAAGAAACAAAAACAAGAACAAACATACCATAGTTTAATATTAACAAATAAATGTGCATATATATATATATATATATATATATATATATATATATATATATATACTTATATATATATATATATATATATACACCACTGCAAGAATTGAATTGCTCAGTTTTTGCTCAGTATTTCATCACCTTATACATGCACTTCTCCGGACCATCTCGACACTTCTTTGTGCTCCAAGCCTTCAGCTGGTTCACCAGATCACGCACAGGTTCAGAGCAGGGCAGCCTAAAAGTCCTGCAAGAAAGATTCCTCTCATTTCTTAGAACAGACAGATAGATAGACAGACAGACAATGAAAGTAACAAGCAGTACAAAAGAAAGAGATATCTGAATCATTGTGAATATTTTCATTTCCTACCATATTGCTATGCATTTTGATGGATCTACAGCTGATGAGGCAGGTAAAATAAACTGCAGGAATAAAGCAAAGACCAACAGAGATCTGAGAGTCATGGTGGCAGCAGCTGGAGAGCTGTGTTGTGAAAAGAAATTCACCGTGTGAGGAGACATTTATATCTTCTGTGATGACATGATGTGATGTCAAGTGAGACAGACACAAAGCAGAACAAGCTAAGCAATAAAGCAAATTTCCTTGTGATGGATGGTGACTTTTTGCTGGCTTTGTTTTTCATCTTCTGGAAAACTGATTATTTACACAGATGCTCAATTTTCAATCATTCAATCATTTGTCTAACTGAAGGAAAACACAATCTCCACCTAAAAATGACATAAAAGAAACATATATTTACACTATAGCTCAGAAAGAAATGTGGCTCCTTTATAGTTTTATATTATCTTACAACTGAACTGTGTCAATTTAAGGTTTTTATATTTCCACAAAAAAGGTCAAAGAAATATAATGTAATTAAATGTATTAAACAACATGTTGTATAACAATACAATTATAACACAATTTTATTTTCTGTTTTACAGTTTAGACCAAATATTAACACCCCTCTATAAAGAGATGCTGATTTAAAATATATTTTATGCAAATATTTTTCTCACTTTGACATTAGTCTAAGCTTTCATGTTTGGGTCAGTTGGAACAGTGCAGAAGTCATAATGGCTGCCCTCCTTCCTGCCTTTCGATTCACTAAAATATCTTAATTGGCCTTGAAAGATGACAAACATGCTGCCTGGGTCATGCTCACCATCATCCAAATTGCATTTCCATGCCTCCACATGACAATCCAAATGCCTTTCAGGTGCTGCCTTTGAGTGCAATGCTCCATATAAACCCCAAAGGAAGAAATAATTAGTCAGTCCTGCCTTCTGAAACCAGAAGAAAGTCCCTCATCATGGCTGTGAGAACTGTTTTTGTGGCATTCCTTCTCTTTTTAGGAATGTGCATCATCATCACAAGTGGAAGACCAACTCCATCTTCAAACGCCTTCTGCAGGATTATCTGGTAAGGGAGTGTTTGTCTGTTTGTAAATTGCTTAGCGAAGTGTTGTGCATGGAGCCAGTCTTCTAACTGTGATCTGATCCAGGTTATTTGGAGTTCCATGCAATCAGGTCAACATGGCCATTGTGACTGGCATAAAAGACGACAAGAAGTCATACAAGGTGTACAAAAAAAAAGTGCAGTACTGCTTTCAGAGTTATACAGATTCATAGAGGCTAAAAACATTTCTGTCTTCTACCTCAGCTTGGCCCGGTAACACCAGATCAGATTCTAGCCAATCACACAGCCAAAGATGGTGAAATTGCTAATCTTAATTTCACAATGGACTCTACAACCCTGAGTATGGGCTGCCATGTACAGGTGATACAAATGTCTCTTGAGTTCAAGCCACTTTTAACTCGGTTATATACTTTTTAATGTTATAGGCAAGAGCAAAAAAATGTCTAAGCTAAGTGTTTTTCCTTCATGTAAACTATTTTGGATTCATATCTGTCCAGGGTTCCTCAGTGTCTCCATTTTGGTTCAGCCCATTTGATAATGGAACAAATTACTGCAACCTCTACAATGTTTTAAAAGGTCAGTTTCTGCACTTGGATAAATAATAATCAGCAAGACAAATTTTCAGTTAAACAATCATTCCAGTTTTCAGCATTTGCCCACTTGTCATTTATTTTTTACTCATTTTGTCTTTTCTCGTTCAGGAAGTGGACTCAACAAAACCCCAGGCTTTGTTGAATTCACCAATGAGTGGCTCTGTCTTGGCTTCGGCGCTTCTGTCTGCAAATGAGAAGGAAAGCAAAAAATGTGTGATTGTGTCCTGTTAAGAACAATGGAGCAAAAAGAAGAAAACATGTTTATTCTTTATCCAAAGCTTTGTTTTTCAGGAGGCTTGTCTTGTCCTGCGCATGACTAAATGCACATTTGTCAGAGCGACCATGAAAATTACAGACAAATCTCTCAAAGCTCTCATTGTTAAAACTCAGATCTCTCCAAATGAACTAAGATTACTGATTAAAAAGTGTGAATAAATATTTGCTTGAAGAAAAGACTGTTGTCTTTGTCTGAAAATATCTATAACATTATTTTCTTGAGTTCTTTTTATTTTCCAAAGAATGAGAACAAAATGCTGCACTCCAGTCATGCTCACCACAAGACTGTTGTGTTCTCAAACAATTATGCATGTGGATTTGAGATTGTTTTCCGCTACTAAAGAAAATTGTTGCACTTGCAGCACCCACAGCCTGCTGACCGTCCTACAGCCTGGAGGATAATTGCATGGTTATTACCGTATGCGTTACAATGGCTTAGACCATATAAATGTATTTCAGGAGTTGGGCAGGAAAGTCAATAGATGAATTGCTCCATAGAATTCAGAGAAATGATTCTTAGCTCGAGAACAAGTTCTTTCTTGACGTGACAAATCCAGCAGAAATATGTTTGTTTGTTTTTTTTGCATTTTATATACTTACATGCTTCCATTGTTTGAGTTAATGATTAATTTTATTATTATTTTGGAAATAATATTGTGTTTTTTTTACTTGTTTAAAGCCCAGGAAAACAATCAGAAATTTTCTAAAACATGACCAAGACAGACATATTATTCTGCATTTGTTGTTGATCATGTAAAAATGTAAATTGAAGCAATAAAGTTCAATGTGATGGCTAACTTGTGGTTGTTTGATGATTCAGGACGTGACTATCTTGTCTGCGTTAACAACTTGAAGCATCAAAATGGCGTGAGAATTATGTTATTAGTTTAACACAGTGGTGTCTGTGCATTTTGATAGCCTGAACATAAAATCTAAAGGAAAATCATATCAAATGAAACATTTGGTTTCAGAGATTAAACTGAAAATATAAAACAACATGAATTCGGCAGCACAGATTTATTAAGTTACATGTTTAAAACAAAACTAATAGGTATAGGTCTGAATAAAATGAACATTGCTATTTTATTCTATGAACTACTGACAGCAAGTTTCTGAAATTCTAAACAAAAATGTAGTTTTTATTTGCAGAAAATGATAAATGGTCAAATAGGATTTAATCCAGTGGTCTCTTTTTTTCCCAGAGCTGTATATGACTGTAAAATACATGTGATAGTGGCATAAAAATTGTTCAAACGTTCACAAAATGAAGGCATAAAAACATGCTGATCAAACTCCAGCTTTGTTGGTCTATTTATGATAAAGAATCATCATGTCCTGTCCAGTGGAAGCACACAGTGGACACCATGTCCTTTTAATGGAGTCTGACTTCAGCTAAATTATATGGTGAGCTTAGAGAAGGAAGTCCACCAGTAACATTCATGCATATTTATCTGTCAGGTTGCATTATGAGATTTTTATACTGTAGAATCCTCAACTCTTTCCAAGTATCTGGTGCCAAATACGACAAGAGGAATGTATATGTGGAACATTTACATCCTCACCAGTTGAGAATGAAATCTTTCCTTCTTTAGCGTTCAGGTTCCAAATCAATCATGGCTTTGATCCATCAGGGATCATCTGAATGGCTTTGATCTCTTTAGTAGTAATATAAGTACAAGGAAAAAGCACCATGTCGGAAATATTAAAATGCTAACACAATAAGTCATACAAACAAACCCACACAATCCAAAATGAAAACTGCTTATGTTTTACTGTAAACACAACCAATCCACCTAAAATGTACAGCTCTGGAAAAAAATCAAGAGACCACTGAACTGAACCCCACTGAAAACCTCGTGGTTATTCCACCAAATATTGATTTATGAACTCTTCCATTAGTATTGTTGTTTCTAGAATAACCTGAACTTGTTTTCTTTGCATTATTTGAGGTCTGAAAGCTCTGCATCTTTTTCATTATTTAACCATTTCTCATTTTTTGAAAATAAATACAACATTTTTTGTTACCTTGCAGCAGGAAGGGTCAATTTCTGGCCTGGAGTCTTTCTGTCTGAAGTTTGCATATTCACTGTGTTTGCATGGGGTCACTGCTAGTACTGTGGTTTCCTCCCACAACCTAAAACATGTCTATTAGGTCAATTGGTTACTCTAAATTGCCCCTAGGAATGAGTTTATATATGCACGGATGCCTACCCCATGCCTCTCTGTCAGTGGTATGAGTTGACAAATATTTTACTCAAGTAAGAGTATCCTTCTTCAAAATAATACTACTCAGGTATCTTTTAGACTAAAACTACGTTGAGAAATACTTTTTTCTTAAATCACCTGAGTAAATGTAATTAATTAATACCCTGATCTGGTCTCTGTTTTGTCCTGTGAAGGACTGACAACATGTCTAAGTTGTACAGCCCTCTCTCTCTAAGTGACTGCTGGAGAAAGGGGTCATTATATCGTTATAAATACTAGAAAAAATTATTATTTGAAAAAACTTTTAACAGCACACTTTTAATGTCATTTTCTGTTATTTCTGAGCATATTTCCAAGATCTTACCTGATAATATAAATGCAACAGTGTAAAGAATAAAAAAGACAGCAGTGACAAGCAGGGGCAGATTTTAATTCCAGCTTTTATTATTTTTTATTAAGTATGCACAATGAAGTAAATTCCACCATGTAAAAGAAAGATCAGTTTTATCTTTTTTTGGTTCAAAAGGCAATTTGAATAATTTTTTTAGGTGACTGGTATTCTAAAGCCTTTCTTTAAGCTTTGCACTTGGCCATCCCATATCCCAGACAGGCCCATTCGTTTGTTATCTCCATGAAGCCTGGAGCTGAGGTGAGTCCGCTCGCTAGAAGTTGAACATTGAGGAAACAAGCAGCTCTGTTATAACAAACACATATCTTGAAGTAATGCTGTCCGGTATAAGGGTTTCTTCCAGTTTGTTTGCTTACCTGACAGTAGCTTGTACAAATTGCAGTAATTAAGCCCATCATCAAGAAGACTGGTGAATCCAAGAGAGATGGACTGAGCCTACAGAGCAGATTAGGTAGCCAATTAAAAATAGGTGTAATTACCAATTGTTTTAAGAGTTTCTGTGCTTGCTGATTTAAGATATATGTATCATTAGATTCCAATTTTCTTCTTTTAGATTAAAAAAGAAGAATATAATTGTATTGCAAAAAATCTAGTGAAATCAAACAACAAAACAAATGTCAAACATTTCCATAAATCAGCTCCAACACAAATATTTTACTCACAGAAACACGGCAGCCTCCAGTTAAGATGGTGGGACTGAAGGAGAAGGTGATGTTCTGAGCGGTGATGCCATCAGGGGAAGTGTGGTTTGCTTTGATTTTCAAAGGAGTTGCCAAAGAGAGCTGTAAGAAAACAAGCCAGCCCAGAACATCACACCAGATCCTTTCATTTTATTTAAGAAGAATGAGAATGTTCTGTTACCATATACTCAGGGCTGAAGGCTTGGATTTGCTTCGCAATTGTGGTGCTGATTTCTGTACAAGGTTTTGCAAAGAGCCTAGAATGAAAAGAAGAGGGTTGTTTTTTTCTTTTTCTTTTTTTCTTTTTACCGCGTACGATGAAATAAAAATTCTGATTTAGTCCAGCAAGGTAGAAGGGGGGAAGAAATGTACTCACCATAAAGCTCTGCAGAAAGCATGATAAGGAACAGGAAAGGGGAAAGGATCCGGAGGCGGAATGGCGACCAAGCAGCCGAACAGGCCTAAAAGGAGAGCAGAGGCCAGCAGCAGGTCTTCATGGCGTCTTTCTTCAGAAGTGGGAAAGTATTTGTTCGACTTGCTCCCTCGCTGAATAAATCATGAATGAGTAAGAGAGCTGCAAGCCAATTTATACATCAGGCTTGTCATGAGGCGCAGAAATGGAGCTTGAAATTGATATGTGTGACTGAAGTCTTGTGGTTATTGTCTGACCAAGTGTTGAATTCTGCTGATTTTCTTCAATTAAACAACAAAGTCAATGTTGATGAAACAAACCAGTTCTCAGATATTTTTAATTTTGTCATAAAATGCTTCATTGATTTTTTTTCTCTCTTTTGTAAGAAATAAATCTAGTAAAAAGTATGCATATAATATAATCCAGGTGTAGTATAAAGGAAATCTCAGATCTGATTTTTAATTACTAAAACTGTACTCCTTTCAATTTTTTAGTTTCTACTGTTTCTGTTCTGTTTTCAGTTTTAACATTATTCATTTTCCTTTCCATATTGGACACAAAATGCACTGTGTAAATACTAAGAAGCTGTTTAAATTATATTTTCATTTATTAAGAGAAAAGATATCAAAAACAAATTCTAGAAAAAAAAGCATACAAATTCTGTTTCCAACTTGACAAAATGATGACTTTTGGAAGGTCTGTTTCCAGTTATATTTGGTGAGATAACCAGAAACCAGATAAATGAGAAAATAACCTCAAACTGGAGGATGGTAGTATGATAATATAGGGATGCTTCGCAGCTTCAGAACCTGGACAGCTTGCCGTAATTGATGGAATCATAAATTCTGTTCTCTTGCAGGAAATTCTAATAGGAAATGTTTAACTTTCGGCTGGAGTACACTTGGGTCCTGCAGGAGGACGTTTATCCAAATCCCACAAAGTAAATGCACCTTTGAATATCTCAAAAGAAAGCTTTGGGTGACCTGGTCAAAGTTCAGACTTGAGTGCACCAAAGATGATTTGGTGTGTTGAGTGACTAAACAAAAGTGCGGTTATAATTTCCAACCATCGTAATAAAAGAGAAAAAAAAGCATCTTTAATAAATGAATTGTAAACTTAATACCATTTGTCAGAGCCTCTTACTTTCAGAACAACTGATTAATCTCAGTTTCTGAACTGGTACAATTTAATTTTATTGATATATGTCCTTATTTACTGTCTGGTGAATTTTCTGTGCTTGTTTGAAGCAATCATGTGACGTCCCCAAGTCACATCACAAGTTTGCTTCACTGTCGAAGCACAAGTGCTTACAGCATCCTATTAGGAGATTCAGAAATGTTATGATTTGTAACAAAATGTTTACATGATTTTTTTTTCGTCCAGATCAAATTCTTATCTTGTGATCAAGCATACATACTTACCTGAGCAGCCAGAAAATGTAAAACCTCAACTTACATTCAAGCCACCTGCATCTCCCTCCTTCTGCTCAATGAAAGTAGGTTTCTGTTTTTTGATTTTTTTTTTTTAAACATGTGTATTATGTCTTGATTGTGCAATCAATTCTTGCACCATGCCATTTTATGTTGCCTAGATTTGTCTGTAATAGAGCTGCTTATTAACTCGGCACAGGGCCTCGCAACCACTTTGGCTCCCGCAGTGACAAATCCTTACTGCCTCCTGCACAATCTTGTTAATGGTATGCAAATTGTATATAAAAATATATCTATATATTTTGCATAAATCAGTGTTTAACAGTCTGTGTGTGTCTCCAGCTAACTTTATCTCTACACAACAGGAAGCGGTCTGAGCCAGGTACCAGGCTACATGGAGATCTGCAACAAAGGCAACATGCAATAAAGAATTGTAATTTCTAAGATGTCTGTGTTCCTCATTTCACTGTTTCTTTAGGTTTCATGTGCCTAATATTCTCTAAAGATAATTTCCAATAACTGATCCCCATGAAGAAGTTTTCTTTTCTTACTGATATTAGTGGAGTTTCATTAAATGTAGCAATTAATGCTTTGGATTCACCAACATAGCTAGCATGGGGTTAGTTTTATTTATTTTTTAATGTTCTTCTGCAAGATAAAGTCTTTTTATTTTATCTCTTTATGTGGTTCTATACTTTTTTAAAAAACTTTTGATATTTTTGGTTACAATAACACAGAAAACATTGAAACATAAACTTTTAAGCACCTCTGAACATTGTTAATAATGTTAGATAAAATGCATAAGTCAGAAGTTTTTGAATATTCTTTATTGTATTTCTTTTTTTTATTGTGACACAAGTCACAGTCATATTTTCCTTACTTTATCCATGTGAACCCTAAGATGGAAATAAATTCTCCATCTTTTTTTGTAAATTTCTGATTTCATGTTCACAATAATTATGACAGAGGTATGGTTTGTAACACAATCTTAATATTTTTCTACAACATTCATCATGCCATGAATCTATCTATAAATACATAGATTCACAACAATATTAATGGCACTCTCAATCAGTGCGCACAAAGCTATGAGATTATAATATATATGAAAGTCTTCAAAAGCTAAAGAGACTTTTGAATAAATCAACCATAACCTTTGGACAAATTTTTGGTGTACCAAGAAGTCAGACTGATTCCTTTGTCACTACTCAATGGAATAATTCCTGGTTTTAAAAATTCTAAATGTAAAAGTTGTATGTAATTATATATATATATATGCACTGAAATGTGATGTGTCCCAAAGAAAATGTTCCCCATAAATCTGTTTAACTAGATGCTATATTAGTAAGAAAAAATACATAAAAAAGACAGTGTAACATTTCTCTTCTGACCCCTAACCATAACAGTTTGCATTAGGTTTTTTTTTGTTTTTTTTGTCATGATGCCAGAAGAAGTTAAGTTGCTGTGATTATGTGATGCATGTGATTCTTTGTTTTCAAATTGTTGGCCTGCACTATGACTAATCCATTTGAGCTGTGAACAAGTAGAAGATAAAAACTTTGTCTGCTTGAAATTGATTTGATCTGTAATATGACTTGTGGCTCGTGTGGTTTGTATGTGCACAAGGCATGAGTCCTTTAAAGTGTTTGAACTTTATCAAATGTTTCCAGATTGGTAGGAGCTAATATCGGCTAAAATTAATTTCTCAGGTTATTTGGGAAAGTCCAGATGATGATGTTATGGCTATGGAAGTACATGTCTACTTTCGGCTTCACCTCTGCACTGTTTCCTTGGCTAATTTCATAGAAAAATGAAAGAAAAAGAAAATATAAAAAATAAAAATATTTGTGAAGCTCCACTAGTCTGGTTTTTCAGACTAGCCTGGAATGTAAGTCTGTAATAAATTGTTATATTTTAAAAGTTTGGTTTGTTTAATTTTGGACCCTCCCAGTAATTAAGAAATTAATAGGATGTTGGGGGTGTAGCTGAAATGTTTTGTTTTGCTTGCCAAATGTGGGGTGTGATGAAGAAGCTTAAAAATGATTTAGTGATTTAACTGTGAAATTTTCTTCACTTGTTCATCATCCCTGTTTTAGTTTGTTCAAGTTGCTGTTGGTGGTGGGTGGATTATTCCCCAGCTGTCACAGGGAAAGAGACAAGTGAACCCTGGGCAGATTTAGCTTGCGAGCCAACGCTGAGACACACAAGACGGACAACCACACACCATCCCGCTTGCCCCTTTGGTCGATGTGGAATAGATCACACTTCACAGCTCTTTACATCCATTACCCCGCTGTTATTTCTAGCAACAAACTGGCTCATTAATTCAAAGTGCCAGAAGCGTCCACAGCCTAAATGGCTTGAAAATGAGGGAGGGAGAATAAATGGGAAACCACAATAATCTGCTGACTTTAAATGCCATTCATCTCAGTTGAACTTGCAGAAATAATTACGACAGGGGCATTAACAAAATGTGAACAAAATTTATGTTTCACATCATCAAAGTAATTTTAGTATCAGGCGAATATAACTCGATATAAAACATTTTGTGCCGACATGATGGCTTCATTATCAAAATGTTACTGCCAAACTTGTAGAATCAAGAAATCACTTCATAGAATCTGCATTGTTATACAAAGAAGAGTAAAAGACCTCAAAAAGCAACACACTATGTCCTTATTGTCAGAAATTTAAGAACAAATGTTAGTTGCAGAGCACATTTCATAAAGGCAAGTGTAAAACCATAACCAGAGAACAAAAAATACAGACACAAAAAATAAAATGATCAAAATGACTATACTAATTACAAAAACAAACAAAAAATATGATTGGCACACTAATTGATTAAAATTAAGACAAATTATTCAGTTATAGAAAATTAGGAAATGGGAAAATGCAACTAAGTACATTGGATTAGCAACACCGGAAACAATGGAGATGTTCTTTGTGTTGGTTAATTTCTCATTGCTTGTGTTTTGGATTTGTTTTGTTAAATTAAATATTAGATTATGTTTGTTTATTGGTCCATTTTCCTTTCTTCTTTCATTCTCTTTGTTCATGCTTCACTTCGCCTCAGCATATCATTCTGCTCCCAGTCCCAGCTGATAATCATTTCCTCATTTAGCTCTACCTGCTTCTTCTTCAGCTCCATCCGTTCACCTGTAATTAGTTCCTCTGGGTCTTGTGTCGTCATCCCTGTTCCATTTCCTCCTATATTTAAAGCTCCCTGGATTTATTATTTTTTATGAGTTCCATCTGTTGCACTCTGCTGATCTTCCTGTCCTTCTTTGACACCGGTGATTGCTGTGGTCCAGTGGTTTCCTGAGTGTCCTCCATATATAAATTGTTGTACATTTCTCTTTTATTCTTGTTCATTAAAATCCAAACATGACACATAGTCCACAGTTACTAAAAAGTGTATGAGTGACTCATGAAGGTCATTTAACCACTCAGAATTTAAAGCAATGTTAGGCTAATATTGTTAGCCTCAGTTAAGTGTCATGATTTTAACAATAAAAAAGATTCAATGGAATTTTCCAAAGCCCTGCTGACCAAAGGAACACAAAGATCTGTGTCATATTTCTTAAAAAGTCATAACTTTTGTAAAAAAAATAAATAAATACATTTCTTGGAATGTGCCTGTTCAGAAAACATATGCCACAGCTCACAGTAAAACATAATGGCGGTTGTGTGATTGTCTGAGCTACTTCGCTGCTTCAGGATCTGGACAACATGATGTAACGTAATGGAACCATGATTTCTGCTCTCTGCCAGAAAATCCTGAGGGAGAATTTCAGCTAAATAGTTTGTGTGCTCAGCTTCATAGATAGAAGAAGAGCATAGCTTTTAACAGAAAATCCCTCTTCACTTTGCTGAATTAAAACAATTCTGCTCATAAGAGTGGGCCAAACATTCAGCCTAATGATATAAAAAGACTCATCTCTAGTCATCACACTTGATGGCAGCTGTTCCCACCAAATAAGCGCACACAATTTGCACTTCCTCTGGCTCTTTTCCTTTTTATTTGCCTGATTTGTTTGAGGGCCTGAACCAGACAAAAAGGAGGGAGGAAATACTTATTGCAGCACTCTGAACGGAGATAGCAAGATTGTCCTCTTATTGAACGCTGCATTAAATCTGTCTGCAGAGGGCGCCAGATGCCAACTGTGGATTGATTCCCTTCTTTACGTGCTGGTGTCCAGGACAACCAGGACACGACTCCGCAGAAAAAGCCATGAAGCTCATTAGTTCCTTTTATGTGTCTGAAATAAGATTTAGATGTGGCACCTCTTCAATGAGGATGTTTAATATACTGAATGATTCTGATACATTTTGAGAGAAACTTTGTGTTGTGACCTTGCAAAATGACTTTTCGCCTCAGAGCTTCTGATGTGAGAACAGCTCCATAATAGGCCACTTATTGTGTCATCTTGCAGTGATTGCAGTGGCATTATGCCGATGGTGTCATAAACTCAGCAAATCATCTGAAAATCATCTGATTTTCTCCTGTTTTACATTAAGTATTCAATTCAAACTGAGTTTTCCACTCCTATTCCTTTCTTTCTGACTTACCAGCTGGCTAAAGGTGAAATATTTGGAAAATAAAAATAGCCTCAATCTTGACCAGCATTTTTTAGAGCTACATAATCTGAAAATCTTCAGCAAAAGATGAGATCTTGCTTTAGTCCTTTAAGCAGTTTACAAAAAAATTAAAGATAAAAATATGAGTTACATAAAGAACAAGTCTGTTCTTATTTATTCTAACCTTGTATGTTAAAAAGTTGGTTTATGAAGGTGCAAAAAGAAAAGGATTTCATTGTAAAATGAAAAAAGTAAATGAAGCTTGACAATAGCGTGATGTAACAACTGAATCCAAATGGAATTAGAAAGACCTGACAATAAATCAAAAATGATGATGGGTATGAATATCAAGAGGGTAATTACTGAATGAGGACCCACTGTACAGGTGGGTGAAGCTGGAAATCAAGGGAATCTTCTGTGCATTGCAAGGACTTGATAAAACTGCTCCAAATACGTATAAAAAACCAAATGAAACTAATCAAAAATTCAGCATATTTATTTATTCTAAACAAATATCATTCACTAATTAACTTGGTTGAATTTGATCATACCATCAGATCAGTTTTATCCAACTTTCTAAGTCATGTAAAGTGTGTAGCCCATGTCATAAATCAAAATCAAAATCGTTGCTTAGATTGTGACAGGATGTTTACGCTTTCCACAAGCAAAACGATTTTCCAGCTGTAGTCCTGGAAACATGCATATTTGGTCACAGCAGAGATGCTGCAACGCTAAAAGGAAAACACATGATCTTTACAAACAGGGCTTTTATTTAACCGATTCACTGTGTTGTATGTTGAAACTGAAATTTTTGCACACATTTCAGGACTCGGGAACGATCAGCAGGCTGACAATCCACAGCTAAGGCAGAGCCATTCGTTAGTGAACTCCAAGAAGCCGGGAGCTTTGTCCAGCGCGCTTCCTGCTCAGAGAGAAAAGATCAAAATTAAAATTGGAGAGCACTTTAAAGTGGATCTAGAAATTCTTCCACTAACAAGTGAAATAATTTCTTACCTTTGATTACATTGCGAAGGTTACAGTAGTTGGTGCCGTTATCAAACAGGCTGAACCAATTTGCTGACACAGATATTCCCTAGTTGCAGATCAGAAAAGAGGATTATTTCAGTTTGATGCAGGGCTAAGGAAAAAAAAACTTGCATATAACTTGTGTATAATATGTAATGCCTGCAAAAATATTCACATCCCTGTAAATGTTTCCACATTTGGTCATATTGTAATCACAAATGTCACTGTAGATTCTTGAGATTTTTGGGTGATAGACCAAGAGAAAGTATTTCATGCTCATGAATTAGAAGAAAAGAAAATTATGTTTAAAAATTAAGGTATTTTCAAATAAAATGCTGATCAGAGATTAATGGATTAGCATAGATTCCCCTTGATTTAATACTCTGCAAAAGCAACTTTCTAGGTACTACAGCTGCAAGTTTTGAGAATATGTCTCCACCAGCTGTCTAAATCTAGAAATGGAAAATTTGAGTATCTATGATAAACAGGTCATACTAAGCCAAAAATATTTACAATTCACGTGTCTGTCTTCTTCCACTTCACAGTTATGCCCTACTCTGTATTTATCAAATAAAACTCCATTACAACACACTTAAAATTTTGTGAAAAATGTTAAATGTGTTTGGAAAAACTGGCCAAACATTGTTGCCATAGTTGCATCTCTTACTTGTACATGGCAGCCCATGATCATGGAGGTCGGTATCATGGTGAAGTTAACTCTCTCAAGTTGACCAAACCCAGATGTGTGATTGGCCTGAATTAGTTTTGGAGTCATTGAAACAAGCTAGAGCACAAATATAGAGAAATTAAGATTATGCTGTGCTTCAGGCAAATATATCGTGAAAAAAGACACTGTCTGCCTTACTTTGTATGATGCCATGGCTTTAATCTGAGTGACAATGGCAACATTAACTTGATCACATGATATTCCAAGTAGCCTGAAAATGAGTGAAATATATATGTATATATTTCATTATAAATTCATACATTTATCTCATCCAGATCTCTAAAAAGAAAACTGATAGCTGAAGTCTTACCAGACAATCTTGCAGTAGGCGCTTGTTGTTGGGATATTGTCTACTTCCCCGCTTGTGATCATGCACACTCCCAAAAAGAGAGCGCACATAACTACCCCTACAAAGGTCCTCATAGCCATAGCTGCTGTTTGTCTCTCCTTGTTCCAGAAGAAGTATTGAATGGATGTTTCGAATGAAAATGATTTATACGAGCCAGTCATGTGAAGAAGCACCTGGAAAGCCATTGGCTTGTCATGTGGAGCTGTGAAAAATGGATTTGTGTGACAAGTTTGCAGGAACTGCATCGAGGGTTGGTCACAAAGAAATCATGATTTGAAAGAAAAAATGAATATGGTGTTTTATTTATTTATGTAATCTGATTTATAAACCAGATTCATTTCTACGGCTATTTCAGCTTTGATTTGCTGATGATTTCACTATAGAGTGGGACAGTGGGCTACGTATGTCTGAAAGTGTCATTAAAAGACTCAGAATCAAAGTCCCAGATACATTAAACACCTATAGACTAGGTAAATTAACCTGTGAAGCATCGTTCATACTAAAGGTAATTCCAGCTACTTGACAGGAATACTTGTCAAGTAGCTGGACATGAGTCCCGGATGAGGGACTCATCCGGGAGGGACTCATCCGGAGGGACTCATCCCTCCCGGATGAGTCCCTCATCCGGGAGGGACTCAAAGTAGAGCCGCTGCTCCTCCACGTCGAGTCGAGAGGAGCCAGTTGAGGCTCGGGCATCTGGTCAGGATGCCTCCTGGACGCCTCCCTGGTGAGGTGTTGCGGGCACGTCCCACCGGGAGGAGGCCCCGAGGAAGACCCAGGACACGCTGGAGGGACTATGTCTCTCGGCTGGCCTGGGAACACCTTGGGGTTCCCCCGGAGGAGCTGGAAGAAGTGGCTGGGGAGAGGGAAGTCTGGGCCTCCCTTCTGAAGCTGCTGCCCCCGCGACCCGACCCCGGATAAGCGGAAGAAAATGGATGGATGGATGGATGGATTGACAGGAATAAAAACATGAACAGGGATCAAATAATAGATTTGGTCAGGACTCTGTCAGTGAAAGTTTCGAGGAGCTGATCAATTTTTACAGTAACTAGTAAAAGCCCTGTGACAAAAATTCAACCTGTGCCTGTGTTTATGTTTTCTGTGTTAAATGGAAACTTTATTCTGCCCATGTTCTTAAAGTGGGAGTAGGCTGCTTTAGCAAAGATAATTTACTTGGTTTAATTTCAGATCTGATGATCTTTGCTTTTTAGCCTTGTGTTCTATTTGACAACATGATTAAAAAATAGAAAAAGAGCAGAAAATTACTTTTGTCTTCTCTGGATTAAGGCAGTGGATTTTCTGACCCATCCATTGGATATTTTGGACTCACCGAGTAATTGTAAAGGACTATGGTCAAGTGGTGCCACAGAAATATAATTGTATGTCATCAGCATAGATATTGAATGAGCCGTAGTGCTTCACTTTCTGAGCTAAGGGGATCATATATTTCATATAAAAATGATCCAAGAATGGAGCCTTGAGGAATCTCACATGTGATTCTTGTTTGCTATGACTTATAAAGTTACTAAATGCCACAAAGTAGAATAAGATCTAAATCAGATTATACACAACAACGGAGTGGAGGAGTAAATTGAAATGCTGGAGAGTGGACAGGTCATTATTAGACTTGCTCAGTTAAGTAATTAGGTCATTAGCAAGACTCTGGAGAATGTGACTGCATACTGAGGAGGTAATTTGGCCATTTGATTCAGATATGTAGGACCTGGGACACATCTAGAAGTTGCAGGCCCTCGAGGCCTGAAATTTGGGAACCCTGTAGGCTTCAACTCGAGTGTTGCCTTTTAAAAGGAAAAACGCAAGGAAATCTTTAGCATAGAAAATTAACCCCAAAGAAATTCACAAGGAGAACTAGAGAGCTTTGTTTACTACATTAATTTGAATTTACCCAATAAAGGACCATCCATATTAATCAACATTGAAGAGTCATGTGCCAGATTAAGCCATAATGGCTAAGGATAAGTAAAACACTTAAGTTTTGAATAACATCCATTCATCCATTTTCTTGACACCCTTGTCCCTTAGTGGGGTCGGGAGGGGTGCTGGTGTCTATCTGCAGCTAACGTTTCGGGCGAAAGGCGGGGTCACCCTGGACAGGTCGCCAGTCTGTCGCAGGGCAACACAGAGACACACAGGACAAACAATCATCCACACATACATTCACACCTAGGGGCAATTTGGAGAGGCCAATTAACCTGACAGTCATGTTTTTGGATTGTGGGAGGAAACCGGAGTACCCGGAGAAAACCCAAGCATGCACATGGAGAACATGCAAACTCCATGCAGAAAGACCGGGGCTGGGAATCAAACCCAGAACCTTCTTGCTGCAAGGCAACAGCTCTACATGACAAACAATCCTTTGCAATATCAGTAAAGTGCACACATATTGCTATAGGTGACACGTTCACCTTCAAAATAAAGTTGTTTTTATCAAGTAAAAGCAGTATGCTTTAATGTTTATGTAACACTTTAATGTTGCATGTTACTTTCAGATTCTCTGTTGACCAATAAAGGCTGGATGTGGCCTTTAAATGTGCTCTGTCACATTTAATTTGAAATGCTGTGTCCCATCTCTGTCTGCAGGGGGCAGCACATCACAAGATATGTTTTATTTGCTGATTTTTCGATACAGAATGCTGAGAAACAAAGCTTTGCTGCAATTTTTGCTCTGGCTTTTGGGATAAAGTTATAAAGTTAAGCAGAAACGTTTTTAAGGAAGTAAGATAGATAGATAGAAAGATAGAGATAAATAGAGAGAAAGCTAGAAATAGAGAGAGGTAAGGTAATTTTATTTATATAGTATCAGCAACAAGGTAGTTTAAAGTGCCTGGAGAGAGACAGAGAGAGATTCCAAATGTCTTTTTGGAGATTTGGATGAGACTGGTCAGATCCACAAAACCACTCCTCATTTAGAAGGAAAATATTTGTCACTGAAATATTTTGCAGCAATTTCTGTTTACCCAATACTGGATTCTGACATAGCTGCAAGCTGTAAATGAGGAGAGACACAATAAGCTACAAACTAAATTATGGGTTTGCTAAGGCCCATCTATTAGTTTAGTTTTTGTTTTCTGTGCCGTGGTCAATTATTGATTTACATCAGAACTGTGCAAATAAATCAGTCTCAGAACATCAAATTGTACATGAGATGAAAACGCTTGTTATCGCTTGAGCTATTCGTCTGGAGGCCTGTCGACATGAGTGAGATGGTTTTAGTCAGCCCCCTATTTAAAAGGCTCCCTGTGGCTGTGTCCGTCTGAAACATGTCAGTCATACAGATGAATGGGAGGTGACATTTTCTCTTGTCTCTAATAAGAAACCCCTGGAGTGGAATGATACTCCAGGTTTATGAGTAACAACATTTTGTAATACTGTAACTTTAAACATGAAATCTGCTTCTCTGTTGATTTTATGGGTAATTTTTTTTCCAATTGTTTTACCTTAAAGTCAGTGATTTATTTATGAGTTTGTTTGTGCTTTTATTATTCTTGCTTCAATGTCCATCCATTTAGATTTATTACACAAATCATTTTGATTTGTCACTTTGATTTTTTTTCTTACTCTCATGTCGAATAACAATTTTTTATAAACACATTTTGAGCTCATCTTGCAAGACTGTAGACATGCTTACATTTCTCATTTCAACTCCATGGACAGATCAGATGTGCTAAACAAGAAAAGTAGTCTACATGAGAGACAATAATGATAAATAACAGAGATACACTCTGTCAGACTGCCAGCTTTTTTAGAGTGTACTTCACCTTTTGTTGGTTGACTGCTGGGATGGACTTGCCCCTCCCCGACTAAAGAGGACAGAGTATGTACTAAAAATAAATGAACAAGGAATAAAATAATAAATAACCACAAACAGCTAAAGCTTACATTCATTGGCTGTTGGCAGCATGTCAAACGTTTCAGCCAGTTTTATTTCTAAAACACTGAAGGAATTTAAGCAACACAACTTTAACCTTTTATTGCTGGATAAAACAAGCGAGAGAAGACTGAAATAATTTAGTCTCCAGAAGCCATTTGTAGCCATACAAATGGCTTCCTTTGGTTCAGAATAGCATAGACGAAATAACATTTAACCACTTTGATTGTCAGCGTCAAACACATTCAACCCTGTTTACTTTCTTGATGTGTAGAGTAATAATTTCAGTGACAAATTAGTGGCATATACGTCCAACAGTCTATGAATTTACTTGACCATTTGCAGCTATGGTGGTGACTGTGCACAGGGCAGTTCCCTACAACAACTGACCAAATGCTGCTGTGGACACCATCTGCTGAGTGGAGAGCAAACAGAAAAAGTCACAATCTGTTTCCTGGAGCATGCATCATCTTCACGTGTTTACTGTGTCAATGTGGGCATGTGAAGAATCCATCTAATTGTCTGTGATTAATACATTTATATTCTTTTACCAACAAAACACATAACAGACAGATTAGAAAAGATTACCAACAGCTAAATTGTTTTGTTGTTAGATATTTAGAGTCACATATTTGAAGCATCTGTAAAGTAATTGAGAAGCAACTGCTTTTCAGCCAACTCATCGAGTTTGGACTTTAGTGGAAGAGTAGGAGGTTGGATATTCATATCAACCTCTATCACCTGTAAAGGTGTGGATATGTCAGAGTGAGACAGGACAAAACACAATCATCAAGAGGGGCCTGAGGAACAGAGACGTATTCTGATACTGATATACAAATTTACATAAGGTTGATGAGCCATAAGCAAGATGTATTGAAGTTCATCAGTTCAGAAAAGAGGTGACCTAGAGAAAGCAGCAGTATGATTTTAGAATGTAAAGATGCAATATTTTCTTTGAGAGATAACCGGGAGTAGAAAGGACAACAGAATAATTTATAATGCCTCCTTGTGTTTTCAGAGACATTATCTGAGAATTTGGCACAAGATACAATCCAGTCTCTCATAGTCCAAGTGTTGAACTGTGTGAGAATGAGATTCTGATCTATTGCGACAGCAGGGATTAGGAAAAAAAAGAGTCATTACAGGTAGAGATATGGTAAAAATTGAAAATGAGGAAAATTCAGATGAACCAAACAACATTTGTGTGCAAATGAGGGGGAGACGGGTAAATTAACAGATTTTAAGCGCCTTGGCTCAACAATTCAAAACCAGTGCACAAAAAAATGAATGGCAATGTGTAGGAAGGGTGAAGTGAAGGTAAGCAATTGTCAGGGATGATTTGTGTCAGAAGGATAGCAATAGGCGTGAAAGAAACGGTGAAAGGGAAAAAATGGCGCAGAGGCCTGCTGTGATGTATGAGTTAGATAAAAAGACAGGGGGCAAAGCCGGATGTCGCAGGGTGACATTTTCTTTGTTAGTGGCTAAAATGAACAGGATAAGGAATACGTTTTCATGCAGAATAGTTCAGGTTTTGAGATAAAGTTAGAGAGGCAATGCTGTTATGGTTTGGACTAAGGATGTTTAAAATGAAACTTCCTTGGTGAAGGAAAATAGAGGAATGACAGAGAAGATTCATTAATGTAGTGAAGAAGGGTTCTGCTGGAAATAGGGTGAGATAAAGGCAGAAGATCTACACCTGTAATTTCTAAATGAATTAACCAAAAAAATAAGATTGAGCTTCGATTTATGACATTTTGCCCCCAAAACAATAAAAACTCATGGGAGGAGTGCAAAATCAAACTTTACCACTGAAGAAAAAAAATAGCTTCCAAAGTTATTACTTTACCACTAAATACAAAAATTGTTAAATTTTGTTTTTAGTAAAGCAATTATTAACAACAGTTTTATTCACTTGTATTTCACATAAATTAGTGCATGTTAGATCGGAAACAACCATTTATTAACAACAATATAAATAATAATACAAATGTCTAAATGCAGTGGACCATCCCGTAACCCAGAGCAGAATCCATATCTAGCAGACGACCCATAACAGCTTTTACCTCAGGTTTGAAAAGCAGCCGTTCACACCTCCCACCGCCACATTATCCACATCTCACTCTGACACGAAAGCTCCCCATGCACCAGCCGCTCTTCCCTCCTCAGACCACCTGCCTGGACATATGATCTCTTCAGAAGATGTAAATAGGTTCGTTGAGCATAAGAAGAGCAAGAAACGTCCAGAGCCTGACCATTTCTCCTCCTGCGCCCAGAAGCCTGTGCTGACCCCCATCTTAACTCAAATTCTCAGGCTCAGCCCTGCTTCAAGTGCTTTGCCATCATTATGGTCAACAAGAATGCGACATCACCAGGATAAATGGCTACAGGCCGGGGCAAACAACTCTGCAGAATATCCAGTTATCTTGAAACTACATCCTGCACCACCTAGGGAACAGGTGGACCAGAGTTCCTATTCCTCTTCACTCTGGACACAAAGGACCACACCTCTGCAGAGCAATCTGTGAAATTCCTGAAATTTGCAGACGACTTCACTGTTATTCTGATCCAATGCAGCAATTCGTTGGCCCACCCTTTCTCAGAACCTGAGATGGTCCTCACACACAATGGATGTTTTGTTCAGAAGAAGGCAGAGACCTTACTTACTGCAGAAACTTAAGAAGTGCAACCTGTCATGGGAGATGCTGTTTATCTTCTATTCTGCCTTTATTCAGTCTGTGCTTCATTTGCCCATCACTGTGCGGTTTGGCTCACAAATTCATGCCTATGGTTTGGCTTATCCAGAAAACAGGTCAGCTCCAAACCACAACAAACAATTAGGTCTGCAGAGAAGATCATAAGGGCTAATCATCTCTTTCCAAAATTTTAATAGGTCTAAGTTCAGGACAAGAGCAGCTTAAATCTCTGCAAACCTGACACACCCTGTACACAAACTGCTTAGACTTTTCCCTCAGGCTGCTTCTCTTATAAACCCTTGACACAGTGCCCAGATTGATACTATTGGCACTAATTCAACCTATTTTTCCTCTTTTATCTAAACACAGTAAAAAGACAAATAAAATATATTTTTTGCGATATTAATATAGCTATTTATATTCTAAATGTTTCAGTTTTGAACCGAAATCAAAATCGTAAGTGTCGTCCGAGAAGTCTCGAAATCTCTCGCGATAATTGACTCTTAGACGCGAAGTGTTTTGGAGCTAACCTGCTGCAGCGACTGTCCGAGCTCTGTTGGTGGTGGAAGTAGAGCACGGTGAACAGAAACAAGGTTAGATTACTGGGGAGGGTTGGACGTCTTAACATGTAGAGATTTAATTTCAGAAACGTTTTCCCATCTGTGTTTGAACTCCGAACTGCTGCACAATGTTGTTTCGGTCAAAGTTTCACGACGCTAATGTGTTTTGAGTTTGTTCCTCAGCAGCTTGTTGCAAAGGGGAGTTTATAGTTGCGAAGTTGGTTCAAGAGTTACGGGTAGAGTTTTAAATGACGATTAAATATATGCATTTAGTAGCTCACATGTCCTTCTTTGTGCATGCACTATAACATGGTTTGTCAATGATTTAACACCACGTCTGCTTACAGACACACAAATAACCTCTTATTCTGCTGTGCGGACTAGTCTCAATTTTACTCCATTGTACAATGAATAACTTACGACTTACGCCCTTTGAACTTTGTGACGGTTCAGCCTCAGTTTCTGGGGGGGGATATTGTGTAATAGAACCACTCAAAGTTCACGTACATAGTTGTTAATGTGGAGGAAAAAATATGCAATTTTTTATGTTTTACAGTTGTACAGTCATATTATTCCAAACTGACTGACCAAGCAAGGCTAACATCTATGGGGTTCCATTTGTATCAAAAATAAGTAGAAGTCATATGTGTAGATGTGTCGTTGGTCTATGTTGCATGTAGATGATGCATATGTAGATGTTGCATATGTCTACGTTGCATATGCGTTCACTGCATATGTGTTTGCTGCATATGTAGATGTTGCATATGTGGTTCATGTCGTTGGTCCTTGTCGTTGGTCCGTGTTGCTATTGCCTGTTCTCTTCGCCATTAAAAAGTCTTGAAGTAGGTCATGTATGATCAAATAGTTTATTAGATATTACAAAAATGTTGGTCTTTCAATATCAGTGGTTTCAATAAAATTGGTTTCAAAATGTTAAGATTTCTACCTCGTATTTTCTTTAGGCATTAGTCAGGGCAACTAAAGAGGTCGAGGGGTCCTGGCCCAGTGAAGGGGGCGCTGAATTTCTTTTTAAATCTGTATATCTTATAGCTTCTTAGAGTGTCAGTGTCTCTCTGAAGCCAAGATGGTAAGAGGATCACCAATTCCACCATTGTTGCACAGAAAGATAGTGCAGCAATACCAGAACAGCTTTAACAGAACAGCTGTAAAATAGCAAAGACTTTTAAATTATTATCATCAACTGTGCATAACATCATGAAAAGATTCAGAGAATTTGACACAATTGCTGTGCATAAGGGTCAAGGCCGTAAAACTCTACTGGATGCATGTGATCTCCAGGCCCTTAAACGTCACTGCACCTCAAACAGGAATGCCACTGTCAAGGAAATAAGGCAGTAAAATATTTGAAACCAGGGAAAAAGACAGAGGCAGCTAGAGGTGGCTCTACAGCATATTGACTCATGGTGATCCATGCAAATCCAGAGAACCTGAACCATGTCACAATAGTATCTGCCTCACGGTTACAAGTTACTTTATTTTGGAATGTCTCGCAAACTCCCAAAACAGAGTACTTTTCAAAACAAACAATTATTTCCTTTTTTTTCCTTTTTTTTGTAACCTGACCTCAGTTGGAGCATTATGTCAGACTTAAGTGGGAAGGTCCAGACCGTCCTGGGTCTTGTGGATCCAGACCAGCTGGGCCGCACCATGACCCACGAGCACCTGGTCATGAGCTTTGAGTGCAGCTACACCGCACCTCCACCTGGCGACGAGGCCGTGGCAGAAAACCCGTTCCAGATGCAGCACATGCACTGGCTCCGGCAGCACCCCTACAGCTGCAGGGAGAACCTGTTCCTGTCGCAGGAGCTCAGCGCCCTGCGGGATGAGCTGCTGGCCTACAGGAAGGCCGGTGGGGGCACGATAGTGGAGAACACCACGACGGGCATCGACCGGGACCTGCCTGCCCTGCGACAGCTGGCCAAGGACACCGGGGTCCACATCATTGCAGGGGCGGGGTACTATATAGACTGCACCCACACTGAGGCCACCAAGAAAATGAGTGTGGAGAAGGTGAGTACCTGTGTAGTATGAGCTTTTCATTGTGTGTGTGTACAGTTTTCTATAGTAATAAGGCGAATAAGTATTCACACCCCTTTTACTTTCTCACATTTTGCCACATTATAACCAAAAACTACAACAATATTTTGTCAATGTCAATGTCAAATTTATTTATATAGCACTTTACAGCAGCATAACTGCACCAAAGTGCTGCACAAGAACAACAACACACATAACAAACAGAACACAAAACAATACATCAATTAAATGCCAAAGAGTAAAAAATAAGTTTTAAGAAGCGATTTAAAATGATCCAGGCTGTGGGCAGATCTGATCTGGAAATGCAAGTTATTCCATAAGACAGGAGCAGCAACAGAAAAAGCTCGATCTCCTTTCCTCTTTAGTCGACTACGAGGAACTGTCAGTAATAACTGATTATTTGATCGTAAGGTTCTGGGCACAGACCGGAGATTTAAAAGGTCCCGAACATAAGGGGGGGCCAAGCCATTTAAAACTTTAAAAGTTAACAAAAGAATCTTAAAATCTATTCGATAAAAGACAGGCAGCCAGTGTAAAGATGCCAGAGTTGGGCTTATATGGTCATGCTTCCTGGTTCCTGTGAGAAGCCGTGCTGCTGCGTTCTGGATCATTTGAAGTCGCTGAATCTGCGATTTATCCATCCCTCTATATAAAGAGTTGCAGTAATCCAGACGAGTTGTTATGAAGGCATGGATAAGTCCTTCAAAGTCCTTAAAACAGAAGTAGGATTTAACTTTTGCTAAAAGCCGAAGGTGGTAAAAACTCGATTTAACGACAGAGCTGACTTGTTTATCTAGCTTTAAAGAGCTGTCAAAAGTGAAACCATGATTCCTAGCAGAGGTCTGGTAAGACCGAGCCAAAGAACCAAGAAACTGATCTGGATTTGTAGTTTGAAGTTTTTGACCAAATAATAGAACTTGAGTTTTACTGTCATTAAGGTGAAGAAAGTTTTTTTCCATCCATAATTTAACCTCGGCTAAACAGTTTAGCAACAGCTGAAGAGAATCATTTGTACCATTTTGCAGTTTAAGGGGCAAATAGATCTGGATATCATCTGCAAAGCAATGAAAGGAAATATTTAAATTTTTCAAAGATCTTTCCAAGAGGCATTAAATAGAAAATAAACAAAATAGGCCCTAAAATTGACCCTTGGGGAACACCATACTTCAAAGGTTTAGCCCCGGAACATGATTGGTCTAGATGAACAGAAAAGGTTCTGTTGTCTAAATAAGATTTGAACCATTCGAATACTGAGCCCCTCAGGCCAACACAGTGCTGTAGTCTATGTAAGAGAATCTGATGATCTACCGTGTCAAAGGCAGAGCTCAAATCCAGAAGTAGTAAAACTGCTACGTTGCCTGAATCAACAATTAAGAGGAGATCATTATTGGCATTTACACAATGGATCGAAACACAGTAGTGCATAATTTCTATAGGGATTGTTATCTGAAAAGTTGTGAAAAAGTGAACCTCTACCACAGTCAACAGTCTTCTCCTCACATTTATCTCTGACCTGTCTGATGTTTTCTTTCCTTTTTGTGATGCACTTGTGTTTTTACTAAAATTAGATTACACTCAAATGACTCACTTTGCTTAACAAGTGACTTCTGGAATTTTTCTACGGTTACCGGTTGTAACTTGACAAAATGTGATAGAACGGGGTTTGGATTATAAGTTTGGAGAAACCGCTACTTGATATTGCAGTGCTGTTGTTTTGATCCATCGCACATTCTCTCAACACTTTGTGTTAATATGCAAAGATTTTCCCTGAAACTTTGGATTGATTTGAATGGATCTCTGGCTGTTCTGTCTTTCCGTATTGACACATTGACAGTGTGTATGCACTCTATTAATATTCAAAACTGCTGCTCAAGTTCATGTCTGTTCACGGAGAGAAGAAGAGGAATCAGAGAATGTCACTAACTTGTCAGTCGCTTGTCTAAAACGGGATGTTTTCCATCTTTCACTCCTCGTTTCCGTCAGCTCACGGATAACATCGTCAGCGAGGTGCTCCACGGCGCTGACGGCACAGACGTCCGATGCGGCGTGATCGGTGAGATCGGCACCGGCTGGCCCATCACGGAGAGCGAGAAGAAGGTGTTGAGAGCCACGGCCCACGCTCAGTCTCAGCTGGGTTGCCCGGTCATCATCCATCCTGGCAGGGACCCGGCCGCTCCAGCTGAGGTCGTCCGGATTCTCCAGGAAGCCGGTGGTGACATTAGCAAAACTGTCATGTCTCACCTGGATAGGTGAGAAGTTCATCAAACCCAGGTTCTGGAATGGGGCGCTCCACCGTACCTGCTTGCCAGCTTCCTTACCATATTACCTTCATTGCTATCATGAAAAATCTGCTAAAAGCGTATTATACTTTGAACTTTTCTTTTTCCCTTGTGAATGTTTATGCCACATACTCAACACATAACAAGAACTGCAAACCCAAGTTTGAATTCACTGATTTGAACCAATTGGTCTTCAGTTTAAGACCCAGCTTTTAACCAAAACTTGTACGTTTTCAACAATGTTTTAAGTCAGGCCTTGGGAAATCTATTTAAGAAACATCACATAGGCCTTCAACCATTTCCATGCTTAGTTATGGCACAAGGTTTCTTACGGCTACACAAAGTCTGAGGTTTTTCTACAGCCTAAGGGCCAGTTATAAAATTAAGAGAAAATTCATACTTTTACATCAAACTCTTGTTTATTATAATCATTGTAGTTGTGGGTTACCTAACTGTTCTAATTAATCATTAAACATCCAAAGCTAATGGCAAACATGCTCATCAGGACTATATTTAAAGATCCGACCAGCAAAACATGCAATTTTCTGTTACACATTTCTGAAATGAAATAAAAAGCTGAACATTTAACTCGGACAATAACGTAAATAAAAAACATAGTATTATGATGGCTTCTGTGATACAAAGTTCAAATCTAAATATTTAAATAAAGACTGCGTTTACCGCTTAGATCCTTGAAAGAGTTTGGTGTGAAATAGGGCAACGATTTCTTTCGGATTCTTGTAAAACACTGGCGTCACAATGAAGCTAAATGAGTCAGGTTTCCACTTCTTTCATTCAGGACTCTATTTGATGAAGGCGAGCTGCTTGAGTTTGCAAATATGGGGAGTTACCTGGAGTACGACCTGTTCGGAACGGAGATGCTGAATTACCCGTTTAACCTAAAAGTGGACATGCCCAGCGACAGCCAGAGAGTGAGAACGTGAGTGATACCCCTGCTCTCAATCAAAAGTTTTTCCTCTCTTGTAAGGGATCCAACATTCTTTGTTCAAACACTTCTAATTTAGTGCATCATTATGCATTATCTGTTTTATGTCATGCTGTTATACTAAAATATGACGTTTATGCCAATGAGCTGATTTATGTACCATCCCAATTCCAGTGAAGTTGGGACATTTTGTAAGACATAAAAAAATACATTATAATTTGCAAACTCTTTTTAATCTTTATTCAGTTCAATTCACTAAGATATGTAATGTTCAGATAAACTTGATCTGGTTTTTGCAATTGTTCACTTTTGGATTTGATGCCTCCAGCACATTACAAAAAGTTGGGATGAGGACAATAAAATATTGGAAAAGTCGAGAATGCTCAAAATAAACTTATTTGGATCCTTCCTGAGGTGAACAGGTTAATTGGAAACAAGCAAGTGTTTCCACTGAGTCATTCACAATTAACAATGGGGTGACATTCCCCTCTGAGTCCCCTTTGTGAACATCTGTGTAAACAAATTGTCCAACAGTTTAAAAACAATTTTTTTCACCATGCTATTGTGAGGAATTTACAAATTTCATCACCTGCAGTCATTCAAAAGCCAATAACAGTGACAAACGCTGCCGGTTTCCCTGGTTCCAAACTCATCTGTGATGAACTGATGCAAAGTGGAAAATTGTTCTGTGGTTTCATGAGTCCACATTTCAGATTGTTTGTGGAAACCATTGACATGCTTTCTTCCAGGACTGTTATCAGCTCCAAGTTCAAAAGCCATCATCTGTGATAACATGGTGGTGTGTTGCATATCTGTAAAGGCAACATTAATGCTGAAAGGTATATAAAGTTTGTGGAGCAACATCTGCTGCCATCTAAGTGGCATCTTGTCAGGGTCACTCCTGCTTATTCCATAGTCAAGCCCGTTATAGTTGAAGAGTATGATTACTAGACCGGCCTTCCTGCAGTCCAGACCTGTCTCCCATTGAAAATGTGTGCCGCATTATGAATTGCAAAACACTTGAGCAGAGACACCAGATTGTTATGTTACAAGTTTTTACATTGAGCAAGAATAGGAAAGAAATCCGCCTGCAAATCTTCAGCTCCAGTGTTCTAATTTCCTAAATGCTTTTTGAGTGTTGTTAAAATGAAAGGAGATGTAACACAGTGGTAAACATGCCACAGTCCCGACGTTTTTGGAACGTGCTTCAGGTATCAAATTCCAAGTGAAAAAAAAAGATAGTTTATTAATTTGTGAATTACATGTCTTGTCTTTTTGAAGACAATTCAATTGAATACGTGTTGATTAGGATTTTCTAATCATTGCATTCAGTTTTGTTTGAGTTTTTAAACAACGTCCCAACTTCATCGGAGTCGGAGCTGTCTTTATGTTTGCAATATGCCGACTTTGCACTTTGGTATTTCACGTGCTTGTCGCTGGTGCGTTTCTAGCTTGGCTTTTCTGGTGAAGGAGGGCTACGAGGACAAGGTACTGGTGGCCCACGACATCCACACCAAGAACCGTCTGACCAAGTTTGGCGGTCACGGCTACTCCCATATCCTCAAGAACATCGTACCGAAGATGCTAACGAGAGGCATCACTCAGCACCAGGTGGACAAAATCTTAATCGACAACCCTAAACGCTGGCTGACCTTCAAATGAAACAAACAAAAGAATAATGGAAGCTGATTTGACAGAGCTGTGATTTTATTTTTTTCAGCGTCACAGAATGAACATTTTGAGATCATTACAATAATCACAACCATTTGTTTAATCCACAATGGTTAAACATAAATAGTGCTAGTGATTTTTTTTCCTGTGTTTTGTAAACTGTGCTGCAGATTGTTTAGATGAATAACTTTTATAAATATATTTTAAATCAGAACTTGAGATCTACAAATGAATGGGCCAATTTTCCCTTGACTGACTCTCATCGGTAGTTGGCAGATTAAATACTGAGGAATATGACTTTAGTTTTCCTTTTTATTACACGTATCAAATCTCAGTTGTCTTTAATATTTAATAACCAACAAGATGCACTTCTTTATTGATTTTAACCAAAAACAGATACGATTGTTGATGCATGGAAACGATCTAAAAAAAAAAGGGTAACTGAGGCATCGCTAATTAGTACTGTGGTGTATTATATACTATTTGCTTTGTGTTTTTGGTGATACAGTTTTCACTTTGTTGTCAAGACTTGTAATTTCCCCTCTGTTTCATGTGCTTTTTCCCCTGTGGCCTCCTCAACTGATTCAAATTAGAAATCCACTGATCTATTGTAGTTGTACAGCATCTTATCAAGTCCAGAGGTCCCCAAAACGCTTCACACTACATTCAATCATTCACACACATGTTCACATGCTAATATATTATGTTGACCAAAATCAGACAGATGTTAGGGGCATGTGGTCTTATGCATCAAGAAGAAAATAATGCTGTTATTTTCTCCTCCTAGTACAGTGGATAATTTCTTTTTTTATCTTAATTGGTCATTTCTGAAATTGACCTCAAAAACCCGAACTTGATATTAGTCTTCAAAAGCCTAAACTACAAGAAAAGACCATTTTTTTCTATCCATTTTTGATCATGCATTAGTCACTTTGCAAAGGAGTTTTGCTCAATATTTGTGCTTTTTCTTTTCTTGTTTTGATCTCATTGGTTGGTCAAAATTAGCAATGCACCAACCGATCAACCAGAGATTGGAATCAGCAAAGTTGATTCAAACGTACAACCAGTCAGCTGTAATGGTTTTAAGAATTTAAGAAATAAATAAACACCAGACAAAATCGGCAAATCAGATCTAAATGAAAACACAAATCTATTGACTATAGAAAACCTGATCAGAGCATCTCCAATTAAAACTATTTGATTTGGTTTTTGTGATTATTAGCCATTTCATAAAGGAGGGGCGTTTTTGTTGTTGTTTGTTTTGACCAGTTTGATTGGCCAAAATGGCGAAATATTCTCCCCTCTGTATTCTCTGGAGAGGTGCTCACACATATGGTGCTACAATAATTACCTTTTTTTTAATTTAAACATCATCGCTCCTCCTCCATTTGAGACATCTCTGTGAACATGCTTCCTGGCAGGTGAATAAATGAGTCTGCTCGTAATCAGTATGCTCCTCGGATCTCGTCTCCGTGTGTTCGTGTTAGATGAGATGTCCTGTTGGCCCCTCATTGGGTGTCTCCGTGTGCCTGTGGGAGAACGCTGGCGGGCCGGCCCAGATGAAGGACGCGTCCTTCCCTCATCTGGGAACAGGTGGCCTCACAGGGTGACTTCAGCACATGATCAATGGCGAGATCGCCACAGCTGACTGCGCACCATGAACAAGTACATAAGTTGGATTAATCATGTCAGGGCATTACAAAGGAAGCCAGATGATTCCATTTTACATTTTTACTGATGTTTCTGATCAGGGAAAGCATAAAGTTCAGTAAGCAGATTGGTGAATGTTTCAGAGTTTTAGGAAAGATATTTCAGTGTCGCTGTCCAGTTTCGGTGACTAACCAGGCTACCCTGCTGCTTAAACCAGATGCCATGTTTGACACACACACACATGAAAAATGACTTGCACTGATTCTCTTGCCAATATACTTGTGCTTCATAAACATCACATCATTAGATGCTGCACAGTGTGAAAATGTCAACGTCTTATAAACATGCATCACGACTTTTAACATCTGCCCAAAATGCAGTGGCTTGGACAGTTTTTTTTCTTATTATTGGTCAATAAAGCACATAAATCGACAAACACTGAAGTGAGTAGTGGTTATGTGGGTATATAACAAGCATCTATGAGTAAGTGCTAAATGTAGACACTTGAAACTTTCAATTTACCACAGCAGCTACAGTTAGTTAATTTGTAAAGCCTATAACAGTTCATTGAGAGCGCACAAGCAACAAAACATCAACCTGACTCTGCTGTACAAAATGAAAACTGGAGTTATTACACTCTCGGCTCCTCACTGCTGCAAAGTAGAGTTTATTTTTGCATGGCTTCCTGCAAATCTCTTGGAATGATGTTCAACAGAAACGGTGAGCTCTTTCTGTCTCTGATGTCCTGGGTGGACTGAGCAGGAGCTGTGAAAGCAAGCTTATATGTAGAGAGTCGGACCCAATTCCTCCAGCCTGCTTCAGTCAGCGTACAGCATGAAGCCGGAGAAGGTGCTGTACTTGTTGTTGTTGCCGCCGTGCGCCTTCCCTCCGTCCAGCTTGATGTAAATCTCATCCCCGGGTTCCAGGTGGAGGACGACGCTGTTGCTGGCATAGTCGTAGTTTTGGTCCGCGTCCTGCGCGATGGCGCTGGCTCTCACCTGAAAAGGGAGGATTTAGATTCAGAATCAGGACCATCAACATTTTTGATGAATGCTGAAATGGTTTAATAATTTATTTGAACATTTGTCACCTTGGCTTTTAGGCGGGTGATGTATTTGTGCGTAAAAGCGCAAAAGGCATAAACGGTGCCGTTTTATCCTGAACTGAAGTCCTGGTGACCCCTCAGTAGATTTCACTCAGTAATCAGAACCACGGACAGTTCGATCAACAATGGCATGTTTTCTGATTCACGTCGAGTTGTTTGGGTAGCTTTCGTGCGTAAAACGCAGCGTTTCACTTTATAAAGTGTTTTTATGTGCATGATCCGTTCAGGTTAAACGAATCAAACCCTGGTTTCGGTCCTTACCTGGTTGTTTTTGCAGAGGTCAGCCCACATGCTCGTTCCGTCCCCGCCTCGCATCAACACATGGTAGATGAAGAAGTAAATTCCCGGTATGGAACAGGTGAATTTCCCTGTCGATGGGTCGTAGTGGTTGCCGAGATTTGTGACCACGTCGTCAAATTTTAAAACTTCATAGCCCTCATGCTGCTTCTTCAGCCCGGCGTAAAACGCTATCTTTGGCACCGTGTTGTAAGTGGCTGCGCTGATGGCACCGGTTGGTCCGTTCGCTCCTGGTAGCCCAGGTGGACCTGGTGGTCCAGGTGGTCCTCTCTCCCCGGGTGGACCCGCCGGTCCCGGTGGCCCCGGCTCACCAACCGGACCCCTGGGGCCCATCCTCCCGACGCGCCCCGGCTCTCCCTGGGGGCCCTGGATGAACGTCGGCAGCGACTGCACCAGGCGGTTGTCTTTGTTCGGGTGGGTCGCTTTCGCCGTGGCTGCCGTCGCGGTCCCATGGGAATCGCACACCATCTGACAAGATCCGAGCATCTCATAGCGGGCAGGAGTTCCGGCAGAGTTCACCATGACCGGGATCAGCACCACCAGCACCAGAACCAGCGCCACGCCGCAAACACCAGTTGCGATCATCTGCGCCCTGCGTATTCGCGGCGTTCTTCCGATTTGATGGTCTTCCAGCCTGCTTGCGGGCGATATAATTGCGGAAGAAAGAATCGGGCCCGTCCTTGAATTGCACCGCAACCTCTGGAGGTGGGAAAGTCTGCAAACCGCTGCGCAAAAGTAACCATCCAAAACTTTTACGCCTTGGAGGATCGATCCAGCCGGCTCATCTCCACCTTCTTCAGAAGACTTTCAGGAGGAGACGAGGACATGAAGACTGCAGCTTTCTGCAAGTTTGAGCTTATAGCGCGGAGCAACACAGAGAAAATGGGCTCAAAATGAAGCGCTACTCCTTTCTGGAATTGAAGAGTGAGGGGAGGGGTGGAAGTGATGGATGGGAAAGAGTCGGTGCGTTTCTTCAATCAAATGGGAGAGGATGAACAACATACAAACACTGATGCAACTTCAAAACTTTGAAAATAAAAAGAAGTTGTTTTTTTTGTTTGTTTTTTCTGTGAAGTAAAAGGAGAGGTTTTTTTTGTATGGATCAGTTTTCCAATGATTATTTCAACGCTCCATCCTACAATATGTTGTAAGGGCTTATCCAAACAACTTCAACTTAATTAGGTCCATTTAAGACAAAAGGTCACACCTCAGTGGCTCCCTGTGTCCAATTTATCATTTGGAGAAAATCCATAGAGCCACTGAAAGGAGGAGAGGAGTCAGTAGGAGCTGGGGTTGAAGGATGACTCCACAGATATACTGATGAAACCAGGTAGGGCCATTTACAGGAAAAGTTGGCAAAAATAACTTCATTATCTAGCAGTTAGTATCAAGCGGTGGCTGCTGGTTAGAAACGGTAGCCCAGATCTGATAAACCACAGGTATTTGGAATGAGATCAAAATAAATCATTTCATAACTTGCTCCACACAGATTTCTGGGGTATATAAAAAAATGTGATCCAGGTTATAGCTCACATTAAGAGAAATGTGTACATTTTGTATATTTGCTTTAAACATGAACATCTCTGAATTTCATATGGGAAGCAAAGGTGACACTGATGCACACATGAAGCGTTGATTGTGGCAGAAATTCAATTCTCAGAACTTTACGGGTGGAGAAAAAAGTCTTTGTTAATTTGACTGAGACCTAGATAGAGCCACTGCTAAAACTTTAGGCTGTCATCAGATGTGTTTGTGCAGTAAAGAGAATCAAGCAGTTAGAGCCATACCCCTTCTCTCTCCCCTCCATCCTGATTGATCTCATCCAGCTTCTCATTAGGTTTTTGTTCTCTTCTCTTAAAGAGTTTTGCGGGGAGCTAAAAGCACAACAGTGTATCACACAATGCAAGAAGAAACTCGCTTTCACAAAACAGAAATATTTCAGCTATTTTAAAAATATATAAAAACAGTATTCTTGTGGTTTTATTAGATTTTTTTAATATTAACTTTTAAAAATTATTTTATTTATTATAATTGATTTATTAGATGCTAAATCTTTGTATTATTTTAATTTTCATTTCTTGTATGATGTTTTATATTTTGATAGATATTGTCATGGCTTGACCTTGTTGTGAGACTAATCTACAATGCAATTCTGCTTTGCAGGTTTAAAACCTAGGCTAAAATAAAAATACTACAAAGTAAAAGAAAAAGGAGGAAATGTTACAGATAAAAAAAACAGAACATTTCAGGCTCCAGTTTGAGTAATTTATTTAGAGTATGGGGGAAATCCAGTTATTAGAAATAATTGGGTTTGAACAAACTGATGTTTGGCACTCTACCCACTCTTCTACCAATAACAATAATTATGCAACAAGCAGAAAGAGGAGCATTCTGTTTACACTCAAAAGTCAAAAAGTTGAACTTTGAGCAGCATTCAACAGGAGATAGTCTGCGGTCCCTGATTCAAAACTTTAATCTCCTTCCCATGAAGTCATTCTTTAGTTGATCTGGATGCATTCTTGGAGTCACTGTGATTATGAAAAATAATCCCTCTTCATCTTCAACTTTCTGGTAGATATTTCAAGGTTTTGAGCCAAAACACACTGTTTGAATGCATAATTTCATCCATCTTGGAAAAGGAAATTTAAGTTCCATATGAATATATGGCGTGGACTTTTCTTTGCACTCTTCCCCTGACTGATGCTTTCTATAAAAAGATTTGTTCAATCCTTTGCAACCTCTCTAGAAAATATGTATTTGGGTTTTGGATGCAGATGAGCAAATATCAAGAAAATCCAACTAGGACAGTTGAAGTTTAATTCAGGTTAATCCAATTCACCATCACTGACAGCAGATGTAAACTCAAGGAAAAATTTAAAGTTGAAACTGAATTGAAAAGTCTATTACTTTAAGGTCCTAACTTTTATTAAATGTTTTGATTTATTCCCACTAATAAATTAGCTTGTTTTACAGCTGAATTAAACAGGACAAATGTAAAAGTACATACATAAAAAACTTTGAAGTAATTTATCATGATCTGGGTTTTTTTTCATCACAATAACCCAATATTATAATATATAAAAAATGTGTCCACTTTGCAGAGACACATAATTTAAGGATGTCAGAGTGTATATAAATACATTCAGTTTCAGTTTTTTCCTGAAACAAGGTCCCATGTAATTTTCAGTGTGTTACTGAATGGCAGTCGTTGTTATTGGGTTCTTTCCAAGAATACTCCACCACCGAGCTCTAGCCTTGGGACTAGTTAGATATGAACAAACAACCAATGGTTCTGGCATTGGGCTGGTATATCTGGATGAAGGTGAACATTTTGAAACAGAAAGCAATCCGCAACATACATATGACTTGATGGCCAAGTCATGAAAGATTTGGTCAGGATTCAGTGAAAAACTAATTCACAGAATCACTGTACGGTGTTGTGAAAAAGCATTTGTCCTCTCACAGATGCTTCAGATTATCAAACAAATATTCATATCAGATTAAAAGAACCTTAGTAAATACAAAAACAGCTTTTCAAATGAGGATTTCTTTAACTAAGTGGGGGGAACAAAACAATCCAAACAAACCTGAAAAACTAATTATCTCCTAAAGCTAATAACTGGTTGTAGCTGGTAATAACTGCCTCAAGTGCTTGTAACATCTACCCATCTGTATTTTACATCTTCAGAGTAATTTGACCTTCCCTTGTTTGCAAAATTGTTTCAATTAAACCATTGTTGTGTTTTTGAACACTAACAGTGTGTTTAAGATTAGGCTACAGCCTCTTAGATAAATTTAAGTGCATCTGGGACCAGGCAGAAAACCTTTCTCTGGGATTTTCTTCAAAAGAGCAGAGTTCATGGTTCAGTTACTGAAAGTCTCCAAAGCCCTGAAGCAACAAAGCATGTCCAAACCATCACACAGCCACCACCACAATTTTTAAGATATGTTTTGTTAGTTTTACGCCAGACGTTATAGGGGACACACCTTCCAAAATGCTCCTCTTCTCTCTCATTAGTTCACCGAAGGATTTACCAAAAGTTTAAGAGACAATCCAGATAATAATTCCAAAGGCAAATAATTGTTTTGAGTTTTATTTTACTTAACGGTATCAGAGTAAAAGGGCTGAAGACAAATGTAAATGCATAGCACACATTCAGCTTTTTATTGGTAAAAAACCTTTGAAAATCATGTATCTTATCCCTTCCACAATAATTCAGTACTATGTGTTGGTCATAAAATCTGATTAATAATCATCTGGTGTTCTTATGAAAAACGTGATGATGTTCAAGCTATGAAAATACTTCTCCAAAGCGACTGTATATGCCCACTACGGTTTGACGCAACTAACTGGCGTTTAGTCATTACAGTGTCAGACTAGATTTAAGTGTCTTACAGGTGTTTGCAAGTTTAAAGGGCAGCACATGTGAGCTAAGACTCATTATCATTTCTAAAAGGACACATTTTCTGTGGGAAGCGTGATACATAGACAAGTATATAAGTGAACAGTATATAAAACTCTGGTGCACAGTCACTCATGCACAAACACAGTAGGACATACTGTGGCGGCTATGAGTCAGTGAGCACTTGTTAGTGGTCAGACTCCTTCCCTCCAGTTGGCACAAACCTCCTGTGACTCAGGGAGACTTGTCGACCAGGAGCCAGCATGAACAACAGTGTCAAAACTCACAGAAAGCTGTGGGAAGGCAAACAAAAATCAACTTGTGATAGATGCTTTTTTGCACTTTCGCACGACTGAATCAGATCCTAAATATCGCTTTTAAGCTGGGGAGGGAGTGACTTGCAGCTCATTTCCATCACTCCTGTCCAGTGCAGGATCTTCGTTACACGGCTCACTGTGCCCAGAGTTTCCTCTGGTGGTGGAGAGCCCTGACAGGTTGTTTTGAGTCTCAGCTTCAGAGTTCATTTACAACCAGTCAGGCAGGAGTCCACCGGGAGTCTGATGATTTTTCTGACACCCAGACAAGCAGATGTTCAGAGGACATGAATAAAACATACAGCCCATCTGACCACAGAGCGAAAGCTCGACGAGAGCCTAATAAAATATGAGGTGTGATTTCGGTTTGCGAGGGGAAAAAAAAGAAAAATCTTTGTCAGATAAGTGAGATAGGGCATGAAATATGTATGACCTTAATGTAGCCTGGTCAGATTGGCTAAACGCAGTTCAAATGTGGTTAGGACAATCAAAGCTGAGACAGGTTTGTCAAGGATCTGAAGTGATGAATGGGAAGGAAAGTGAATGGACCCCTCATTAGCAGCCAGGAGTATGAACAGAAACATTATGTGACCCAAGTGTTTATCAACCGATAACACACCATGTGTGCGCCGCCTCAGTATTTTTCTCATTTTGCTCTTTCTGAATCTGGCTGTTTATTTCTTTTTCTGTCTCCACTGAAAAAGCAAAAGAAGGCTGGACTCGACCGTTGAGCACAGCAGGGGGTGGCAACAGCGTGCGCTTACACACCACCCACTCAAAGCTGCTCCTGCCCCGTGTTTTAGATGGAGACGCAATCACAGTTGTCCTTGGTGGGACATTCAAGCAAAAATCAAGGTGTGATTGTGTTATTTGATTTCATTATTTAATTCCAGCGGACCAGCTAACAATTTGGGCGCATGTCCTTGTGTCACTGAGTCTTTTCATATTTCAATTACCGGCGTGGGAGGGGTGTCCTTGTGTGGACTTAGGAAATAATCAATTCAGATTAGATGAGTTATAACCGCACAGAAGAATATCTCAAAATAGATTTGGAGCTCATGCCTCACATAGTTATAGTTCTGGTCAGATGTTTCCATCCAATAATAGTCAGCATGGATGCATTATCTGCCGTGCACTTTTAATGACACGAATTTTAGGGTGAAAAACTATTTATTTTAAAAAACTAGCGTTTTTAAAAGCATTTTTGACTTAATTTACGTTTTCGTTACACTTTACAGGACCCAAATCGTACATATAGTTACAATATGTATACACACTCACCAGCCACTTATGTTAGGCACACCTGTTCAGTTGTGAACAAAAACAATCACATGCCAGCAAGGCATCAAGATTGCTGAAGATGACTTGCTGAAGTTTAAGCCGAGTATTAGAATGGGAATGAAAGTTTATTTGAAAGAGTTTAAACATGGTGTTGTTGGTGTCAGGTGGGCTGATTTGAGTGTTTCGGAAGCTGCTGGGATTTTCATGCTCAACCAACTCTCTGGTTTACAAAGAACAATAAAAAAAGGAAAACAGAGAAAACATCCAGTGAGAGGCAGGTTTGTGGATGAAATCAGCAACATCAGAGAAGAAACCACAGACTTCAAGAACACTGAAAAGGTATGGACTGGGCTTAAAAGAGAAGTCTGTGCAAGAAATCCATCTAATTAAAGAGAATTCTTCCCGTTTTCCCAAAAGAAATGCAACCAGATTTCAACCAGGAACCTGTTGATTTTTACTAGAAGTCTGTGGTTGAGGTTCAAAATGTAAGAGGACATTTAACCAAATAAGTCGGCATGAATTAGTGTTATGTCTGTCTTAGAGAAAATTCACAATTAATCTTGTTTATAATTTTTGTCTTTAAAAATCTATGTTGTGTAATCAGAATGTAAAAAAAAAATAATAATCAAAATCCACAGTCATGACATTTATGCATGAGTGAATTTCAGTGTCTTACTTCGGCTTAACAGTCTGATAAATGAACTGTGAGACCAATCTAGTTTTTATTAGCTTGATTTGTAAAAAGGATAAAAGAGCAACACAATGAAATTACCAGCTGTGTTTGGGTCAGAGGAGTGTGAGAGCCAGATGGTGCAAACTGTGAAGTGAGATGGATGAGTCAGCCAAATGCATAGAGGTGGTCCAATGCAGTTTTTGACATTAAACTGTCAGAAACCTTTAAGAAAAATATGGAGATATAGAGAATCAGCTAAACTTTTTACCTTCCCAACGTGTCAAATTAACACTGATCAGTCAGAACATAATGATAATCTGACAAATAGTCTTGATTGTTATGATGCAAAGCATTTCTGTTCAATCTGGACTGACCTTTGGCCCCTAAAATGTCATCAAATCACATCAGTTTGATAACTATCAGAAATTGATTGAACACTTCTGTCTTTATGTAGCTCTTAGAGTTCTCCCATTAGAGTTTTAATTGTTTTCTTTGTATTAGTTTGATAATAAAAACCCAAATCAAGTAGCTTATGCTGAAGCGGTTGTGTATACCAGGTGAGTCTAATGTGGAAGGATTTTTGAGGTTGTTATTGAATGAAGTCATCCTCTGTAGCAGAGGTGAGTCTTGGTCTTCTGCTTTCATCATAGCTTATAGCGACTTTTGCAGCTACAACTGTCACCAGAGTTTTGCATAACTGCTCAGACCTTTTGAACTTTGTCACAGTAAAACCACAAACTTTAATTTCATGTAGCCTAATTAGCAATTAATTAGGCTACAGGGTTTGCCTGGGCGTAGTCTAATCTCAGTCTAACTCCGTATGGCCTGTGAAGTTATTTTACGAAACATTAGTGAACAAACGGCATCATGAAGACAAAGGAACACATAACACTGGCCTGAGATTAAGTTGTGAAGAAGTAAAAAAAATGGTTAGATTACAAAACAATATCCTAAGTCTAAAACATCTTACAATTTGGCTCAAGAATGGCTCAACTGAAACCCGGATCCATCCACCTTAAGGCTGGGCAAGGAGACGAGTAATCAGAAGAACAGTGAAGAGTTCAACTGTGACTCTAGTGAAGCTGCAAATTCAGCTGGAGTTACAGTTGAACACTTTCAATCAAAACACCTCTGCGTGTCAGAATGGCCTATAAAGTTCAGAACTAAATTTAATAGGGATTCAGAGGCAAGACTTGACAATTGATGTTCACATGTTCTCCATCATCTAGATGAAGTCTGGTATAAATACATCCAAAAAGACTTGGATGTCACAGCAAAGGAAAGTGGTTCTAGTTTAAGTTATTGTATCAGGACTGATGCATGACATACATTTCAACTTTTGATTTTTATGCACTTTCTGTATTACACTATACACATCAAATACATAAAATCCCAATAAGAAATACTGCATCTTGTGGTTGAAAACTGTAACAAAAATGTTATGTGTAAACATGTCTGTGATTTACTTTATCTTAACCTGGAATAAAAAAAACACAAAAATGTTCAAGAACCATTCAAAGGAACTTCTGCAAATATCTTATGACTTGGGATCAGTGACTCTAGCGCTGCCTCATACTACTAATTCAGTGTTCACGTCTGGCTGTTTCTCTGCTGCGTCCTCCTGTCCTCCAGCAGGAGCTCACAGCCAAACATGTCATTGCTCACATCTTTGAATAAGACACTGAATCATGAGCTGCAGCCTGTGAAACGCTGAGGAATAATATAGGAAGTCATACAAAACGTTTCTATCCAGAGAGGAGGAGAAAAAAAAAAGAAAATGTCAAGACTTCACAATAAATAAATAATTCAGAGGTTACAGCAAAATCAAAGCTGTTGGTTTGAGCGCTTGAAGCGAAGGGCGAGTATTTTAATTTTGATGCAGTTTATCTGAATTCCCAAGATTGTATAAACATTTAAAACAAGTATTTAAGCAAGAGGAAGACATTTTAAAAGGTAAAGCAAATTAAGTTCAACTATTTCTGGGTAAACACATTGCATTTCTCCGTCCATATATGTATGCAGAAGTCTCCATTGTTTATTCCTGGATTGTTATGATTGCTCAGAGTAAACCTTTGTGCATTGACACCTGGAGGACGGGATTACGGCAGAGGATTATGGCAAAACCAAATCCCACCCTCTCCATGCAACAACAAAAAAAATATACAAGTAGATTGATTTTCATCGAGATGTCAATCGATGCTTTGTTTTGCTGATGGCATCAGAGGGTGGAGTGTCACATTTTCTGCCGATGAGATTGAACGGCATCGAGGGGCTTAGTGGCAAACACAATCGAGGAGTGTAAACATAGCGAGGGCCACGAGAGGCCGATCAATGGCCCCAGTCTGGGATTGATTAATTACCCCATGAAAGAGACTGAGGTGTGAGAGCACCACAGAAACCTGATCAGAACAAGATTTATCACCCAATCTCTGTATCATCACCCCACCCCTCTCACTGTTTTCTTTTAAGAGCCTTTTTTTTCTCGCTCTCTTCTTAAACAAATCCGTCCCTGTTTCTCTATTTACTGACTCGACTGTGTCACGTGAACGTGGAGCAGAGTGCCTTTACTTTGCTCAGACAGGTAAAAAAAAAAAAGAGGGTTAAAAAAACAAGGTTATTGCGACCTTTAATCTCAGTTCTAATTAACAATAAAAAAGAATATTAAGGATCCATGATGAGCCCTTGTGCTATAATAAGATTTAATTTGATTCTCTGAAATCTGGTTCTATGCTCATTAATTAAACAGATGAATATGGACTAAGTGATTTGCTTGTTTTAACAAGAAAAGAAGATGGAAGAAAAAAAACTTACATTTAGTGGGGTGTGGGGAGGAAACATGAAAGACATTTCACCACACCTTTATGAGAAATATTTTATCCTACATTTAAAGTGGTTAAATATAAACTAAATACATGCTTATATGAAAATATTTAGAAACATCTTTAAAATACTGGCTGAAATGTAAGCATTTTGATTTTATTTACATTGTAATGCAGATTTACAAGAATTAAAAATTATTAGGAAAGCTTTTAATATTTTATTTGAATTAACATCAATACACATTTTTATATATATTAAGCTGCTGCCAGACTCTTTCTGATCTGATTGCATGATATCATGTCTCACAAACACAGTCTATGTAAATTCACATAAATTCACACTTTGAAAGCACCAATATTGGATTTCATATGTAAAATGTTTACTGTTTGCTGTTATATAAAGTAATTCCCAAATGTGTTCACACCCTTGTTAAAATGCCAAGATTTTGCAAAGTAAAAAATAAGAGGGCTGTAAATTATTTAAACTTTTTCCACATATGACAGTCAAAAAAATGCCTGTCAACCTGTTTGAAGGATAAAGGTTGCAATGATGCAGTGGCAACCTTTGACCCTAGACCCTTAAAATAATGCATTTTCAAACCCTTTTGGATCTAAATTCTGGGATTCAGTCTTCTTTCTTTGGTTGGAATCTCTCAGGATCCCACAGCTTGACTAGACAATATCGCCCCGCTCTGTCCTGCAAAGGTTCCCCAGATCTGACAGATGCTTCGGACATCTTGTGTTGACAGCCCTCTTCAAAGTGACCTCACAGATTTAATGTCAGATTTAGTCCTGCAGACTGGACAGGCCATTCCACTACGTTCCCTCTTCTCTCATGATGTAATTATATTGCTGGTTTAATGTGTGTTTGAGTGTTGAAAACTAAAATCAATCTTAAACTTCAACGTTTTACCAAATACCCAAAGGTTTTAAGTCAAAACTGACATACTTGGAGTTGTTCACATTTTGATCCACTTCAATAAAAAAAGAAATTATATATATATATATATATATATATATATATATATATATATATATATATATATATATATATATATATATATATATATATATATATATATATTATATATATATATATATATATATATATATGCTGACTGAATAGCTCAATGGGTAAGTCACCAGTCTACCACCCGGGAGACCAGGGTTCGAATCCAGGCTGGGGCTGAAGTTACAACAGTCAAATTGAGCTGTCAGTGTGGGTCCTTAGGCAAGACCCTTGGAGCTATATAGCCTACCTCATAACATGAGAGACACTGATAAGCACGACATGCCGGCTCAGACGTCGCCCGGCCAAACAAGGTCTGCGTCAGGTGCTGGGGAACCAGAGCACCTAGATGAAAAATGGGCTACTGGAACAAGACGGAAATGGGCGAGAGGTGAAAACATGGATCTGTTGGAATGCTACTACTCAAGTAACCCTAGTCAGAGGGGCTACATGCGAAGACTGTGGGAAGAATGGTTACTTCGACATCCCCAGTCAACACTAACTGCTAAGCAACTAGTGGCTCAGTGTTCCAACATCCGCAAACGGCAACTGCTCTCACAACTTGAGATTGACGAGGTACAACACGGCAAAGGGGAGGAGCCAGAACGCCAGGTCAGCGGGGAGTTAACTGCCCACCCAGAGACTGGGTATGTAGCCCCAGCAATGAACGAATCATCAGAGCTGAACGAGGCAGCAACTGACCTGAGAGAGAGAATCGTGGCCATAATGAACACCAGACAAACCCGACGCCAATTACAACGGCTGAGTGAAGCACCACCAGAAAGTCTAATTGAAGATGTGAATGCGGCACTGAGAACGATCCCTACCAACACCATAACAGAAACCAATGAGCTCATATACAACTCAGCATCAGTGATCCTTGAGATGCTTGGCTATAAGAGCAATCATGAGACCCAATACCCACCATGGAAAAGACGGTTAGAGGCTAAGATCAAGATAACAAGGAGGGAAGTGAGCCAACTGTCAGAGCTCCAAAGGGGTGCAATGAAAAGATCAGTACACAAGAAGTACAGCCAGATGTCCATACCTGAAGCACTCGAAACTGCCAAACAAAGGCTCCAAGCCTTGGCCAGCCGCCTGAAGAGATACACAAGAGAGAATGAAGCCAGGAGGATTAACCGGCTCTTCCACACCCAACCAGCTAAAGTGTACTCTCAATGGCAGGGTACTAACAACAGAGCAGACCCACCAAGGCTGGAGACTGAACAATACTGGAAAGGCATATGGGAAAGGGAGGCGACCCACAACAGCAATGCAAAGTGGCTGACCTCTCTACGAGAGGAACACAGCAACCTCCCTGAACAAGCCCCAGTAACCATCACTGTGGCAGATGTCCAAGAAAGAGTCTCGGGTATGAAAAACTGGACAGCACCAGGACCTGACATGATCCATGCCTACTGGCTAAAGAAACTCACTGCCCTCCATGAGCGACTGGCAGCTCAAATGAACCAGCTGCTACAAAATGGGACTCACCCTGAATGGTTAACTGAAGGTCGCACAATCCTGATACAGAAGGATCCCTCAAAGGGTTCAATCCCATCCAACTATCGGCCAATAACCTGTCTCTCTACAACATGGAAGCTCATATCAGGCATCATAGCGGCTAAGATAAGTGGTCACATGAATAAATACATGAGTACGGCACAGAAGGGCATCGGCTTAAATAGCAGAGGAGCCAAACACCAACTCCTTGTAGACCACACAGTCGCCCGAGACTGCAAAACCCGACACACCAACCTGTGCACCGCTTGGATAGACTACAAGAAAGCCTATGACTCAATGCCACATACTTGGATCATTGAATGCTTAGAGATGTACAACATCAACAGGACTCTAAGAGCCTTCATTGCAAACTCGATGGGGCTGTGGAAAACCACCCTTGAAGCCAACTGCAAACCACTTGCACAAGTGTCCATCAAATGTGGCATATACCAAGGAGATGCTCTGTCCCCACTGCTGTTCTGCATAGGCCTGAACCCCCTCAGCCAAATCATCAACAAGACTGGCTACGGATACCGACTGAAGAATGGGGCCACAATCAGTCACCTCCTCTACATGGATGACATCAAGCTGTACGCTAAGAGTGAGCGAGACATCGACTCACTGATCCACACCACCAGGATATACAGCACTGACATTGGGATGTCATTCGGACTAGAAAAGTGTGGTCGGATGGTTACAAAGAGAGGGAAGGTTGTCCGCACAGAAGGGGTCTCACTCCCAGAAGGAACAATAGCAGACATAGAGCACAGTTACAAGTACCTGGGAATACCACAAACAAATGGCAAACTGGATGAGGTCACAAGGAAGGGAGCCACAGCCAAATACCTCCAACGAATAAGGCAAGTCCTGAGAAGCCAGCTCAATGGCAAGAACAAGATCCGTGCAATAAACAGCTATGCATTACCAGTAATCAGATACCCTGCCGGAATAATCAGCTGGCCAATGGAAGAGATAAAGGCCACGGATGTTAAGACTCGGAAGTTACTAACCATGCATGGAGGGTTCCACCCCAAATCCAGCACCCTGAGACTGTACACAAACCGTAAGGAAGGAGGCAGAGGACTAGTGAGTGTGAGAGCCACTGTCCAGGATGAAACATCCAAGATCCATAAATACATCAAGGACAAAGCCTCAACGGATGATATGCTCAGCGAATGTCTCAGGCAATGGGGAACAGAGGATGAGGGGCTAGAGGTTCCATCATGGGAGAACAAGCCCCTACATGGGATGTACCACCGACAAATAACTGAAGTGGCTGATATCAGGAAATCCTACCAATGGCTGGACAAGGCTGGACTCAAGGACAGCACAGAGGCTCTCATCCTGGCTGCACAGGAACAGGCCCTAAACACCAGAGCAATAGAGGCTCAGATCTACCACACCAGACAAGACCCAAGGTGTAGGTTGTGCAAGGAGGCCCCTGAGACAGTCCAGCACATAACAGCAGGGTGCAAGATGCTGGCAGGGAAAGCGTACATGGAACGACATAACCAGGTGGCGGGCATAGTGTACAGGAACATCTGTGCAGAATATGGACTGGAAGCCCCGAGATCGAAGTGGGAAACACCCCCAAAGGTGGTGGAGAATGACCGAGCTAAGATCCTGTGGGACTTCCAGATCCAGACAGACAAGATGGTAATGGCGAACCAACCGGACATTGTGGTGGTGGATAAAGAACAGAGGAAAGCCGTTGTGGTGGATGTAGCTATACCAAGTGACTACAACATCAGGAAAAAGGAGCATGAGAAACTGGAGAAATACCAGGGCCTCAGGGAGGAACTGGAAAAGAACTGGAAGGTGAAGACCACAGTGGTGCCTGTGGTCATCGGGGCCCTCGGGGCAGTCACCCCCAAACTGGAGCAGTGGCTAAAACAGATCCCAGGAACAACATCAGACATCTCAGTCCAGAAATGTGCAGTACTAGGCACAGCCAAGATACTGCGCAGAACCCTCAAGCTCCCAGGCCTCTGGTAGAGGACCCGAGTTCAGAGGATGAAAAGAGACCACCCGCAGAGGGTGAGAAGGGAATTTTTTTTTTATATATATATATATATATATATACACACACACACACACACACACACACACACACACACACACACACACTGTATTTTCCGCACTATAAGGCGCACCGGATTATAAGGCGCACCTTCAATGAATGGCCTATTTTAAAACTTTTTTCATATATAAGGCACACCGCATTATAAGGCGCATAGAATAGACGCCAAATTTATGTTGCCACCCGTCCGGTATTGAACGGGACATGATTTGTTCCGTTCACTACAAATATGGATGTCTAATAATAAGAAATTGGTCCTGAGTACTATATATAGCAGTCTGCACTGGTTGCATGGAGGGTCTTCGTGTTCTCGTTGGCAAGAGGACCAAGCTAATCCCGGCTCGGCCTTTACACCGACCCACACCCAGGTGGGACTAACCTAGGTCACTACCCAAGCCCAGGTTTTGCTAACACTTTGCATTATGAAAATTTGAGGTCTTGCACAAAATTGGCAAAGCCTCAAACTGTTTATCAAATATTCATCATCATTATTTTAACTGTTTAACAAGTTCTTCATTCATCCATCATCTAACGTACCTATGTTAGATGATGGATGAATATTTGTTAAAGAGCTGACAATAGAATACGAAACAACGAATTTGTTGAAAAATTCATTTGGTTCTGCTACTGTGCAGAAACAACCAATCAGAACCCTTTGGTTCTGATTGGCTTTAGACTACTATTGTACTGCAGCTATGCAATTGGCAGAAAAACAACCTAACATTATATCATCATTATTTATAGAATGATTTAGAAAACAAAATTCTATACAGGCTTGTCAAAACTATTTCGACCCATATTAGAACTTTGCATTGATTTCCCTTCATTTTAGTAGCTGCAATTTTATCTAACCCAGACATTTCCCTTTTTTACCTAATACTAATCTATTCTTAACATTAACTAAACCTTAATTCGCATCTAACCTCTAAACATTACTCCTGACGCAAAGCAATGAATCCATCATATTAGGACAAGTCTTTGGTCCTAATATGGTGGACCTAACATGACACTTAGGTCCACCACAGGGCGGAGCTATAGGGGGCCAATGGGGGCCCAGGTCTGGAGGAGCCAGGGAGGGAGAAATGGATTCAAGTTGCTCGAATGCCTGATGCCTGATTATAGTCCGAGAAAGTGCGCCCCCGCCTGTTTAATGTCAGACGTTGTCTGTCCCCCCCAGGGGTGCACGTAAGGGGCCCGGTAATTGGCCAGAGGTGATTGGCCAGAGGGCCCGGTGATTGGTCAGGGGGCCCGGTGAAAATGTTTGGAAACCATTGGGGGGGCACAGGAGAAAAAGTTTGGGAACCACTGGCCTAGTCTATTTAAGCAATGAAAACAGATCTTTCTCTCATTTTCCTCTTCAGCAGAGATTTATTTGGACAGAAGCCAGAAGCTGCTTTGCCCTTTATTTACGACTAACTCATATCAACATAAGTCATTCTGGGTAAAACTATGATAGAACATTTGAATTGCTCGTTCTGAGCTTGGGTTTTACATGATGAGATATGTGAGTAAAAATTACAACCAAGAGGAACATTTTCCTCCCCTAAAATAGTCGGGAATCAAACCAACATTCAGACACAACATGAAAGTGAAATAAGAAAGAAGGAGAAATCTCCCAACTTTTCACAAATATACAATTACATTTGAACCACAACATATTCAGTGGATGAAACAGTGATTGCAATAGATACATTTAAGCTTATGTTACAATCTGATTGCCTATCTTAATTTAAGCAGACAATAGAGATGCTGATTGGGAATGTTGATGGTTTGTCTGACTTAGTAAAATGAACCCCCTCCTGTTTCAATTACAGAAAGCAAGCAGAAATATCCTATTTTGAAAATTAGTTTTTGTCAATTTGAAAGATACAAAAAAAGGAAGGGGTAAAATTGTTGTATGTAATTTTCTTTCTGTATATGTAAATATATATTTTATTTCAAATTGGATATGAATGCTTATGATACTAGTATCCAGACACTAAATCAACCAGGATTAATTGTTATTTTCAAAAATAGAGACCCGCAAGAGTCACAAGTCCACCAAGACAAAGATTCTGCAGATAAATATCTATTTCTATGCAGCTTCAACAAAGTGGGAAATCCTGCCACGGTATAGATGCTTTGCCTGAAATTTCAACATTACTCTTGACCGCTTTGGATACCTATTCAACCTTTGAAGAATGAACTTTGACCTGATTTTCTGATGAGAGGTGTTTATTCAGAGAGTTGCTTAATATAGCTAAGATATTGGCTGCTTATACAAGCCTAGAGAAACGCGTTGAAAGCTAAAAGTTTTTGTGATTTTGTTTACTCAGACAAGACGATTTAATTAAAATTAGTAACATTTAATGAACAAATGGCATTTTAAGACCAGGAAAGACAATGCAGGCTGGTCAAAGTGAGCATTGACAAGAGTTGCACCCAAGAAGCCCATAGTTACTCTGGAGGAGCTGCAGAGACCCACAGCTTAGGTGTAACCTGTTGACAAAATAAAAAAAGAATACACTCTTCAAACATGAGACAGAAAAGAAGAATGGCATAAGACATATCATCCTCTGCACACCTTGTCCACTGTGAAGCTGGTGGTGGCAGCATCATGATCCTATCAGGAGGGAATATAAACTAAAATGTCCCTTATCAGATTTTATTTTTAAAAAAAAATAATGAAAACCACTAATCATTTTATTTCAACTTCACAAATATGGGATATTTTGTGTTGAACAATCACATAAAATCCTAAAATAACAATAGAAGAGCTTTTTATTAAGGCACCATAACATCTATGTAATCATTTCTCAAATCCAATAAAAGTGAGTGCTTGACAAGATCGCTCTTATGACCACCTTTCACAATTACAGATTAAAGTAATGAAAACATTATGAATACAATTCCTCAAACAGCTTCAGCAAGCGATCACAGCCAGCTAAGCGACTCTCCACATATGAGGCTGTGGCCTGACTGGTCACTGTCATAACCAGGAAAGCCACATGACAGCGTTGATGTCTGATGCATAGCTGTCTCGCTGTCGCCCGACATCCTCACCCGAAATAATGATGACCTTTGATTCCCAAAAGATGTCAGGAGACAGGAGGAAAAACTGCAAACGCGGCCAATTAATTTGGGGTGAAGAGGAGTGGAACGAGTGAATGCGTCAAGCAGCTCGAGTTAACGTTGAAGGGCTCCAGGAAAGACAAAGCTCAGGATAATTAGGATTCAGAAAGCCCTTTGTCAAAGATAATTAAAGCTGACAGCCACTGTGGAGTGGAGAGGAAGGAGCAGAAAATCCCTTCAAACTACAGGGCTCACTTTTAACACTCACTCTGCATCATCCTTCAGCCTCCGTCTGCCTCACACACACACACACACAACCTGCAGTAACATCCATCATCGCTGCTTGTTCCCATATTGCACACAAGGCATTGTAAGAGGCGACAGATCAAGTACGCAGACAATAAAATCTGCTGTGGTTTTTACAAGGGAAGCCTGTTGAGCTAAATGCACATTATTAGAGCTGATAGTTTGTGAAGTGTGCTGACATCTCACCATCTGAACCTTATTCTGGTTAAAATGATGTGGATATATCCACGTAACCCAAACACAACAAACGGAAGTTCTTTCTTCGGTTTAATAATCTTATGTTAGCATCACAAAATAAAATCTGTGAAATGATTTGTTTAATTAGTGACTACAAATTTCTTTTTTTTTTAATCTGGACTCTTCAGAAAGTTCAAACAAACAGTAGACTAAGTGGCACCAGCTTCACAGTGGACAAGGTGTCCAGAGGATGATAAACCCTTTAGTGATTTATTGGCATGTTCTTTGTTTTTTGTTTTTGCTCCAGATACAGTGTTTATTCTGCAGCTGCTCTGAAATTAAGAGAAAATATACCCAGTGAGTTTTAAGATATTTAAGTGGATGCTAATTTTGTTTGATTACACACATACAATAACAAATTATTTACGCCCCTCCAAAATTTTACAAATGCCTCAAATGTTAACATGTGTTGATTTATGCTACTTCTATTATTTTTTTAGTTTATGTTCACATCCCTTCTTTTTACTAATCAGCAGGAAAACCTTTATTTGCCATCAGAGCAATAAACCTCTTATTGAGCTCACTAACGAGCATTTTGCATATAGTCACGCTCATGCGTTTGTTGGTCGTGTTTTTGTAAACTTACAATTTATCCAGAAAATTGCAATAACACAAAGGCTGTAATAGGTGATAAACAAGATGTGACTTAACTTAACTAAGAACCAAAGAGAAATTAAGAGGCTGCCAGAAAATTTAAACCTAAAAAACAACGGGACATAGAACGAAATAAAGCAAAATGGAAACGTTGTTATAGTGACCTTTACAAACCATATTAGACTTCCTTTTTCCTTTAAAACTCTCCAAATTCAATTCAATTCAAAAATAGTTTCTGGATCCCAATGGAAAATTACCGGAAAATAAACCTGAAGGTGAACATACAGTAAATATGTTGAAATGTAAAGCAATTTATTTTCTAAAGCTTTACTTTTCTTTGTTTTTAAATAAAAGGGAGTTTTCTCCACATCAGATTAATGGCTTATGGTTGAAAATAACTCCCTTCTATTCTGTCATGTAGCAAAAGGAAAACTGGTGAAACAGTAACAGAGTCACAGTCAGCGAGGAGAGTAGGTTCAGGGGAGTTGGGACCCTTATATTTTAATGCTTTTACATTCATTCAATTTTATCTAAGTCAGCATGAACTAAATTAAACAGCAGGAACCCAAACAGCTCGACTTTAGGTTCCTCTGGCCGTAAAACGCCGTTCATGACGTCTCATATTCCTTAATCATGTCTTTTAAAGAGTGTTAACACAGACACAGATCTGTGTTTAGCCAGTAAAATGTTCTCAGATCATTTCTCCTCGTCCGTCTGAGGTCATTTGATCTTTGATTTTCCAGAATCTACACCAAAATGCTTCTCTAAAGTCTAATCTCACAGTCCAAGTTTTTGAACAGCGATGGTGAGCATGTACATTCCTGTCACATTGGGAGCTCCTTGGTTTGATTCTAAGATCCATGAGTTTGCAGAAGCATCCGGGTGAAGACGCTGGAAACCAGAAAAGTTAAAATCCTTCAACATAAACCCACTGCGACGCTTGAACCCTGAAAGATGCATGAAAAAGTGATGAGCTGGAGGAAACAGAATGTTCTAACAGAACAACACTGGAAACATACAGAAAATGGAGGCTAGAAACAACTAGCCTGCAGTTGTTGATTGGTACTGAATCAATCAGTATCAAGGTATATGGAGAATTTGAAAACAAGAAAATGCTTCTGCCGTACCATATGGCAAGATATGCAGCTAGAGTCTTCTCTAGCTGTATGGAGGATAGCGAGAGAATGTTCTGGCCATTTCTAATTTGTTGCTGCACACTGCTGTTAAGCTAGCTGAAATAAAGCTTCTAAACCTTTTTCCTTCTTAACAAGAAAGACAAGTTTGGTAAATATTTGTTAATTTAACAATTTTTTGAAAGTCCAGTCCAGTTAACCAGTACTTGTGTAATTTGTTGCTGCACACTGCTGTTAAGCTAGCTGAAATAAAGCTTCTAAACTTTTTTCTTCCTTAACAAGAAAGACAAGTTTGGCAAATATTTGTTAATTTAACAATTTTTTGAAAGTCCAGTCCAGTTAACCAGTACTTGTGTAACTATTAAAAGCATGACAGCACAGATGTACGGTATAATATTCTGTGCAATAATCATCTACTCTTTACCAACTGATTTTTTTTAATCTATACATGTTATTAGAACTTTATGTATATTTGAGTAAGACACTATATTTTAAGTAATATAATTATTATTTTAAGTACTATAATTATAATGTAACCACTTAACTGCAGTGAGAATTGATGCTTTTCTTTTATGAATAAAAGAGGTTAGATCACGCTGTATAAATGATGTTTTTACTGAAAGTTATAGCACAAAACTCAAAACCTCCAATCTATAACTGCCTGGGAGTAAACAATCTGAAGTTTTGTTACGGTCAGATTCATAAGAAGTCAAAAGCTTCTTAACATTAAGGACCTGGACAGAGCTCCACATCACAAAACATTCAAAAATCTGTCAGAAAAATGTCTCCTTACTTTTAGCAATTACATTTACAACTTGATGGTTGCAACAATGAAAAGCAAAACGAATCAAACATTTAAAATTACTTTTTAAAAAATAAAAATAAAAAAAGGAAAAGAATGACTTTCCACAAGTTTCTCTTAAACATTGCTGAACAGTTGTTAGCCCCTTTTATTCATTTTCAATGAAAAGAAAAACTTAGTAATGAAATGTTTACAACTAAATGGTAATTGTTTGGACAATTACCATTAAAAATAAAACAACAATCGCTAATGAATTTTTCTTCAACGATCAATCGGTGAACTGCTCAGTGGGTGAAAGTGGAACAATTACACACCGTATATCTGGAGGTTTTTAGCCAAAGCAAACCGCTTTCACTTCCTAACAGGAGGAGATGAAAATGGAGGCTCAGTCAGTGAAGTGCCTCACTAATCCCATCTGTGCAGCAATTTTAATCAAGAGTTTGTTAGAGAAACTCAACAGTTTCTGATCCAAATCAGGCTGAAGGAGAACCACCTCCGTGTGGATCATTACGAGCAGTTTCTATGCTTTGAACTGAACAAATGAACTTCACAAAAAAATAGTTATTGTTCTTTTAAGACATTATACAGTTGTGTTTAATATTTAACCCATTTTAAACCAACGACATGTCAAGAGTGACGCATTCTCCTCCAGCCTGCTACATACATTACAGTAAACAATTTAAGTGTAAAATTACAAACATTATGGATTTTGTTTCAACAAAAAACCCCAGTAAACTTATTCATAACACCTTTTTAAGATGAGGTAAAATTAAGTAAAAATTCTCTTCTGAAATTGTGTTTTGAGAAATGAGAACCAAGCTTTAAAAACAATTAACAGAAAAGCAAAGAAAGTTCACAACCCATTTCAAAATATTTGTCTAACTTTAAGGGTCATAAACTCAGAAGACATAATTCCACATTTAATTCCAACTCCACAAAATTAATGCCTATTTAAATGTCATGCAAGTGAGACTTCCAGTATATTCTTGCCATCGAGTTTAGTCTGAAGGAATGCCGTACCTCGCCCAGTTAAACATTTCCAAGTTTGAGATGCACAACGCTTTTCATAAGCTGTACCTCCTTTTTTTTCAGTTTTACATTAACACAGTTACTGTGAGCCCAGACGCAGACAGAAAGTATTTACAGTCTTTGAAAATTAAACATCACAGACAGGAAGCTGCACTTTGTGCACCAAAACTAAACACAGGGTTGTCTATTTTTCATTTTCAGTTATGTTTTTCTTTCTTTCTCCAGTTTCCCTGTAAACTGGTCCATAAAATTCCAAATGTGCGTGGCTATAAGTGCTTCTTCACAGGGACAACCAGAGAAACCATTGTAGAAAAGGCACTTATTAGAGACAGATATATTCTGATTGGCTTAGACTATTTAGTGTGGTTGGCAAAAACTCTTCTTAATGAAGTCGAGGTAAAGCTGATGCTTTAATTTAGGAATACTGCTGGGTGAACCTCTGGTGGAACTCCTTAACGTTGTTCAGCAGGATCTTCAGCTTATCTGTTGGTGGCAAGATGGTCATTCTGGGTTGAAAAGAGAAATGAGTAGCAAAAATTAGCATGACTGTTCAGACATGTTGAAGAGGTAAAATGTATTAGAACATGGTAGTAGAAAGTGGAGTCATTTGTGCCAACCTTGGTAGCAACAACTGTCATGAGCTATTTGAAATAATCACAATAACTTTACAGAATTGTTTTAATTCAGTCACACTGAATTGGATTCCAGTCCAAATTTTGACTAAGTCATGCCAAAACCTGTTTTTTTTCCTGAGTTACTCAGAGGTGGACCTGTGTGTGTGCTTGAGCTAAAGGTCACAAACTGATGGCAGGACCAGAATTCATCGTTCCATCAGTTACAGCGAGACTTCTAAAGCACCCTCACCAGCACCACGATGACTATTTCTTTAGAAGTGCTGTTTTTACGTCAAATGAAGTCATATGGTCTTCTCAGTCCACAGAATATTTTCAAGCTTCAAGATTATTTTTGCAAATGTTAGATGGGTGTTTATGTTCTTTTTTGGTTTTCACCTTATCGCCATTGATGCAATGTGTGCCCATTTTATTCCTATTTTTGAATCAAAAACATCAGACTCAGCTAAGGAAAGTCAGACTTGCAATGCTTTCGATGTTGTTCTTCTGGTAGTAATCTCCTGGGTTACTTCTTGATGTAACCCTTTTAAAATTGATAGGAGGGTGCAGCTACTAAACTCCACCAACTAAGATCAAACTGTTTTTGTATTTATTAAGGCTACTACAATTTTTTGTCTAGAAATAAATCTTTTCTAATCTGAGTCATTTGGATGTGAAAAGCAAACAGAGCAAACCTATAAAAGAGACATCATTTTTCACTGAACTGTATGTTAGCACTAAAAACGAAATGGACAAAGAACATTGCCCTGTAACACGCAGATAGGAAGAAGGCAAATTGTAAGATAAGTTGCTTACAAACACTTTCACTTTTTGTATAACTTTCTGCCATATTATGCTCACCCACACATATACTGTATACAGTATATTCCATGTGTGTGTGTCTGTGTGAGCACAGAGCCGTCACTGCTATTGGGCATACTGCAGTAACCTTGTTTAGTTAGGCTCTCAGACCTCAGAAAACATCCTTTGTTGCTCATATTCTTTTATATGTTAAAGGGCTGTTAAAAAATAAAACATAACAAAATATGTAATTGTTGGCCCAAATTCTGCAGCGCCTGTTTAGCAACTTTTTTTTTCCATTTCCTGAATGAAAAGGGAGAATAATAAGACATTGCATCTAGAGTTCCCAAACATTTAGAGATCTCTCATGGCTGCCATTTCTGAGTCTTTTCATTCAGTTTAAAACCTTCTACAAGAAAAAAAAGCAACCTTTTATTCACGTGCCAACAAGGTCGATCAGGAGCTGTGTATTCTGTATGGAAAGTACTTTTATTGTATGAACTTACAGGACCTTGCAAAAGGATTAAACCCTCTTAACATTTTTCCCAAATCACAATCTTCAGGGTATATTTTAGAGATGTTATGTGCTAGACCAAAACACAAATTACTGAATGATTTTCAAGTGAAAGAAATATTGTTTAAATTTTTTTTTACAAACCAATATACATTTTGCAAGTGGATTCTGCACCTCTGACTCAAAAGTTTCTAAAAACACTTTTCATTTCAGTTATTTTGGGACAAATTCTTTGTTGATTAGCTCTGGACTTTGACTGTGCCATTCTTCTGCATACGGCTTTGGATAAAAGCTGAAAAAAAGTTTTTTTGATCTTATCCGACTACTGGCTACGTCCTTCCACAAGTTTGTTCTGCCCGGATTCGAGCCAACATTTGCTGCAGCCTACAAGAGGAAATATTCTGTACCTGAAGTGGTACGTTCCTTCTCTTTGGCCAAAACCACTTCCGGGGACGAGGCAAATCCCCGTCTCTTCCAGCATCTTCATGCAGTAAAACATATCCGGCTGCTGACCAAGTTTCTGGAAAAGAAAAAGAGAAAAATAATATGATTGAAGTTCACTGCTCTTTTGACAAAAGTTTACAGTTATAGACGTGAAAAAAACTTTTCTTTGAGCTTTTAAATCTTTTATTAAAAAAAGAGAACAGATCTTTAACAGGTGGATATGAAAGAAAACTCACTGACTTTTGTTTTTAAATTACTTTAATTTAGTAGGAATGATTGTATAATAAGTCCATTTAAACAGTGTTGGTCTGAAATAAAAAGTCAAGACGTCTAAATTAGTCACCTTTTCAAGCAAGACTTCCCTGCTGTACCTACCTCTAAAATGAATTGGTTATTAATCAGCTATACACTTCTGATAAACACTTGTAAAAAACTCTTGACTTTATTCCTTACTGTGTTAATTAGGGCCTGCCATTGCAATGCATAAGGAGAGCAGTGACTGACCTGCGAAGCAGGTCAGTCACTGCCTCCATGCATTTGCATGGCAGGCACTTCTTATTCTACACCTAATAGAATGTCTGTTTATTATTATTATAACATCTTCTTCCATTACCGTTAATGCGGCTCGTACCGCTGCGTGCCCACCCACAAAAGTGGTATCAAATCGAGCGGCTCGTGCCCGGGAAGGGAGCTATTACTTTTATTGGGATTCTGACTTAAAATGACGACAAAAATTAATAAAAACGAAAAAATTGGAGATTGAGGAACTCGCAGCATCAGTAACCTTTCTGTCTGAAACACACACACAGGACTCCTGATGGCTTACTGAAAAACTGTGTTTAACTCGCCCTCACAGGCATAAATATTGCCCTATTGGTCTAAAACTTGGTCAGAACATAGATACACATCCCTGCTCCCGTAAAATGTTTTCAAAAATTGTCTAGGGCTTATGGATTTTTGTCAGGGTCCTTCAGACTGGCGTTGGGTGTCTCCCAAGTATAGAAACGAGGGAGAAGAGGATTTTCCCGCTCTTTGTCTCCTCACAGCTGCGGGGCATTAATTACCATAGTAACGGGTTCCAGCCAGCGGCAGCCATTACTCTGAGAAACAGCAGAGAGTATTTCCTGTGACTATTGATATTTTGTTTAGATAAAATTATTTTTTCTCTGAATTTTTCAGTGTGAAATGACATCCTTAGTATGAAGGCTGAAAGATTTAGACAAATAAACTATTATGGACTGTCTTTATTTTTTTAATATTTTGTACCGTGAGTGAGAACATGTGCGCAGCTTCAGTCTCGGTCTGAAGCTCGTTAATCATTAACAGTGTCAATTAGCGGTGCGCTGCGATCGTTGTCTCTTGTTGCCAATAACCTGCATGTGCAGCTGGACTCACAGCGGCGGAGCTCGTCAAAATATATCAACACAATGAAGCTAATACTTGACGCAGATTGGCTACATCGAGGCTCACTGCAGTAAAAAAAGACATGGAGGATCAGACAGCCGGTAAAGCAGCGCGCAGCTACAAACACTCACCCGGATTAGCATGACGGTCAGAAAGCTAATCAAATAACCTGTAAAATTATTTAAATCTTAGATCTGTGATGTAAGACGCTGGTTCTGCTCTTGAACCGCTGCTAGCTACAGGCAGTAACATTTAATATTTGGCACGGAGCCGCTTCTGCTCCACCTGTTAGTGACTCTGACCGAACCTCTTTAAAGCTGCAGCATCTAACTAAAAAAATACATTTTACATGCGTACTAAAACTTTCGCTGTCCTAACATGAGACAGATAATCTCTAAAAAATAATCGATCTCCTCCCTGTTCTGCCGGAAACAGTCAATCAGAACTAGCAGTAACCAGCTAGCCGCTATGCTAACAGGAAGTTTTCATTCAGTAACTCTGAAATGTTGATTGATCCTGTTTTTGCCTTTGAATGTTATGTTTTATACTTGAATTTTTTGTCAATGTTGAGAGGTGCAAGTAGGAGCTTAATCAACATTTTTCTGACTCTCCACAGGTTTTTGACTACTATTTAGCTCAGGTTAGCGTTGATGCTAATGTTGAGCATCAGAACACTTTTCTTACTTATTAGCAACATTTCATATAATGAATGGAGTAAGTAATGACAGACAACACGCTACTGATTCCAAACATGGAACTGATAGCAATCATGCTAACATTAGCATTTTGGCTAATTTCACCTTATGTGTTAATTTTAACAAAATTAATGGTGCAAGTACAGCTTCATCAACATGTTTTTGACTCTCCACAGGTTTTTGACTACAATTTAGCTCAGGTTAGCATTGATGCTAATGTTAAGCATCAGAACGATTTTCTTGCTTAATACCAATGTTTCATATACTGAATGGAATAAGTAATGAACGTTTTATTAAAAATCCGACGGGCACACTTTGGCAGGCCCTTTAAAATTTCTGCGGAATTTTCTAGTTGTCCTTATTCTGCTTTTTAAAGCAGAAATTCTTTGTTCAGAATCAGAGTCACGGTAACACAGTTTCTCTGCACATATCAAATAGCTTTTGATTAAATGTTTTTCTAAGATTGTGAATACATTATATACATTGGGTACTTGTATAAAATAATACAAGTAAAATATAAATTAAGATGTCTCAAAAGATCAATCCAAAAGCTGTTGATAATGTCAATGACATAAGGAAGCTCCATATTTGCTGGTGAACATTTGGAGAGGATTGAATGTACTGAACCAAGTCAGGCAGATTGATCGGGTTTCAGTAGGTCAGCTGGACTCTGACCTTATCCTCTGTAAAGCTAATCAGTTTCTAAGTAGAGCCACTTTTCACACAGCCCTAAAAATTCCTACTAAGCAGTCAACTGCAAGACAGAACGGCCACCGACAGCAATTGGAAATCATTTGTTCTCCTTTGCAAACAGTGGGGAGGAAGTGCAACATCATGACCAAGTTTAATTATTTAGTTCCAACTGTTGAGCATAATTGCAACCCTATTTTTTGTTGTGCTTATTGGTTTGTGCACAAAAACCCCCCAAAAAACATATTCAACAAAGAATGACTGGCAGATTGAAGTGTTGGGGTATAAATAGTTATATGCTCACTCAATTCATTCTCCTGCTTTTTGTTGTTCAAAATTGGTCTAATTACCATGAATAAAATACCTTGAATCACTGGGACACTTGAAGGAAAAGGTCTCAGAACTGACCTTGGCCTCTTGGATGGCCTTTTCAGGTATGGTAATGCGAGGAAAGGAGTACATCGCGCCCTGCACAGGGTTGCAGCGGATGCCCTCCACGGTATTGAGTACCTGCTCAGTAAGTCTGGCCTTCTCTGCTAAGGCACTTAATGTAGCTGTGCGTTCCTGGAAGAGTGAGAGAAAACAGAAAGAAAAAAAAATACAATCAGGTGAGGTGAAGACAGATTTTACTAGAACCTCGGAATATAAGCAACATTTGTGAAACATCCTGACTCAGCTGATTGTCAAGCGCAAGGAGAGTCATTCTCATTTAGCATTTCAGTTTCAAGCCGTTAGCAGAACACAAAGGACAATAATTAGCTCTAATAAATAACTTTTATTATTGTGCATTTGTACCTTTTGTAAGGCAAAAAAAAAAAGACATTTATGTTTCACAAATAAAAATGTGGCAATTTCCTATGAATAGTAGATTTTCATACATGCCTTGATGAAGCGCTCATATGAAGGTTCCCCAGGCTGAGGGGGGTTTACCACCAGGTCCATTAGAGCTTGTCCAGGAACAGGAGAGCAGAGACGGACCGAAAGCAGCTTAGTCAACTGGTCCTTCACATCGTTGTCCATGTTTATGATCTCCATGTAGCCGCCGCGGAAGCCACACCTGAAAGCAAGAAAGATGCACCAACATGCAAGACAAAATAAGGAAGAAGACAGAATTAGATCAATGAAAAATTCAAACATAAACATCCGTTTATGAGTTGATATCCTCGTGAATTGATTTTCTCTTAGCATAGAGGAGACTCACTCTCCCATGTAACACTTGGAGGTGGAGTGGAACGATGCCAGTTCGACTGTTTCAGAGAACTCCGGCCCCATCTCAAACAGAACCTTCTTAAAGGAGTGGAACTGGCAGCCCTCAGCGTACACGTTATCCTGGTACACCTGGGAGTACGGGACACAACGCCTGATATTAGGGGTCAACATGATCTAAAGACGGTAGGTGTTTAAAAACGTGTGACGATACCTCATCGGCCATGAGGAAGAGACGCTCTTTTGCGGCAAATCGGATTACATCCTCAATGCACTCTCTGCTCTGCACCTGACCTAAAAGAGAAGGAACCATTATAAAGCTGCTGCTAGTGAGTCAGTTATGTTGTTCTGCTGCCATCTAGTGGATTCAATGGACTCTCAAAATATTTAATGTGGAAGAAATTCCTGACCTTCTATGTACCTACATTTTAAATTGCTTAATACTTTGAAAAATAAATAAATACAACATATTACAAATTAAAATGTACAGAGGAGTTGCTGAAATACTAAAGAAAACAAATGGACTTTGAATTAGCTGCAAAAAAAAGTACTTCGCTTTTATCAAACTCTGTAAAATTCCAATTCTTTACTTTGTTGTAAATTAAATAAAGTAATTGTTTGTGGAGATGCACAGAGAAGCTGGCTGATGACCTTAATCAGCCACTTTTGGAATTGATCGGGTCGGATCAGTGATCAGCCAGTTGGAAACTAAAAATCCGATCCATACCTAGAAGCCAACAACAACAACACTCTCGGGTCTAGAAGTTATTTATGCGAGAAGGTCAGTGAGCTGTTGTTTTTACCAGATGTAAGAGGCAGCACAAACCGTGTAAGAAGCTTTTAGAGAAAGAAAATTATTTTCTATTGATGATGGCTCTTTCTTTAGGCTACTCATTTTAAAGAGGGGGAAAACTTCTGAAAACAACAGGAAGATCAATGTATTGCAGCAAAGTTATTCTGTTTTTGTCCATTTGAAGGGTCCAGTTTTATCGGTCATAGATCAGGCTGGATTTGGATATGTTTTCTTTTTTTTTTTGGGAGGGGGTATTAAGGGGAGAGTCTTCAAACCCAACAAGAGATCCAGACAATGTTGGGATGTTTGCAATTTGTATTTTGATCTGTGCTATAAAATTACTTTATTGCTATTAATCATAGCTGCAAATAACTAATAAAAGAAGCTAAAAACCATTTAAAATGCCAACTCTAATCATTTTCTCTTTGCTTTTAATCAAATAGTGGAGCTGTGTAACACCAACGGCTCACACATGAGGTGTGACTTCACCTCTTGCCCTAATCTAAGCACTTAATGATTGATCAGAACAGAGTATTCTTAGGCTTCTGTAGAGTGACAATAAATTACTTAACAATCTAACACAATACAGTACATTGAAATATATTATAATTACATTGGACATAGATCTTATCAATTTTGAAATGATCTGGTAAAAACAAATATCTCAGAAATGTCCAAAAAAGAACATGTGTGAACTGTTATTATGTTCCATATATCTGTTTAGTAAAGATGCCTCAGATCTGCTTAGCTTGGTTAAAATGTCAATTTATGTCAAATTAAGACAAAAATTAGAAGAATAAGAAAGTTATTATATGTAATTGAGTTCCATTATGAAGAAAGGACTGTGGGTCTTAACTGAGATCCTTGTGGATTGTGGGATATAAAAAAAAAAAAATCAGAGTACAGGCTTTACAATCCGGACAGGAATAAAGTTCCTATTTAGTTTTATGTAACTTGTTTCACTGTTGAAAACATTCACAAAGCAAAATCATTAAAAAAATAAAATCCTGGCTGGTCATAAGTGCAGAATGCATCAGCAACTTTCAGGTAACAAGAACTCAATAGCATATTGACTATTCTTGCTCGCATTTTGCGTACTTATCAATTATCCACTTAGCATGCTCTGCATGTTCCTCTTAAAACTGACTTTGTGAGAGTAATAAAGGAAATATGTTAAGTGCAGCAATAAGTAATAGAAGGAAATACTAAAAGTCATGCCACTTCCTGTAAGAATATAAAAGTTGTATCTTGAGGTATAAATGCCAACATCTTATCTTTATCCTTAATAAAAAAAATATTGCAGTTAATCAGACTATAAATGTGTATTTATAGACAGTTTATATAGAGTTCAGTAAATTCCTCTAAAAAAAAAAGATTTGAGGGGATTAGCTCCCTGTGTTTATATCTTGTAAAAAGACACACGCAAGTTCTTCAAGAATCCATTGAATTTATCACAACCTGCGATTATTGTGATTGTTGTGTCACTATGAATTTAACTGTATTATAAGACATAAACAATAACAACATCAAGCGCATCAACTCTATAGGTCTAACAACAAGTGTATTAAAATGTACCTGTGGGGTTCCCAGGGTTGATGATGCACAGGGCGCGGGGGTTGCAGTGGAGCCTGGCCTCGTCCAAAGATCGCTGAAGCTCACCGATGTCCAGACTCCAGCACTTCTCTTCATTAAGGTAATAGTTGATCTGCACAGCGCTGAGCTCAGCAAGCGCAGCTGAATACAAGGGGTACTGAGGTATGGAGATCATGACGCCTGTGCGCGTTGCACCTTCGCCACACACCAGCAGCTTCAGCATGGTCTGGAAGAGAAGTACAGGGAACAGCTAGTGAGACACACCAAGAGTTTATTTACCTTGTTAACCTGCTGGACCAGAATGAACCATTTCACTTTAGACTAATAAGCACGGAAACCAGTATGTACTTTTTTTTTTTTTACTTGGGTTGCTCTGCATGTACTTTACACCTTCAATGCTTGCCTTCACCTGTCTATATGCTTTTGGTCAGTTAGTGTAATAATTAGAAACATTTTAAAACTCCACAAATAAACCACATTTTCAGCTTGTTGATTTCAAAATACTATTCTATATCAGACAGATTGTTTTGTATTTTACATTCTTGAAGTTTTAACTCAAGTCATAGAACCATGTTGTGTCTTTGTAACAGGTGATTATGATAACATGTTATGTCAACACTGATTTATTACTTTTTATGCTTAAATATTTCATGGGTCAGTAATGGTCATTACAAAATAAAGTAAAACACAATCCTTTTAGAATCATTTTAAAATATTCAGAAAAAATTAACTAGATGGAAAATATATGATGGCTGACAAATAAAAAAACTTCTGAAAGCTTGAAGTACTTGTTCTAATCTTTTAAGAGATTGTTAAAAAAGTAAATCTTCTTGAAAATGAGTTGAAGACCTTTATGCAGACCTGTATCTATTACAACTTTTTTCTTTTTATGAGGTTTGGTTGGCTCTAGAGGCCTTTATTTGAAAGTAGCTAGACAGGAAACAGGGTAACGAGAAAGAGGGAAGACATGCAGCAAATGATGCCCTAACACCTTATTATTTTGAGAAGCAAAAATAAAGGCTTAACTGAATCAGATTTAGATCAAGTACCACAATGCCGTCGCTGGCCCCTGTGGTGAGGTAAACGTTGTCTGGATCGCAGGGCACGCCGCCGTCACGCCTTTCGATGAATCGAGCCACATCCTGACGTACGGAGCTTATGCCCTGACTGGCACTGTAGGCACCTGCAGGGAGCGAATAAATGCTGCTGTGATACAGTTTCACAAAACTAATCATTCACACAAAACCTTTGTACTAACTATAAAAGTGCAATGTCAGCATTAAATTTTGCAATGCAAGGTTTAGTTATTAAATTTAAAAGGTATTCCGAGTAGATTAAAAAAAAAGGTGCATCTCAGCCATACGTACCCAAACTGTTCCCTCCACAGGAGTTCAGAATGTGACATGCTCTACTTTTCGCATCCTCTGGGAACGTGCTGTCACTCAGTAGATCAGGATAGGAACATAGCGCCAGCACCTTGAAATCAAGCATGAATTGGCAAAATGACTTGAGATCCAGCATGTATCACACAGCACAGCAAAACCAACAGAAATTTTTCTATGTATTATGGGGAAAGATGATTTTTATATATATAAAAAAACTAACAAACAAAAAATCTGAGATGCTATATTTACAAGAAAAAATAGAGAAAGGGCAGAGGAGCAGACCTGTCGGAAAAAAGTGATTGGCTGCTGGCCCATGGCTTGCGCGTCACCAATGTTGGCCTTGATGACCTCTGCGAAGGGCTTCTTCATTCCCTGAGTACATTAAAAGATTATACAGAAACATTGGTGAAATGATGTTTGAATAGTTTACATAATTTAATTTGTGAAATTCTTTTTACAGTAATGACATCAAAACTGCTTCGATTCCTCAAAAACAAGGAAGCTGACTACAAACTAATCAAATAAACAAGCTTGAAACCAAGGCTACAGCACATAAATACACTTGTAAAAATAATTACAACCAACTATCCACTCAATTTACTTTACAGCAATTTATGAGAATTATACTAAATGCTAAGCTCTTCCTGATGTCTTTAGATTTGCTATGCTTAGAGTTGCTTGAGGAAGAAAACACTTCACAGCTGAATTAGAAAACACCCCACTTTCAAGATTGCACCGGAAATTTACAGACGCATTACAGTAGCTGTGTTTTCAGTGACTTCCTGTTGCATTTTTATTTTTCAGAAAATGCAGAGGCCACTTAAAACATAGAGTCAGAGGAAAAGAGAAGTATAGAATATTGAAATTTAATAACCAAAGAAAAAAAAATAGAAAAGAGATGGTACATATGTTTTTGTTTTGTTTACTCATGTTCCACCTGTTTGCTGTGGAACAGGGTTCACTTCTCAGATGAGACCAAACTGAACTTTCCCCCCCACCCCCAACATGCAAACCTAATGCAGCAAATTACTCTGAACACAGATAATAATAATAAAATAATAATAATAAAAAAATAAACCACAAAAAATAAAAATTAAAATACTTTGACCCCACAAATAAGCCAAGTGCTGCGGTTCAAACATGTCCAGAACAAACATAGTTTCCAGAACAAAACAAGGTGGTGGCAGAGTGATGCTGATGGGAAGCATTTCAACAGTAGAGACAGAAATGATGTTAAGACTTGGTGGGAAGATGAGTGGAGATAAATACAGGGCAATCCTGGTTGAAAACCTGTTAGAGAAGTGCATCAGCTTTGAGACTGTCTGGGTGGTTCACCTCCCAGCAGAGCAGCCAAAGCCACGATAAGGGTGTCTATGAACACTGCCCACCCAAAATGTTTAAGATTTTTATTTACAAATGTCATTTAAAAACATCTATCACGCTCCTGCTGCTTAAAGTTGTGCTTCAACTTGTGTTGTCCAATCACAATAAAACCCAAACAAAAAAATATATTTTTTTTTAAATAGTTGTAATCTGACAAAAAATGGAATATAACTATGTCTGTCGACCAGTGTGTATTCTCACTTTTGGTCAGGATTGCTGTCATTATTGAAACACTCTTAATAAAGAGTGTAAATATAAATAAAGTAAATAATTTGCATAATAAATGCATTAGAGCAAATGATCAGGGAGTCCAGTAGGAAAAGCAAAGTGGTTTTGGAAGATTAGAAACCAAAACTACTTCAGTAGAATGAAAAAAAAAAACAAAACAAAAAAAAAAACACTTTTTTGTCTATTTGAAGCAGCCTTGATGAAGAAAGAATGTACCAATATGGGGACAAAATTGCAACATTAGCAAAGCCTCTTATCATACTTAACATTTGAAACAGTAAAACAGAATCATATTTTAAAGGGGCCTTCAAGCTATTCCCCGTAAACTGAAAGAGAACAAGATAACACAATGAAGGAGCAAACTGCATATCAAAACCATGAGCAGAGCTAAGAGTATTACTAAAATAAGAGGACAGTAGAAAAGTCCATTGACTACTTCTGCTGAAAGTTGAACTCTACAGCTGCTGGAACTGCTGACACAGCATTGACACAAGCTGCTCACAGAAATCAGAAAAGGGGGGACAGTGCAGAGAGAAGCCACCAGAGGAACCTCAGGGACTCTGACGTCCCGCGGCAATCAAAACAACCTGTTTGTTTGACAAATCCAGTCCAGCTGGATTTTACGAAACCTAGACATTTGGCTGCGTCTCTGGTTGGGCGTAAGAGAGGCGTCTCCATGGCTGAGCCAATAACGTCAAACAGTGAGAATAACTCCCCCCTTTGTGGAGGGAACCTCCCATTCAGGATGGTGACCTCTTTAAAACATGTTAACCTTTGCACCACTAAATTAGCATGAGAAGCTTAACACTTATTGCGCTCAGTCGCTGATATGAACTAAAATAAAAATATTCATTTAAAATAATTGCACCAGGCCAATCTGCTTGAGTTGAGTTAAAACATCGGATGGAATCTGACCAACATAACTGCTTTGTGTCCGTTACCTTAGCTACTTTCTCTACAATGTCCTCATTCATTATCAACAAGTGCCTCATTAAGACAAAACAAAGGCTGGGATGAAATAACTTCACATGACACTTTTAGCAGTGCACTGCTGAGTAGCAGAGTGTCACACATACTGTGTATTATGTTAAAAACAAGGCAATACTTGTCCAGTCTATCTGAGAAAAAGATCATGTAGGTAACATGAGCAGCGAATTTCACTGTACCTTACTGTGTGAGAGTGTTTAAGTCCAAGACAAAAGAGAGAGAATACCACAGTGACCCGTTTCCCAAAGTAACCCAACACCGTCCAAAGAAAAGACTTATAGTCTAAGCCCTTGAAAATGGAGGGGATTTTTTTTTGTATTGAAATCTAAAACTGCTTTGAGTTTAATAATGGACTCCTAACAGTGCATTACATAACTACTAAACAACTGAATTGTTCAGTAGTTATGTAAAGTACTGAACAATGTGAAAGATTGAGAGCAATTATGCTTCCAAAGATGTATCAATCAGATTTGTCGTGGTCAAATACAGATTGTTAGATTTCTTCAAGTTATGATATGTTGATTCAATTTTTTTTTCATTTGAATTAATGGAGAAAAAAAAACTATTTTTTGAAGAGGTTGTTGATTTGAATCTTATTTTATTCAGAAAAAAAAGGAATAACACAGGTGTCGTCACTTACGCACCAAAGCATGTAATATGGTTTTAATTAAACTCAAAAAGGGCATCAAAGGATACTGACGGTTGGTGGACCTGTAGATTAAGAACTGAGTGAGAAAGATTTTGGTTTATATTATTTGGTGCATCTCCATATGAAGCCTAATAAATTCTTGAAAAATGCATTGATTCACAACTAAAAGTCTTTCAACATCCTGCCGAGCTTTACAAGCCACATCCAACTTATGATGCTTTCTGCTTTTTGAGCATCAACATGTCAGCTCAATAGCACCTGATCAAACTTTTGTACTGCTGAGAAGAAAATAAATTAGCTGGAAGAAAACCACATAACCGCACCAATAAAGAGGGAGATCAAATGAGGACAAGCCTGTGTCAGAGTAAACAAAGCATTACGTCTGTGGGCCCAGTGAAGCATCTGGTTAAAATGTTACCACTATCATTACACTCCCAGCCCAGGACACGTCACAGAAACACAGTCCCATGCTTATTCTTTTCTCAGCAAAAGCACTCAGGAGAAGACAGTCTTCACACCAGACTGCACTTGCTACGTTAACAGCTGCCACATCACCATTAACAGGGACTCAACAGGGAGGGATTCATCTGGGGAAAATAACAAAAGGAAACAAATGATAAGCGCTACAAGAAAATTTCTTAGATATGAAGAATGTTTCCCGTGTTTACAGAAGTCACATTTCTCTGTCGGCTATGCATTCGTGAAAAAAAGGAGATGTGTTTTAAAAGTAAATGAATGAAAAACAAAATTAGTACATTTATTTTGAAAGTGTAGGTACACCAGTAAATCACAGAGATTTGAATTGATTTTCCTGCGATTGGCTCTGATCAGTGATCAGATCTATCTTTTTCCTACTCAAAAATGCAGCAAAATTAAATTAGGTAATCAGATTTTTTATATATATATATTCACAGCAATAATAAACATCAAACAAGTGACTATTTGAATTTGATTTGCTTTGTTCACTGTACTTTAATGCAAGATTTAGTATATTTTTAATTTGTCAAAGTACCTGCAGGATATTTTTTCTCTTAATGCGCTACAGAAAAAATGAAGGGGTGTTAGTCATGAAACTGGATCGGTGCTTTCTGCAAAAACGGTTTAGAAAAGCATTGAGAAACTCTTCTTTAAGCCACTGAAATTAAACAGTGTAACAAAGACATAAGGAGATTGCATAAACAGTTTGCTTTAGATTTTTTCATGACCAACTATAATTTGAAAATTGTAATTGACCAAACAAATTTGACAAATAGAAGGAAGGTTTAAAATAGAAGGGATTTCAGTATTACATTAAAGACATAACATTATTTTTTTTATTTAAATTTATAACTTATGTAGATTACAAAAAAACAAAAACAACTCAGTTAAATTAACTTACTAGTTTATAAGAGGTTTTAAATTACATTTAACTTGCTTTATGGCTGAAGCAGGTTAAATGTACATGAGCTGAAATTTATGTATTTTTATTCTGGTGGGGATTTCCAGTGCTTTTATAAACAGATGACATTTTTAAAGCCAAAACACTGAGCTCTAGAAATGTAGGACATAATACTTCACTTGTCTAAGAAAGTGACTCTGTCACACAGTTTTAACTTGATCAGACTGGTTATAGTAGCTTGTCAAGAGCAGTCAAATTCAAGAATAAGTAACTAACTGGTGGACTTTGATAAGTAGGATTAGACCCAAAATATTACATTGTTGTTTTCCTTGTAGGCTTTTGTTTTGCTGACGCAGTTGCCCTTACATTTCAGCTCTGTTCCGTTTCATGTCTATGTGTTTGGCAATCGGTATTTTATTTTTAACTCATCAGTCAGACAGGGATTACAGACTAGATCTGGGTCGTTTTTCATTGGCATTCATTCATTTCCATTGCCATTTACATAAACACGCTGGATTCGTGACGATCACATCAAATCATTTTGTTCATATCCACTTTAGCCCAAATTAAGAACATCTTGAGAGCGCGCAAACATTTTGAACTTGCACAACAAAACAACGTAAGCATGCAGGCTCCAGATGGTATTTTCATCAGCTGGCCTGCTATACTGACCTCACTGAGCTCCTTCTCCAGCTCCACGGCTCGCTGCACGATGGGCCCCCGCACGGCGTACTCCACCTTCTTCACCGTAGGGTTCATGCTGTCGATGGTCAGCACCTTGACCCGGGACGTCGGCCCGTTATCGGACATTTTTGGTTTGGGAAGTCCTCGTCGCGTAGTGCTCAAACTGGATAAGGCTCTGCCGGGAGAAGAAGAAGAGGAGGAGGAGGACATGATGGGAGGAGAGATCAGTGAGCGGAACCCGGGACCACCGGGACCACCGGGACCACCGGCACCCCGATGCGGTCCTCCGCCGCCCGGTAAGAACAGCGCGCTTCGCCCCGGGCTTAGAAGGGTTCTGGGTGAAATAAGCCGCACACGCGTGGCTGACATGTCGCGCAAAGTCGGATTTAAAGAGCTGGTAAAGTTGTGTTGTTTTCCCACAGAGGTGCGCAGCGACCGGCCGGCACCACGCTGGTTTCCTCAGACGACAGTTGCGTAATTGGCACCTCCGCGCGCTCTTAAAAAGTGCCTGAGCGATCAGACCTTTGGACTTTTCTAATGCGACTTCGATAAAGGCGCTTAGTAACCCAACAATATCCACACTCTTTGACAAACTTTTAACTTCAGGAAGTTTTTTTTTTGTGGGTGGAGTTTCGTTAAATGCGCCTAGAAGGCGTATCCTACCCCTCTCTGCTGCTTCATAAGCCCGTTTTCCCATCCCTCGTCCCCTCCCAGATATCCCAGCACCGCCAGTCTGTCAATCAGGGCCACGTCTCGGGTTACTGCTCAGGAAAATTCAGGCAGACGGTCAGCAGAATCTTCTGACTTTGCTTCATTCTCTTCTATGGGAGGAGACTTGGAAGGCTTATTTTTCGTTTCATTATTTTGAACGCTCCTCCTGCATGGAGTATTACTGGGGAGGCTTAGGCCCTTTTAGTGCAACTTAAGAACTGCATAGCATAAGGAAAACATGACGTTGCAACATATATATTTTTAAATATTTGCAATAATAACATTCATGTCAAATAACCTGCATTTTCTTAGTGCTGCATTTTCTATAATAGCAACATCCCCATCACTCTGCTGAAGGGGAAGCTGGTGTGGACAGTCAGCTGGCTGCCTGAACCACCAACAGACCACAGTATGCGAGGCTTCCTGACTGTGTCCGACAGGGTAGATGGCAGCACTGGGGCACCTCAGGGAACGGTTCTCTTCCCTTTCCTTTTCTCTCTGTACAACTGAAACTTCTGGCAACTCAAGACTTACTGCCACGTTCAGAAGTTCTCAAATGAAAACATAGGCTAGATCTTATGAGCACAACCTGAAGTACAAGGAGACTAACAATGTTGTTACTTGTGAGGCCAACAACAATAAGCAGTGGTGACTGACTTTCACATGAAGTCCATACAGGCATCACCAGTGAAAATCCAGGCCAGGGCTTGGACATTGAGATTGTGAAGGATTGCAAGTACCTGGGTGTTCACCTCAAAAACAAACCGGATTGGTTCTCAAACATAAATGTTCTGTACAAGGGTCAAAGTCACCTCCATCTTATGAGGAAACTGGAGTCTCTTGGTGTGTGCAAAAAACTGCTAAAAAAAAAATTATGACAGTGTGGTGGCATCTGCAGTGTTTTATGGTGTGGGAACAGCGTGAGGGACAGGAAGAGAATTGATAGGCTGGTTTGTAGAGTCAGCTTTGTCCTGGATCGGCCTCTAGACTATGCTGAGGTAGATGGTGTGAGAAAGATGTTGGCTAAATTGACATCCATTGCTGCAGCATCCACAGAGTAAAACCCAGCACTTCTGGAGGTCTTTCATCCCTTATGTCACGAGACTGTTCAGTAATCATGTGCAATAAATCACATGTGCTCTTTAGTTACCTTTCTGTGAGTTCTTTAAAGTTGCACAATGTGCATACAAAAAAGGCACATTTTATGATTCTGTATTAAAAATCTCTAAAGCCCTATGCTGAACTTCCCTGAAATTGAACGTCATCATTTAAAGGGGCAGAAATGTGTACTTTCCAGGCACATAGTGCCATTTTATAGCACAATTAACTACTATCAAAATCAATATATTAAACTAACTTAAAAGAAATTTGATTTAGCAATTTAACCCTTTTAGGACATGTAATAACTAATTTAAGCATGCACATATTAAGGAATGTGTTATTAATCTACAAATCTTGACGTTAGATGTTAGAACTTGTTCTTTTTTTCAGAACAGGTTCTTAGAGCCCCACCTTCAGCCTGTAGGGCATATAGAGCTGAATGAGCTACAGGATCTACATGAGGCACTTTGCCTCTTACTTGGACTATCACATGCTTTACATTTGGACTACCATGAAAAACACATTTTTCACTAAAACTTAAGTCTTAAAAATGTTTCGACTTAGTGTAAAAATGTACCATGGTGACATTTGGCAAAGCTCACTTTTTTGTGAGACTATTTAAGGAATGTTATTCAGGGATTCAAGTCAGGCTATTTGTTTCTAAGGTTGGTCTACTGTATTATTGATCTAACAGTATTAAAGCTGTTTTTGGATGTTACTAAAGGCCATCATTAAAGTTCATATATAAATAAAAAGAACGATTAAACTATCAACTGTGTTATTACATTCATTTACTGAATTTGATTGCAATTAAAAGTTATTTAAAAAGACTGAAATGGACCCAGCTTTTTGACAGGATCCATTTATAAACAAAAAGTTCCATCATTTACCCACTGCTTCCTGCAAATGTGGAATATAGTAGTTTTTAAATGCATATCACACACGTCATACAAACAAAAAGAAGAACAAACAAGCTTAATGGGAATATTTATGAGTAAGTGATTCATCAGGCTCAAACAAGAAACAGCAGAGGCCTATTGATCAAAGTGCCACATTATTCTCTAAACCAGTTTAGACACATTTCAACACTAACAGAAGCAACTTGAAAGCCAGTGTAGTTCAGGCTCATCTCCAACAGTGAGTCTTTAACAACCTACGTCACATTTTGGTTTCCATCAAACAACTAAACATTAGGTCCGTCGCTGCAGACGTAACTAAAACAAATCAGTCCAATTAAAACGCCGTTGCTGAAATTATATCGGCGAGAGTCTGTGTAGCCACCGTACGCAGAGCAAAGGTGGGCACAGATGGCAACATTAGCAGAAAAAACTGGTGCTGCTGTGTCTGAAGTCCATAACTTTTACATTCTTCTGTTACTAGATAGCACTGTTGAGGCTGGTGGGAGAACCCATGAAGAAAGTCTCCTGTGTGGCTGCTTTGAGCGCTGTCCTCTGGTGAACCGCATGACGTCTCCTCCTGGGTGAAGTAGCGTGATATACTGAAGATATAAAATAGTTTCAGCAGCTTCCAGCAGCGGGATTTGGATGGTGAGGAGTCCCTCAGTGGATGATGAGACGAAACCTGCACACAGGAGACTGAGCGACGGGTCTCTCGGTTAATGAGAAGAAGCGCGAGCACGTCAGGCCTCAGAGGTACGGATCCTGGCAAGCAGCGCTCTCCGACTGCCAGGCAGCTTCTCAGGGTCTCTATGAGGGGCGACCAAAATCGGCCCACCAGCTCGGTTTCGGCTTTCTGCAGGGACGGGGTGGGACCACACAGCACACACACATCTGCTCCTGGGAGCAGCTGGAAGCGGAGCAGGCGATGGGCAACTGTGGGGCTTCCCTGGGGGAGGAAAACGGGTAATCGCAAGAGGCCGATCCAGGTGCAGAGAAGGTGCGTACCAAGGCACACAACAAGACAACTTCCTGAGGCGCCAAGCGCCACCACTTCTCAGTAGCTACCACAATCCCCCATGGACGAAGAGGCAGCCGAACTCGCTGTCTGCAGCCTGGGCAAAGCCGTCCACAGCTTCTTGGAGAGGACTTGGGCTCGGAGGAACCAGTGAATCAGCACAGTGTGTGAGGTTCCCCAGAACCCCTTGGTGATTCTCTTCCAGCAGCTCATCGATAAGGCAGAAGCAGGACCGCAGGTCCCTCTTGAGTCGTTCAACGTTCCTGAGCTTAACCAGCTCATCCCGTCCCAGCACCAGCACCATGCAGCTCCAAACATTCTCCAAGAGGCGTCGCAGGCGGCTCTCCTCCTCCTCCTCCTCCTCCCCGCCGCCGCCGCCTCCACTCGCAGCGATGAGCATCACGCTGTCGTGGAAAACCCTCCACACCACCTTTGCCCCGCCCTCAGTCTCGCAGGAGGACAGAAACGCTCCCTGTCCTCCTGCGAACATGTGCACCCCGTTCAGGGAGCCGATGACCGAGAAGGGCAGCTGTTTGGCGGCCCCCCTGGTGAAAAGAGGAACCCCGCTGCTGGCTGTGAGGCAGAGCAGTTGGGTAGCACCATCCTGTAGCATCATCACGGTCAACCCACCAAACAAACTCGTATTTATCGCTACTGTGGCAAGTTATCAAACCGCTCGACTAACTCATTTCATTGACCCGGTTGTGTAACGACGAGAGGCGAAAAAACTCCCGGTGTTGCGTCAGCAATGTGGTTAGCCGTTAGCGTGATAAAAGGAAACAGAAATCAACTGACATACGTGACTGTGATAAACCGCTCTACCAAACAGCCGCTTCGTTTCTTTTTTTGTGTGTGTTCTAGCTGTATTTGAACATGCTAGATTAACAAAAGAGGTTACCGTCGTTTCCACAGTAACGCTGTCCCATGATTCATCCTTCACGTCGACGAGGGTGGTTTCATCAGGCTGGTCGAGCAGCAGTTCCCAAGTTACGACCTACGCTGTAACCGCCGTGGAGCGAAATGCGGACACAGACCTGGGTTCAGCCCCTCGAGGTCCGGGAAGTGTTTTTCATGTCCAAGAACTGAACTGGCTACCCGGTATGCACATCTCGCGAGAGTGGAATTTAATAACTTCGCGGGCTCGCGAGCAGATGACGCTCTATGGTGACGTTGGCGCTGACGGTATTACGCATAGACATTAATACGTATATATTAATGACTATGGTATTACGTCGTTTTTCATCGCTGATTTAAACGAAACAAAATTAAGTACTGAAACGTTAACATTTTTTATTAAAACAATAATATATATTATTTTCAAAGGTTCTTCAACAAAGTGTTAGCTTAAGAATGTTCATCATTACACAACCTGCCTTATTTAACTTTTACATTTTCTCCCCGCAAGAGAATTGTTTTTCATTTGAATTGTACAGTATTTACGTTACATTAAAGGTGGAACGTTTCATTAAGAGTTTGGAAATGATTGTGTCAACATGGAAAAATCTGTGATTTTCAAAAGAGGTGCAAGTATTGAGAACCATTGCAAGTTTTTTGGACTCACGTTAAAAAAAATTAGTATTTTCACTGGTGTAAAAAATATAAAAGATTATATATTATCCATGAAAAACGTTCATAGCCTGGAACTAGACTTTTCCTTTTTTCTCGTCTATTTTATTTAGAAATCCATAAATTATGGCAAATTATTTGGCAGTAGGAAGTCAAACACTGATTACTTTTTTTTTTTACTTTTATCAAAGTAAAAACAACCTAAATAAATAAATAGAGCAAACTTTTTAAATTATTGCTTACATGTAAAATATAATTTAATATCTTTTGTACTTTAAATCCATCTTATTGCCTGCTGGAGGGTTAAAATCTCACCAAATAGTTTTGGAAATTCATGTGAAGATTATATAATCCTGTGATAAATAAATCCCTACTGTTCTCTTAAGCTTCTTCAATCGATAAGGCAGAAGCAGGACTGTTCAATGTTCCTGAGATTAACCAGCTCATAAAATGAGTAAACATTCATTTTAATAACAAAGTAGTTTTTGTGTTTATTTATTGTATTGTGTTGGAAATCCCATTTTGTTTTTAATATAGCACGTAGCCTTATTTTATCTTTACTACATGCTGGATGAATTTGATATAAAAATTTATGCTATTTTTGCATTTTTTACTCTTCTCAAATCTCTGCTTCTAATAACCAAATAAAAAAGTCAAGAATCTTTGCAATAAATCACAGCTGTAATCTTTTGTTGGCTCCTTCACTCTGTCAATGTAATAATAAAACCGCTTACATTTAAAAATACAAAAAAAAGAAAGACTTGTAGCTATGAATGTTTTTATTTTTAAATACAAAAAGTCCAAAGCAAAAAAAAAAAAAAAAGACCACAACAGATTGATACAAAAAGGCACAATCAATTACTTAAAAATCACAGTGTGCCATGAAAAAAAAAACCTCTTCCTTTTACTCTAATGTTCCAAATAATGTATTTTCCTGATACGACTTCAATGTGTTCTACACTTCCCGTGGCAGTATAATGGCTTGGCATGAGGAGCAGTGCTGAGGTCATCTTCCCTGTAGCGTCTAAATGAAGGCCTGAAGGACAAAGAAATTGTCTTAAAAATAGAAGACCTACAAAAACATAGCAAAGAGTATTAAAGCTACTTCACAGATATACTAATCACACATGTGATTGTGCTGCATATGTATGGCCCTGCTTACCAAAGAAGAGGGTCATTTCACAAGAAGGAGCAGACCTTCTGCGGCCTGAAGGGGTTGGTGCTGGAGGACACTCCGGTGAGCAGAGGGTCCTGCAAGGCATTCTGCAAGCAAAACTGCTGCAGTTCCACAGCTGCCTGAGAAACCTGGCAAACAAAGAGGACCCAGGTGTTTCATGGAAACATACATGTACTGCCATTAAATAGAACTATCCCATTCAATAATAATAATAATAATAAAGTACATTTAAAAGTAGGAATAATAGATTTGAGTCTTATAGCTGGATACCAATGAGTTAAACTGTACAAATACTGAAAGCCCTTTTTTACCTCTTGGGTGGAGTTGTATTAGTCGGACAAATACTGCATCACTAAAAATAGCCGAGTGTCATTTAAGCTTGTAATTGAAAACCTGTTGCATCAGTTTGAATGCAAGCCAACTGGAATGGTAAAAACAGATCATCGCTCACTACATGGGCCTGGTGCTTTAGGAATGTAGAAATGCAGCATTCGTTATTGTCAGGAATCATTAAAAGTATTCACGATATATTTTCCCCATTAGTGTCTGATGCAATCCTATTGTAGTGGACTGTTTGGATTTAATAAGTTCTCATCAATATAATGCAACGGCTTGATCAACATTTTATCAAAGACCAAATATTTAATGTTTTTAACTAAATGAAAGGGAGAGCCTGTTTACTAAGCTCTAACAAAATGTTACACTTGTACAATTTATTACCAATCTTATTTTAACTCTTGCTGTCTTCTTACTCTTTAACATTACAATTTTAAACTTCAGTAACGTGTTTTTTTCCGCATATTTATTAAAACTATCAACACATTCTCACATTTGGAGACAAATCTGTGAAGAAAAAAAAAAAAAAAAAAGAGTTCCTCCGTCTCCTTCCTGTGGTTTTAATGCCATCTTTAGAAATGGACCACTCATCAGAAACAACCGATCAAAACCAGGAGATATGTCTTGGTGTCAAGTGACACCTTTAATAAATATGGAAAACATACATACCATATATATATATATATATATATACATATATATATATATATATATATATAAGTTACCTGCTGCAGCTTTAAGAGGTGGGGCATGCTAATTACTTCTGTGAGGTATTGAGAATGCAAAGAACACTATGTGACAGAGGCGTGGTGCTGACAGATGGAAATACTGTGCATGACTAATGTAAAGGACTATAACCAGTGTCTCATTTATAGTGCCTCAATAGATATAGACAGTCAACGACAGTGATGCCACAGTCATTAAAACAATGACTGGTATTTTTTTGGTCTTGATTTTCAAATGAAATTCAAAATTAATTTCCTCAGCGCATCAGTCAAGTCCTTTTTCTACTCGCCCTTGAATTAAGTTTGCTGAACAATCCTCTCAGGGATCTGAATATTTGTGTTCCTTGTGCACCTTTTTTTTAACCACATTTTTTCCTTCAATATGTTTTCATAAAGCATTCTAAACAGCTAGCTTCTTCAGCAATCTTTTTTTGTTTGTTTTTGGAGTGACTGTCTATGGTACAACAAGATTGAGTCATAGCTTACTATTCAAAGCTCCCAGTTACTATTTTTCCCAAGACGTCTTAAACGTTTTCTATTATTTTTATTTTCCTGGTTCTTTTGCCTCAGTGAACCATGAAATAAGTCATGCATTGTAAAACTAGAAATGTTTAGGATAGGTTATGTTCGGGAACATACTGAGGTGTTGCTGCACACACCCATGAAATAAATGCTATACAAGTGCAAACATTTGTATATATACACATATATATATATATATATACACACACACAATACCCTACAACATGCTTAAATTTACCTACACATTTGCCACAAATTGTAAATCAATATTTAAATGATTTCTTGAACTGTAGCATTTTCAGACCCCCCTGCTTAGAAAGAAAAAAACAATATCTTAACCAGAGTCTAAATTTACCAGGGTGGACATGTACCCCTACTACATTAACTTCTGCAAAGATCATAGTCCATTAATAGAAATAAGTAACACATATTGTCACTATTAAACTTTTATGGCCAACTAAGAGAGATCCCTTGTATTTAGTATTAGGCAAGTTAAAGATTTATGGTCAAAACTTGAGTGGTTTTTCTAAAAAGAAGCAGCATTCCAATTCTATGCACCACAAATTTGGAACAAACTTCCATAAAACTGTAAAACAGCTGAAACACTGGGTGCCTTTAAATCTCAAATTAAAACCATCCTGTTTAGAGTTGGTTATGGGTAAATTGCAGGTTTTAATGTCTTAGGTTTGAGTATCTTTGTATCTTTTTTAAAAAAATTCTCTCGTTTAAGGCCTTGTCAAATGGCGGTTTGACTAAAGTAGTGTTTAAGTTATGAAAGTTAGTCTTTGTTGGACAGAGATTTAACTAAAGGCTATAAAGCAGGGGTCCCCAAACTTTTCCCTTCTCTGGTGGGGGGCCGGAGTCAGTTTGTAACAGAAAAAGTGTGACGATTGCAGGAGTGCCTAAATGTAAAAATATATTGTTTTCCAGAAAGCACAATCAAATAACCCTCTCTGGGTTATTCGCAGAAAAAAAAATCCAGGAAATAACACTATTTATGAAATAAATACCCTATTTTCTGGACTATAAGCCAGACCGGAGCCACAGATATCTCTGCCGCTCCAGATTTTCCACAGCGATGCAGCAGAGGGGGCACCCAAAATTTGAGTCATAACAGGTTAATTTAATATCACATTTATTACGGTTGAAAAAGAAAAAGTTGCCAAGTTTAGATTTAACTGAAATGATTACGGTAGTTTCCGAACTGTAACTGTAAAAGTGCTGATCCTTTGTGTCTGCTATTAAAACCTAATTCCGTTTTAATGGGCGCTTTCTTCTTTTATTTCCAATTTTGACTTCCAGTTCCTACTAAAGAGCCCCCTGGTGGTTGAAGAAAAATCCATATATAAACCGCACTGGGCTATAAGCTTGATGGTTCGAAGCTTAGGAAAAAAGTAGCGGCTTATAGTCTGGAAAATACGGTATGAAAAAAAATCTAAATGCTTTCTGGTATTGTTCAGGGGGCCAGACCAAATGTGGAGGCGGCTGTAGTTTGGGGACCACTGGTATAAAGGCTAGAGTCCTTGTTAAACAGATGTTTTTACCTTTTCAATTATTACTAAAACTGAGGTTTGAGAATCCTTGTTAAACAGTGTTTTAACTAAAACTCTTAAAAATCTGTTTTTCTTTATTTTAAATTTCTTTTATTTTTCCCCACACTGTTTATTTAATGCTACTTACCGTTTTTATTTTAATTATGTAAACCACTTACGCACTTTGAAATGCCTTGCTGCTGAAATGTGCTATACAGATAAAATTTGATTGATTAATTATACGCGCTGTATTTTTCCCCTCCTACCAGTCAAGACGCGTCAGGAACTCCTGACACTACAAACGGCTACCCTCAACATCACCCGTTCAAAAATAAATCAACATTCCTTACATTTCAACTCCAAGCAAAATTACCTCCTTATGCCTGTTGATCATGGCCTACATATGCGGCCGTTAGCTTCAAGCTCTAGCTAGTGCTAGCGGACGGGCTAGCTAGTGTAACGGGCTACACTTCAAGATATTCGCCACAAAACAAAAAAAAAAAAAAAACGGCGAAACTCCTGCTCACCTTCACTCTGTTTATGCTCGCCTCGAAGCGAAGCTGCTGTACCGCCTTTTTCATAGTGGTCAAGTTAGACGAGCTGGACATTCTCTGTGTGTTTGTACGTTTTCTTTTCCTCAAAGCAGAACGAGAGCAGCGACTCTTGCGGCGGCGATGCTCTGACAAAAAGCAAAAGATGGGAACATCCGGATTCCGGTTGTTTTTACTGCTGCCGTTTTAAGACGCCAGCAGGGGGCGCCAAAGTACAGAGAAAATGAAACGTTTGGAAAAGAAAAGCTTTATTGTGGCAGATGTATAAATTATACTTTCATGTACCATTTCATTAAAACCTAGAATTTACAGACTTTGCATTTCAAAATTATATGCATTTAAATCACTATATACATAAATATATCTTACCATCTAAAATGTCAGTGCTGATCAGTTTGTGAAATAAAAAGGATCTTTATAAAGTGCTTATTTAATCAGCTTTGTTGAATGATCCATCATCCATGTAGCTATAGAAAATTAGTTCATCACTTGTATGAGGGCAAATAAGTCGATGCTAGTGTTCAGAATAGGGAACGGGGTGGGGAAGGCACCAGTGACACCTGATTAAGTGACACTGTGATCTTCACCTAAAGTAAAAATACTCATTTCACCAGCACAAGCTTGGAGATTAGACTTAATCTGAGGGTGTCCATCTTCTACGGTACTCGTCTCAAGCCAGCGTCCCCGATTTGAATGTTTGGAGCAACTGAAATTAGAAGAGACCGGTGAGATTACGTAGTAATTTGTGATTCAGCAAGAGAGCTTAAGGAAACAAAGTACTAATAAAATGATAAGCACAAGCACCTGCTGTCTGATAGGAGGCGGAGAGCCCTGTAAAGTTCAGTTGTTGATGGCACGGGAGAACTTCGTGAAGGTTTGGGAGTGGAGAATGTAGTGTAGGTTGGTGACTTGGACCGCTTTGCTTTTGCAGAAGACATCCTAACCTCTGGTTCGCTTCCTGCCATGTAAGAAATATGAGCAAAAAAACAAAAGAAGAAATCCTTAATGACAGATTCGTAGACTTAAGGTTACAGCAGGACAAATTCACCGGAACTTATAATTGGGATACTATTGCCAAAGATTTGGATAAAAACACTCAACACTTTATCCTTACTCTACATGAGCTTTAGGATCTCAGCTACTAAACTACAAATTGAGTTGATCATCATGAGTTATTAGACCCCACTCAAATTACCTAATATTTTAATGACATGTAGACCACGAATGCATGGCAATTGAAATAACATGGGAAGTGAATTATCACCGAATCCACAGTTATTTGCTACTGTGATATTATAATGGCTGCTGCATTCCAATAAGATGTGCAGCTCTACTCGAGATACAATCTTACCAAAGCTCACAAGATCTGGATCAAATCATGAACAGAATCAAAACAGCATTTGTTCATGTTTCCTCCTGTCCCATCATGTTTACATTAATGGTCAACATCCAATGAGGCAACTTGGGTCTTTGCTAGAATCTGTGCATACCTCTCAAATCTTTGGAAACTTAACTTGACAATGGATAGTCTCGGTGAAGCTGCATTGGCCCTGATGAGACTGAAATCTGCCGTAAATGTTTCCCTTTGAGAAATTATGAACTCTCATGTTTTATTAAACTCTTTAGTGAACAGAAATACCTTCAAGACCACTCCTAAAATCTTTCCTTTCTGGCATTCTGTTAAAACCCCCAAAATACCAAAGACCAAGTTCAAAGTAAAACATGTGCTTGTATAGACATGCTCAGACTTGCTAGAGATCCCTTAAATAATTTAATTTAATTAAAAGCACCTAGGTGTTGCTCAACTTATTCAAACATTAAGGGCGTGCTTAGCTACTTGCCTCTTTTGCCAAAGTGCAAGTTATTTTTGACATATACGGCATTATCATAACTACTGAAGGTGACATAGTTACTTGATCGTGGTATGAAGTGGCACTAGGTGTCTGGAATATACTTTTTAACTAGCAAGTCACAACTAAAAGACACAAGCAAATACAAAGACATCTGGGTCAAAACATCCAAGTCAGCGTAAAACAAGAGTTTTAAAACAAGAGTTTTAAATTATGCATGCTAGATTTTGTTATTTAAACTATAAAACATGAAGTGTACTCAGTTGTTCAGATATTTTTATGCACTTTACCATACTTATAACCTGTATGGAGCAGACAATAATCACTTTATATAGAAAATCTTACTTTGTTAAATGATTGTATCCATGACCGTTTTTTTTTTTCCCAAAATAACATGTTTATTAAATAGACTTACTAACTGATAAGGCACTTTGACCATCTGATGAGGAATATCTCCTGCGATTTGTAAATGGCGTTGAGTTTAAAAATTGATTCTTGAGCCATGCAGCACGGTCTTCCTCAAAAGACATTTTCTGAGGAATACAAAATATTTTTTATATTAAAAAAAAAGTAATTCCACCACTTAAAAGTTAAAATAGCGTACGATAGCACATACTTCTCGCCCTAATCGAATAGCAGCCTCAGTAAAGTTTTTTCTTTCCTTCTCAAAGTTTTTCTTCTGCTCCTCAAAGAGTTTCCATTCTTCTTTGAGACGCTCCTTCTCCTCTAGGGTGTAGCAATCGTTAAGGAGAGCTGCTGTCTCATCATCAAATGATGCGTTTAGTTGTTGCTAACAAAAAACGTTAATAAAAAAAAAAGTAAACATTAAACCTTAACAGAATTGATCTTGCATTTAAACTAGCCAATACTGACCTGGAGAAGTTGCTGCTGTGCGTGAATGAACTCCCTGCACTGCTGGACTTCCTGCCTCATTCTCTCCATCTCATCCTCGTGAGTTTCCAAAGGTATAGTGTCTTTGTTGGACTCCATCTGATTCTGCACCTGTGAGGCTAAGAAAACAGAAAACCAATTATTCAAAATTTCCTTCCTAGCATGAAGCATTTGCCATCCTTAGAAAGCAGGGTTGTGAACATTTATATTTAATCTGATACGATTTCACCCTCAGCCTGGCCAGCAACAGAATTTAACATTTTTATATCACAACCTATTCATGTGTTAAGAGTTGAAGTCCAGCGCTAAATGAGAATATCTGACAAGACTTGAGGATCTGATCTTAAGTTATTATTCAAAGAATGAGTTAAAAAAAACAATCATTGCTGTAAAAAAAAAAGCTGTAAGAATATCACAAAAGACTAGAGGCTGAGACGCAGAGAAATTTGGTGTTTGAAAAGCATCGACTCGACAAGAGATGAACTCAAATACACATTTTTTATATAAAATTTGTAACAATCTATCCATTTATCTCATTTGAAAACAGTGCACTACTTTGTGCTTGTCAAAAATACATTGTAACTCATGGTTGTTGCTTTAAAGTTTCATGGTCACATCTTTTTCACATCTTAAAACAAAAGCGAGGCAAAGTAAATCAAAATATGGTGAAAAAAAGACTAAGCAGTATCGAGAAAATGATACAGCAACACGTGTACCTTGGTCTAATTTCTCTACATGGTTTCTCAGTTTCCTCCACTGCTGGCGGATGCTGTTGAGGAGTTGCTCCCTGGCAAGTTCACAAGAGTCCAAGGCTCCCCTGCTTGCGTTTCCTGCTTTCTCTTCATCCGACTCAACCTTGAATAAAACAAAGCAAACCAGATGAAACCAGACACTAGCATTGATTTAGTCTTTGAGAAATTAGTAAAAAAATAGTAAAAATCAGACGCTTACATACACTGCATAAAAAAACAAAACAAAACAAAAAAAACTGGTGTGCTTTTCAACCTAGAAGGCATCATGAAGGAAGGAAGTGTGGTAATATAGAAGCAATATTTAAAGCTCAGGTAGAAATGGGTCTTCCAGATGAACAAATGGACCAAATTATGCTGCAAACTTAGTTAGAAGTGTCTTAAGTCAATGTTTCTGAAAAATCACAAAGCCCTGATATCACTCAAATGAAGATGTGTAAAAGTAGAGTAAGCCTATAATCCTGACATGGTCACACCTGTTCTACCAGGTGAAATGGGTTCTACAAATGTTTGTTTTACAAACCTGTTCCTGGCTGTCATCAGCAGCGGTGTCTCCGCTGGTGGACTGCTGCCGTGGAGACAGAATGTGCATCATCTCCTTCTTCATCTGCTGGAGGACTTTTTTAAGCTCAGCATTTTCCAAAATCAAAGCCTTCCGACTCATCTCGTAGTCTCCGAGCAACGTTTTATACATCTCACTCTCATGGCTGTAGAATGACAGTCGTGCATGCAATTAGGCTGCAGATGTCCCACAAATAAAGCGGTCATTGGGGAGTTGGTTTGTACGATACCTCGCTGACAATTTTGCCGTCTTCCACAAACTCCGTTTTCCATCTGATCGCCCCAAGCTATTCAGGACATCAATAGCTATGACGAAAATAAAAATAAAGCACTAATTGTTCCTGGATTTAAAAAGTTTTGACACACAATTCCTTAGAGATTTGCAGATTTACCTAGCTTCCTTTCTTTTCTGTCAACCAATAGCTGACCGAGGCGTTCCTTCAGTTTTGCAGCTTCCCTCTCTTTTCTCTTGGCATCATGACTATATTGAGAGGCACGACTAGCAATAATGCTTTGGAGCTTCTGAACCTGTTGAGATTTGAGGAGACTTATTACTCAGGCTTTCATTATTAAAAGCAAGTCATAATGTTTCACAGTACCTCCTCTTTTTCAGTCTTTAGGCAGCTCTGGAGAGTTTTTATTTTTAGTTGAAGCTGCCTCTCTGTCTCATGCAGTCCCGACTTCTCCCTCATCGACAGCTCCAACTGATCCTGAAGAAAAATCAGAAACAAAACAACAAGTTTAATACCACAAGAGCTATTACTCAAGTCAAAAGCCTCCGCCCTAAAACTGGTTTGTGCAATTGGAAAATTAAGCAGTTGCTCCAACTAAACAATAGACAAGTTGCTCACAAAACGGTTTTACTCGAGGCCAAACTGAACTGTCAACTCTGAATGACCTTGACCGAGTCCCTGAACATCTGGTGTCTTAGCTCAGTGGATAAATAAACAAAACCACATTTCCAACAAGTGGATCAGGTCTAATAAACCCAATTGAGCTCCTTAGTTCTGGTTCTGCCTTTCAGTCCATCAACTTATTACTCCGACTCGACACTCAGAAACATGTTCACCATGTCTCAAAAAGCCATTACAAAAAAAAAAAAAAAATCTACAATTTCCCCCCCTCAAACATTTTTAGAATAAGACACCTAACAAATGAATCAATGGCTAGAGATGATGTCAAATGCAAAACCAAAAAGCGTTTAAGCCATCAGTATGTTGTGACTGATTGTGAATAATTATAAGGTCACTTCAAATCTGTGTATGCCATGCAAAAGGTCAAATTAATGGAGGTTCCATACATACTTGCCTTTAGTCTGGAATTGCTTATCTGAATATGCTCCAAGGTGCTCAGCTTCTTCAGCCGTTCCTTCTCCATCTCCTCTAAAGCGCACATATTTCGTTTATGAATTTGGAGCAATTCATATATGGCATTTAGAACTGGCACCGATTTGAGACTCGCTCCCTCTGATGAACTGGCCTCAATACACATGGAGAGACCGAGAACGGCAAGCTCCTGTGAAGATAAACGAGTTCTTGAATGCATCATTAAATGATCGATCGTTTGTTTCATAAATTAGTGTTCACAGGTCAAGCTTTGTTGGGAGGCCTCAACTAAACTTATCTTTAAAACAAACCAAACAGAAAAAAAAGACAGTTGAACCAGTTTGTCTCAGATTAAGAATTTCTTATTAAATTGTAGTTTATATTGGACCATATTAATGATGATGGAACAACACCAGTTTTTATATTGTTTATCATTTCACAATATATATATATATATTTGCAGTTTATTGCAAAACATTTTCCATGGACTTACATTTCAAGTATTTTGAGGCCTAATACCATTTAAAAGGTCTGATCAAGTTGGATGAAATGCATTTGTATTCCTAAATACTGTGTGAAAATGTGCAATAGCTTACTTTTGCCTTTTATTGGTAGTGAATTGTGTTAAGTCTTACCCCATCTACCAGATTTTTAAGAAAAACATTTTGTAACTTTCAGTTAAATTTTGACACTTTGAAACTGGTTTGTCACCTTCAAAATGAGAAATTCCCTCTTTGTGGGATCTTAATGTTAATTGAACCTTAATCACAAAACACACTGAACCCTGACATTTTCATACCTGATTCAGGTATGAAATGCTCTGAGGAACATTATCTTCAGTGCAAAATGCACTTATTACACTGTAGGAGCTTCTGGACAAGGGCAAAGAGTACAACGGCACATGATTATGTCTTGAGGGAGATATTGTCACATGTGATATGCTCGAGATCTCAGGGCCTTCTGAAAACAGAAAGAAAACAGAGAAATCGTTAGTACACTGCATCTATTGTGCCTTCTCCCATTGAGTAGCTTGAACTGGGTTGATTCTATAAATAAGAACAAAAATGTGGGTCACCTAAAGCAGAACACTAAAAAAAAAAAAGAACAGCCAAATGGGCCTGTCTATTCCTGAAATACTGCAGCACGTTAAAGAAACTTACCCATATATGCATTAGCTGCCCTCCACTCCTCCATTGCACAGAAACGTTGGGACCGGAGGACGTGAGGTCATGAGTTATCAGCCCTGAGATAGATGAGCAGTCAGGCGGTCGATCAAAATATCTCACTGGACCAGAGCCCTACAAAACAGCATCAAACAATGAGACGGACCAGCAATAATCTGTGCCGATGCTTCAGCCACACAGGATTATCCGACAGATTTCCCTTTGAAGGGGGTTTTATACTCAGATTGGAGTACAATCTCATGTCAGCCCTTGTTGTTATTTAAATGGCAAAGGGGTAGGTTGATTTTATTCTCAAGAGAGCGTTTAGATCAGGCATAGCATAACCTCTTGCCCAACAATGTTGATCCATAGTTGCCAAAAGAGCCTCAACAAGGGGGGAATCTGACCACAGCCACTCCCAATTGTTTACAGCGACAGTTAGCAGTAAGTCCTTTAAGTCATCCAACTTGCAAGATGCGCTCTACTTGTCCACAAAGTCCCATAAGTGCTCAAATAAAAGAGAAAACGAGAGGCCAAGTCAACGCCTCAAACTCTCTGTTCCTCTAAGCATTCCTGAACAACAATCTCTTTGTGAAAAAGTGTGCACATTCTTCTTTGTGTCCAACAAGGCCACAACCATCACAGAATACAGTTTCCATGAGAGACCATTTACAGTTTCCTTAGGTAGGTGGAACGTGTCAAAGTAACCAACACACAGGGCTGGACAATGTCACTAATAGTTTTACATATCTGAAATACAGCCGCACTAGCGGAGCCACCTTTCCAGTGCACAGTTTTTACTCCATGCCACTTTTTATTTTTAAGAAGTTATGAAGAAGCATGATAGCAAAACCTCAACCTCCTGCTGCAAAAGTTACTCAACTTTCAGGTTGTTGCTTGGTAACCAAAGACAGTGATTTAGTTGAAGCCACTCACCTTGCTTAGCTCACTGTGAGAAGTTGGGTGGCTAAAACATTTCCTCTGCCTACATCTCCCAGAATCTTGTGCATCTCTGGGTCAGAGTTCAGTAAATATTCACTATATTGGATAACATGTCTGTTAAAATACATATCGTTATTGATTTACTGTCCATCCATGTGTATGGTTGCTTCTTTGGAACATCTTAAGGTTTCCTTGCAAAACCTGAACCCAAACATCACACTGCTTCTGCTGGCTTACCCTACCTGCCATAGTACAGCTTGGTGTAATGTGATCCCCAGAGAGCAAAGCATGCACAATTTAAGGTAAAATCTTAATAATGGGGCAAAAATAGATAAATCTTGAGCCTAGATAATAATCAACCAGATCTGTTTACTTGGTTTTTGTAGGTCCAAGACTGAAGAATGGGAAGCAGAAAACTTTCTCAAAACTTTTCTCAATAATAACACAACCTTGAAAACGTGTTTACTCTCCGTCTTTGCATCCCTCCCACTAACAGGAGTCATGCTGGAGAGATGATCAGTTTTTCATTTCTCCATTAGAGGTTTTAGTTATGCTTAATCAGTTTAAAAACTAGTCAGAAGTGGAACATGCGAGTTAATTTAAAAATTATTTTAAACGTGATATTAAACTTTCAGACCTTCGGGCTAATAATTACAAAAAAAAATAAAAAAATACTCTGGAAATGTAGGGTGAGCCAGAGAGACACGACCACAGCAATTCCCATTGGTTTACAGCGACAAATGCACATTGTGCGAGTGTCAACAAACGAGAAAACACGCATTGGTGTTCAGGAACGCAAAGAAAATTGACTGACAATAGTGTAAGGGCTGCTCAAATTACTGGCTTTCTTATCAAGCTGAGCCAGAAAACACACACAAACACAGAAATTAACAAGTTAACTTGACTAAACTACGAGGTAAGCACGTGTAGTCGGTTAACAGTAATGAGCTAGCAAGGTTATTCATAATTAAAAAAGCAACGTCATCATTTCACCTAACTTTAGATTTGAGCGGTTATGTATTGCTGGTAGTTAACGTCCCCCTTTCAACAAGTCGGTTTGTTCGTTCGGTGCTAATATCATAAACACAGTCACTCATGTAGGGCGTGAAATAGGTCAACTAACCTTCCCAAGTTTGGTGGTGAGGCTTTGATTAACGAGACCTTATTTCATTTAAAAAAAATGTAAAAACCTGCAGCTTTGAAACTGAGTTCAGTCTACAGTCTGTTAGAAGCGTTAAACAACATACAAACACTACCTTAACTCGGCCAACGGGAGATAACGACCGACAGGTTCCACTTTGGCTTCAGCAGCTGCTGTGTGGGTTTTTTTTTCCTCTCTCTCTCTCTCTCTCTCTCTTTTGAAGACTATGGTGTTGGTGTCGTCCAACTAAACTGCTTTCTTATTGGAGGAAACGTAGTTAAGCAACCAGTGTGCCAGGCGTACATTGGACAAACATGAATGATTATGCAGATGAAAATGCTGTCAGGTGTCTAAAAGAAGAAATGTACAACAATGCCCCCTAGTGGTGACAGGAGATAGTCGCCACCTTTGGTATAATGCTGTGTTGTATAATAACATCATATTACAGCACAAACATTCACGGACAATCTGGTGCTCCAAAGAAGCCCCATACAGATATAGTAGTCTGGGGCTTCTTTGAAGGTATAGTCTTAAGTCTATGTAGATATAGTCTTAGATAAGTCTTTATATCTAAACCACCTTACATATAAAAATGTATATCTAATAATATTTTCTACGTACAGTACATATTATCTTCATTTAGGCCACTAAATGAAGGCCAGTCTATAATCCTGCCAGGATAACAGGTACAGACAAAGGATGGCTGGATGATCTCCATTTAATCCCTATGTGTGCTTCCAAGAACTGCAATGCCCCCCTGTGGTGATGGGGTAAATGTCACATTTAGTGTATCCACTGTACAAAATGACAGCACACAGATTAATAAATGCATGAGTATTATTTATTTATAGTATTATTATTTATACATCAAACTATGGAGAAAATTTGTTTCAACATTGTATACTCAGTATCAGATGCCAATAAAATGCCTTGAGACCAGTGTTGTATAAAGTACTGAAATCTCAGAGTCAAGTAAAAGTATAAGTTCCTCTCCAAAATATGACTTTGGTAAAAGTCCAAGTCACTGACTGAAATGTTACTTGAGTTAAAGTCTTAAAGTATCTGAATTTTCTGGTACTTAAGTATGTAAATTACTGTAAAAATGTATGTACTCAAGTAATGTAATGAAAAGTATAAGTAAAAAGTAAATAAAGGCAAATGCAGTTTAATGACACTTTTTTATATATTGGTAAACTTGTTAAATACACTTAAAGTAATGTACACAACCAAATGCAGGCAAAATTAAACCTGCTAATAGATAAACCTGCAGGCATCATTTGTTTAAGAAAATTAGGTGCTTTACCTACAAGGTTAACTTAACCTGCTTTACAACTGAACCAGCTTCTTAGTTTCCCCTCCAGGAAAAAAAATACAAAGTTTTTGTAAGCCTTAAGTTTTCCCTTCTAGTAAGGTCAATGCTGAAAATGAGAAAAATAAATAGTCAGTACAGAAAATGTGGCCAACATGAAGAAAAAAAGCCGTTACGATTACTCTACTTCTCAAACTATTGGTGCAACAACTGGTCATTATGTGGCATTAGGGACATGTGGCGAGACTTGCTTTATGTTTAATGGGAGAAGTGAAACAGGTGTTTCCTATTGGTGGTGATGAACAAGCCCAGGCAAGTAGCTACCGACTTTGTTGCAGTCAATCAATAGGTGGGGTCAAAACACGAGCGTTTCTCTCTCTTGCTTTTTTGTAACGAGTAACTAAACCACACATTGAAAATGTATTGGAGTAAAAGTATGCAATGAAGTTCGGAAATATAGTGAAGTAAAAGTGAAAGTTATCAAAAATGTTGTAAGCCTTCTCAAGTTCCACAAAACACATATTAACTGTCCAACCAATCTAATGATCCCCTCAGCCAAAGTCACATTGCTTGCTCTTGAATCAGACGTATGACAATCAGTCAGAGCTTTCTTCCTAAAACCCAAGAGTGAATTTTACCACGTAGGTAAAGAAGTGGTTACACTTCTTAGCATGTCCAGGTCCTGCTTCTTAAAAACAGGACCAGGACCTTACTAGATGACTCTGGTCATCTAGTAATTATAAATTAGAGAAAGGCCACTTTAATCCAACATCTAAATAATCCCTCTAGCTATAACGTATTAAAACATCTCTTGCAACATCTCTCAGGGACACAGTATAAATGTTGAAAATATCTATAAGGGGTTGGATCAGAGTTTCCCGATGTCTTATTTGGTCCCAAAAAAGTTGTTAGACCTCAGCCCCTAACTAGACATGATGAGGTTAAAGACAACAGAGAGTGCTGGAAAAAAAAAACAGCGGCCAACATCGACTCAGATGTGAATTTTAACAACCTCAAAAATGTACAACTAAAATAAAGAGTACCATTTTTTTTTTAACATGGCAAAGACGACAAGCATTCTTTTACAATACGTTATTGTACTGGTTTCTAAACAGGTCTTTGTGCAACTAAACTAGGAAGCTATGGCTAATCTAGCAACTTCTCTTTTGCATTACATGGAAAAGAGACTATGCCCTAATGGCAGTTTGAAAAATACCTTCGGGCACTTTTATCACCGGCTACTGTCAAAGATATTTATATGCAACAACTTTATCCTCAAAGTTAACTCTATGTCCTTGCAGTTCTTTGAAGCCAGCCTCATGGAGAGAAACAGCAGTTTGAAGACTCCTCATCATATTGATATTGTCCAGATTCAGGCTGATCCTGGCCTTTTTCTATGAAGGCATGAAGCAGGGACGTCGGTTTGCTGTCTTTCTGGTAATGCTAACAAAAAAAGAAAAAAGAAAAACAGGAGCATGTCACATCAAAATAAGACAACCTTAGTATCATTGTACATTTACAGTCTATTTACAACATATCAGCAGGTACAACAGAAACAGACTTTGATGGTTTCGTAGGTGTCGGTGATGAGGGCGATGAACAGGCTGAGCACCATGTAGATGAAGAGAGACGTGAAGCTGTAGAGATAGATTCTGCTGAAAAGCCACACCATGTAGCTCTTGTCTCTCATATTAAGGAAGGTGCCAAACATGTCATCTCCGTTAATGAGAGAAAAGAGGCACTCTGTCACTTTGTCAAATGTTCGGAACTGAGAACAGAAACAATAAAATGGGTTTTGGATAATAACCTGGTGATTAATTGAGGATAAGGGCCATTCATCACACCAATAAAGTGAATTATTCCTACCTTGTCATGATAAGGTCCAAGAACAATCCAACCACAGAAGCAGTACCCGAGGTAGATCATGGCAGCGCAACAGCAAAACCGGATAACGTTAGGAAAGGCAGCCCTCAGGGTTAGGATTAGGATCTGAACGGAAGTGAGTTGTTTTCGGTTCTCTGTACAGAGTATGTTAACCAGAACTGAGGAGAAGGCTCTTACGTTGTATTTCTTGAAGTAACCAAGGTAGCGAATAACACCAATCCACACCAGCATGGTGGCTGTTCCAAGTAAGATGCTGCAGACATCATAGTTGGTCAGGAACTATAAAGTGAAAAGTTGCATTAAACGTTTGTGAGGCCCTCTTTGAAAGTTTCTAATAAATGCTCATGGTGTGTAACAATAAAATGAATGCAAACCTTGGTTTGTATTCCTATTTTTATCACTGACCCGATGATGGTTAGCATGTCACTGATGTTAATGAATATATACCAGCCATTCACAAACTCCATGCGTTCTGACCAAGTCACCAATTTATTGAAGTGTGTTTGGAAGAAAATTTTGAACTCCTGGATACAAGAAAACAGTACACGTTAGAAAGAAATAATAATAATAATAATATAATAATAATAATAATAATAAATAATAATAATAATAATAATAATAATAATAATGAGCTTGTCTTTTAATCTAATGCAATCCCCTCAAAACTTACTGCAGATTCTAGTAAAGATATGAAACATATATTTTTCATAACAAAATTGTGGTGCACTTACTGCTACCCCTACCATTTCCTATAAAAGAAACATAGCAAAAGTATTTTTGAAAATTATTATTTATCTTTTTAAATTGATCAAAGTGTCTAGAAATTTTAATTAGTAATCCTTAATATGCGTTACTTTGTGTATAAATAAGACTCATTTATTCAATCTGTCTTACCACCATCCCTCCTAATATGGTGCTAAACTTTGCTGGGACTTTAACTGTGAGTTTTGTTCAAATAACTCTAGGACTGAGCTTTATGGCAGCAAACATTGCAGGTAGGTCGACTTTCTTTAACTTACAAACTGGAGTTGAATGCCCTTGACAATTGATCGCGTGCAGAGAATGAGGGAGGCAAAACAGGCGAAGATGACCAAAGAATCAAACATCAAGACGAGGTAATCAATTTTCCCAGCTGCAAAACCAGAGTCACAGTTTTCAGGTAATTTATTCCTACTTTATATATTATTCTGCATCCTAAATAAGCAATGCATGGATTTTATTTCATAAGTTGTGGGTAAAAACTTACAGGCATCTGTCACATTGTAGTCCTTGCACTCATGAATTTCAACATCATTTTTGACACCCACTTTTATCTTTCCACTGTGTGCACAGTTATCAAATATGATCTGTGTGTGAGGAAAAATACTGAAAATTTTGATGCACTTCAAATGTGTGGGACAGGATTAAAAGTTGTATTAATTCACTAATTCAATCATTAATTCATAAAATGCAAATACAAAACACTAAAAATGCAAATGATTAAAAGTGATAAAGGATTAAAGAAGATTTTAAAAGATTAAGATGAATGTAAAATTCATTGCTTTGTCTGTAGATCGTTCTAGACGTCTAACATTTCCTATTTGATGGTATTTCAGTCATCAGATGTTCTCACCAACCTTTATGTGGAAGCCGTAGCAGTCTGGTAGCTCATGGTGCCGCACGGTCTGCAGATTGATGGTTTTCAGAGTGAAGTTGATGTTAACTGACACGAGCCTGAACAGACAGACATGCAATCAGCAGACATCACTGCTGTCAGCTGGTTTAACATCAGCTTTGCGTTTCCTACCTTTTGAAATCTACAGAGAAGTTGATGGTTTTTTCCAGATTAGTAGTGCCAAGAGACGTCGGCGGGAAAACGGAAATACACTCTAAAGAGGAGGAAGAATGTGTGTTTAAAGATATCATTAGCCAGCACAGCAGTGGAATGGAGATAAGAATTCAACACTAATTTAACTAACTAGGTTATTTCCTCTTTTTGTGTCACATGAAACTCCACATTATGATTATTTTCCAGACTTGACTTTGAGTCAGATTTTATAAAAAACACTCCACATGCCTGACCATTTTAAGGGAGATTGGCAAACAGCAATTGATAAAAGAAAGCATTTTGATGCTTGTTATATGTCATGTTAGGGACACAGCAAACAGAAGCATAAAACACCAGACTACTAAAGACCAGTACATATTTATTTGCTAGAAAGTCCCAATCAAAGACAAAGCTTGAAAATAGTTTTTCATATTCAGTCTGATTAAGCTTGAATTATCTTGCCAAGATTAGGGCAAAAATAATGCATGCAACACTTTCCAATTTTCCTTAGAAATCATTTTTCAAACTGTCAATCACGCTACTGCTACTTTTCAAATTACTTGCTACTTCATGTAGCAATTGGCATGCCATATAAAATCACTGCAAAATACTCCTTACTTGTGATTGTTGTGTGAAAACAGTGCTCTGGTTAGAATAAATCTGCAAGGTTCTAAATGTTCTGCATAAAAAAAGCCCGAACCTTCAGCAGGTCTGATTTCTGTACCTTCATCAATGTGTGGATCAATGTAGAAGCTGTCTCTCTCTGGATCAATGGTGATGTTTTTGTAAAGCAGTTGACAGACGGACAGCGGGGTGTACTTGCCATCAATCTTCCCATACGCAAGATGTTCTAGAGTCAGGTTCTGAAGATTGGTGTACTGAAAAAAGGAGTGGAGCACAATGTTAATGCAATGTTTCAACAAAAAAAAACAGCATTCTTTCCTATTCATTTACCGTGTCAATGACGTGGTAGATGTGATCATACAGGTCGGCTTTAGTATATAGAGCATAGTTTCCCTGCCAGTGGTCCTTAAATCCTTTCAGGAACAGATGTTCAAATGTCATTAGATTGTCCTCTTTGAATGTAGCCATCATTTCATTGCTCAGGCCAAACAAGACCAGCTGTAACAATGAGACAGCAAGATGAGCAATAAATCTATGCCAGTTTAATAAAACAACAAAACTAGAAAATATGTTATACCACCTGTGCTGTGATGATGACAATTTTCAATATTTGCAACATGAGTTTCCATGGTTTCCGACCCTTGGCTTGGTACTTCTCGCATGGATTCATAAAAAAGTACGTTAGCCTCCTTTTGAAATCCTCCACCGCCTTTGAATCCAGGGAGCGAGTGCTCCATCTGCTGTGTCCATTGGGCTTCTTCCCCTCTGACCTCTGGGTCAACAGCTGCTCAGATTCCTCCATTAAACTGGAGCGCACCAGATAAACCAGAGAAGTAGACCGCAAAGCACAGGGTACACTCTCAATTTCAAGGAACCCTGTTCAGCGACTCCAGTCATTCTGATGTTTATCTAACTGGTTTTACTACATATTATTGTCTTGGCAGAAGGTTTATGTTACGTCGTAAGAACATTTAACATATACTATTATTTGCAAGCATTTAGCGACAGATGTCTTATGTGTAATATAGTGTCAAGGTGGATCTTTGCAGCACAGAGAGAAACTCAAAGGAGAAAGCTAAAGAACACATTTTAAAAGTTTCTTTAAAAAACTAGCTGATTCATAAACTTACTGGTAAACGTACGTTTGACTTAAAACTTGTTGCAACAAGCAAAAAAAAGAGTGAAAGCTATGAAAACCAATTATGCTTGAAGTTGTGACTTATTTCTATGTATTTCTAACAGTGATAGCTAATAATATTACAAATCCATTAACATGTCTACAGAATAATTTGAATAAAACCATAAAGTTGACCTGCAATACCTGATGAGAACCAGCGATCCAGAGAGCAGTCTTCCACCCAGTGGGGGTTACGTGTGATTTTTAGAAAGCAGCTTGTTACAGTGCATCACAGCAGTCTTCACCGCAGTGACTGTCATTCCTCTGTGTTGTTCCAGTTTTTCCACAACAGAAAAAAAAAAAAAAATGTTTCCGGTGTCAGACGCAGCACAACCAGAAACTAACCAAGTACAGGTTGGGGAAATTTCTTAATTAAATAAAGCAATACCCCAAATCTAAACTATCAAAACATACTAAACACATTTTGAGATGTAAAAAAATAAAATAAAATAAAAAATTGTGCTATTTTAGTTTTTTTTCCACATTTTTTCTTTCGTTCCTTTTTTTGTTCTTTTCCTCTTTTCGCATCAATATTATTGGCCGTGAAAAACGGACAGTCATGATTTTCGGTCAGTCATCACTGTAACCAATAGGATGAATCTTCCACCAGTCACTATTTTTCATTTGGTTTAAATGGTTTTCTAACCAGGGGAGCAAAACCTGAGGAACAGTGAGGAGGCATAAACATAAATAAAGGTAACACTGAAGTTTCCCAATACTTGTTTGATTGTCCAGTCAATTAAGATGGGCTCTCTGTGCAATATTGCAAAACACTTTCCTATACTTAAGGTTTCTGGTTCACAGCTTAAGAGTTAACTCAATTTTAATGCCAGTTCTGATGATTTTTAAGAAGATATCTGGACTGTATTTCATCACTACTGAGTCCTGCAATGGACATTGAAAAAACAAATAAAAATAGTAAAAGTAAATGGACCCTGACTTAGTTTTGCAAGATCTCGCAAAAGTAGGTTGGGATCTTGCAAAAGTTTTAAGTTTTAAGTCAGAGTCCATTTTTAATGGTTTTTATTTTTTTCTTCTTGTCCATTGTGGAGCTTAGTACACCATTTTCAAAATCACACATATTTACTGAATAATTCTGCACTGAAAAAGAATATTTGGAACACCATGTTATTTGTCAAACCTTTAATTGTAAAGAAACACACACAAAAAAAAGCATTTCTTTGTTTTCTTGTCATTAAGGCCAATTTACTGTAGGTAAAGCGTAAAACCAAGACATATGGTGTAAGTCTTAATGTTTCTGATAATTTACGTAATTGTTTCATAGTTTTTGTCCCACGAGTGGCCATGTTACTGTGCAGTTGTGACTTATTTCTATGTATTTCTACCAGGGATAGTTAATTAAATGAAGAAGTGTCCCTGCTTCTTCAGCCTATAATGCACCAAAATTCAAAACCCACCACTGTCTGCCATACAACTGGTTTATGAACCACATATTCAAGGATAAAAAAAACACTATCTGATCCTTTTAAGTATTTAGGATACAGCAAATACAGTTCATATACAAAGATCTACAAGAAAGAAGGGCATTAATTATTCACATTGTGTTTTATGACTGTAGACATTTAGTGAAGCTACTGTGACATAATTTCTTGTTCACTTGCAGTAATGCACAGAAACAACAGGAAACACCTCTTCCATCAACTAAACTGCAGCTGCCATGTTTTCGCACCCAACAATTTCTGAAGAAATCACACCTCAAACATGAGAAGAAAAAAGACAAGGCTTCTGTTGATGACTCAGATTTTCTGAGTCTTTTACATAAAGGCTGGAATTTATGACATGATGTTAAATGCAACTATTGCATAATAAAAGTTTGTAGTTTGAACATTTTCTCTGGTTGTAATTTATAATTTATTTTCAGTAGTACAATTCATTTGGACAACATCTTTACATATCTTTTTGTGTTAAAATATTTAAATAAATGTATACCAAAAACAAACATTTCGTGGTGCCAGAATCCAAAGTACACAAACATTATAAGGCTAAATACTTTAATTTTTATTATAAAAACATGGACTGGAGTAGTTGTATCTAGGCATGGGCCCAGTACTGCTGTAAAAGTCTGTTGAGATTTTAAAAAGTTAGTTTGATAAACTGTTAAAAGTTCCCATCATACCATTCCTACATTGCAAATAAAATTCTTTTAATTCACTGCCAGAGAAACGGCAGGAGCAACCTGAGTTTTTAGTGACCGAGTAAAGCCAAACGTCGCTAAGGTTCAAGGAAGAAATAAGGACAGGAAGAATGATATAATGGAGTTAGGGAGGAATGACACAAGGAAAAAAGGAAGGAAATAAGGGAGGAAAGAAGCGTTAAGGGAAGGTGGGACACAAGGATGGAAAGAAAAAGAAATGGAAGGGACATAAAAAGGAAGGAAGAAACAGGAAAGAAAAAGAATAAACCAGGAGGGATAAAAAGACAAAGGAAATAAAGGACACAAGGATGTAAGAAAGTGAAAAAGTGGGATAAAAGAGAGGGGTGGAGGGAGCCAAGAACACAAAAATAAAATAAAGTAGGAGGGATACATAAGGGAAGAGGGAAAAGAAAACAAGGATGAAATGAAGGAAATAAGTTATTTAAAGGAAGGAGTGAGGAAACCAGGATACAAGGTTAAAAGAAAGGGGTGATTTAAATAAGGGAGTTTGAAAGGTGGAAAACAGGAAACAAGGAAGAAAGGAAGGAATGAAGGAGATACAGAAGGGAGGAAGGAGGATCAAAAGAACAGACAAAAGAATTTAATCTGAAAATACACATTTTCTTCCTTTTTCTATTTCCACAATTTTTTAGACCTGGAAAATACTGAGATCAAAATGCATATTTTTTTCTGATCGTGTAGGAACCCTGTGAGGTGTGAGAGCTGAAGAAATCCTATCAAGACATGACAAAAGTTCTCCTTTAATTCAAAATCCTTTTAATCTAGCACCAGACAAAGTGTTTGAGTGTATGAGGTTTTCAGGCTGCGAGTGCAGGGATTTGTTTCCCCACCCACTCCTGTTGCTGCTCACTGCCTTTAGCTGGAGGAAGGCTGCTTGCAAGAAAAGCCAGATTTGCCAGCTCTTAGATCGTCTAAGTGGCAATAAAACATGTCCAGTCATGGTGGGAAATCACTCTTTACAGTAACAATGATTTAAAACTGCACTCTTGTACGGAAGGGGAAACTGCAAAAAGGTGTAACATAAGCACTTGAAAACTACATCTAATTTTAGCAGGTGTTTATTCTACGTTTCTATCCAAGAGTATGTAAAATCAAAAGAACAAGTTAGAAATCATCAACATGTTACATTATGTTAGCAGCATATGATGGTAAAACTATTTGTTTACATCAAAGTACTTAAATCACATTATGAATTTCAAAATGTTTGAGTAGGTAGCATGATGAGAACCTCACAGCGGCCCATGCCTAGTGGTAACACGTAGCTTCGCATACATACATCATACATACATCATGTTCTGCCAAATGAAAGGCACGAGTAACAGGAAGAGACAATGGGTGTGCTTATTGAGTTAAACGGTCTGTCCCTGGATGAGAAGTGTCCTACAGAGAAGTGAACTGAGGGATGAGTGATGTTGGGGTGAGCGAGCGCGACCGGAGAGGCTGGAAATTGGGATCACCCCCACTGCTGGTGCACCCCGGCGATGTGGCGTCTAGGTTGGAGGGCGACTCTGCCATGACCTCGTCTGGCAGCGGAGGAGCCCCAGGGTCCCCCGGCTTGGGGAGACTGGAGGAGGTCGAGGAGGGCGCCACACCGAGGCTGGCCCCAGCCGTGGAGGGCAAGTCTCCGCACTTCTGTAACGAAGGCACGTTGAGAGAGCTGGCTAGGTCTGAAGTGGAAGGGCTTCGCTCCCCGTCTGGGTGGAACAGGAGGGTGGAGTTGTTTGAAAAGGTGCTGGGGAGGTCAGTGGTTGTGGTCAGAGTGCTGAAGCTGCTGTCGGAGGACGAACTGGAGGCCCCCGCAGCTGATTGACAGAGAATACGATAGAGAAGACGAGTGGTTAACGAACATTTCACACATTCGATCGATGCAAAAACCAACTCACCTCTGAGAGATTCGATCTTCTCGTTTTTTGCTTTTTGCACTTCGTCTGTGATTTTAGTGATGATGAAGTTTTGGGAGCGCATCTCCCGGATGGAGTCAATCAGAGCGTCCAGACCCCGAGGGTTCTCAGCCAGGATGTCCAGCAGCGTTGCCGTCCTCTTGGTCTGCGTGGTCCGGCAGCTTATCTCTTCCGCATCGTCCCGGGTCAGGATCCTCCGGGAACGCAGGTAGTCCAGGTGGCGGTCTGCTCTGATCTTGTCACAGAGGTAATGCCGCAGTCTGGTCAGCACCTGGGAACGCAAGAGGAATCATGTAATAACAATATCTAACAGCACCATTTTCAAAGCAGAACGATTCATAACTTTGCGTGGGATCTTAGTGGTCAACTCAGTATAAATCCAGCTGTTGTGTGAAGGCCCCAGAGATCTCAGGGAACATTTCTGAACTAACAGCATAAAGAAGATCAAGCAACACAGCAGACAGGTCAGGAAGAAAGAAGTGAAGGTTTAGCACTGTTACTCTATGAAACAATATCACAAGCTTTGAAAAGAGTGTTGCTCCGAAACCAACAGGCCAGGCAGAGAGGCATTAATCAGAGAATCAGCCAAAAGGCCCCTGATAACTCTAGAAGAACCACAGACAGGACAGTTGTTGGTTATGAACTTGATAAGTCTGGACTTTATGGAAGGGGAAAGTCATCGCTGAAAGATTTTTGTTTGTCGTTTCTAAATTGCCATGAGCTATAAAAGTAGACATGATAAACACACGGAAGAAGTTGTTCTGGTCAGATGAAATAAAAATGTAACCCTTTGGCTTCCATGTAACTGGGTGGGTGATTTTTAACTTTCATGTCCTCTCTTCCACCTTCTCCGCACCGCCATTTTCATTGCTTTACCAACAATGAGCAAAGTTTGTTTTATATTTTTACTAAAGGAATATCCGATTTGGGACACAGAGCAATACGAGGTGGTGGTATCGTACTCTGGGGATGCCGTTCTTCAGCCACAACAGAGAAGATTGAGCCTGAGTCAGAGGTTGACCTTCTATCCCATAAGGACTTTAAACATGCAGCCAGGTCAATGGAGTGATGTACATCAAAGCAGATCCATGTGCTAGAATAGTCCAGTCAAAGTCCAGACCTTAATCCAGTAGCAAGCTATTATTATTATTATTATGAAAGGGCAAGACAAATGTATAATTTTCCATCAGTTTCACAAGTATGTATTACTTTATGTTGGTCTATTCCATAAAATCCCAATAAAATTCACAGAACTATGTGGCTGCAATGTAAACATTTAAGGAAATGTCTAAGAGGTATGGAAACATTTGAAAAGCCCTATAGTTGTCAATCCTAACAACATTACTAATACTCTACTTAACTGATAATGTTGTACAGTGTATCTCGATATATTATCTTTTTGACAGCACTGGGTGTTTACATGAACACACAGAGGGTGTGGTGAAGTATTTCCTCATTTAATGGGCCTTTAAATCCAAACAAAGCTCACAAAACGGTGCCAGTCAAGTTGTTTCCACGCCGCACACCTCGTTTTCAAAAACTTTTTTATTATTATTATTCTGATGCCAGCTGATCATCTATTTATCGTACTCACGTCTTTCTTTATCTCTGCCATTTCATCTTCAGTGAGGTGAGAAACATCCATCTCCCTTAAATAAAAATCCAGGTGTTCCGGGTGAACAACGACGACCTAAATAGTGAGTTGCGTGTTTAAAACAGTGTAATAAACGACATCAATAAATGACCGGTGACCCTTAAAAGATATGACACCTCATAACTAATTTCTAAAAGCCGACCCTTTCCCTTTCTAAAAAAAGTTTTCGATCTGAATCACGGAGGAAAAAACGCCCGGACTTCCTGATTGTGTCGAGGTTATAATACGTCGACGCCAGAAGAGAGAAGTACTTGCGGCAGCTTCATTTTTACTCTCATGTGCTCTTCTAGTGCCATTTTTTTGACAGAAAAACTCAAACACGAACGTCTTCATTAACAGTAAATGGTAAAAGTTCCCACTTTCTTGGATTGCAGGGTTGGTGGAAAAAGATCTTTCACTTTTAAACGTTTTGAAACGCAAGTAAGGCGCTACTCTCGTTCAGACCACTGGAGGGCGCTGCCGGATGCATTTTCACAACAGAATCTAGAAATGCCTTAAATAAAGAAAGAATTTTTTTTCTAATGACAAGACTTTGTACAAGCAAAAAGATACCATTTTGTTTGCTCCCATTGTCACAGATCACTCAAAATTATGTAATTAATTTATTTTGACTTTAATATAAATGTTTCACAAACTAAGGGCTCTTTCATATGAGAGCCCTGCTCTTTTGTCAGCCGGTGCTCTGCAATGCAGTTTGTACCCTATCAAACAAAAGCCATCTCCAAACAGAAAGCCATTCTAAGTGCAGAGGAGTTGATGGCCTCCTTTTGCCCTGCTGAGAGGTTTTTCATGTAGTGGTGATAATTTAAATCTGAGGAGAAACATAGGGTGTGAAAACGTTGTCATAACCCACCGTTTCTAGAGGAATGGTGTGACAGAAAAGCATCAGCTTTAAATAAGTGTTGAAAGGTCAGACACAATTTCAGTTGTTTTTTTGGGGTCGGAAGCATAACTGGCAACACACTGTCAACAGAAACAACAATATTCATCATTTTCTTTCCAGAAAGCCATCTATTTATTTCACACTGTTTTTAATGAGAACAGTAGCTTAGAACTAATGAGACTCAGAGAAAAAAAATGTCAAGAATGACAAGAATGAAGGTCGTTCTCGTTTCCTTTATGTTTGCATCTTCACTACATAACTTACCCCCCTGAAGCTGTACTTCACCATCCTATCTCTCTCCAGGAGTTCATAAGCTTCATATTCAAGACTATTGGTGTAATTACAGCACATTAGTCTTCAAAACCAGCCATTAATGCAGTAATAGCTTCTTGCCTGGTAGAATAAATAAATATTCTTCTTTCTCGCTCTCTTAGAGCAATTAAATAATTTTATGATCTATTTCTAAATGAAAAGATTCCTATCCATGGGATACAACAGAGTAGTGGTGGATATTAAACACCTGACACATTTGCAAGAGACAGTTTGAATACTGGCTGCCGTATTCGCCGCCAAACAACTTCCCTGCATGAGGCCACATTTGCAATGAGGTGACTGGGGGTCTGCTTGAGTAATTTTGAAATGACAATGGTTGTTCTATCTTAGTGAACCTGGTTTGCAAGAATTTGCCATTGCAGTGTTTTAGTAACACAATGTCAATGACTGGCGTTGTCCAATTTTTTCTTTGATGAGCTCCAATCAGTAATCTGTAGGTGATCAACAGAGAAAAGAAAAATACCATCAAAACTGAAAACGTCCATATTTTTCGTACATAACCGCATCAATACAAATATTTATTTGTTTTTGGTAGCTGGTAAAACTGAGTTACATGTTAAGAGGGTTTAATGTGTTAACTGAGATAATCATGCATTTTTTTTCATTTCACCTTGGATTTTAAACCTCATAAAAACAAGTAGCACACATTTTCCTCTATTTGTTGCACAGTGATAGCTAAACTAAAGCACCATTGACACCTCTATAAATTGTGATTTTAGCAAATGTGACGAGTGGCTCTATGCGTAAAAATCACAATTTACGTTTTCTGAATTTTTGTCTTACAATCTGAGCTCAGTAAATCCTGCTATCATCCATCATCTCGTGCTTTAACCGTGTCAGGGGCTGCTGAATGCTTTTGCCAAAAGTAGTTATCTTCTAAGCAGCTGAAACATAATATCCTCAGCTGTACTTTTCCAGATATGTTTGTTAATTGGCTCATTGTCTTAGGCTTGGCATTGTCACACGCTCCTCTGTTGGAAGGGAACGTCTCAGGTCTTTTCAGATTCTCCAGTTGCCTATCATGTATCCAATGTTCCTTTCAGCTAACGTGGTTCGGCACATTCTTTAGATCACATCTTTGGCAGGAGAATTCCCCCTTGCAAAAACCACAACAGTGAGCAAATTGCCGACATGATCAACTGCACCAAGCTCTCACTTGTTTGCCCTTTATGTGCTGGCACTGACTCAAAAAGGCCTTTTGCAACCTCACTTAGATAAGAACGAGACAGAGCCAGTCTGCTCTCCTCAGCCTTTTGTTCTCAGAGTTTCCAATAAAAGAAAACACACATTTTCCATCTTGATTGTCTGTTGTTTGATGTGGATGAAGCAGGATGCTTCTTGTGTTGCTGCTTCAAAGAGACCTTGCGATGCACATTCTGAAAAGTGTAGTGCTTCAGGGGTCCTTTCTGATTTTATTGGGCTGGGTGTCCTCCCTTAAAATTCCTTTGCTTCAATCACTCCAGAAAGCTAAATTTGAAAGTTAAACACTGACACAAATGTTAATGCGCCCGGCCCACACCTTGAAGGCTGACTAATTGGCATTCCACCCTTCACTTTTAACACTGGCGTGCAAAGACCCATTGCACTTTTCTTCAAGCAGTCAAAATTCAGCCAATTCCTCGGCCAAGAGAAAGATTAAGTTGCTCATAAAAGAATGTAGCTTCCCTTTGATATTCATGTCAGAACTTGTGGTGCCCTGATGTTGAGGCCATATGTGGACCAATGGTAGAATATTTCTAGTGACAGTAATAAGTGTGTGCAGTATGGATAACTTCATAGTGTGCAGCAGATCAAGAACAGATAAGAGATAGTCATGATTACAGCAATGTCTAACCAAAATGAGAGTGCTGCACAGGAAATGTGAAGATGCATACACACCTACACACAACACACACACACACACACACAAAAACACACACACACACACACACACACACACAACACACTTTGCTTGCTTTGCTTTAGTTGAGGTAATGAACAAGCTTCTTGCTGCAAGTAATCTGCAACAACCACAAGACAACCCCACAGGTAAGCTTCATTCTAATGACCTCAAATAGTAAGTTACATCGGAAAGACTTTGTGACATATGGCTACCACCATGAATTCACATTAGTGAATGACTTTTTAAAGGAAAAATGTCAACGACAAAAGAACAACCACAAATGAAAATCAGGTTAAATCAGATTTTAACAGATGCACTTCAAAGATGCAAAACAGATGCAAAATCCCTGTAGCGTAAAGCTGAAAAAAAATAATAAAGATGTGAAACTAACAAAAGTTTCTTGAAAAAAATGCACAACTGAAAACACAGAAATATCAGCCAAAGGAGATTACTGTAATAGAATTTATTCCAGCTATAAACTGATAAGTGTATAGTAAAATTACCTATTTTGTCTGTCCTGTGAGAAAAGACATACCATCCAGACCTCCATTAAACTGACACAGAGCTAAAGAGAGCGGTTTTCCAGGATCCCCTCTTTCAAAGGGAGGGTGAAACCTCCTGCTGCCGGGCTCATGGCAGGGCAGGGAGCGAAGCATTCCTCTCATAGTTTTGAAACACTTCTCCTGCTTTTACATACGTCACATCTGCTCGATAAAAGGAGATCGAGTCTAAAAGGAAGAGCTCACTGGCAGTTTTAGCCAATTCTGATCAGGAGAGTTGGTTTTTGAAGATGTGGAAGATCTTTGTAGCTGTGACCTTCTGCTTTACTCTGGTGAGGAAGTAATAGGCGTTTCTTCATACATGACGTTTGTTTGGTTATTTTTAATAATTGACTTTTTGTTTGGAAAGTGATGAAGTCTTTCACCTCAGGTGTCAGCCTCATGCCCAGAGGCCTGCCAGTGTCCTCCTGACGTCCCCGTTTGTGCAGCAGGGGCAAGTCTAATGCTGGACAGCTGCGGCTGCTGCAAGGTCTGTGCACGGCAGCTCTATGACGACTGCAGCAAAACTCAACCGTGCGACACTGCAAAGGGACTGGAGTGCAATTTCGGGGGCAAACCTGATTTAGCACCTGGCATCTGTCGAGGCATGCTGGCTTCTGCTCCTCTCTTGGTCTAACTTAAATGTCTATTCCCTCTCCCCAGCACCCAACCTTTCCCATTTCTTCTCAATAGCTAAATCAGATGGGAGAAGCTGCGAGTTCAACGGCAGGATGTTCCAGAATGGGGAAACCTTCCAGCCAAACTGCAGATATCAGTGCACCTGCATGGATGGATCCGTCGGGTGCGTCTCGCTTTGCACTCGTGACCTTTCGACGTACCGAGTGGGCTGTGAAAACCTGAGGAGGGTTAAAGTGAAGGGACAGTGCTGTGAACAACTCATCTGCCTCGATGATGCAAACACAGGAAGGTCTGGGTCAAGGAAACGCAGACGAAAGTACAAACAAGACTCATCTGATGGTGATTTTTCTAACAAGAACTATCCTCCACATGTTTGGAGAGAATTAACAGGTGAGTATTATTCTGTTTCTGACACTGTTAAAAGAGAATGGGACCCGTTCAACTTAAATGGTTAATTTTAGCATTTAGGAGTCGTCCAAAGAGGCTTGAAACAGGAGTCCAGTGTCAGCCTCAGACCACAGCCTGGTCGCCCTGCTCCAAATCCTGTGGTCGTGGAGTTTCCTCCAGGATGACCAACAACAATATCAAGTGCAAACTGGTGACTGAAACTCAGATCTGTGAGATCCAACCCTGCAAGGAAATCCTCCAAAAGGTACTCTTGCAATGTCAGTTGTACATAAAATTTCTGATTTATTTCTGCAAAAGAATTTAGAGAAGGTTTTCCACAACTTTGTTCAACATCCAAAGTCTAGGTTTTTAAATTTTGTTCCACAGAGAGCTGGGAAATGTAAGGGGAAGGCTGTCCATCCAATTCAGATGTCCTATGGTGGTTGTTATAGCCTGAAGACATTCCAGCCGAAACACTGCAGGTCCTGCTCAGACGACCGATTCTGTCGGCCTGACAGGACCCGGACGCCAACTGTCCGTTTCAAATGCAAGTCTGGACAGACTTTTAGGAAGAAGGTAGCGATGACTGGATCTTGCCTGTGTGATTTGGACTTCTCCAAGAGCAGTAAAAAGTTGCTCACCCTCTATGGACGTTTTAATGCGATTCAGAAACTCTAACTGTGAATCTGAGAACAATTCGGATTAAAACTATTATTCTGGAATTAGCTTTGTGGCATTGGAGAATTGTGCTTTGCTTCTTTGTGAAACCTTTCATGTTGTGAAAGTTTGGGTCTTTGTCTCTGAACTAGTCACTTAAAATTCTTTAAACATCAATTTAAGGCTTAAGTTTCTGTCATTGACAAACCAAAACATGACACATTGGTAAATTAGTATGATACTAACACAATGCCAAAGGCTTCTTTTCATTTATTTAATGTGACATTATTCTAAAACTGACAATCACACCAGTTTACAAGGCAAGAGAACGGAACAATGCCAATTGTCAAAATATAAGAAACCAAATGCATCGAACACAAAACCACAAGTGCAGTTTTCCTCTGACTCTTAATGGGATCTTCTTATTTTAAAAGGTCATTGCAAGAACACAGAGATCTAGTAAACAATAGTTTATGAGGTCTTAGAGATTATGACGGATAACAGTGACGGTAAAGGATAAGAAAAAAAAAGACTATTGTTCTTATTTAAATCCAGAAAAACTAGCCACAGTAATCCACCGCCATTACAAGATGAGTTTGGGAAATATCCCAACGTTTTCAGTTATTCAGTAATTGTGTTTGCAAACCAGAAACATCTTCACAACTAAATTAATTCACAACCTCACTAGTCTCATACCAGCTGAGAAGGAAAAGGAAAATACGCACCACTTCCTCTCACGAATCACTGCAAAAACAGACTTTTTTTTTTGTCTTTGAGTCATTGGAAGAGCAGATTTGTGAAGATTAAAAATATCCTACCCACCGCTGATGTTTGGTACATTCACCTACGACTTAACTGTGGCATACAAAAAAAAGTAACATACTAAAATAAAATAATAAACAGTACATGTCTGTTTGCAAAACTGCAACCTAAAAATGGGACTAAAACACCAGAACCGGTTCAATCTGATAACTTTATGATAAAGTATTATGAGTGTTTAAAGTAGGCAAATCTCTAGTGCAAATATAAATCTCTTGTGTTTTCATGTTTATAAGCTGCACTTAGAAGAAATTTAATTGTCTTTTTAAAAATTACAACTTCATCTAAGATCAATGTGGTTTTCTTTAGATTGTTTCACAAATTTCAGTGTTCCTGAGAAATAAAATGCATTTTTGTGTATAAAGCTGAGACCACAGAGTGATAACACTGCATGGTAATGAGTGCATGCAGGCTATTTTTTTAGATCTCCAACAAGACAAGAGGTAAATTAAGGAACATGTTTCCAGTAAAAAACAAAAACAAACAACAAACAATCCATATACCATTCACCAAAGACAAAATAAAAAAAAAGTCCAACATGTGGGAAACCTAAGTTAATCAGATTTGACAATTGATCTATACTTGACATGATGCAAGCTCAGGACTGGGAACCAATCGTGTGTGCAAAGAAAACAGAAGTTATTAACCAACTGGCTACTGGGTAGACTAAAGAGCTTAGAAACAGAAATCCATCTGTCCCTTGACCTTAAACCATCGGCTCAATCTGAAGATGCATCCTTAAAAAGGGAATGATGATTTTTAGGAATTCAAATCAACTACACACAGACAATATGCTAAACACAGGAAGTGGAAACCTTCTCTGTGCAACACCCTGTATTTTCAGGCAGCTTCCTGTCATCAACAAACAGCAAGTCTTAGTTTTCTAAATCCCCTCCACCAGCCCCAGCGCTTCATTATCCTCAGTGAAATGTTTGAGGTTCTGACCTCTTAACTCTTTGAAACAAAGACTTAACAATCAGAGTCCACAGAAAACACAAACCACATCCTTAAAGCCACAGAAATGTGCTTGAAGAGTTTAGATATGTCTTCTACAACTTAAATTATTAAAATAAGGAGTTATACTGCTGCAGCCGATAGCATAGAAGGAAAATTGACCGTTAGGCATTATTGCTCAAATTTTACATTGTAGAAATATTAATAATCGGAAGTAAATTTTTGCATAAAACAATTTACCATTCATCATTCTAGTTTCCAGATTAACTTAGATGTTTTTGTTTTCAACAACTTTCTCTTAAAAGAGCAGAAAAATCAGTCACATCACCAGAGTCCACAGATGAGGAGCATTTTTTCTGCTGCACCATTTTAACAATGTTGAAAAATGTAGCTCCAGGATTTAGCACCTTTACAGAGTGAATCAATTTAACAAAATATGAAACAGCCACTCCTTGGGCCTGGGCTAAAACAGCTATCAAAACCTCTATAAATCTGGGATTATTGCCATTATTACCATATGCAGCAGTTATTGTCTCTCAATAAAATTTCTTCATCTTGACTCTCACTTGATATATTACAGTCTGCACACACACAAAATGCAAACCATCATTTTAAGAAATACGATGATCCAAAAGTTGATGTTTGCAGCCCTTCATCAAAAATTGTCATGTAAGATTTTTTGAGGAAGTCAACGTAATTCTGAATGCTGCGTTTGTGGTTCTCTGATTGGTCCAGACTGAGCTGCAGGTTCTTCAGACGCACCTCAAACTGTTTCTCCGCCTGAAGATGGATGACAGACAAGCAGTAGTTTATTTGGACATCAGCTCGACTACCAGACATCGCGTCATTTGCTGGCATGAAAAAGGAGAACGTTTTAGAAATGCAATGCTCACATTTTGCTTGCTCTCACGAAGAAGCTTCAGCTCATTATTCCTTCTGCTCTGCTCAGCCTGAAGCTGCAGGATCTTCGTCTGCAGGGCCTCTTCTCTGGAGGAAGTCTGGCTTTTTACTTTACTCACCTGGGACAAATGAATGAATGAAAGCTAATTGTTTCTTTTAATCTGAAGAAAAATCTCTTTGTTTTTCAAAGCTTGACAGCACAACTGTTGAGGCTCACCTGCTCTCTGACATCCGACAAAGCAGCTTCCAGCTGCCGATTCAGGGCCTGGCACTCTGAGGACCGCTGATCCAGCTGCCGGTTGCTATAGCTTAGGGCCTCATCCTGAGCCGCCAGCTTCCGGACCAGCTCCAGGTTCTCCTGCTGCATCTGGTCGATTTTTCTGAAGAGGAAAGGTATTTGTGTCTACTCCAAACTACAGGGCTCACACTCCAGCACTCAATTCCTTGTGTCCTGCAGCCTTTAAACGCTGCTTCAACACACCTAAATCAAATTATGTGTTCATTAGTGGGATAATTTAGCTATAATGTAACTAAATTACATTGGAGTAATTTAGCTACACTGGAGTGGGGGCACATTTAAAATTGGTAACTGCCCTTGAGGGCTGGAGTTTGACACCAATGGTTAATTCCAAAGCTGATTTGTTTGCTGCAAAGGCCCAAATCAAATAAAAGAAATTTGTGGGAAGACTCAAAACAAAAGCACAAACAGACTCCCCATTCAATCTAACTGAGCTTAACATGTTTGTCAAAGATGAATAGCCAAACATTTCTGCCACTAGATGTACAAAGCTGATAGAAACATAAATCTGTGGACTGGTCAGTTAAGCAAAGGTTGGTTCAGCCACTGTGTGTCTTCTTACCTTTGGAGAGAATTCACTTTTTCTTGTACCTTCAAATTGGCCTCATGAACAGAATCCTTCACCTCCAGAGATGATCTCAGCTGCTTACTTTGAGTCTCCATCTGCAAATAGAAATTGTGTAATTCAGAGGCGCAACTGTTTGGATGAAGGGAAACCGTTCAAAAGTGGAAAATAATTATTTAGCGAATACATTATGTGGGAGACTCAATGTAAGAGATGGAGAACTCACACAGCATAAACACTTCAAAATATACACGGGCGTGCATTTTCTACACCGCAAACAGGTTTTTTTGTTGTTGGTTGCAACCAGAAAAACCATCCAGATAAGGAAGAACAACAGAGACACAGGGGGGTGTACTACCACCTAGTGGCAAGATATATGTAAATGAGTTTTACATGTTACGTCTGATGACAACAGCTGACGTTGCACACCTTAAACTGCAGTTCCTTAACGGACTCTGATTTTTCCAAACACTGCCTCTCCAACCTGCGCAGGTTCTCCTGGCATTGGACGAGACTCTGCTCTGCTTCACCCAGTAACTCAGGGTAAACTCTCAGCTCCTCTATGCGTCCCTGCAGCTCCTGCCTCACCTGGGCTCCAGGGTGGGTCCAGTGCAGGGAACAGGCACAGCATAGAGACACTTTTAAGTTTGCAAAAAATAGTTTATTTGTTAAAACAAACTATTTGAGGGTTTTGCAGAAGAGATCTAACAGCATAGTGAAAGGCAATTTATCAGCAAAAAAAGAGAGATTTTAAGCTGTTTATATTAGAAAAAGTATAAGAGTTATGCGAGAATTTCTGCTCCAATCAACCGTTAGTCATTAATTGCAAACCGGGATTCAAATGTAGGGGTGGGAATACCTTCTCAACTTCTGTTTCTTTTATATCTTGTGTTGTTCTTGTTTCCCTCAACAGATTTGCATATTTTATTTGAAGGCTGTCGATCTCAGCTTTGAGTTCTGCAACCTAGACAGAGGGGAAAAAACAGTTGAGTCTTAACAGAGTTCCTATAATGTGGCCACATTTTTCTGTTGTTTCGTCAGTTTATTGCTTTATGGATATTTGAGTACAAAACATTCAGTTAGTTGGGTTGTATTTGCATTTTATTTTCAAAAATGAGCAAACAACACAGGACTGAATCTGGTTGCTGATTCAGCAGTGTGGCAAAGGGCTATCTTACCATTTTGGAAGTTAAAATGTAAAAATGTAAATGATTATATCAAATCTGGACCAGGCAATCCAAGATCAAACAGATCATTTAAACTATAGTTTGTAATCAGCAATAAATCCCACTGAAATAAAAACAAACCTTGTGCTCATTTTTAGAAAAGTAAAAAAAAAGGCATAAAACCCCTGACATATTCTACAAGTTTGACTCGAACCCAAGTTGTGAAGTGGCCGATCAAAAATGAATATCATCATGCTAAATATAAACCAAAGGTAACCTCCCTTCAGAGCCTAAAGAACACAGACCTGAAAGTGGCATTGTTCTGCTTCATGTTTTTTTTCTAGCGAGATGGTCTTCTCTTCAACGAGCGCCGACTCGCAATCAGCGAGCTGCTCCTCCAACTGAGCCACGGACGTCTGCAATCACGCATAAATAATAATTCAGCTGCAGAATTAGAGCAAAAGCAAGAAAATACCAGAAAAAACAGCCAAAAAAATGTAGCCTAATAGAAGAAATAGAAAGCAAAGGTGTAGAAATTTTCAGAAATTAGAGCACTTTTTTTTCAGTAATTCAATACAAGACGAGAAAATTATATTGGTCAATTACACAGAGTGATGTAGTTCAATTGTTTTTTTCTGTTGAATTTGCATCTCAAAAAACTAAACATGATATAATAACAATAAGAGAAAGATGTGCATCAGAAATATGAAGATATGACCACATTATGGTGCATACAACCATGGGAAATATAAACGACCGCACACTTGTGCAGCAATGAATCATTCATAACCTCTGCAAGGGATAGTAGTTGTTCCTTAGCACAACAATGGAAGGTTGAGTGTAAGGAAAACCTGTGGTAGAACAATTTCCACAGGCAACAAGGATAATCATAGCCTTGACCAGATTGTTAAGCCCATTTAACAATTTAGGGAAATTCAGAAGGCGTGAACCACAGGTGGAGTCAGTGCTTCAAGAAGTTCCACATGCAGGATGAACCTCATCCAGGAAATGAGCTGCAACAGTTGTGCTCCTTGTGCCAAGTCTCATAAACCGCAGACAACATTCAAAGCAGCTTAAATAAGGCTAACCAGAAAAGGACTTCAATGCAGTTATGTCCTCTTTTATCAACACAAGGAATCTCAGTTGCAGCCCATGTCCTGGATATGTTCATATGTGGTGGTTTTTCAAGCAATGACTTTTTCTACTGCACTTTTTGATGATATTCTAATCTACTGAGTTTAACATGAAATCATTTAATAAACCATAAATGCCTTTCCTTTAGAATATGCACCATCGAAAAGATTAATTCCCTACAAGAGCTGTGTGTCACTTCATACCTTGAGTATTGCATTAGTGATGGTGAGGTCCTTGTTGTCAGCAATGAGTGTGTCGAGGCTTTGCGCCATTCTTTCATTAGCTGCAGTTAGCTCATCCCTCTCTTTCTGAAGCCTCAGTGTCAACTCTGCCAATTCTCTTTGTTGGAGGAGAAATATCACACGGTTTATCAGTATAAATGTGCAGCTATCTCATGTGCATGCTGGAGTCTACAATTCTAACTGAATGGAGCGCAAACCTTTTCATAAGGTCTATTTGAGCAACAAGTTTTTCTTTCTCATCCGTCACCTGCTCCTTTCGCCGTCTCCTGGAGTCTCTTTCTGAACGGGCTTTAGCCAGCAGGGAATCCTGACAGTGAAGGCAACATCCTTGAGTTCTGATGGTGCATTTGAGTTTGGACAACCAGCACTTACATTTGTTTTGTTTTCGTACCTTTTCCTTCAGCTGTGCATTGCACTTTTCTATGGCAGCTTCGAATCTCTCCGCTCTCAGTTTCTGTGCTTGTGCAGCTTTCCTCAGAGATTCTTTGTCCTTCACGGCCTTTTTGGTCAGGGAGGCGAAGGATGTCTTCAGCTGATCAATCTCTGACCTCTGCTCTGCTACAGTTCTCTCCAGGCTCTGTAACACACCAAAAAATTATCTTAATATAGTTCAAAACCTTTCCTCCACAGTTTCAGGTTAATAAGGTGGAGGGTTTTTCACCCGAAAATGCACAGTCAGGCGATTGTTCTCTGCTTCCTTGTTGCGCAGCTGCCCCTGCAGGTGAGCACGAGTTGTTTCAATGGACTTGGTGGTGTGAACTAAGCTTTTAATGTTCTCCTGATGAGATAAACAATAACAACAAATATTTAAAATATATAAATACATATATTTTTAAAATATTTTGTAAAAATGTTACAAAGCATTTGTTTTCATATTGTTAATTACTGATAGCATCAAAACCAGGAAGATAGAGCACATAACACCAGTTTTAAAGTTCCTACACTGGCTCCCTGTAGTTCAAAGAAAAAATTTTAAAATACTGTTGTTAGTTTATAAATCACTGAACGGTTTACACCACAATACCTTAAAGATCTGTTATCGCTGTACCAACCGTCTAAACCCTTCAGATCTTCTGGTTCTGGTCTGCTCTGCATCCCCAGAACCAGAACCAAACAAGGAGAAGCAGCATTCAGCTTCTACGCACCACAAATTTGAAACAAACTTCCAGAAAACTGTAAAACAGCTGAAACACTGGGTGCCTTTAAATCTCAACTTAAAACCCACCTGTTTAGAGTTGCTTATGGAAAATTGTGGGTTTTTATGTCTTTGATGTTTTTATCTTTACTTTTCATCTAGTTACTAACTTATTTTTATTTCTCTTTCACAATGTCTATGTAAAATCTATATCTAGGGGTGTGAGAATCCATGATAAATGACATCTTAACTAAAACTCTGAGGTCTGAGACGTTTAACTGAAGTCCTACAAAGGGTGCAGGTTTTAATGTTTTTATCTTTTTTTAACCTGTTTTCTTTTTCTTTAAAAAAAATAAAATGATCTTTGTCTTTCTAACTGTTTATTCACTGTCATATGCTGTTTTTCTTTTAATTATGTAAAGCACTTTGAAATGCCTTCCTGCTGAAATGTGCTACACAAATAAAATTTGATTGATGGATTGAACTACAACATTAGTTTACACAGACATTCTTACAAATTTTTAAAAAGCATGACATTTTAAAAGCTTAGAATAACTTTATAGCAGTAAGCGGCCATTCTACTTGGGAATTTTTTTTATTTTTGAGTATTGGTTGTTGTTACCTGCTCTTCTCTCCGCAAATCCATCAGTTTATCAATCCTCTTCTCGGTCTCATTGAGGTCTTTTTTTAAATTCTTTTGGATCAAAATAAGGACAATTTTGTAATTTGCACCCATAAGATCTTATTTAGAAAATGTATTTGACCAAATATGATTTAACAAAACAGTCACCTCATTTTCACTTTCAGCGTTTCTGATCCATTTCAGTAAGGTTTCCATCTTTCTGTCAGCATCGATTCGATATACCTATGAGCAAATAATGTCAAACTTATGAATAAAACGTGTTTACATATTCTATTTCCTGGTCTACATTTACAAATGTAATCAGCATACCAAGAAACAAAATCTACCTCTGCATCTTGAAGTTGTTTTAGCTTCTGTCGCACTGATTTATTCAGACGCCTGAATTCTTCCAACTTCTCCAGCAAAAGTCCTTTCTGGCGGGCGATTTGGCTTTTGTCTTTGGTAGACTTCCCCGAGCTCTAAAATAATAACAACAATAAAGGTATTACAGTTCTGAAACAGTCACATTATAAAGAAATTGCAAATGTTTCAAACAAAACCTGTGGGATACGAAATTGCACAAAAGAAGCATACAGCAAATTCGTTGTCCACTGCGTCTTTGAAAGCCACAAGCTGGATTGCTGCAGCGCTGGAAGCAGCTTCTGCATCTATGAGGACTTTCAGAAAAGGGCTCTTCCTACTACTGAAGTTCTCGAGGCTAAAAACAGGGTTGAGAAAGAGAAAACCTTCAGGTATCCTAGAGCATTCTGCATATTTTGCCCAGCTTATTGCTGCGTTTTACAAACAAATATCTTTGTAGCTGTGTTCCACATCCTCACCCAGACTCAGCTCTTGCCTGGACACTAGTGCACGCCCTGTTCCCTTCTCCTGGTTCATCACTGTTGTCTAGGTCACGACGGCTCAGAGGGAGATCATCCCTGATGGGACCGAAACCAAGTGGGGAACTTTGGGGTTTACCCTCTGGAGACATACCTTACGTTGAGAACCAAAATAAGAGAAGAACAGTCAGTGCTGAGAGAAAAGATAGGACTATTGTGCAGTTTATTTTATAGTTCAAATATGTTTTATTTACCTTTACCTTATGACTTGTGCCAGCAAAGGGGCTTCGAAGGTCAACACACAGCAACAGATGAGGTCGAGTAGCTGCTAATAAGCGTTTCGACTCACTCACTGAACATTTGCTTGTTCAATGAAACCAGCAAGACCAACCACCAGACATGTTCCTCTTACTGAGCCTAAACATAGTCCCTTACATTGTCCCTTCAAAACATTACATATGCTTTGAAAGGACAGATATTACTCACGGGTTGTCTCTGTTGTTATTGACGCTAGTACAATGGGAACTATGCGTTCGTTGGAATATCTACACTTGATTGGTTAGCTTTCAGGTAACGTAATGACGCAAATACATTCACTGAAAGCTCATTGGCTTCTTTAGATCGGAAACGAGGCGGGGTTAAATTTAAGTAGAGTTCCACATAGCCAATAGTGAAAAGAAAGGGGGGAAAAAAAAAGGACTGCAACCATAGCAACGAAAAGGAAGTTTACTGCGACTACCCAGCTCCGACAACATCTACACAGCTAAGCTAATGTTACTTGGTTTATACTGAAAATACCTATACTACTTTTTCATTTTATTTCATCTGAGTACGATAGCTTCGCGTTGCCAGGGCAAGTTAGCCGGACGGCTAATGATCGGCTGGTGAAAATGTTTAAAACAAAAATCCTCTTCGTAGGTCCTACTGAGGTAAGATTGATTATCTTATTACAGTCTGTAGCTGTAAAGTGTTGACAAGTACACATTCATCTTTATTTTTAACATTTACAACTGTAAAATCCTTCATTGTGTAATAAATCTAAAGCGTGCTTATTTCTCATAATCCAGGTAACATTCAATAATGTTGGCAGCGCCTACATTTCTTTGATTACAATATTTATGTGTCGTTTAAAGTTCTTCTTCCTGAATTATTTTCACATTTCCATAGTAGAAACACACTGTTGTTGCAAGAGCATTCAGATTTGAACTTCGCCCCCTTCTCATCATACTAGATACATTCAGGCTTTGGTTCAGGATTACTTTGCACGGGGCTCCATCTCTTCTCGTCATGTTTCCCTGACAACCTGGTTAGATTTGTGGAATGGATAGCTGATAGTAATATTTGCATTATATCCCAAAGAGTTAAAAAAAACACCCATAAAAAATAAGTAATTAAACCTTATTGACTTTTGATACATGCTTTGTTTGTATCTCAAGAAGATGAAGAAAAACATACTAGATTAGAAGAACTTAACTTAAATATTACGTGTCCAAAATTAACATGTAACACAATTTACTTAATCAAATTATTTCAGTAACAGCATATAAACACAACATTATTAGTAATACGTTTGTGGCTTTGTGGTAAAGTTCTCACATTCTCAAGCAAAAAGCATGAAAAACCCGTCCATAATATACAATTTTTTTTAGAGCGTTACTATGTCAAACAATCAAATTTGGTGGTTGTTTGTGTAATTTCTACAATTTTTGAACTAAGGTTAATTGGCACAAATGCCTCGACTTTAACTGTATTTCTAAAGTGAACTTGATTTAGTGATGCAGCCGCTATTCAGCCAGAGATCCAAGTTGGTCAGTTTTTACTTGTTTCGCTTTAACACAGTTCAGAAGATAAAACAGTAGAACATCTGTATATTTCACTGTTCATTTAATACATCAAAACTAATAACTTATTTTTGACTATTAACACTGATTTCAAGTTTAGTAAAAGTCAGATAAAGCTTAGACATTATTTTATTAAAAAAATAGGACACATTAGGGTAGTATAGGAATCACTAATGTGTTAATTAGAAAAATTCACAACTGTGCTTATTTTTTGACACTTTTAAAACAAATAGCTGAGGAAAACATTTTGTAATATTTATTGCCCTTAGAAAATGGAAATTTGTAGGTCACACAAATAAAACAGGTGGGGAAAATCTTTATCAATGCATTTCTGGCTGTATGCGTACACTAAACAAAATAAGATAGTGTAGTGAATGTGTTATTGTTGCAAAATGTAAAAGAGAAATGCCCATTTATGTAATGCCACATATACTGTATGCTTCTCTTTTTAGAGTGGTAAGACCGTTGTTGCTAACTTCCTTTCGGACACAACAGAAAACGTGGGTGGGGAATACAGACCAACGCAAGGAGTCAGGTACACAAGTCCTGTGTTAAAAGTAGAGCCATTGCACTTAATCATTAACTGTTTAAAGTTCTGTTTACAGATACTAAAGTAATATGACGTGAATCTCACTGAGGAGCCTGAAACAGTTCAGAGAGTGTTTAAATTCATGGCATAGTGTAAAACTGTATTGCTTATTGGACTCCAGTTAACTGAATGCAGCTGCTCTCTACTGTCTCAAGGATCCTGGAATTTGAATCCCAGCCTGAGGGCAGCGGTGACAAGATCTGTGAGGTTGAACTTTGGGACTGTTCAGGGGATTTTAAGTTAGTTGACTTGTTAAAAATGATTTAAATCTTACCATGAGAAATAAGGTTCTCCATAAATTGAAGTTAACTTTTTTTTGCAGATTTGAATCCTGCTGGCCTGCACTCATGAAGGACTGCAGCGGTGTGGTGATCATTTTTAATCCAGATATCCCAAGTCACCTCAAAGAAATCGAGACGTGGCACTCCATCTTCATCGCCACCCAAAGTTTGCAGGAAAGCCAGTGTTTACTCATAGCTCACCACAAACCTGGGTGTGAAATAGAACGTGGCCGACTGCCTTTAGGTAATCTTTTGTGTAATCCTCTCTTAAATCAGTGTTCAAGTTACAGGACTAATGGATTTTTATTAATTTTTTTTTTGACACAGCATCTAATTTGAGCAGGTTGCCACTTATTCATTCTGACCTGGAGGAAGAGCCCGAAGAGGTGCGACAGGCCTTCTACAGATACTTGGGAAATGTTGTAAAAGCAATGTCTGAGAGTCGAGAGCGAGAGGAGATGTCCATCATTACATAGCAGTAAAATGTACCAAAAACCCATTTTGGTTAGCTTACACTTTGACTCGAACATCTGAAATACATTAGTCAATACTAATACCTTAAGATCTTCATGAGGTATTAATGAAACATTTTGTATCCCTAATATTTTCAGAAATTGTTTGTAAATAAAACATATAAGGGAAGTCAAGACTGATTCAATAATTTTATTTAATAAGTAGTAGTTGGAGTTCATTCAGAATGTGATACTCAGAAAGTAGGGCTGGGCAATATGGCTGACAAACATATCACGATACAGGCGTTTAACATCAGTCGGTAATTATTGATTAGTTTGTTTCAAATACCTGAAATAATATGAAATTAATAAACTATTGGATGTAATTCCTATTGTTCTTGATCATGGTGTATATCACGATAGATTTTCTTCTTGATTTATTGCCCAGCCCTTGTGAAAAGAGGAAAGTCATTATTTAGACATTGTATCCAATCAGGCCTCCTTTGCCGATGCACTCTCCGACGAAGAACCACATCAACACCTCAGTAGCCACAAGTCCATTCCTGAAAGCTTCCTGAAACAAAACAAAGGAAAACATTTACAGGTAAGAAAAGTGCTTCTTGTCTGATTCAAACTCAACCCCCCAAACAACAAAAGTATTATGATTTATTTCCTCTCTAAATAATCTATTTCTTAATTTTTTTCCCCCAGAATGTCTTTTTGGACTGTCAAGGTTTTCATAATTATAAAATTATAATTATTTTTATAATCCAGACTGTCTTCTTTTTTCCACCAACCTGTCACTCATACTCGTCCATCATTTATTTACTGGAACTTTCCAACATGTTTTTTTGTGGTCAACCATACAATTTTATCAAGATAGCTTTTCACAATCTCGGCGTTTTCAGGTAAAGATTAAGTAAATATATTTCCAGCTCCCATAAAGAACAAACTGTGGAGTTAAATTTAAGTGAGTGGGAAAACTTCCGGCCAGCACTGCTCACTTTGACTGTGGTTTGTCCGAAGCGTCCGATCTGGTAGCTCCTGACCAGACCCTTGGCGGCCTCGATGGCTGTGGGGATCTCGGCGGGGGACGGAGGGACCAGCTCCACCCTGGCGTAGTACCAGAAGGTCGCTAGCCGGGGTTTGGAGTATGTGACAGCGGCTGCAATAAAACACAAACCACGCTCCGGCTTTAAAAGCTAAACACAAAACAGAGAGGAAAACCTGCAGCAGCAGCGTTTTCTGTTTTTGCACCTGATGTGACGATACGTAGAGGTCACCGAGGACCTGAGCATGTATGACGAACTGCAGTAACGCGGCTTGGCTTTAAATTAACTAACACATTTTTATAAGTGTTGCAAGACATAATAATGGTTCACTTACCACCGAGAAGTGTGGGGACTTTAGCAACGAGTTTCTGGACCTTCTGAGCCATTGTGGAATATCTTCCAAGTACGCACCACCGGAAAAAGGAAGAGGGAAACAGTTTAGCTTCCGGGTTGAGAATTTCAAAATAAAACTGATATGAAACACGTGACGTCCCACAATTGCCATATTGTGAGTGGCAAACTGTTACGTGTGGCAAAATGACAGGAGAAAGTGTTTTCTCAATTATTTTTGAAAAAGGGAAATCATCTTTATTTTTGAATACATGTTAAATTTAGTATTAATAATTGATATTAAAGAAGGAAATATCTTCTAATCAAAGTGCAATAAAGTATAACATACATTTAACAGAGAATTTAATTTTCCTACAACTTAATTACAGTAGAATTAAAATTTTTCTGTAGATATTGTCATCTGTTGTTCCTCCATTGTCTGAAACCAGAGTCTGTGCAGCCATGTAAAATTTTCATGCTTCATTGTTGATAGGATTTACACAGATGCTGATTTCATTTTCCAGCAGGACTTGTTCATTTAATTTCATCTTAATTTCCTTTCATTTGTTTATTTCAAACCGATTTTTAAAAACAAGAAAACAAGTACATACATAAGCGCGCACAAAATAATGAGCTTACCTTTACTTTTCTGTTTTTAAAAGGGAAGAAGTGGACATTAGCTTACAGCTGAACACTTGTTGCATGACTACACTGCCTAAAGTATCGATACCTCCTTTAAAAACGATGATATCGAAAACCACTAAACTGTCCTCACTTGAATCCTATCCAGAAATAACAAAATATTGTAACGAGGAAGATAAGAAACATCAGACTCGACAATGCAGATGAGCTGAAGATTAATATTAATGGAATCTGGGCTTCCTAAGATCTCAGCAGAGCAAAAGGCTGATTGTTTCCTTGCTTCACCACACTCAAAAAATTGAACTTAGGGGGTTATTATATTGACAAAAGAATATCATCTACTTTTAACACAATAATTTCATGTTTTAAACAAAAACGTAATAAAATCATGCTGAATAAACAAGAAATTCAACAACTTAACGTTTATGAAATTGAATCATGTTGAGCTAACATGATTCATTCTGCCACGTTGGCTTACCAAGGAATCTGTCCCTGGTTAGCTTGAGTCATTGTGTCAGACGAGGGATACAAATATATCAAGCTTAATTATTTCAAATAAAGTCAAAGTGAATCCAGTGTGTTTCAACACTGGTCCTCCAAGCCCTGCAAGTTTTAGGTATTTCCCTAATTCGGCACACATGATTTTAATTGATGTCTGATTAACAGGGTTTTGCTGAAATGAAAACACACAGGTCAGTTTGCCTTGAGGACAAGGTTTGGAGAAGAACTTGTGATCTAAATGTTCAATCAATGTAAGCTGTTTTTCACACCCCTCTACACACACCCCTTCCCCCCCACCACCCACCCCTCTCCTTGGCCCGTCTACCCCTCAATCTCCTCCCCCTTTCCACTTTTCTCCCCTCGTCCTTGGGCTCCGGGTGAAACTATTTTAATTTTAGGTGAGGGTTTTAAAGTTAAAGTTAAAGTTAAAGATTTTTTGGCTCTAGTGGCATTAATTTGACAAGAAAGGGGGAAAACATGCAGCAAGGGTTGCCAAGGCCAGGAATTGAGCCTGCGACGGCTGCGTCGAGGACTGAGATGGGGACGGGAGCGGGACGGGAACGGGGGTGGGCAATTCCAGGCCTCGAGGGCCGGTCTCCTGCAACTTTTAGATGTGTCTCTACTTCACCAGACCTGAGTCAAATAATGAGGTTGTTAGCAGGACTCTGGAGAACCTGCCTGCACTGAGGAGGTGATTCAGCTATTGGATCCAGGTTTGTTTACCCCCTCTCTCTTTACCCCTCCTCATCCCTTCTTCCCTCCCTCCATCCTTGAGCTCTGGGTCAGAACATTTTATTACTAAGTGAGGGTTAATCATATTTCAAATTACACACTACATTGGGTTGTGATTCATTTATGTACATTTTCTTACTTGTCTATAAATATTATTACTGATTGTACATAATGTGTTGACACAAAAACATCTACAAGTCTCTACTAGGAGTTGTACAGTCCGACTCCCCTTTTTACACTAGTGGTTTGTCCCAACCAGCCACTTTGCTGCTGGCTTGTTTGCAACCGGCTTCTGAATTGAATTCTCCTCTGAGCAGCTTTATGTTAAGTTTTTCAATATTACTTTGATATTAAATGTGTTTATTGAAAAATAAGGGCATTGTTTTGTGCCCATAATAATCCTGGTTATTTTGGGGCAAAACAGATATTTTTAATAATTGAGGTATTATTTTCATCCTGCCCACCACTCCAGGCCCAAAAATGAAATCCTGCAGGATTTTGTGAGATTTGAGTTTTTAAAATAGGACGGGGCCTATTGGTCTGAGAAAGCATGTGGTGGACAAGGAAGTATAAAGCTGGCTGCTCCATGGGGGCTTTAAATTGTTGTGATAGTAATCACTTGGGTTTTCATTTTTTATTATGATGTGCTTAGGAACATGCTTAGATGTGTCTCTGTTCCAGAACAACTGAGTTAGATGATTGCATGACTGTTTGCAGCCATCAAGAAGTGCAGAATATTGTTAATCACCCACAGATTAAATCCAAGTGAGGCAGAAGGGAAACACTTAAAACATGTAAGGCAGGTGAAACACTGAACTAAACCTGCTAATGACTTATTCAGTCTTTTGATTCTTGGGTTGGTAACTGGTTAAACTCAGCTGGTCTATTATTACAGGTGTGGGATCTTTATCAGCATGTGGACATTTTGTAATGAATATAATAAACTTGTTTGGAAATATTTGTAGTTGATTGAAGATTAAACTAGCTTTTTGATGGAAGTTTATTCTGTATAAATTATCAATTTTTCCAACTAAAGTATAAATCACCTTTTGCTCTATTTATTTGTCTCTGGTGTGTTGAACCCTGATCGTCCCTGAGTTTTATCTTTAGATTTTCTGATAAATGGCCTTTATTTTAATTATTGATTCCCTCATTTTAACATGAGTGCAGCATCATAAATCCTACACTAGACTGCAGCTTCATAGGTAAATGTAGTTGTATATGTAAACATTAAGATGAATAATGAAAGATTAAGATAAAAATTAACTTAACAGTGAATGTACATGGGGAACTATATGGTTTGTATTTGTTCTCAGACCTCTAACCAGTACACTGTTTAATATTTCAATGACTTTCAGAACTTTTCAAATGTTTATCATCTTTCTAACAGACACCTTCCTCACTTTTATTTTTGTGTTTTTCAGCCGTTGCTCTGCTGTTTGACTAAAAGCTGACCCTAGAGGACTACAATAAAACTGTCAAGAAGTGCCTTCATTACACCAGAACGAGAGGAAGACATCACAAGGAATCAAAGTGACGCCAACCAGAGTGAAACTGGGGTTACCACAACTTGTACCGTTTCCCTAGTTCAGGGGTGGGCAATCCTGGTCCACGAGGGCCAGTGTCCTACAACTCTTAGATGTATCCCTGGTAGAACACACCTGAATCCAATAGCTGAATCACCTCCTCTTTTCAGGCAGGTTCTCCAGAGTCCTGCTAACGACCTTATTATTTGACTTGGGTGTGTTGAAGTAGAGTCACATCTAAAAGTTGCAGGAGCCTGGCCCTCGAGGCCTGGAGTTGCCCACCCCTGCCCTAGTTCATACAGTACAAAGCTCAACCTCATGGACTCTGTTCTTCTGTGGACAATGGACAGTTATGCTGACAGTCAAAAATGAGTCAAATATGTTTAAAGATCTGTCCCTCTTTTCTTAAATAAAATGATATATCAAACCTGTTATTTGTAAACTTTTGTACACAGTTTACCCATGATCTGCCAATAATATAGTGTTTAACACCAGTGAAGAAATGTTTAGTGGTATATTATGAACATAAATCCTTAGCTTTTATTCAATATGAACTCAACCCGAATCTGCATGTAGATCCACATTCGGATGAAGGTTGAATCAATGTTGATTCCTAACTGATTCAATGTCAAATCAACAGAAATATGTATCCAGATCCATGTTCAGATGATGGTTGAATCAACATTGATTCCTGACTGATTCAATGTATAATCAACACAAATATGCATGCAGATCCACGTTCAGATGAAGGTTGAATCAACATTGACTTGTAACTGATTCAATGTCAAATCATCAGAAATATGTATCCAGATCCACATTCAGATGATGGTCAAATCAACGTTGATTCCTGACTGATTGAATGTAGAATCAACACAAATATGCATGTAAATTGACATATAAATGATGTTTGAATCAACATTGATACACAGTCCAGTCACATTAATGTGACCACCACGTACTTTCCACTTCAGAGTTAAATAACCAATCACAGAAGGCAGGTGGCAGCACAGTGCAGTTGAGCGTATATAAAGGGTGTGTGTGGGCTTCGGAAAACATTTCAATCGTTGGCGTAATGCAGAAACGAAGCGATTTATCCGACGTCCAAAAGGGCATGATCATTGGCTTTCGGGCCAAGGGTGGAAGCATTTCCGAAACGGCTGAGTTTGTGAACTGTTCGCGTGCCGCCGTGGTAAAAGTGTACCGTGCATGGCAAAATGGGACTGTCCAAAATCAACGACGTGGCAAATGTGGTGCACCACGGGCCATAGATGACAAAGGCGAACGACGGTTGCGGAGATGCGTTCGGGCAGATAGACGGGCTACCGTTGAGCAACTGACCACTAAAATGAACCAAGGGGCTACCACAAGTGTCTCCCAAACCACTATTCAGCGAACATTGCTGCGTCTGGCCTCCGAAGCAGACGCCTGGTTCGTGCACCTATGCTGACTGGTGTTCATCGACGACGAAGGCTAGAATTTGCACGCCAGTACAGCAGCTGGACGTCCACTGAGTGGCGACAGGTAGCGTTTTCAGATGAATCGCGTTTTATGCTCCATCGGACAGATGAACGTTGGCGTATAAGGCGTGAAACCTCTGAAAGGAACCACCCTGCAACCATTGCAGGAACGGTCCAAGCTGGAGGCGGGAGCATTATGGTCTGGGGAATGTTTTCCTGGCATTCTCTGGGTTCACTGATTATTGTGGAAGGCACGATGGATCAATACAAGTACGCATCTGTCCTTGCGGACCATGTCCACCCCTACATGCGCATTGTTTTTCCTCAGGATGATGGCATCTTCCAGCAGGACAATGCGAGGTGCCATACAGCTGCCAGTGTACGTGCGTGGTTCGAAGAGCACCAGGATGAGTTTACCGTCCTCCCCTGGCCAGCAAACTCACCTGACTTAAACCCAATCGAGCATCTGTGGGACCATCTCGATCGAGTTGTTCGCGCCATGGATCCTCAACCGCGTAATCTAGCGCAGCTGGCCACGGCATTAGAGTCGGCATGGCTCAACATCCCAGAGAAGACCTTCAGGGACCTAAGTGACTCTCTTCCTGCACGTCTCGTAGCAGTTCGCTCTGCGAAAGGTGGTTATTCTGGCTTTTGACAGATGGTCACATTAATGTGACTGGACTGTGTATAATGTCAGTTATGGTTGAAACCCTAACGTTGAATTCAACATACAAGTCACCGACCATTTTCAAAGTTGTTTCAATGTCAGTGTTTGATTCAATGCTTCTGGCTGACATTGATTCAATGTTGTTTCAATCATTCTGTGCTATCTGGGTATAATACATATTTACCCATACTTTCTTTCTTTATTACTTTTTATTCTTATGTAGAATTATGAGCACAACATATCATGTGTCTATGTCTGAGGAAGTTTACTATAGTGTTCTTTGCAGCAAATAACTGCAGATACATTCAACACACTGCTCAGAACATTTTATAGACATTTAAATGAGACAAAAAAATGAAAGTGTCACAACAGTTATGAATATTCAATACTGAGTCACAACGACCTCTTTGAATGGCTAGCTGGACAGGTTTACTTTTTCTTTCTTTTTTTTACATTACTATAACAAAACAAATTAACGCCACAACATATTTTACTCAAATATTTACAGAATACACAGGAAGCCCACGTTTAAACAGCAGGCAAAATCAACTGGAGTGAAATCTCTCTCTCTCTCTTTTTTTTTACAAAAAAATTCCCTCCAACCTGTTGGTCTCCAAGAATCACCATCCGGGTCACGGCACGAATATGTAACCCAGGCTTTCCCTCTTCGGATCTATAGCTGGTGGAAGACACCCTATGGGCTCTGCGTTGTGTTTTATTTTGTGCGTGAAGGTGGGATGTGATCCGTGCAGAAAGGAGGAGTCGGACACAACAATCTTAGTTGTGGGGAGACCTTGGCGTGTTTATTTCGTCCACCTTACAGGCAGTAAACACACTGTAAGGAATACAGCAGTTTGCACATAAAAATCCCCTGTACTACGGTGTCCCCGACAGGACAACATGCCAGAATTGCGGTGGTACCAACAGCAGCCTCTTTTGGGATACTTGTGCACTGCTTTACATTTAAATGGGTTCATTTTTCAGAGGGATACACAGTGAGGGTATCATGATTTTAGTACTTACATGAATGTAAGAGCGATTGTCTGTTAGCCTTCCATGGAAGCGGGCAGCAACCAGACAGAAATAAAACACCTTTTAATATAAGTTACTGCTTTGACATGATCACAGAACTGCCAAAACATTAGTTTTGTCTGTATACTTTGTCTGGTATACAGAAATACCAGACAAAGTTAATCACAGCAACGTCATCAGCCAGTTTAAAGCTGAACTGATGTGATGAAGCTAAAGTAGCAGGAGAACGGAGCTGCGCCAAGAAGCTAACAGACACTGAGGAGAAGAAGAAGAGTTGCCATCGACACAGTTGCAGCCAAGCATGATTAAATGTTACACAATACAGTTTTACCAAGTTGCTCAAAGTCTAAACTGGCATTGTTGTGCATTTAAGGTGTAAAGTTTACCTTCGACCAAATGCCCCCTAAAGTGGCCCACTTAACCAAAGTGAATGATTCTTGGGAAAAAACCAGAGCGCCTGGAGAAAAACCAGTTCTTGCAAATTTAATAAGTAAAGGTCCTGTCCAGAACCAGAGACCTTCAAGTTGTGCTACATTCTAGTCAGTACAGGACATTAAAACTTAAGGGCATATCTGTCTCACTTTTGTGACAAATATGCACATTTGACATGACAAATTAACTTTACCTAATGGAGAAAAACCACCAGGAGAACCCAGATGTCTAATGGAGAAAAACCTTTACAACCCAGGACCCTGGATCTGGCTACCCAGATTACCTCCAGATCCTACTGGCGGGTCCCCCCAGCTGGGTGACCTCTAAGACCTCCTGGTGCTGACATCAACAATGTTCTCTTTATTAATAGCTTTTGGTTTGCTTTTCTCTTTTTTGGCAATAGTACTTGTTTAAAATCTGTTTCTTTGGGGTCTTTTGTAAGTTTATCCAAATGAAATGCTTTGGCTAGGCTGCACAGTGGCGCAGTTGGTAGAGCTGTTGCCTTGCAGCAAGAAGGTTCTGGGTTCGATTCCCGGCCCCGGCCTTTCTGCATGGAGTTTGCATGTTCTCCCTGTGCATGTGCGGGTTCTCTCCGGGTACTCCGGTTTCCTCCCACAGTCCAAAAACATGACTGTTAGGTTAATTGGTCTCTCCAAATTGTCCCTAGGTGTGCATGGTTGTTTGTCCTGTGTGTCTCTGTGTTGCCCTGCGACAGACTGGCGACCTGTCCAGAGCATACCCCACCTCTCGCCCGGAACGTTAGCTGGAGATAGGCACCAGCAACCCTCCCGACCCCACCAAGGGACAAGGGTGTCAAGAAAATGGATGGATGGAAATGCTTTGGCTTTCTTTTTTAGTAGGTTAAATTAGACAGGAACTTGTAATACATTTTTAAAGGTGACAAACGATTCCAATACTGAGTAGACACAGTTACCCACAGCAAAGTTGGGTCTCATGTATATATATATATACTGTATATATATATATATATATATATAATATATATATATATATAATATATATATTATATATATTATATATATATATATATATATATTATAATATATATACATTCATGGAATATATATGCACCCACAAAGGAGAAATTTCTGTTTCTTGAATATTTTAGGATAGGCTGAAGAACGCAAAGCATTTGGAAAGAAACGCCTAATAGCAGAAGACACTGCACCCTCATCAGGGTCGGTCTCTCCATCTCGGTGACCTCCAAGTTGTGCTGGTGTGTTTTGCCGCCTGATCTGCATGTTCTCAAGAACTTCAACATCTTGTCCTAATCTGTCTTCGTCCTCAGTTCCTGAGAATATGATTTCCAGAGATATACTATCTGCTGATTCCCAGTTCTCAGGTTGTGCAGATGAGGTCGAAGGCTCTATTATGTCATGGCGGGCATTGCTATTTGCTAAATAATAGATTTCTTCACAAACACTCTGTTGCTCTGAAGACAGCTGGGTGATTTCTTCTTCATTTTGTTCCTCCATATCTCGTCTTTACTGGATGACATCAACCTCTGAAGTAGAAATCAGTTCTTGGTCAGATTCTGGAGCTTCAACATCCATAGATATTATAAATTTCTCTTCCTCGTACATAGTCATTTGAGGATACTCAGATTTAGTATCCTCAAATTTCTTTGGTATTGCAAAAGAGGTGTCCTCCATTTCGTGGATCCTGTTTGTTTTCCTAGAGTCAATAGGGTGCTGTTGATTAGGCACATCGTGATCATCTGGTTCAGCATCCAAAAATGAAAGTCTTGAAAAGGCTTCTGAAAGGCTTTGAACCTCACATTCAAGTTCATCTGCAGATCTCCTCGCAGCTTTGATATTTTCATTTACATAATCACTATCATAACTTCCAGATGAACTTGAAGTTTGAACCATAGTTGTCATGTTTAGTATTGCATGCAATTTCAGGAGCTCATCTTGCCTAGTTTGTGGTAGTAGTCCTTTTCTTCCCTTTCTCTAGATAACTCTGTATCAAGTTTGGAAATTCTCTGGTGAAGGGAAAATGGCATGTTTTCTTCAGCTTGTGGTCGACACAAATGTTGAGATTCTTTGCTTTGTTCTGTATCTTGTGTTTCTTTGGGCTAACGCCCAAAGAAACACCGATATCCACTTTAGGCCACCGCCCAAAGTGGATATATGTTCTTGATCACATTCAAGATCTGCTAGAGTTCTTTGAATTAGTATCCAAGCGTATATAACGTGTGTCTCTAGACTCCTCAGTCATAGCAGCAGAGGTCTCCAGTTGTGCAGGTTGTGGAGCATGAGTTTCCACTCTAACAGTAGAATCTTGTAAAGTAGGCACATAGGGATCATCTTTTTCAGTTACTAAAAATGTGCAAGATGTGTTCTCTAAGTTTTCAGTCCTGGAAGAAATTGTTTCAATTGAAATTGTTTCTTTGGTCTCTTCTACAATCATACCAGTAGTGGCTGTTTTTGCCACCTCTTCAGATTTCAAAAGAAAGTTGTCCCCCAACAGCTCAGGTAGCGCTACAGCAAACAGTTTCATGTAATAGTCTTTTTCATGTTTTTCCTTAAGCAACTCCTCCTCAAGATCATCAATTTTTTGTATAATGGGAAGTAACTCTTTTATTTCTTCTGTTATACACACATCCTGGTTCTCATGTGTGAACCATGAGAACTCAGCATCCAATACTTTGGAGATCTGCACGTTTTGGTCCATCTCTAAAGAAAATGTGCCCTTTGGATTTGCTTCACATGGTTCTGCTAATTTCTTAATTGTTTCAGTGAGTTCTGTAAGGCTTTTAACCTCACATTCAAGTTCATCTGCAAATCTCCATCCTTCTTTGATAGTTCCATCTTCATAATCATTGCCATCACTTTCAGATGAAATTGAAGTATCAGGTACAGCTGTTTTGTGTTTAGATATCTGATTATTGCTCTCAAGTATTGCACGCAGCTTCAGGAGTTCATCACAGTAGTAGCACTTTTGGTCAGACAACTCTGTCTCAAGAGCAGAAACTCTCTGATGGAGAGAAAGTACCTTGTTTTTCTCTGCTTCTAGTTGACACAAAATTTGAGATTCTTTGCTTTGTTCTGCATCTTGTGTTCCTTTCAGAGGGCCACTGTCCAAAGTGGATATCTGTTCTTGATCACATTCAAGAGATGTGATGTCCAAATATACGCCAGAGTGCTGAGAATTAGAATCCAAGCTTTTGTAACGTGTGTCTCTAGATCCCTCAGTTTTAGAAGCAAAGGTCTGCAGTTGTGCAGATTCCACTGCAACACTAGAATCCTGTAAAGTAGGAACAATCAGCTCCTTGTTGTCAGGATCTATAAACATGTAAGATGTGTTCTCTTCGTGCTCAGTCTGGGAAGAAATGGTTTCATTTGAAATAGTTTCTTCGGTCTCTTCTATAATCATGCATGTGTTGGCTGGTTTTGCCGTCTCTTCAGATTTCAAAAGAAAGTTGTCCCGCATTGCACGCAACTCCAACAGCTCAGGTAGCGCTTCAGCATATAGTTTCATGTAATAGTCTTTTTCATGTTTTTCCTTAAGCAACTCCTCCTCAAGACTGTCATTTTTTTGTTGAAGGGAAAGTAGATGAGTTATTTCTTCTTTTGTTGTGCACACATGATGGTTATGGTCCTCAGACACAGCAAAGTCCTCAGAGTTAGTATCCTCAAGTTCTTTCTGTGTTGCAAAAGTCATGTCCTGTGTCACGTATTCAGAAATAGTGACTTCCATGGTGTCACTAGGCTGCTGTAGGTAAGGCTGATCAGACTCTAAAGGAAATGTCATGCTAAGAACTTTTTTTGAATCTGCATCTTCATACTCATCATGATTTTCATAATCATAATTGTACAGTTCATCTGAAACATACAGCATTTCAGATCCCTGGCTTTGCTGAACGTACAGTCCAGATGGTTTATTCAGCTGATTTTGTGTCTGGTTTTCTTGTTGTTGATAAACCTCAGCTTGGATGTAAAATTGATCCAAATTCTCCGACACATACAGTCCAGATGGTTCATTCAGCTGATTTTGTTTCTGGTTTTCTTGTTGTTAAATAAACCTCAGCTTGAATGTAAATGTTACGGCCAGTGGCCTTTTCTGTGTTCGTCTTTTTGCAGTGGCTAATCAGACTGACTCCACTTGGAAGTGGATGCGCTGTAGGCCACTCCCCTAGGCCTACAGCAATTGGCACACCAATTGTCTGCTCCACCAATCCCTGAAGAGGCCTCCCCTTTAAAAACCAAGGACTTCCTGGGAGAAGGTGTGGCTGATCCTTTGTTTGGAAAGCTTGCCACTTTGCTGTGTGTTTTGGTGGACTACTGTAAACTCGCTTGATAAGCTCTGATAACTTTTGTTAGTTTTGCCAGCTCTTGCTAGCTTGTTGTGTCCCTGTGAGGAACCTTTGTATCTCTGGTAGAGATTTGTAGTTTGATTTTGTTTTAAGATTTTGATTTACACCTCTGACTGTTTTGTGGATTTTGTTTTATTTAGTACATTTTGTTGACAGTCCCTACATTTTGATTATTGTTAATTTCTACTTGTTGTTTTTTTATTTACCCAAACAATAAACCTAAATTGTTAAACCTTACCACCTAGGTTTCTTTAATGTTACTCCTCTTTCCCCTGGCAGAGCCGGGTCGTAACATTAAATGGGGGCTTGTCCGGGATCAAATTAATACGATCCCATATTTGCAGTTTAGGGAAATTTGTTTGGTTTTTCAGCTTGAAGGTGCCTCTGTACAGCTTGTACTGTTGAGTCAAAAATGGCTCAGTTTAATGTTGATCAGTTCTTGGAACAACCCTCTCTTGAGCAACTTGCATGTTGTTGTAAAGCTGACTTAGCTGAAATTGCAAGTTACTTTTCAATTTCTTATTCCAAGCAACTGCTTAAAAGGAGTTAAGAGAGCTAATTGGGGACAGACTGGTTGAGTTGAACTTGTTGTCTTTGCCTTCACAGAGTCTGGTCTCTGTTCTACCAACTGTTGCTGTGCCTGCTGCAGAGACAGAATCTGCTGGCCCCTTAAACCTTGCAGAGAGACCTCAGGAGCTGACACCAGAGGGGGACATGAAGGTGGTTGGTGGGATTCAGACTCCAGTCACACTTCCTCCGTTTGATCCCCTCTCGGCTTCCTCTGGATCGGTTGGATCCAAAGTTGACGCTCGCTTGAAGGTTCGTCTCGCCAGATTGCAAGTTGAGGCTGAGGAGAAAGCACAACTCGGGCAATACCAGCTTGAAATTAAACAGTTGGAAATTGAGGCTGAAAAAGCTATAAAGCTTCGACATCTAGAGCTGGAGTATAACGCCAGATTTCCAGTTCAAACCACCAGTGAGAGCCCTACTAGTAGTTCTGGTGGGCCCTCTTCTATTAGACCCTTTGATGTCACTAAGTATGTTTCTTTGGTACCTGAGTTTCGAGAGACAGAGATTGATTCTTACTTCTCTGCTTTTGAGCAGATAGCACAGGCTTTACAGTGGCCACCTGAAGTTTGATCTTTGCTTCTGCAGTGTAAAATCCATGGTAAAGCTCAAGAGGTTGTAGCCGCCCTCCCTCTTTCTGACACACCGAAGTATGATGTGGTTAAAGGTGCCATTTTGAAAGCTTAAGAGCTTGTTCCTGAGGCTTACCGGCAAAAATTTAGGTCTTTCAAGAAAAGCTCCTCTCAGACCTATGTAGAGTTCGCCAGAGAAAAGGGAAGTCTCTTTGACCGGTGGTGTGCTTCAAGTAAGGTGACAAATTTTGACACTCTGAGAGAACTTGTGCTATTGGAAGAGTTCAAAAATTGTCTACCTGAATGTGTTGTTGTTCACTTGAATGAGCAAAAGGTAAACTCGCTGTCTTCTGCTGCTGTGTTAGCTGATGAGTATGTGCTTACACATAAGTCTACCTTTCAGTCTGTGTTCATTGAAAATGTGCCTGCTAAAACAGTTGTGGACCAATCCACGTCAACTCCCCAAAAAGATGACAAAGAATGTTTCTATTGTCACAAAACAGGTCATCTCATTGCTAATTGTTTAGCCTTGAAACGAAAAGAACAGAACTTGCAGACCAAACCAAAAGAGATGGGTTTAATTAAGAGAAAAGCTCATGTTCTAGGAAAAGCTGAACGTTGCTGTACTCCAGATCCATGTTTTGAACCTTTTTTGTTGGATGGGTACGTTTCACTGTCTGGATAGCCTACAGCTCAACATCCAGTTGGTATTTTGCGGGACACTGGTGCCTCACAATCTGTTATCTTGGCAGACTCCCTACCCTTTTCTAAGATGTCGTCTTGTGGCTAGTGTGATGCTGCAAGGACCTGAAATGGGTTCTGGCCCCCGACCTGTACATCTCGTACATTTACAATCAAAACTGATTTCTGGTACTTTTCATGTTGCTATTTGTTCTGCGTTACCAGTTAAAGGCATTTCCTTTTTACTAGGTAATGATATTGCAGGTGGTAAAGTAACTCCAGCCCTAGAAGCTTTAGCTGTTCCCTACTCCCTTCCTAGGGAGGAAGAGCCACCACAGGCTAATGTCCCTGCTTCCTATGTACTCTCTGGAGCTCAAAGTTTAAAGGGGACCTCTGAGGAAAATGTAGACTTGTCTGACAATGTGCTTATGTCAATCTTTTCTGAGGAGGAAAAACTACCGGTTACAACACAGTTGCCTGCAGTCCCCCAGCTGAAACCAGATGTGCGACAAGCTGATTTTGGTTCTTCCTCCATAACACTATCTCAGCTTTGTGCAGCCCAAAACAAAAGAATATCATCTACTTTTAACACAATAATTTCATGTTTTAAACAAAAACGTAATAAAATCATGTTGAATAAAAAAGACATTCAACAACCTAATGTTTATGAAATTGAATCATGTTGAAATAACATGATACATTCTAGTCAGACTGATCTTGTGCTGAAGGCGACGAGCGAGATCACGGCAGATCACGCAAAATCATGGAAAATCACACAAGATCATGGGAAATCGCACGAGGGCTTGCGAGATGATTGTTTTGCATGTTGATTGTTTCTCCAACAGAAAAGGAGAATCATTAGTAAGATTGACATAATTACAGTTATGGTTAAGTGGGTTTAAAATGAGGGTTTTTAGGTGAGTTAAACTCCATTAAAAGATCTTTGGCCTGTTTACTGAGCCTTTTTTTCTAAAAGCACTGTTTCATACGCAGACAAAAATATTAAGTAACTTTATCTAAGATGTTAGTACTGATATTTTTGGAAATAACTACCTCACATAGTCATGGCATTTCTTCCATCCAGAAAACAAGACAGGTTCTGCATGTATAAGATGTTTGGTTTGTGTACAGTCAGAGCTTTGTACTTGCACACAAATATGACTGGTTTGGAATGGCAGTTTATGTGGTGGATCCTCAGACTGTCATTTCAATTGAGAGGAACTGGCCACGGAATATGGGGCCTATTTGGAATTCATCCCTTCTCTTCATGTTTTTCCATGTAATGAGACAATATACCGTATTTTCTGCACCACAAGGTACACCGGATTGTAAGATGATTTTTGTGAAAATGTAAGGCTTTTAGGTTCACATTATGGTGCAGAAAATATGGTACCTTTCTAAATGGAAAATCTTACTACTGGACTCACAATTAACACAGACAGGTCCTTCATGGACCTTAGTTGTTGGTGAGTCAGCCAAATAAGTGTAAAGTTATTTTTTTATTTAATAAGATGTGAAATCTCTCCCCCCCCCACCCGAAAACCCAACCCTTGTTCCCATAGGATGTTGATCAAGATGCACAAATGGCTGAGACTGTCTGTGGAATCTGTGTTATTCGACCGGAGAGTGCAGAGCCTGGTGATGCCAATGAGAATGTTGGGATTGTCCTGGAGGGGGTGGAAGTGATGAACAGCTTTGGCAATTAATCTTTACATGTTTTTCCAAAGACCTGGCCAATAACAATTTTAAAGATCTTTTAAATAGGCTGCAAGCAACTGATCACTTTTGTTGTGGCTTCCTTTGAATTTAGCTAAGTTTTTAAGTGTGTGACCATATAGTATACTCCTGGATTTTGGCAATTGTTCTCATTGTTTTCTGATCTGCATATTTAGGAAAACACTGCTGAAGTCAGACGAGAGTCGAAAACTAAATTTTAATTGTTACAGTTCGCAACGTTGAGTGACTTTACTGACACTTTTATGTTGTTAAGAATTTGATCTATGCTAAATAGTGATCAATACAGCCCAGTTTTTTTCTGGAAAAACAAATTGACCTTTTGTTGTTTATTTAAACTTTCAACTCAGCTGTTTTTTGTGCTGTGTAAAAAAATGGAAAACAATTTTGAAAATACAGCTCATGTTGTACCTTTTCTAATTGTTGAGTGTTCTTTCTTCTTTCAGTGTCTGGTCTTAAAACATTTAATTTAATAGCACTTAAGAAAATGTCTTTGAATTAACATAATTCAATCATGGAAAGATTTTACACACGATTATATAGCTTTCTTACAGCATGAAGCATTTTTGTTCAGCTAACTTAATTTTCATGAGTTGGAGCAACTTAATTAAGTAGTGTGAAGTTATCACTGTAAACTTAGTGGGGCTGGCTCTATTAAATTACATTGGGTCCAACTAAAGTAAATAAATTGAATCAACAACAAAAGTTAAGTTGAGTCAACACATTTCCTTTAAATTGGAATAACCTTAATAAATTAAGTTGAGCCAACACATTTGCTTTAAATTGGAATAACCTTAATAAATTAAGTTGAGCCAACACATTTGCTTTAAATTGGAATAACCTTAATAAATTAAGTTGAGCCAACACATTTCCTTTAAATAGGAGTAACAGAATTACATAGTGCTGAAATAAAGCAAAGTAATCATGTGGAAAATCTTTCCATGATTTTTTTATGTTAATCCAAAGAGTTATTTTTTTCAGTGCATATTAATGCAGTAATCCATGTAAAGCAATCTTGACGAAGTACTGAATATATATACTTGACTGACTTTATTGTATTTAAAATCTGTTTTAAATGGTCTTGAATGAGGTTGAAATATCTGGAGAAAGTGAATGTTGGGTTTTCATAAACTAAGACATAAACCAGAAAATTATGAAGCATCTAGGATGCATTAATCTGCATGTTTTTCAATTGAATTACTAAAATTAATTCAATTGTCAAGAATATTGTAATTTGCTGAGATTAACCTTTACGTAGAGCACACATTAAGCAATTTGAGATGCTTTTAAATAATGCCGAACCAGGCCACGGCAATCTAAGTATGGTTAGTTTGCAAATGCAGTGTTCACATATCGATGTCTTTCTTCATCAAGCTCAGCTGCTGCTGTGGACATGAGCTGCAATTACATATTTATATAAATCACTAGGGGGAGCTCTTTAGCATGCCATACAATGGTTCTGCTTGAATGTTTTGTGTTATCTGCTAAAATATTTATAAGACACTGCACAAATTTATAGTTTGGAGAGACTGAAATATGTTTGATATGTTTTAGTAACTGAGTGTTGCTTGTATTCTTTTATTCCCCAATCTTGTGTTATTTTAATGTAAAGCAATTTGAATTCCACTCCCTTGGCTTGTCCTTTAGTGAAAATTTAGTTTTATTAGAAACAACACTGATGGTTCTTCTGAGTTGAACATGAATGATCATAGTTTCCAAACTATGATCTGAATAGGATGACTTCCAAAAGAAAAGGCAGCCATTAATTTTTTTTCCATTTCAATGTATAATAAAAATGTCACTTAAAACGTAATTTATAGTAGGTGTGTCTGCTGTTCAAAGCATTAGTGCAGAGGGAGAAGCAAATTAAAAACTAAATAATGACTCAGCCACAGCATTAGGTAAAATTATGACTGTAACCTTCTAAATAAGCTTTAATAGAACAAAATTACCACCTGACATTTTGAGCCGAAGACACCCTTTAAAGTAGAGAGTGAAATCACAATGAAATCAGACTTTATTAACTGAAAGATGATTGAATGGATTCACAGTGACAATTTTATCTTTGGCAACATAAAAGAATTTGATTAGTTAAAACACGCTCAGTATATTAAAACAAGTTAGAATCCCGTTTGTCTTGTACTTACAGTGGCTTTAGATGTTAATGCCTCACTGTACAGAAGGCAGGTGTTTGTAAAGTAAAAATGAGCTTTAATATGGTTTCTACATACAGACATGGTTAAAACAAATGACATCACCTAGTCAGAGTTAGCATTAAACATCAACACACAGACTGAATGAGTAGCAACTATGAGCAGTAATCAGTACCTTATGCCATGAAGACAGATGCTGACCCTATTCAGCCTTTTTGGGGGAAGTGTGATGTTAATTGTCATATCTGGAGTTTTGACATCATTTGTTTTAATCTGAATTGTAGATATTTTAGAGCTTGAGGAAAACAGTTAATCTTTTTCTTCTTTCTATTTAGCATCTTTATCTTAAGTCAGTTTATTTTGCTTCTAAATAGTGATTTCTCCCCCTTTTCTTTGGTTTTCTTCACATTTGATTGTCTAAATACACATCAGATAAAAAGAAATCCCAATTCAAATTATGTTTTACCCCAAACATATTTTAATTACATTTTTCGTCAGTCTTTACAGAATTTATGTTTAGATATGCAGTCTGCAAAGAGAATCTTAGAGGTAATTTGTAAACCAGGCCAGCCATTGGCTTCATGGAGTCATATTCAATAGCTCAATATGAGAGTTTAACAGCAGGAGAGATGATTGATGTTAGCATGCTAAGACGAAAGGGAAAATGGCCCATATAGCAGAGAAAAACGTTTAGCCTCGCAGCTGTTGAAAAAGTTAATTGCCAGACATTACGGTCCTCGATTAAATATCTATCAAATCAGACAGCCGACCTGTTAATAGAGCACTTTTCATAATAAACACAGACTGCTTTTCAAGTCACACATCTTACACACACAAAACCACAAACTTTAATACTTTTTACTGGAATTTTATGTATCAGATCCCACGTGTCAAACTCAAGGACCGGGGACCAAATCCGACCCGTCATAACTTTTTATTTGACTCTCTAGACTCTAGAGGACCACAACTTAAAGATTACAGTTGTGTGGTTAAATATTATTTTATTATTCCAGATCAAAGCATTTTTTATCTGTATATCACCAAATTACAACAATCTGAAAGCACTCATCAAATGCAGAGACAGCTATTATTTAAATTTTAATAGTTTGCTAATAGCTAGTTTTATAAATACATTCTGCCACAACTAGCTCTGGAAGAACATGAGAATAGTACTTTATTTGATCAAAAAATAAAAATGTAAAAAGAGTGGCATTTGCATTCATATTTAATTAATTAGAAAAATATTGAAAATACAATTTATTGCAGTAACTCAATTCTCTAAGTGAAACATGTTAACACAGACTGATGTTTTCAAACCTTTTATAGGAGAATTTTTATAATGCTTCATCGGCATGCATTCTAATGAATTCAATATAACTATGACTTCAGCCCCATTTTCACTGAAATCCTCAATGACATTTAGAGCATCCAATGACCTTCAGAAGCCATCTATTTAGCAAATGGAGTTCATTTCTGTATACCTTCCTCTCGGTTTAAATCCAGCTGTCCTGTGAAGACCTCAGAGGTTTGCTAGAAAACGTCAGTGGAAAAACAGCATCACGGACACCAAGGAATGCAGCCGAAAGGGCCAGAAGAAAATGGAGACGTTTAAAATAGGCCTAGAGTTTAAAACCACCATGTTTATGACATCTCATGGAGAACTGGTCAACCCAAAGGAAGAGTGGAAACAGGTGGAACCTGCCAAGACATCCACCTAAACTGGCAGGTCTAAAGGACGACCATGAATTCTTTCAGTATGAAAAAAAATGCTTTAATGTAAACATGAGCTTCAATTAAATAAATGAACACACTCAGTTGAGTAAATATGCAAGAATAAACCACACCACACCTATCTAAGAGAGCAACAGAACAGTGTCTCACACTGGAACCAATTAAACAATCTTGATTTGCCTCAAATCCCATCCAGTTTTTCTGATTACTTTTCTCAGGTGACTCATTAAATGATTTAAAACACCCAGAAATAACCACAGAGGGTCACATCTGTGTAATTCCTTACGAATTAACTATGTAAAACCTTTCAACAGAGGATATTAGGGTTTGTCTAAGTTATTGCAGCCTCAGACCTCATGCTGACTATTCTTTGAAGGCTGCCAAACATGTAAACACGAGGCAGTTATAAATGATCCGCTGTCATATTGAACAATAACCTGAATCGATGCAAGCACGCCCACTGAAAGATCCAGCAGACTCTTGTTTCTCGGCTCTTTCTCAAACAGGGAACATCGTTTGTCATGCCAAAAGGCTCCAGGAAAATACTGAACGATCAGACTGGTGATTCAACGTTGTATAAGTCAGCGTACGGCTGGCATGGAGCTTGTGGGAGTGGAGATGTGAAAGGTAGCTGTGAAAATGAACTCCTTATGCAAGAGTGAAGTTAGCAGTGATGCAGTTGTATCTGTTTTCATTAAAGCAAATCTCAAATGGCAAAAAAAAGCAACAGGTATGTGACTCACCACTGGAGAATCCAGATGGTGGAAAGAATGAGGATGAGGAACAAATAAATGTCTCCTCTTTCTTGTTCTAGACCTGTTATGTAGGATCATAATTACAGTTCTTAATTAACTCACATCCACCAAGCTAAGCATAAGATTGAGCATCTGTTGAAGAGGATACTGTTAGAGAACATTCCGTACCGCAATAAGAGGAATTTGAATATTTAATTTTATACATAACTAAAGATTAGTAACACTCAAAGTTGGAGCAATGTCATATGTTCCTGTTGTTATCCTGTTGTTGAACAATGCTATATGTTCTTCTTACTATGTTCAAAGTTCTAGTGACTTAAATATTTATTTCAGATTTATGTCACCTACAGTCACAATCCCTAATGTATTTAGTAAAAATATTGTTTGATAGATCAACATAAAGAAAAGTAGTTTTCCACAACACTGACTCAGAGGGGCTGAATTAGGCATTTATTTGAAAGAAAATGTTTCTTTTCATATGCGTATTTCACTTCCCAGTTACAGTTTGATACATTTGTTTAACATGTTCACATTTCTTTCATTAAAATACATATTTTAAACATTTTACTTGAGATAAAACTCCTGCTATATGTTGGCAACTTTGTAATCCATGATTCCAAAGAAAAAGTCAGTTAATTGAGTTTTTTGGAATGTGTAATGGTACAGGATTCAACACATAAAGAAAAACGTGCACAACACCACTGAAACATCTGTAAACTTCTGAACGTTTCAGTAGGTGCCAATGAAGCCATAATCTAGAAGTGGAAAGTAGATGAATCCACCTTAAGAGAGCCATTGTTTTGTGCATCTGGTAAGCTTTCTGATAGAGGAATAAGAATAGTTGTTCAGGAGCCAAAGACTTGGAAATGGCAATTTATTTATTAATTTCTTTTACATAAAATCAATAAGCAACACACTGAACTACAGTGACCGTTGAAGCATACTCACTGCATAAGATTCCACTGCTGAAGAAAAACACGTGAAAGCTCAAGAAATCACAGTCTGCTCAAATGTGGTCAAAACTGAACTTTTTGGGCATCATTACCCACATCATATTTGAAGAAAGAATTGTTCTGTACCCCAACAACACTGTGCCCAAAGTGATCAAGTGATTTCATGGTGATGATGAACTGAGAAATATACCAGGACTTTCTAATTTAAAGAATCAATCAATCAAGTTTATTTGTATAGCACTTTTCAGTACAAGACAAGACAGTTCAAGGTTCTTTACATTGTAACCCCCCCCCACAAAAAATACAGAGTCACAGAAAACACCATACAGTCAACAATTTAGAAAATCAATAAACAATACATTTTGCCAAGTGTGGTTTGCAAGCAATAGTCACAAAAACACAGGCAATATAAAGTATTTTTGAAGTTGAATGACACATAAGAAATGCATGTGAAATTTGGAAACTTTTTAAATAAATAATTACCAAAAAAAACAACACTTTCCACAAAGTTTTAACACATTTTCTAAGTGTTTTGATTACTTCCTGTGTCATTCCAATTTTCAGCCCGTATCTGTGGACTAATTTATTTTTTTGTAGGTGATGATTAATAGGGTTATTGTCAACATGTGGTGTATATGCAATGTCGCTAAAAAAAAAAAATAGAAATACATTTATTAGAAAAAAGTTTACTTATTCAGTATTTATTTTACTACTACTTTGTAGTAGTAGTACTTTGTGCTACTTTGGGCAGGTATTTTCTAAACCAGTCTTTACTAAGTTGCCTGCAAACCATACAGAGTGTTCCCGCCCTTCTCCTAACACGCTCTAAGAAACATGATCACACCATACCAACACTTAAATCCCTTCACTGGCTCCCCATTCGGTTTAGGGTAGATTTTAAACTTTTATTGTTTGTTTTTAAAGCTCGTAATGGTCTGGCGCCATTGTATTTATGTGATTTTTTTTAACTGTTCGTGCCCATAGCCGAGCACTAAGGGCCTTAAATCAATGCCTGTTGGAAAAACCCCGTTCTAAATAAAAGCACTGGGGTGGTCGCGCCTTTTCTGTGGTGGCTGCTAGACTCTAGAATAAACTTCTGACTGAAATAAGATTGACCTATTACCTGGACCTCTTCAAATCAAGACTACAGACATTATGTATTTTTTTATTTTTATTTTACTCCACTATCCCTTGTGTTTTATCCTGTTTCATTCCTTTTGTTTGTGTAAAGCATTTTGGATAATCTAGTGGTTATAGCAAAGGGGTATAAAATAGATGTATTAATGTTTGTTATTATTTTACAGAAAAGCCAAGTAAAATACATCAACTTTTGTAATGTTAAAACATTTGGAAAATATTCAATGGGTATGGATACTTTACAAGGATTTATATTGTATCGTGAAATGTTCTTTAAGACTTAGCTCAGAATATTTGTATTGGATTGATTTACCTTTTTTATTAGCCCAATTAGTGATAGACAGTTTCTGTGTTTGTAATAGATGCACATCTCACATAAAAATGGGTTTGTGTGCCTTTACTCATTTTTATGTTATTATGAGAGGTATAGCACTGACTGCTTAGAAAATCCTTACTTGGACATTCTCTGGTCATTGACATGATTGTCAGGTAATAAGCTCTCGGTATGTGGATCAATAAAGCATTATTACTCTTGTGAGGACAAATTAACATAAACTCATGACAAATTTTAATGATCCATTTGAATGGCTCTTTTTCCAGGGTGGAATGATCTTTCAAGAAAGTTTTGGGTGAGTAAGTTTGTTCCCTGTGCCACATAGGGCCAATATTTTGAATACAGCTTCAAAACTAAAAATACCCCTCGAGCACTAAAATTTTGCCAGAATTCTCTTTGCAACATAAACTTCACCAATACACTATTTGGGAGTTTTAGAATGCTTCTGGTATAATTCTGGTGGGATTTTTAACCACTTTTTTCAAAGGAATGGAAAGAGTTTATTTTAATTAGCTGCTTTCCAGGAAAAGACTCAGCTTTTAAAGACAGGTTACAAATTTTAAGTTGGGTTGAGGTCAGGTCTTTGGGGAGGACACGTTAGAAGTTATCTGTTGGAAAGACAGTGTCAATGTATGTTTGGGATCATTTTTCTTTTCAAGCAAATGATCCCAATGTAAAAATATAAACCCTCCAGAAGTACTCATACCCTTTGAACCTTTTCAAATTTTATGACCACCAAGCGTACTGAATTTTATTTAGGTGTATGCAACACTACAAATAACAGGTGGCACATAATTTTAAAGTTCAAGGAAAATTATGTATGATTTTTAAAGAAAGAGAAAAGAATATATGACAAAATTACTACCTTTGACTGGATCATCAATTCAACAGGAAACTTTAATATAATTCAGAAAACTCATTACTTGTCTAACTGCATTTAGCCATAGTAAACTGTAACTAGTTTTAAGCCTAAGTCTATGCAACACATAAAAACAGAAAGAAATTGAAGGTGTCTTAAGTTCTCAGGTGATACCATCTGTGCTTTCCTGGGACCTTTGAGATGAACAGTGTGGTGAACACAGCTGGAAAAACTCTGCTCCTGTGATCTTTTAGATATACCAAACCAACAGAAGCAGATTTCCTCCATCAGAAGCGTTGCAGTGGGAGGCTTGTGTGGACATTTACATGCTTCTTCTGTTCTGATTAATGGATGATTGCACTCAGTTCTGGTTGCTACTTGGACAAAAGCATTGATGAAGCTTTTCTTGCAATGTGTAATAGAGCAGTAGATTTAAAAAAAACTATGAATTTAGTTAGAAAGAACTTTTTGGAATGTGTACATAGCAATTACAGATGCAAATTGTTTTTGCACGGAGCGTGGTATCTCAGTTGGACAGGTGATCCATGCCGGTTGGCAGCAGCGGCTGTGTGTCTCGAGAGGGCCTAACTCCGGTTCCTGCTGAACTGAGCCAGTATTTGTTTAAAATCTAACTGTTATCAGCTCAGTAGGCACAGGAGGTTGAGCCCAGGCACCTGCACCTCCCTGTTATCATCAGCAGGTACCCTGCTTTATGAAGCGTAAACCTCAAATGAGACTGAAAGAGTTAGAGCACTAATTAAAAAGTTAATTAGTCTCTTTACTGGAAAATTTGTACTTAATGTGGATTTCTGTTTATTTGCATAAATTTAAAAAAATTGAAACGCCACATAAAACATACAGTATTTAAATATCACAGGAACAAAATTTAAAGGTTGAAAATTAATGTTCACCATGATTTTACATGTTCATTCAAACATAATCTATGTGAGATATATTTCAACATCCAAATACTTAAATGTTATTTAAATGAAAAATACTTTTTTCAAAATATAAAATATAAAAAATCATAATAAAAAGAAAAATTCTGCTTCTTTTCAAGCACAAGATAAACAGAGAAAATAGCAGTGTTTCTATGTACCCAACAGTAGATAAAAACAACAAAGCAGTAAGTGAATAACTTATCTAGTCAGCGAAGTAAAAATCAATATCATCAGCAAATGTGAGCAATACATCAATTCAGGAACTTCTTTAGAATGAATTATGTAAGTGTTTTGGTTAAAATGCTGCAAAGAAAAGGTGGCAGAAATAATTTTTGAAGTAACCCAACAATTACAATTTTTTTTTTTATCAAAAACCAGTAATACATTTGAAAACATTTAATGAGCAACACTATGTAGCCTGTTCTTTTAAAAACCTGCAAGGTGTTGTGAACGTTTTTAAAAAAAGGATTTTTCACAACAGTATCTGTAACACCAAATAATACTCTTTTTACAGTCTTCATATATAGGTTGTCTACAGTGAAATTCCCACGCTTGTGAAGGAATGCTTCTGTTACAACTGCTGCCCACACCAGCTGAACCTGCTAAACTGGAGCTCTGGATCAACTGAACATCAGTCAGAAGGAGAAAAACCAGCATTGTCCCTCTGAGGAGATTCACAAAACTCCAGACATCCCGTTTCTTTGGGAGGGAAATACACTAAAGTCAACAGCAATGGTATTTGTGGTTTCATGCATAACATTCCAGGTCATACTTGTCATTTAAAATGAACTTCTCAGCTTGACCAATGAAACTAAAGAGAGTGAAACATTTCAGGTGTTGATTTTGGTATATTTCAGTAATAATGACTTGCATAATAAACTTCAATTTGTCCTCAAATTAACACTTTTACAAAGCGCTAAAAAAATGAGGTTACAATATATCATGTTATGACCTGGTCAATGGCGTAAAAGACGACCGACTGGACAGTTGTCCTGCAGAGTGTCAGGAAAACCCTCCACAGGAGAGTAGGCCATAAAAGACCTTTTGGTAAAGGAGCTGGCCTCTAACAGAGTGCTGCATCCAAACTTAGTGAAAACTTGTGGAAGGAAATGAGGTGGTGGATTGGTAAGCCAAACCCATTAAAAAGGCATGGATTGCCATCGGAGTCACAGGTGCATGTTTTTTCACTAAAACCAATCTAACATTTCAGCACCGAAGTGGACCGACCATTTTATGGGCTTTTTGTTTAACAGCCGGACGACATGCAGACCATGCAGTAATTAAGCCGACCACAAGCTTCTCTGTGTTCCAGAGTATTTTAAAACAAATCTGTTGCCTTCAATTAAAGAGCTTGGGACAAATTCCATCCATCCATTTTCTTCCATCCATCCATCCATCCATCCATTTTCTATTCACCCTTGTCCCTAGTGGGGTCGGGAGAGGTGCTGGTGTCTATCTCCAAAGAATGTTTCAGGCGAGAGGCGGGGGTCACCCTGGACAGGTAGCAAGTCTGTTGCAGCGTAGGCCAAATTAGTATTAGTAAAAGGAACATTGTAGGAGGCTTGGGTTTCCTCAGAGTGTTCTTACACTACAATAAAGAAAGTTGCCTTTCATGCTATTAAAATAAACCCAGGTGCAAAAACAAACTGTGAGTTTAAGGGGGGGAGAATGCTGGAAGTGTTTGCCATATTATAAGGGGAACAAATGATGAGGAACAAAACTCATGAAATTAAATACATCAAAACTAAAAGGGAATGAAAGTCCTAATAAAGTAAATTTGATCTGAAAAGCCCAAATTTCTTCAAAGGCAGTAGTTCTTGTTTATTCGCATTTTTTTAGCATACAATTTGACTGGGGGTTATTTGCAGAATATAAATCACATCAAGCTAAAAAAAAACTTGCAAAAACTATTACATTTTAAAATTCACTCTGTCACTCCTCTGCAGTGTTTATTCAAATTAGTTTTTCAGCTTTCATAACATAAAAAAAAACCCTTTGAGGAAAAATATTGGCCACACACACACACACACGCACAGATCCTCAATTAGTGCTTTGCTTTCATGACCACCCAGACAGTAAATGAGCTCACAGTGCACAATCATGTTTGCTACTTGTTTTCCTGATGGGACATTTCCTGTACTTCCTTCCTGTATGAGTAAGAGTTCCCCTCCCTGCCTAAAGGCGTCTTCTCTTAACTGGTGTCTTTATTCTCACAATCAGGTGTTATATAAAAGAAATGGCGAGAGGACAAACAGAGTGACATGCTGAGTTCCACTGCGACTTTCTTTCCAACGTATTCAAGCAGAAATGCCTGTTATTTTCATAATGTTGCTTAGAAACCTCGTGTTTCTGTTATGCAGCAGACCCAAACATTATTTTTACTGGAGTACAGGGACAGAACCACAAAATTGAAAACAGTGTATATTTCTATGTTCTTTTTTTTTTGTTCCTTCAAATATGGCACCTTTGCTAGTCTTGGTGTGCTTCAGTCAGTTGTACACGAGTCCATATTTGCCCTTGTTTCCATCTTGACTTGTTGCAGCTGTCATAATAGTGGAAAGCTGGAAATGTTTGTGAGGAGCGGAACTTAGCCACTGTGAACACAGGCTTTCACTGAACTGTTCACCAAGTGAGCTAAGTCCTTCACCTCCACCAAACTCATCCACAGAAACACTCCTAGAGCACACGGGCTTCAAATGTAGTTTCCACTCATGAACATTACATGCATCAGTGTGTCATAATTAAAAAACATTGTAGTTTTAAATTGTTTTGGACTTTGGCGACCGATTGTGTATGGTCATCTTTAAAAAAGTATGTCTTGGGCCCATACCAGTTCATCTATTTTTAAACATAAATATAAGTTGCTATACCTGTGAAATAAAGCAGTGGATGTTTTTTTGTGTGTAAAACAGTCAATAAACAGCAATCTGATTTCTGCTCCTTGTGTAAGTGGCATTTATACTTAAATTTGCAAAAAAATAGTATTAGCTGGACCCCCCCTGCATTAATAGGGCCACTGTATACTATATCATCACTCTGGTAGCTACCTTGCTTCCTAATATGACCTTCAAATCCGTTCATATTTACTGGTACCTCAGACAAAGTCATAAGTACTGATGTAAAATAGAATACCAATAAAGTGTATTATGAATTCTGATTAGATGAAGTTTCTTTTGAAGAAAATAACCTTTAAACAGATGCTAAACATACTTTTGAATCTTACAATCTTTCTGATGTAATATTCAAAGCAGAAATGTTTTTCATTAGCCGCATGTAGAAAATTGTCACAATTGATAGAAATAAGGGTTGATGACTTTGAACAGTTTGTTAGTAATAATCCATACAATGTGTTTTATTTTGTGAAGTAATTTAGTTTCCGAAACAAATTAACTTTTCATAGTTCATTGAATATGATCGTACATTTTTATTTTAGTAGTATATTGTCAGAGAATTTAGTGAATTTTAGATTTTTCTTCTATTTCCCTTATTATTCTCCTCAATACGACATTTCCTCATAGCTATTTCCTGGATTAATGGGATGATCTCTTCTCTTTTTTTCTTGTCCAAGAGTGACTAAAATAAACAGATTTATAATTAGTGTTAATTTTTGTACCATTGACCATAAAGATGTTAAGGACTACAATTGCAAATTGCTTAGCATTTATTTGAAGAGGGGCTTCAAAATGAGGAGCCTTTGTTTCTGGAGGAAACGTAGCAGATTCTTCATTGTTGTTGCAGGCAGCCGTCACACACTGAAGACTTGAGTGTGTGTGTGTGTCTGCTATTGCTGGTTGGAAATCCCTGGCAATGTGATTTTCATTACATCACAACCAAATCACTCTGCCAGGAATCCCTCCAGCTAAAGCAACCATTTAGCTTCCTGTTTGGCAAGACGGGAGGAGAAAGGCGATGAAGAGGTTAAACACAGGAGAGGGAAAAAAAAAAACAAAAAAAGGTTGTATGTTCCGTCAGAGGAACGCTGCAGGTGAGGACACACAGAGAAAGCTCTGGAACTGCAGGTGTGTCTGTCTGGGCGCACATCAGCGTGACACAGTACATTTACCCCTTCATCACTACATAATTACTAGACGCGGGCTTTCAAACGCTAACACATGTGCACCCACACGTCATATGCATGTGGTGTAAGTGTGTGCTGAAAGAGTTTTCTGTCATTGATGCACCTGGACAAACACAACTCTATTTTACATCTATAGGTTCCTGCTGATTGTGGGCCCTTAAATCTGCTGCTGACTGAATGCTTATAAGATTGTGTGGTAGTAATCCATCAGGCTCGGGCTTTGGAGCTCTGTATGCCTGCGCTGAGTTATTTTTATCCCTGAGAATTACAACCTCAGCCCTCATTCATTATGTTGTATTTACTTTACTGAACAATGGTCAAAAATATGTCATAAAACTTAAGAGGGAACGGTTATTAATGGATTTTCCTCTCTTAATGTACGAGGACATTTATGAAGTCGTTCAAAGTCTGAAAAAATAAATTACTACCAAACCCACCGAAGAAGGAATTTCATCACAAACTCAAGTTGGCTGTTGTTAATTACCACAAAAGGTATGCAGTCATATTCAATAAAGCAGAATATGTAATCCAATAAGAATCATCCAAGTACCTTTTCAATGAAACTAACATTATAGCAAAATTTAACAAAACCTCTTTATAGTTTGAGAGCTAAATCAAAGTAAGTTTCAGTGCATCTGAAGCACACCTCGTTCCATCTTGTTCAGTTAGCTTTTGTCCCACTGACATTGTTGGTGCTACTGAATGGTATAACTGTGTATATAAAAGAGATTGGGGGATTTAAGAGACTTTCATGAGAAAACCTGTTCTTGTGTTGCTTTTTCAAGGCTAATTTGCAAAACACAATATGTTGTTGACATATTGTTTCAACTGGCCAAACCTAGGCGTGTCTGGCCTGCAGGGCTTAAAATCTAAAGTAAATATAATTAAAAGAGATAAAGGGAATGGGGAAGATGTGAATGAATCAGTACAAAGGGAACGAAAAAAACCCTGTCAATTTTAGGTTTAGAATAGACAGATTAGTCTGAGACATAAAACCCCAGCAGCGTTGGGTAAACCGTTGACAAACCTGCGTGAACTATTTTTTTCTCTCTCTCTCTTTAGCTGCTTTGTTTTACCTCCAGGCACATTTCGACTGATAAATTAATTTTCTAGACAGTAAGTCATGAGTCGTTTGATGTTTGATCTCACTTAATGTAACAGACGTATCAGAATTGGTTAAAATACTCTACAGTGACATATCTCCAGTCTAATTTTTATCAAATAAGTATTTGTTTTAAGAGCCCTCTGATGACACTTTATTTGGTGTTTTTGTTTACAAACTCTTCTTGATGGACAATTTAGTAAAGATTTAATGAAATGGGATCAAAGAAGCCCTGTGGAGCTCTGGGTATTTATGGTGCTTACATTTATGTAAGAAAGATGCAAAATTGTGAAATTGTGATGGCTAATAGCTGGAATATTTGAGGTCATACTGTACTCTTTAATATCTTGCTCACTAACTACATGGGCTCAAGATTTGATTATTTCCTTCAGATCCTCTTGGAGTGCTTGAAGACCAAACTAACTCAAAAAAGGAAAATAAGCAAAGAATTTTAATCTGAGCCAACCTAGTAATTACATGTATTTATAAAGGTAATCTCCTTTTATTAGAAACTACAATTATTCCTTAGTTTTATTTGATTTTGAGGGTAAAATAAAACCACAGCCTCCTGCCTAACAGGCAACAGAGGCAGAGAATATAACTCGACAACGTGGAAACACAGCTGACCTGCTGCCTGATTTTGTGTCTAAAAAATAGGAGTAAGGAGTGGACTGTGGCTAGCCTTTGAAAATATTTATCCCAGCAGTATGTGACTGAAGAAAGAGGAAATTTCAGTGACCGGTCCAGAGTAAACAGCCGCCTTCCTGCTCCTCTGATATTGATATTCTAGTTAAAAATTCCCCTGGGTTAAGGCCATTTTATTGGGAGTTGCTACTGAGAGAGAAAAAATAATGTTACAAATGGCCTTAATACTAAAATTTAAATAACGTTATAACCACAATCACAGTTATCCAGTTATCTGTTTGGTTCAGAAGGAGGTATATCCACTGAGAACATTCAAATGGTTTAACAGGGAGAACACAAGGGCATGAAGGAAGTAAGGAAGGAAGGAGCAAAGGAAGGAACAGGAGAAGGAAGGAAAAATGAAGGCAAGGAGGAAAGAATAGATTTTAAACAATAAAAATAAAGAAAAGAATCAAGAAAGTTTGAAACAATGGAATAAGGGTTTACTTATACCTCTCGCCCGGAACGTTAGCTCGAGATCAGCACCAGCAACCCTCCCGACCCCATTAAGGGACAAGGGTGTAAAGAAAATGGATGGATGGATGGATGAATATAAACTAACATGGATAAGGAATAATATCTGGAAATACAAACATTTCCACAATCTCTTATTCATGTCTTCTGTCCTTTTCCAGACCTAGAAACTATTGTATCAAGTGTACATGGTCAGCATAACTAGTTTTTAAAGTATGATAAAAGCATTAATTATTCTATAATTGCCTTCCTGCAGTAAATGTCTGCCTAGCTGACAGTAATAGACATAGGCTGGTGTATTTTTGGACCTTGGCTCTGACAGTCAGTCTCAGAAACTAGATAGCTTGGTGCTTTCTGCTCTTCTTCATCAATATTTCCTTTTCTGAATCTCTCCATTTTTGAACCACCAGCCCTACAGCAGAGTTTGGGAACGGAAATATGTGTCACTGCATTAATGATCCTAGCCTCGACATAGAAGGCCGTTCACAACCATGTGAAGGTTGAAAAAACATCAATGGTAACAATCTGGGGATTTTTAACTTGAATGGATTGATAAAAAAAAAAAGGTTTCATATGACCATATAAGAAAAATTCTGCCCAAATTTCAATCAGCATTACTGCAGTTCCTTATGGGTTGCCTCTCAGCCATGGACCGTCTGACAGCTAAATGAGCTACAATTGGTCTGGCTAGGAGCCACGCTGCCTCCACTTCCCAACAAAAGCAGGAAGTTCGTACATGACTAATGTCTCCCAATCACTCTCCTCGCTGATTCCAATGTTCGCTCATGTTTCCCGCCTCTCATTCTTCCTGCACAGAAGAGCAGATTTATAGACCGTGAAGGAAAACCTGCTGTTCGTCCTAATGCTTTTTGAAAGGTGGCATTTATGACGCTATTATTTACCTTGAAAGGTTTAAGTCTTAGCCTTCGCCTGTCACTACTATGTGTCTGCCATCATGGTTTGAAGGATTTCACCTTGCAATAATCATATTTTCCTGAGAAATGCTGGTTGTAAAACAAGAAATCATTAGCAGGAGTTTTGAACAATAGCGCTACCGACTTTATGATGCTTGATTTTTTAAAAAGAATAATCTTCCCTTGAATTTAGCGATTACTACATTTTATTTTGAAGTGGTCTTTTTTTTCTTCTTTTGTGTGTGTATTAGGCCACTTAACTCTGAACAAATATTACTGTAGTGGAAAATCCCCCAAAACCCATACAAAACGATGAATAGGTAATGATCAATAACCCAGTTCCTTAAATAAAACCCCACAAAAAATAAGAATTTAATTGACAAAAAATAGTATTTTAATGCTAAGAAGTGCTGTAAACTTGACAGACAGTCTCCCTTGATGATCACTGAAGGATGATGCATCTCTTAGTTCCACTCAATTGGGTCTAAATTTCATTCCTATTTTCTTGACCTGCAGATTTTGTTCATATGCTGCTCAAGCTTTTTGCTCACTAAAATTATTTTTCATTTACCAGAACATAAAAAAATCGTCCAGAATACTTTTTACAAACCAGAAGATCCCAGAGTCTTTAATCAGTCGACTGGATAAAGAAGTACCCAGAAATTAATAAATGAAGCAGCTCAGCCAGCTGAAGTCTTCCCTGTCCACCATCGCATGTCAGTTTGATGTTGCAGGTTCAAAGAGAGTTTATAGATCTTACCGTTGCTTAAAGAGTAAATGATTTCTTCTTTTATGGAATCTGGACTCCTTTTGATCAGCTTTAGTTTATGTTCTAGATTACTTCAGTGCACTAAAACTGACTGGATTTATTAACACAAAATAAAATGTTTGTCAAAGCCGACTTGCGATTTTTGAAACCTTTATTTCTGACATGCATATGTTAAAGTCAATTTCAAATCATTTGAACGTTCTTTAGAATAGTTTGGTTCAGTTTTCACTGGGCTTAAATTTATTCTAGATTTTGAGCTGATCAAATGCCTTGCAGATTATTCAAAAGCAGTGACAGCTCTTGACTCAAGCTGTGATTTTATTGTCTGACATTTGAGTGGAATCACTGCAGACAGGGGAAAACTCAGAGTAGAGTTCTAGAGACCTTTTTATAAGAATGAAGTTGATTATTCTAATTTAATTTCCCTTTGAGAACAATAAAGTATTTTTGAAGTGGACTGAATTGAAATTGATCACAAGTTCTTATCTTTTATGGCACAGAGAAAAAAAAACAGATAAGCGTCTGATCGTTGCCTGTTGCTGAGAATGTTTCCCATGATGCAGCCCTGCAGTAAGTGCAGATAGACCTAAGAGAGACCTCACGAGACTGTACAGTCTACCACTTTGAAGTGTAAAAACCTCACAGAAATACTATTAAATATTTCAAGGGAGACTGTCCTAATAATTTAATAGCAATTAAAAATCTAAAGTAGATAATTGCCTTGGCATTTTCCTTTAGTTTTAACCCTAATTAACTGGCTAAAGGTTCCCAACTAGTCCAAATGAGGCCATGGACTAAGCTGACTTTGACACAATCTCAAAAGCATTTATTCTAGTGATAATTTATGAAGCTTTAACTATTATTACATTTGCTATGCTTACTTAGTTGGGAAATAAAGGTAGGACGCTGTCATCTTCTTGAAAATGGTACGCAGGCCAGATTTAGCAACTTCTTGCTAAAATGTAACCATTATCTTATTGGAGATTTATTGATACTATCTAGGTGAAAGCGTCACCCTTTTCTCATGGAGCCTATCTTATCTCAAAACTCTCGAGAGCAACTAACACAGCAGCCCCAAGTTCGTACACAGCAGCCCCTCCAGACTGCAAAGCTGCTGATCGTTTAACATCTGGGACAGGATTCAAAAACAACCTCTTCTTTCTATAAAATCGATCACCACACCAACATAAATCAATTCATTCGTAATGTAAGGTTTATGCAGGTATTTTCATGTAGATTGTACACAATGTTTATAAATCTTGAAGCTGCAGATTTTGAAATGCTACTGACCTGTTGCAGCCCCGTTACTAGAACATGAAGCTAAATCCTAAACCAGACACAACAAAGGTAAACCTAAACAAATAAAGAACTGACCTCACCCTATTGCCTTCACTTTCGTCACTTTTTCCAGCTCCAAGCCTATAAACTGTTTTAGTGTTAGAACTAGTGAGTGAGTGGATGTGAGTGAGTGAGTGAGTGAGTGAGTGAGAGTGGTAGTGAGTGAGTGAGTGAATCATTCACTTTTTGTCTTGCTTATATTCTCCACTTTTGCAGTCTGTCATAATCAGGGCAGACAAAAACAATTTTCCTTACTGATGAGCTGCAAAACAGGTGTTTCCTGTCATAGTAACTAACTAATAGAAAAAATAATGTGGCATAAAAATCAACATAATAGCATTTAAATACACTATTTTTACTTGCTTTCAGTTTACACCAGACAATTACTGCGAGTGAAAAACAAATGCTGTGCATATTTTATGCTCAGCATGTGTTTCACACAGGAATATAATTGGTGAAGCACCGCTCTCAAACTCTATTTTCCTGGGAAAAACTCAGCATATGAATAAATAAGAGCATAATGCAAATGTGAAGATTCTTTAAAGGTTCAAGTTTGAATCATGACAAACCACAAAGTTGTTTTTGAGATGTGACTTGTTTGAATCTGAGACAAAAGCTTGAGCTAGTGTGTTTTAGCTATATTAATCAGGACTCTTATTGAAAACAGGTGATAAAAGGGTTGCATACATAAAATACGTATTTCTGGTAATATCATAAAAAGCCACTAATAAATCTTGAAGTTATCAAAATTATTAAAGTTATTGACCTTATGTCAGAGCTCACGGTTCTACATTTCCATAAACTGTCACATTTGCAGCAGGCCCTGAAGCTCTTTACGATGACCTTTCACCTTCATGTACTGGCATGTAGAAAGACTAATAAAGTTAGCAGAAAATTGCTTTTTTTCCTGTCCTCACTATTATCAGGTAGCAAAGTATGCTTGAAGTACAAAAGTGCTGTTAGGGGAAGCCTGAAAGTGCATCTATTTCCAAAGCACCGACACATCAGCAGCTGCCACCGCAATCTGGGAATGCATTAAGCCAACACTCAGCGCACAGATGGACCTGTTGTACCGGAGCCCTCGTTGGCTGCTCTACAAATCCTCACTCCTCTCAGCTTACCTTCTCGCTCGCTGGAGAGCTACTCGCCTGAGCGCTTCTCTTGTGATTACCCCGTGATTTTAACAACCTCAGCTGTGCTGTATTTTGGCTAGACCCTTTTTTCTGGGAGCGGGCCAAGGGTGCACATGATTGGTGGAGGGCGTGCTTTGGAGCGTGCAGATGGCTGGTTCATCCCAGTTTGACCTGAAGCATCCAGTAACCCACACTAAACTGCGGCCATTAAACAGTTCGATCATTTCTGGTGTTTTAAGTCGGGACAAACTCTAGGAGGCGCTGCATTTTCACTGTGAGAATCAAAGGCAGCAGGCAAAATAGAGTAGAAAGATGTGGAGACAAGGAAGAGACAGAAGAGACATGATTGTGTGAAAAATGAAAGCATTAATTAGATCCTCTGTTAGCCTATTTATGCACACATGATTTCACCGTAATAATCGATTAAACTGTGAAACAGTCTCTACACCGGCAGGTTTTATCTGATGTCACACCCATATTGTTTTTCTTTTTTTTCTTTTTAAATAAGTCATTTTCATCTTTAACAAAACTATGTACAGACTGCAGTATTCAGTGGAAGCTTTAATCTTTAACATTATGCAGGAAAAAAAGATTTTTGTTCCTCCTTGTACTTATAATTAATTGTAAGCATTAAAAGATAAAGAGACTGGTATTTCATTATGTTTATTCTCCAACTGGCATCTAAGATTTCATAATTACATCCATCTTTAACAACTCCACTGCCGCTCATTTGAAGGGTTTCATTTCTAAACACAACCTAGTACGGTTGCTTGTTCCAGATAGTCTTAATTGTCAGCATGTGCGTAAAACTAAATTTAAGAAAAGCTCTCAAATATGCCTAATTACAAAAATAAGATAGTTTACATTTGCCTGTGAAACAAATCAACAAAATTAATTTGGTTGCGGTTCCAGCTGCAGGAGCCAAATCACTTCTGCAGGAACTCCTTGCCCACTAAATCTAATGCAGGCCCACATCACGGCGAGTCTGGGAGGTGAAAGACCCTAAAAAAAGGACCCTTAATTTTATTTACGTCCTTACGTGTTGCAGATGGGGGGGAGGTAAAGCGTCTGCTTCTGCTTAAATTGCCCTCTACAGCCTAAAGCTCCAAAGTGTTGGGTCTCGCCTTCAATGGAAGAACAAATTGCTACTTTGGGTGCATGGAACCAAAGAGACCTTTATGGACCTTATAAAGTCTAGCACAATCCATCAGCAGAAGGAGAGTTTGCAGAAATATGCAGCACGGGAATGCATTTATCCATATTGTGCACATAAAATGTAGCAGATTTGAACAACTATTGCACATTTTTCTTTAATGAAAGCCAACAGGATTTCCTAATGTTAATGAATTTGAGTGTAATACTATATTGTGTTACACATAATTTATTTCTAAAGATATTTTTTGTTGAATATTTTTTCCTGACAAGTTGATGTAATTTATTAGTATCCAGTTTGTCAGATTATCATAAAACAAAATCATTTTTTTTGTTTTTTACAAACTGTGTCTTTGCTTTAAGCATTCCAGTCTGCTCAAAGGTTTAGGCTGACTTCAAACAAACTGAATAAATACTCCTCAATACAATACCGTCAAATAGTGAACAACTTTCTCAGACAGTCAAATCTACAGAGAACCTGCAGTGAGCATGCATTATACTAAGATGAGACCCTAAAGATTAGCCCAACCTTCAGCCAACTAGCACAAGCAGGACGAGCAATCATAGTTTCCCACACATAAATGAAGGTAAAGGGAGTTTACGGGGCTCGGAAAAATCCAATAAAAAGCCTTTCTGTGAATGCAGCCATCTGTGGGACTTTTAAACGAACTTCCTGTAAACAAGTCTGAAAAGAACAAATCTTCTCACACACTTTCAACACATGGCCACTGCCTAGGACTAGCCTTTCATCTCCGTTTTCCTCCATTTCTTCCCAAACTCTCCTCGGCCATTAGCGTTCTTTTTGTCTGGGTCTTGGCTGTTGTTTTCTTTTTTCTTAGTCGCTGTCCTTAGAACCCCTTAAAGGAACATGTGTCTTTCCCCTTTTAGCAGACTTTTTATACTCAAGGTACCTCTTTCACTTTACTGAGGGAAATTTGGACAATTCAGCAAGATAATAACTAAGTACTTTTTACAAGTTACATGATACAAGAAGTTGTTAAGAGGTTATGGTGTCAAAACCAGTTTTTCATTGTCCTCCTGAGTTGTAAAGTCCTTTAAATACAACAGGAAGGGTCAGAGTTATCGAGTCCCTTTCTCCAATTATTGCTTTTCACTCCCTATAGAGAGCTTGCATAAAAAAACAATTCAACTACATTGAAATATTTCTGGAAACAAACAAAACAAGGATAGTCACGGCATGGAAGCTCACAAAGCGAGACAGGCATAACTTTTTAAAATAACCCTGAGCAGAATGGCAAAAAGGTTTAATAAGCTGCAAATAAAACGCTTTACAAGTACTTTTAATATTACTTTTATGAAAATTACTTAAGCATTTTTGCTGATATACATTGGAATGTTAAAAAAACTAAACTTTATGCATAACATTTCTATATCTTTATTTATGTTTGACAAAATACTGTGATATTTTGTCACAGTATTTTGCAGTGAGCATGCATTATACTAAGATGAAACCCTAACAACCTTCAGCCAACTAGCACAAGCAGCACGAGCAATCATAGTTTCCCACACATAAATGAAGGTAAAAACCTTCATTTAAATACCACTAATAAAAACTAGTGGTATTTTTATTTATAGTCTCCCACTGACCTATGTCAACTTGTATATGTGCAGAACGGGAGAGCAAATTAAACTGAAAGCACAACGTGCTACAATTCCAAACTGCTAAAATGTGAAATGTCTATTTACATGCAGCCCCTCGTCGCAATTTTCCGAGTGGAAATTTAAGCTAGTTACCTCGTCCACATGTCACACAGTCTCCCTGCATTTCTGGAGTCAGCGCATATAATCGACATAATCTGTAAAACAGTGTGAGTTTTCCTAGTTCCTGTAGTGCCCATGAAGTATCAGGCCAATAAAATTCAATAAGCGAGGCCTGGACACTGTCTCAGTCAAAGCCCCTCCAATCATGTGAATTTTACTAGACGCGCCGTGCATCTGAAGCAGTTTTACAGCAGCACCACAGCCAAAACCTGAGAAACTGGAGTTTTCCTGCTACTTTCTTAGCTGGTTGAGAAAATGTTGAGATTTTTGTGCGTGTCAAAAAGTTGCAAAGGTAAAAATGAAATTTTATGCTTTTCTGACGAATTTGTTTTCATACAAAATGCGAAAATTAACATCAGAAACAGCTGCGGAGCTTCAGAGCCGGCTTATCCCAAGTTATTTCCAGGTCCTGTCATGGTGACGCGCTACTGCTGCCACCGGCCCTTTGTTCCAAGCCTCACGGTGCTAAAGGAAAGCTAAGCGGGTTCTGGACTGTCTCAATTTATCTGACATATAGAATGAGACAGGTGTGTTTATTCTGGGTGAGTTTCATCGGGTTCTGTTACAGAACCAGTATAATTTTTTTATTCATCTTTGAGAAAACACAGATCAGCAAGTAACAAGCAAATCAGACAGGAAATAAAACTCTGCAAGTCTGTTTACTGTATTTGTTCATGTGTGTGGGCCCAATTCAAGGTCAGACGAAAAAAAAAAGTAGAAAATGCTGGCTGCTTCCTCTCTACGTGCCAACTTTCAACGTATGGAGAGCGAGGAAGGAAAGCAGAAAGCATGAGAAAGAAAAGACAAAGCCACGTGGTCACATGGAATTACACACTCTGCTTTTTCATTTTTACTACTAGATTAACAAAATGTATTTATGCTTAAAAGTATTTATTACAGTTTTGTAAAATAAACAAAAATCACCATATGTTCACAACTATATAAAACCAAAAATGTTCCCAAGAATGCAGAAAAAGGGAAAAACCAACAAAAATAAATCAGCAGCAAGCAAAAAATATATGTATTTACATAAAATTTTACCTTAAAGAATTTAAGCAACTTTAAAAATGTATGAACAAAAATGATCCCAACACCAGAAACGGGCCGATATTTGAACATACTGCCGCCTGAAACAGCAAAATGGACCTTACTGCTTCTTTACATATGTTGTTGCTCGTATCGTGAAGTGAAATCACCACTTAGCAATTATTTCCTTCAAAATATAATTTTGTAATCATTTCTTTGTCAAAAAGAAATTGTCACTTCAACACTTCTTTACAACAACAGAATTATCAGCAAACAAGAAAAATGAAAATGGACAAATACAAAAACATATTTCCCTCAAAAATACTATAAAATTCTGTAAAAAAAATCACAAGTGAATAAAATATGATACTAATTAGTCTTATTGCATGAAGATTTTTGTAAGTTTTATGCGCTCTAATAAATGTAAATGTTCACTCATTCAAACTTTCATTTTCACCTTTCCATGCACCACTTTTTTTAAATCTCTAAAATCTACAGAAGGAGAAGTTGTTCTCATACTCACACATATCTTTGACTGCATACAGGTTTTGCTATAAAAACCAAAACAAAAAACAAATTCAAACTGAAGAGATCCACAAGTGAAAGTGTGCGCGGCACAAAGTGAACCAAGGCCACAGCGTGCGAACATGTTGCTCGCTAAAGCCTCAGAGCTCAAGTCCAAGGCTCAAACTGTGCTTGGAGCAGTTGCTCTACTTGCTCCACCTCCTCCTACTGACTCCTCTTTAAGTTTGAAGGGTGTGGACTAAGTCAAAACTGCAACTGGGGAGAGTCCACATCATTCACATGAGTTTGCATCAGAAAAAAAAAAGAAGAAAAAGAAGAAAAAGACACACCCAGAGGAGGGAGAGGACGCACAGAAAGGGAAACACTGAAGTCTTTTCCCTAAATAATAACTGTGGAGGACAGAGGAAATTTCTGGATTTGGGGGGGGGTCACTTAGACCCTCCATGTAACCAATCAACAAGCTCTGCTAGGAAATGATGATGACGCTGAACGGCGGTCGTCTCAGGATGTTTATGTTATTTGGCAGAAGCTCTTTACTACTTAAGATGGCGGTAGGCGTACTGTGGGCCCCCATGTTAAACATTAGATAAAAGGAATCAGTTCCTAAGTATATGCATTCAAGCCTCCACATGCTCTTGCATCCGGCTGCATTACGTGTAAATTTCGCAAACATGTGCATATATTCATGTGTGTTTGTGTAGGCACCGCCGTGGCCTATAGTTTGAGGCTGCCGTGCGTTTGTCTTGATGGCAAACAGCTGCCATCTCTTTCCTGTCTGAGTGGGTATACAATTCTGGCTACAATTCTGTAATCATACAGTTTGCTTACATCTGGTTGCCGTTAATCAAACATGTGTGATCCCAGAGCAATTCCTTTGCCCTCCATTTATTTGATCTCATTTTATTATAATATGAGGCCCCTTCAGTGGCTGCTTTCATCCAGAGGGATTTTACAGTGCAACGCCTGGCACATATCAAACTGCTGTTTCTGGATGCCTCATTGCCACTTTCCATCGCATATGTTCACAGCCATGAATTTAATAATGTTGTCACAACCTGCAAGTGAGCTCAGTTTAAACTACACTTTTTCCGTATCGTGGTAAGATACACTTTTGTTCGATCTATAAAACTTAAAATACTTAAAATGATTTGTTCTCATCTGGGCTGCATAGAGGAATGCAAAATACAAGAAGTTTTCTCTATGTTTGAGAGGAACAGAGGAAGTTCTGCATTTAATCTAATGTAACAAGATTTTATTTTTGGCTAAGGAGTACATTTTTAATTGTTTGTATTGTGAACATAAAGATAATATGTCAAAAAAATATATTTAAAAATGGTTTCTTTGTCGTGTCCCATTAGATGAACATGGTGAAGCGTCCAGCTCAATCCTGATTTTCATAAAAAAGAAATTAAATTTCAACCAGGGTTGTAAAAAGTTTTAAAATAATGATTATTTTTTTAGTCCATTGCTTCTTCCGTTGATTTTCTTTGATTTTTTTTTTTTAGCTATAAATGTATTTATTGTAGTTGTCCCTAAGAAATTTAAGCAACATTACACTTTGATACAGCAGTAAACAGCCCGGTTGAAATAGATTTAGAGCCAAACCTATCTACTACAAGTTTGTGTTGGTTAATTATGTTCAGAACTTGTTTAAGTTTGTTAAGAGGTCATTCAACAGGATGCTGCACAATTTTCCCTCCTGTATTTTGTAACCATTAAAATTTGATTTTTGGAGCTTTCTTTGGACACATTTTCTGCATTCTGACATGTCAAAATGTGCATTTTCCATAATTTGAAATGGATAGTGCCCTGCAGAGGAATGTGGTCATATAACTAAAATCAATAAGATGCAGTTATTCTAATTTGCTCTACTTTATGAAAACAAATTGTTTCAAAGTGGGGATCAGAACCAAAATTAAATGGAATAGATGTAAGTATGGAGTCGTCAAAAAAGAATAAAAGGAATGATTCTTCAAAATAAAAACAGTGACATTATTTAAAAAGTAAAAAGTATTGGGACTCCAGTTGAAGCGAGCAAGAAACAAAAATGAGCAACAAACCTCATCCAGATCCAAATATATAATCTAAAGAAAACAAAAAAAAAACCAACAAAAAAACCCAACATAGTTACAGTATTGCTTAGACCGGGGACATGAGCTGCCTCTAAAGTGTCACATGAAAGGCTCCAGTAACATGTACAAACATGTGCTTTACCTTCCTCTGTTATGTGTCAAAGATCATTTTAGCCCGTTTACATACAGTCAAAGCTGTCTGCTTGTTTTTGTGATCCTTAGATTCTAACTTCAAGCAAGCTGCATATTTAAGTGGAACATTAAAAATTCTTATAGTTTTGTATTTTTATTATTATTATTATTATAACTACCTGAGCAGAAAAGCAAACATCACACAATAGTTTGAATTTGCGCTAGTATATATATTTCCTGGGTCAAACAACTTTCCAGAACTTTTAAAGTATTTTTTTCCTGGGAGTTCCCTTGGCTTGTGCCTACGATATAATTATGGTAACATTCATGCTTGGTAATCATTCATAAAAATGGGCATTGAAACCAGAGCAAATCTTGTCCATTACTTTCCACTTATGACCAAATATTATGTTGCCAGGAAACAGCCGGCTCTATCGAAGCAATCAAATTAACATCAACGGTTCAGCAACATATATTTCAAATCGAATCTGTAGCTTTTTAGAGACTGCAAGCCTTGAGTACATGACCAGCAGCAAAATCTGCCACTGCTGGCTTCCTTCACCTATTAGTGAAACAAACCCAATGAAAACTGCAGTAAATAGTGTGTATTTGTCTGCCCGGTGTAATTTACTGTTACTAAATGTTGCTGAAATATTGACAAAGCCTCTTCGATGAACCATGCTACTGAGGTGTCTCCTTACAAAGGATGGCTCCAGAAACGAATGCTAAAAAGTCTTATTTGTTCTGGCAGGTCGCCCAGATAGCAAGAGAAAACAAAAGCCTTTCACTCACTTACGGTGCTGAGAGACAGCGGCTAGACAGGCGGCCCCACCAGGAAGACTTTCACCTGTGTCGCGGAAAAAAACAATAACAGGGAGAGATGTTTAAAGATAGTGCATATATTTATTTCATTTTGCTGTTTGTATTAGGCATATCCTCACAGTCTGGCATGGGTACACATGTTTGCCCCAGATAAATAATGTTTTTAAGTTGGAGCAGTATGTGTATGTGTGTTTGTGCGTGTGCATATGTTCCTGTTTCCCTGAGCATGAATGAGTCATCCCGGAGTGACCCCACCCTACGTGGGCGGCTGGCTTGGCGGGCTGGGAGTATTTGGCCTCTGTCAGTCTGTCTACCCTGAAGAGCACTGTTCACATAACTGAGCTCTTTGTTTCAAATGTCACTCTTCTGAAAGGAAGCAAAGGGATCCCATTGCTGGCACATGTGCTCCTTCCTCTTTCTCTGCGTCGCAGTGTGCAGTGGACCCACATGATACTACCGCCTGCTGTTGTCCTGTTGTAGACTCATGTAAAGCTTCTTCTGACAGCTCTTTCTGGATTATTTTTCTCAAGGAAAAAGGCAGCCTTATGGCTTTCATTCTGATCTTCAAAATCTAAAAATAAAACAGAATGTTTTATGTTGTTCCCTCCTGGCTCTTACAAAAGTTAGGAGGGAGCGCAATAGAGGTCTGGTGTTTTACGTTGTACTTTCCAGCAAGAGAGTGTCCCGATGTGCATGCAAATGAACAACAACATCTTTTTAATGTGATACTACTTTTGGTTCTGTTACACATGTAAAGTTTGCAAATTGTAAATTCTACAGATTTTGTTTTCTATTTTGGGAAGTTAGAATTTATTTAAGTTAGTTTAAGTTGGTGGAGGCATTGTTTTGCAAATGTTTGGTGTGTGGATGGGAGGATTTTTGTAAACCATTTTTTGACCACTTTTTCGTACTTGAAACGTCACATTAAGTTTGCTTTCGTTTTTGGTTAAGTTTAAGACATTTTTAGTAATTATTTTGTCGTTATTTTTTACAAGAAAAAATAATATATTTCTTCAAAACAAATAAGTTGAAAGTGCGTTCAAATCAAACCACCTGTTAACACAAAGGGCCTTTGTTGGAATTTTGGTTTCTGGAAAATAGAAGGCAGCGACAACACCTCTTTATGTAAATCTTTCCAGAAACCCATCTATCTAATTTCCTTTTAAAGGTTTGACATGGAGGGTCCTGAACCTTTGTATCCTCTTGAAACTTTTATGATAAAAATGCACACAGTAAAAAAAAAAAGAACTGTTGCTGAATCATCACACATCAATATTTTCTGAAAAAAAAAAAAGCATTCAAACAAGTTCTCAGAACTAGCAAACATTCAATCATATTCAGGATTTTCACACATTTTATGCTGTGAGCCACGAGAGTTAATAGTCTGTCTGTCAGTTGCCTCAACGTTTAGGTCATCTATATGGTAAACTGCTACTTTATTGTGACATTAGTTGACTTATTTTAATTATTCTGAATGAAACATTTCAGTTCATACCAGAAAGGATCGTTTTACCAACAGTCACTTTTATCAATGTTTACAAAGTCGAAGGCAGAAGCACTTTTGAAACCAACATTTTTTCTATTTCTACAGTATAAGTCAATTACCATGGAGAAAGAAGTTAAAGTAATAAAATAATCATCAATCTGGGTAAAGATATTAGAAAAATCAGACACATTAGCTGACACTACTGGTTGTCTTTTTAAATGAACTTATACAAAACGAGAACAAAAAAGCACAAAAATGTTTTGGATGTGAAAATATCAATATCAACAGAAATGTAGATTTAAACATCTGATCAGACGGAATTAAACCTAACTTAGAGCATCCCTGGTGCCATTGCAAACTTATTACTGTGTGAATTACAAAGTCGGCAAACTTTTTTCTTTATAGTTGCTAAACTGGCTGCTCACAAAGCAAAATGACAGAGTTCTGCTGACAAATATTTATGTAGGCCTGAAAGCATTTTTATTTATTTTTTTTATATCTAGGTGCAATCTCTACTTCACCGTGTATTATGACTGACAGTTATCTGACAGCACTGTCAAGATTCTGGCAGGAAATGTGCTAATACAAAATCCCAACCAATTATGTGTGCATTTTTTATGACTTCACATTGCATGTGATGGGAAAACGAAATCTGCAGTAAAGTCTCAGAGAGTTGTGGGTAAACTGAAATCTTGGCTCTGGTATTATCTTGCCACTATACATTACTGAATATAACAAATAAAAGCACTTAAACTCAATTAGATTTAAGTTGCATGGATGGGCTCTCATTGCAAGATTTGGAAACATTTACTTGAGTGTTTCTTGTAAATATAAATTTGAAACCCTCACACAAATATATATAAAAAAGATCAGCCTTTTTAGTAAACTTGCTAATATAAAAAGTCTTACAATTTGGTTTCTTTTTTTTACCAATGAAAGAAATGTTTGTCATATTCTGATTACTAATCAAATTCTTATTGACTATAAATACAAAAACTATCAACATCATCTTACTTAAACACTCTGCTTAACACAGCCAACCTTTTTTTGTCTTAACAGTATGTTAAAATATATTTGGAAGCAAAATCTATATTTTAATCAAATCAACTGCCTCTGTTAATGTAAAACAATGTGAAACAAGGTTTGCCTGCACGACATGTGAGAATAAAAGTCATAATTCACAAAATAAGAACACCACCCTGCATGTCCTTAAAAATGTATAGTATTTTATTTATGCTTCCTGGAAAAAATGTACTCCACCAATATGGTATGGACTACACAAAAAACACTGAGATATTGACAGGAATAAAGTCTTATGGAGATTCTTATATTTCAACGTGGGTCCAATTAACATTTCAAAACTGGATTTATGGCAGAGACATTAAACTTAGGAAAAATGAGAACTGCAGCATGAGCAGACATGGCCACCTGCAAGTAACCCATTCTGTCATTAGCAAGTAAGTTTTGCATGAATTCGCTATTTTGCCAATACTTCAACAATGGCTCATAACATCATATTTTCATCAATTACTGATCTAAATGGTCAAAGAATTGATCACATCTCATGTGCAATTAAATTTATTTCACCTGTTTACACCTATTTACACTGTTACTACAGATAAAAGCAAAATAACAGCATCCTCTTCCAAAAACAACAAACTTTGAGTATAAGGGAAAGAGATGAATGTATTGGTGGTACCAAACAATTCTTAGCAGATGGCACTGAAAAAAGTGCCAAATGACTGAAACTACAAACGGGGAAAATGCTGAACCTTCTGACTGTCATTTGACCAAGTCACAATTTAATTCAATTTTAAACAGAATCTCAAAACTGTTCCTCTTTTTAAATACTTTTGAAGCTCGAGTGCCAGGACAGCAAGCAAGCAACGTTATGAGATGCAACAAAAAGGGTGAGGTATCCGTACGCTAATCCTTACCTGCTGCAACAAGAACTGTCATTTTTAAGAGATTACCCGCACCTAATTTATGTTTTTCATGAAGCATTATCAAACTATGGAAATTAAAATACTTTGTAACCCTTCTAACCCTTATCCCGTCTTAGCCAACCGCATGTCACTGGGTGTGTTGGAGAACACGTGAAGTCTCAATCGTTTGGAGAGGTTCAGACACCTTGCACTACTAAAAAAAACCCAAAACAAATATCAACTATATGGTTTGTCTGCTTTCTGGACTGAGCAAAGCTCAGAAAGAAACACTGAAGGATTTTAAACTGATTTGTGTTAATTTCTTTCATGGCAGTTTAATAAGAAGAAACTTTGTGATTTATTGTGCAGGACAGCTTTACCTGTGCTCATGTCATGTCATGCCTTTTAATTAGGTGATTACAGCAATTGATGTCAGCATGAGGCCAGAGATGGTGTAGTATTACACTGACAAAAGAACAAGCCAGGTGTTAACCCTTAAGTGTCTGAAAAAGAGCTAAATCTGTGGAACCTCTGTGTTTTTTGCATCTTTTTTGTAACACTTTGCTGCATTCTTGTAACAAAATGGGAAATAGCATAAGTAATCTATTTTGTAAAAAAAATTGTTAGTTGTTTTCAATTTCTGATTTCATTTCTTAAAGGGAGTATTATGTATCTTCCAAGCATGAGGTTTTTTTCATAACACAATCAAGTCACTATATTGCCGTCAGTTGCGATTAAAATGCTGTATGTGTCAAAAAAAACTTAAATTTGCATCATACCTGCCGTATCTGCCGACTTAAAATTCTGCGTCTGACAAAAGTAATGGGATATCTAATAACATTTCTCCCAAGAGTGCATCGACAACTCAGAAGTTCATAGAAAAACCCAAGACAATTTTTCTCAAGACATGACAAAATGATATGACAGACAACAATGACAAGACAAAAATAATCTTTTTTTTTTTTTTTTGGTTTAGGTGATGGCATGAAACTAAAGAAAATCATACCAACAGTCGATGACTGTGCTGGTGTTGTGAGGGCCTTTACTGCGAGTGGACCTGGATGACATGTTGAATTTTCTCTTCCAGAAAATCCTTAAGAAAAAGGTCTGGCCATCCGTTCACACCCTCAAAATTAATCCTACTTGTTTTTTGTTGTAGGACAATAATCCAAAGCTCTCCAGATATCCCACGCGTGAATGTCTCAAAAGAATGAAGAGATTTTGAATCAATGCCAGGACTTGAAACTCATATGCTGTGGCATGACCATAAGCAGGCCATGCTTGGAAGTGCTTTGTTGTGTCTGGATTAAACAATTGATGGCAGTTGTTGCTACCAAGTGAGACAAAACCAGGTGCAAGGCTTATGTTTTTCACCGGGTTTTGGTGGTTTTGTTTTTTCCTTACTAGATAAAATCGTTATTTGAAAACTGTGTTTTGTCAGTGTAATTATGGCAGTTATGCTACAGAGGGCTCTTGTGTAGTTTCTTCCTCTTCCTTTACCTCTGCTCTCATTGATTCTGGCAGAGAAATTGCTTAAAATGTCAGACTCCAAAGATGTGTGAAAAGAAAGCACTAACAAAATACTGTTACAGAATTAGGACTCCAGTTTAGTCTGTACTCATTTTGTGAATCTGAGCTGCTCATGGTCTTATGTCCTCCTGTTTGATGTTTCATCTGAAAAGTGAGAGTAACGACCAGTGTGGCCAACTACCAAGCAGATCTAGCCCGTCTGAAACAGTGTGGGCCCCTTAATTTCCCTTTAATGCCTGCCATTAGGTTCCAGTCTGGTGTGCTATGCCAGCAGCAGCTCTGCACCAGATATGACACATGAAATGATTGTACTGTAGCAGGAACCAACTCCAAAGACATTTTATAGAATAGCTGCACTCCTTTCTTCCAGTTGTCACCCCACATCCATTTTTGCATTACTCAGACTAATTGGAAAGCTTTCGTTTTGTACACTTTTATAGCCCTTACAGGGTGTCAGTATTTTCATATCCCCGTGTGGATAGAGAAACAATATGTAAAGGAGAAATCTTCAAAGGACTCCATAAACAACACTGCTAGAACTGTAGAAAAGTCAATAAATCAAGCAACGCAGGCCTGCACATGGAAACCCATGTAGACATTTTTAGAAGCATGCTCAGAAAAGGAATGGGACTGTTATATTTTATCTGTGTTCTATCGCCAGGAAATATTAGGTTTTCCCAGTTTTTAATGGGATGTGAATTGGTGAGACAGCAAGGTCAGATGGCAACGTCCAAACACTTGAGTAGTGTGCTTTGTTAGTCCATGCTGGGTGTGTTCAAGGACTGAGAAGAAAGGGCAAAAGTCTTTTAGATACTTATGTAAAAGTATACATTAGTTATTTATTTTTTTAACCAGAACTGTTTTGGTACCAAATAGAAAAACACAAATTTTCCCCAGATTTCTTTATCAGTTAAGACAAACATATTTAAATAAATAGATTACTCGGTTTATAGAAAGAGCGGTAGAATCTCCTTTAGGTTTTCTGTACTTAACTGTTGAGCAGTGGTTAGGAGTCCTCTAATCATGGGTAAAAGAAACTCTATAATACAACAATATAATTAAAGTCAATAATTTGTGTCCATCAATGTTGATATAAAGAACATAGAGGATGAAAGGAAAAAAAAGACACATGTTTAAACTTGAGCAGAAACAATGTTGTGGATTTTTTTTTCCAAACATATGGAACATTATGATAAAGATAGCATATTGTTTGCCTGATCCAAGGGAGATAGCCATCAGTACCACATAAAAAGGATCTGATCCTTACTAAGTTCAACAATAATATAATTTAAATCAGTGGTTCCCAAACCTGGTCGTCAGGTCTAACCGTCCTGTATGTTTAGATGTGTATCTATTCCAGCATACCCGGTTTAAATGATTGCATGACCTCCTCTGCATACCATTGGAGGCTGCTTAACCACCCATTTATGTAAGTCAGGTGAGCAGCACGTAGGAGACCAAGTGGTCCCTGAGAACCAGAGCTGAGATCCATTGATTAAAATCTTACCGAAAGTGTGCAAAAACTCAAAATATTTCAGATCGACATTTTTACCAACGGTGAAGCTGAAATAGAAAAACAGTGTGTGTGTCAAATACACAGGTACATTTTCGTTTTATCTTGGGTAACCTATGCAATGCTCAAATTTTAGGAATTCCAGTCACTTTTATACTTGCATGTGTATAAAATCCAGGTTGCTTGAAATAACTAGTTTTTTTTTTCTCACAGGCTCAGTGAATTCAAGTCTGGTATTGTGACTAGTGGCCTCCTTTGTCCTGTTGTGAAATCTCCTCACTTCTCAAAATTCCATGGTGAACATTCAGTGATAATGTAAGGTGAAATAATTGGGAACAACAGCAACACAGCTATGAATGGGTAGGAAAGACAAAATCACCAAGTCAGATCAGGTACGTAGTACTTAGAAGTTGCCAAACTTCTGCAAGATCAATAATTACAGACCTCCAAACTTTATGAGGCTTTCAAATTAGTTCAAGAACAGTATGTAGAGAACTTCATGGAATTGGTTTCCATGGCCGAGCAGTTGTGGCCAAGCCTTACATCACCAAGTACAATGCAAAGCCTTGGATGCAGTGGTCTAAAGCATGGCGTCACTGCACTCCAGAGTGTCTGAAAATCCATTTGTCTGGTCTGTGCAGAATATGGTTCTGGTCGGGCTGCACTGTGTCAAGTGTAAGGTTTTTGTGCAGAGGGGATTATGGTGTGGGACTGTTTCTCAGGACTTTGAGCTCAACCCCTCAGGTCCAGTGTAATGAAATGTAATGCCTCAGCAAAACAAGGCATTTTTGACAATTTAATTCTCCCAACTTTATAGGAACAGTTTGGGGACAGCCCTTTCTGTACCAATGTGCCTGCACACCTTTGTACAAAGTAAGTTCCACAAAAGCACAGATGAGAGAGAGCTTAGTGTGGAAGAACTAAACCAAGTTTAGTTGGACCTTGGTGCTGACCTCTACCTGACAGACCACTTTAGGGATGAATTGAGTCAAGACTATGAGTCAGGTCTGCTTGCGTCAATGTCTGACCTCACTCATACAGTTCTAGATGAATTTATATCAACAAATAAACCTTGTGTTGTGCCTTCCCATAAAATTTGAAGCTGTTGTAGCAACAAAAGGTATAACAAATTAAAAGTCAACATGATGAGGATGACAATAAAATAGGTGTGTGCGTGTGACACCTTGTTTTTGATGAGATGTAAAGTCTATTTTCCTAACAAATACTGGATTGTTATCACCAACTGCTCCTTATAGGGCCCAAAGTCTGAACCCCAGTGTTTTTGGGTTAGAGGTTAGGTTTTAAGATAAATTAAGAATTGATTTTACGTTAGGTGTGTAGTGGTAATAGTTAGGTTTAATATATTTAATGTTATTGATGTACTATGATGCTAGATGTTTGGCCATACCATTATGTTTGCCATAGGCCATAGCATTGCAGATCAAAGTCAAACCAATGGGAGAAAGATAATGACTTGGGGTTTGTTTGGCGGCATCAGTCAAATGTGAGATCATGACAGAAGCAGAGTCATGAGTCATGACACAAGACCTTGTTAGCAAAAAAAAGAAAGAAAAAATCAAAATTGCCTAGTCAAGGTTGAGACCTAACTCTGATCAATATGGTCTACTGGGACCTTAAGAGAGTTGTAAAAACATCATGTCTTCAAATCTCAATTAACTGGAGCAACATTGTAAATAAGAATGTAATATAAGAGACTGATGAGAATCACCAACTACATCAAGTTACCAGTGCTAAACTGGGCTCAGAAAGCTGCTGAATCATGTGAGTATACTTTGTTTTTCTGCACATGCTTTTTTTTCTACTTTGGTGAAATTCAATTTGTAAAATGGAAAATTGTCTGTACTCGTATCACTCTTTACCTAGTCAAGAGGACTCCAAAGTGCTTTTCACTGCATTCAGTCAGTCACCCATTGACACTCAGACACTGTACAAGCTAAGCTCCTCTGCAGCCACAAGATGCTCAGCAACAGAATTGAGGTTATTTTTCCTCTAGCAGGTCAGTGAAGTGCCTCATCATAGAGCAACAGTGAAGTGTCTTGAGATGGATGGAGTGGGGGTTTGAACCGGTACCCTGATAAATACAGGACTAACTCCATCCTCCTGAGTCAACGTCGCTCATAATTTATTTAATAATGACACTGTCAAATATAAATGAATTCTATTTAGTTGATTGAATATAATTACCTGAAATAATCATAGTGATTAGCAAGTCATTTAGATCTTTTAGTTCTGTTTTGTGTATATTTTTAATTGCTGATGTGATCTAAATGAATGTGTGGAATTAAAATAATCAAATGGTTCAGAGAACAGTGATGCTCAGTGACTTTATAGAGGGATTTTATGAATAGCTTTACACTCAGGAATAATTTGTTCTATTGGATATAAAATGCTTTCAACAGCTTGTCATGTAAAATTTTCACAAAGAACATTCTGTGCTGCTGCAAACAACTTAAATGCAATGAGTGGGTAAGATTCATGCCCCATAATTGGTCTAAACAGGAAAGAAAAGCTACACTAATTTATTCTTACACAAGTTTATCTCTTTGCTTGTCCAAAAATTAAATACACGCTGTTAACCCAAGTTAAAGGCTCTGGTAAATGTATTTTTTATTTTTTTGGAGAATGATAGAAAAGTAAAGTGACTCATTCAGGCAAGTTGAAGCAATTTGCTGATGACTTTCTGCCACGAACCTGCTCTAACTGACCCTGACCACGCCTGGCACTCAGTGAGACAGATCCATTACAGCGTGTCCTCCGATACTGGGAAGAATGTGGTGGAAAATATCAACACAGTGACTCACATCAGGGCTCACGTTATAACTGAGAAGCAGTATGCATAAAATTAGCACAACTATGGGCCAGCGTCTGCAGAAGAAAAGTAATTCACCCATATCATTTATTTATAGTAAACTAACTGTGGGACCTATCATGCATTGATGGTTGATCAGGTTACAAATGTCCAGGTGATTAATTGTACAGAACATCCCCGTGTTGTAGCAATATTTCATGCCCTGTTGCCTGTTGTCAGCTTTTTTGGTGCAGAACAAAATATTCACTTTTACATTATATGGTTTGCTTGACCTTTAAATTTTATAAAAACACAGCACATTTTTTGACATCATTGGATAAATTCGTCTTTCTCTATGATTAGGTGTCAGGCATGAGAGATGGATTTGTAATTGCCTTCTCAAGTACTAAGATGAATCACTTCCCTGATTTGAGTATTATCAAAAGAAACCCTCCATTGAAAGCAGATGCAGTTTGGATTTCTCCATCTTGTCCATGTCTTCCAGATGTGGAGATTATGTCTTTTATTTTTATTTTTTTTATAATACAACCCAGAAAAGTAATTCATGCATGAAACTCTTGAGCTGATTCATCATTTCAGTGCCATTTGTCTGCTTTAGAGGTAGAACATCTTCCTCTGTTTAAAACGAGTCTCCAAATCCTTATTTATTTTCAGTTTTTTTTTTTCATTGTTTCTTTGCTGTGCGTGTGTTTCCTGTAGATATGCTAATCACCTGCTCCTCATCTCGTTACTCTATTCTGCTGCCAGATGTTGGCAAACAGACCAATGTTCTTGAGTTACCACTGAATTCTTTTCCTCGCTTATCTTTCTGAATTTTGACTAAACACACATTTCCTACCCACTGCGTCAGCATTTTGTCTGTGCCATCTCATCACATGAATACTCTTCACATCTTCCCACCATCTTTTTCCGCCCTGCATTGTTTTAATACAGTAGAGGAACCTATGAAAAAGACCAAACTACATGATTTTGTCGTAATACAGATGTTGGACCCAAATTCAGGGAAAACAGGAGACAAAAGGTGAAGTAATGATCTTTTAATAACAAATAAAAACAAAAGGAATAGGCAGTACATCACCGATGTAGGGCCTTCTCTCCTGTTTGCACCAGGAGAGAAGGAGAGTGAACGGAGGATAAATGGAAAATTCCAGCTGAGTGTGACAGAAGGAAGTTTTAACACTAAGGAGTTTAGACAGAAAACAGGTGGTTGATTAGTAACAGGGTGCAGGTGTGAGGAGAGAGAAGGAAGGCTGAGGAAAGGAGAGAAAGGAGCAAGAAAGGAGCTGGGGAGAAAAATATATTGTAATCAAATAAAAACACTGAGCTCAAGAAAAGCAAGGACTACTTAGTAAAGCATAATGAATAAATAAGCAAGAAAAAACTAAGCTGGACACACAGAGTGAACAAATAAATAAGATGGAGGCTGACTATTAATAAGAATATAAACAATGAAAACAAGCCCAACTACCCAGGTTCATTACAGATATTTTTTTCTCCCATACTAAACATACTCTAAGCAACAAGCACAATGATGCTTTATAGTAATAGTAACACACAGGAGCATGGAAATCTAATAATATATGATTATTATAATGGCTGATAAAACGTAACTGAAGGCAAAATGCAAAAACAAGCACCCAGTATTGAAGTAATAAAACACAAATATAAACAGGGCAAACACTAAAGTCATGATACATTCACAGTAAATGATACTAATTGTTTGTACGTCTCTGTATTGCCCTGGGAATCTGTATTCGCCTTTTGTCCAATTAACACTTTAGTTAAAAACCAGGCAGCTTGAAACTCTTCAACAATTAAGCATGTCTAGAAAATGGATGGATGGACAGATTGATGGAGAAAATGGATTTGTAAACTCTAACCTGCTGACCTGAACAAATGTTTTATGTCTCGGCAGACGTTGGAAAATTCATTCTTTTTAAATTAGTTTTCTACATTGTTTGCTTCCTTTGACTAACTCCTCACTGATGCTAAAAATAAAGGAGCTTATATCTCAGTACCGGTGCACACATCAAAGCTTGCTGTCAGTGAAAGTTGCATGATGGTTGATGTGCTGCATTCACAAACGATAAAAATATTGTATTCTTCAGTTTTCAACATGCCAAGCACTGATCAGGGTAGATCTAACTAAAAACTGCCTGATTTTGGTCAGCAGAGAAATTATCTGTGTCCTACAGTCTAAATCGAGTCCAATATTAATACAATCTGCCAATATAATTTTTTTTTGTTCTCTTTTTACTTTTTCTAAGTTGAAAAATACTGAAAAGAAGAATCAAGACTTTTCCAGACGTGGTAGAAAATTGTGAGGGGAGAAGCCAAAAGAAGAAGAAAAAGAAGAAGAAGTGGGAATCCTGTAATGACTACTTGAAACGTGATTATTTGAAACGTGAAAACAGAGCTCCTGTTTAGTTCATATGTGAGCCAGCTGTATGTCTATGTTTTTGATCAGCTTTTGAATAAACTCTGCTCTCTCTGCCTCCTTCTCCTCCTCCGCTCACAGTCAGCTCCATCTGCCTTTCACTCATCCATTCAGGGTCTTTTCCAAATGATAGACATGCTCTGCCGTCTGAGTTGGCCTCAGTCATCATAATGTTCTGCCAGCTCATCCAACCATCATTCATTATCACAACATTCAGTAAGCTGATAACAAATCCTGCTTTATTTATTTATTTGTCTGCATTGGTTTCTATGTGATAACAGATTTGTTATTGTGATTTGTTTGCTTCATGTTAATAGAAAGGTCTCTATGGACCTGTGGTTTTCTGATATAGGAATGACAAACTAAACTGCATTGTTGAAAAATATTATTTTTGACATAACTCTTTACCCCTCATAAATGATACTTCATGTTACAAAAACTACCCAAGGACAACATTGAATTGTAATGTTTAAGGAAACTAGACATGATATTAACACAATATTAAATTGAATCAAGAGCAATTATTTCACAAAGAAGTTTCCAAAAGTTGGCAGACTCTTTAGTGAAATAGTGGACCTCTCACTTTTTATCTCACTGATCATCATTCAGTCTTTTGGATGTATTTACCGGGACATTCAGCCGAGACTAAGCGGACATTTCCTCTATCAAAGCCACAGGATTGACAGGTGCAGTTTTAAGGCAAATCTCCTAAATTCTGCTGCGCTGACCTCTATGAAATTAGTTACAGATATTCAATTTCCTTAGTGCAAGCCCTGTAATAACTTAAGTGATTCAATTACTTCTCTATACCCAGTGCCAGCACGTCAACGTTATAATGTGTCCAGAGTCATGCATCTTCATGGAAAAGATGGATTAGCACCAAATGACAGGGATTCCCAATAGATTATACCATGCTATTTTATCCTGATCTATGTCTTTTTTATATATACACACTTAAATGTCTCAGCAAGTAAAGAGTTTATGGCTACGAAACAGTTACATGGTCGCTCCAGTGTCTTGAAAGGAAAAAAAAAATACCCCTGAATGTTTCCATATTTTGTCAGGCTATGACCGCAAACTTTAATATATTTTTTTTGAATTTCATACTAGCTTAGGTTAGCTTGTCAAACAATATTTCTAGATCTTACTAAACAGAGATCAGTCTATCAACTAAAAAATGGAAGGCGTATGCAGCCAGCCACACGTATCCTGGTAACTCTGGGAGAGCAGCTGATACACACAGCTCACGTGGAGAATTTGTCAACAAAACAATGACTAGTCACACTCTCCGCAATCTGATCTTTATGAAAGTGTAGCAGGGAAAACATATATATTCATAAGCCTTTTAGCCAGAAAACTGAAATTGCACATCACCCTGAAAACATATTACCAATGGTGATGATGAGTCTGGCTACAGGTATGTTTTCTGTTGTAGAGTTTTGACGGTAGAGTTTATGAGAATATGGATGTTTGTTCAGGACAATTATAGAAGAATATAATGGGTCCATACATATAAAAAGCACAAAATACTTTAAAGTTTACGATTGCAAAATGTGGAATAGCACCACCATATATAAGTACTGTATTTAGACTGACAAATACTGTCTAAATACAGACATCCCATTCAGCTCACAATTGAATGTGATGCTTTTGAATTCCCATTTCATCATCATAATAAGAAAACTACATTCAGGCAAACAGAAAAGACTATGCTGGAAGTTATTAACCAGAAATGAGGTTGTATGATATGGAGAAGAAGGTCTTGGAAAGAAAAGACAGCTAAAACTCATTATCCATCTATTTGATGTAAAGGTTTTTGTTTGTGCCTATTTCATGTGCTGCAATAAAAAAGTGAACCGAGCCATTAATAATTTACACCCTTTTCATGATATCCATCCACAATCTCATTACAGGTTATTTGCTAATGTGCTCCATCTTTTGATGCCAAAACTAAAGAAAAATGTTAAGAATAAATGAAAACTCATAACACAACACAGGCTGTCCTTCTGAGACCCATTTCTCACTCAATGTGAGCAGATGGCTCCTCTGTTTGCTAAGTCTTGGTTTATAAATGATTTAGTACCACCACCTCTGAGTTTATTTTGATAATTCCCCTCTGAGGCTAAGTTCTTTGCCGCTCTAGTAATCCAAAACAATCTGCTTTCAGCTGAAATGTTGTCACTTCTGCTAAAAGAAATTGAAAAAATATGCCTCAAATGTCTTGATGAAATAATGTCTCACAAAATAAACGATTCCTCACTACTGTTCCAGGATTTTTTTTTATTTTATTTTTTTACCTTTTATTGCACAACTTGTGAAAATTTGGGTGAGAAATTGCCACTGGAAAATCACTTGAGTTGCACCTGAATCCCCTGTGCGTGACTGCCGGCGCCACGCATTAACACACACGCACACACACAAACAGAGCGGAGCTGGTCGCGTGAGCCATGTGCTTGTGGATATCTGTTGGCATCTGGCTCTTATTTCCTCTCTCTATGTCACATTTGCAGAAGCTTTGAGCATGAGTCACCACCCTCAGACCTCCGGGGCATCCAACCTCGCCTCCACAGACACAATACACCATCACAAAAAACGTCAAAATCGCTCTGCTGAAAACGCACCAAAATCTAGCCGGACACAAGAGGACGTGCGTTTTTAACCACTGAAGTTCTCGTTTATCTGAAACATATGCCATGAATTAAGTTATTGCATTTTCATTCAGCGTTGAGTAATTTGACAGCGACAGGACTTTCTTTTACTACCAGAGGCTCGAACTGGGAAAATTGTTATGCTTCAAAACTGAGTCTGCTGTTTCTGATTTTCAAGCTAATCAGATCTGCAAGCATTGTGCAACATGTGGATGCACATATTCAAAACCAAAAAAAATGACACATACTCTATTGGAAAAAGAGCATTCTGTCAAAATCATGAAAGATGTTCCTTCAGGAAAGATATGGCTGGACCCAACAAGTAGATGTGAGAGTTTGAAATGAAGGACATATGATGCACCAAAAACACCCAGTTTAGTTTTTTTTGACTTTTTTGTTGCACAGAATTTTGTATGTTTGCAGTTTTGTTTTGAAAGCTCTGTCAGTGGAGATATCATAGCCTGTTTTGTTTTGCGCTTTTTGGATGCTGTGATTTGTAGTGGAAGTGTGGGAACAGCACCGAGGCCAGGGGGCATGCTTTGTTCTCCTTCTCTGATGCTCTGCTATTGGCCGATCTGCAGGGACATTGTGGCAAGGACAACGACCACAACAATGATGCTCCGAGTCACGGGATGAGTGTTGCAGAGGTTGCTTGAAAGCTTCTACAATGAATCCAAATGTGAGTCATGACACTTCAAAACAGAAGGATTTGTACTGAAAAGACTGAGGAACTGATATACGTAGTTTATCTAAGGAGTCAGGTATTTGCTAGCATGTAGCATGTTTCCATCATTTGTGCACTGGAATATGGCAAAGATATTCTTTATGTCTGGCATGTGGAAAAAACTAATTGTGCTTAGATCTTTGTAAAAAAAAATAATAATAAAAAATGCAAATAGGACACTAAAAATTTATTTTTATATTCATCACCTTCACCTGTTTTGACAGCTTAGACAAAGGGGATGATCTGCTTCCCTTGTCATGTCGAGACAGACTTTCTCTTCAGTAGGAAAAAATTAGGATATTCCATAACACATGCAAAAATATTGAAGTTATGCTTTTAATACAATCTAGTGATTTCTTTATATACAATTAACTCATTGTAAAGATATCACAGACATACAAAATGTACAGTGCATCGTTGTTACACTATAGCAGAAACTTACCTGTGTGCATACTTGAAACTTAATTTATCAGCAGAAAGGTTTCATACAAATGGAACGCACACAGATAAACATGAAGATAAATAATTATATTAAAACATTAAATACTCTGTACAGTGATAGAGTGTAGTATCCTAATCTGAAATGGCTTGTTTTCATCAACTGTAAGCAGATAATTATCACAATTAAAAATAAAGACTTGAAAATATCAGTCTGTGTTTTCTGTCTGATTTATTGAACACGACTCTACTTACATCAGGGCGATATGAGTATTATTAGCATATCTGGGTTGATCTGGGCTGTTTAGACAATGAAATCAGAGACATTAAATTGTTTGTGATGATGCTCAGATGCTAAACACTATTTTCCCACGCTGTGGGTCAGGTACAGGAACTATCCTCCATCTGCTTCTGGTGTCTTCTGGTAAAACTGAACGACTGTCCAGGCAGCCAGCTGGCTGTTACTGTCAGCAGGACAGCAATTCAGGCAGCGGATGGTGGCCAGATGGCAGGGCTCACACACACAAAAGCAAAACAGACGCACACACACACACACACACACACACCAGTAGAGCAAAATACACGAGTGGGAGAACAAGCACAGAAAAATGAAGGGTTTGAAGCAACAGAACCTCAGTCGACCTGGTTACAGGCTGATGTTACCTAAAATGATTGAATAACAGTTTACATCAGTACAAAAAAAATCAAAATAGTGGTAAACTTGTTATGGTTTTCCAAAAGCTACTTTTGAAAAAAAAAAAAAAAAACACAAAAGAAAGACATTCTAATGCTTGATTTGTTTACAAAAAAGGGAAAAAAATTCTGCGTAAAGCCACAAAACTGTTTATAATTTCTGTTCCATCTGAATACTAATTTTTTATGATATACCAAATATAAATATCTGAATCAATAAAATGTTATTTTCAAACACATACGTGTCATTGATGCCATTAAACACATTAGCAGAGAAACAAAGAATCAGCTTTAAAATAAAACCATCGATTGTGATGAACAAACAATTCCAGTCAATTTCAGTAATTGAAATAATTTAGAATAAAAATGTAATTATAACATTGGCCAATAGTAAAAATCATTAAAGCTCATTTGTTTTTATCTGTATTTATCCCATCGTATATATTGTAAATATCATCATATAGAGCCGGAAGTGTAATAAATATTTACACTTATTTATTTTATTCCTCTTAAATATTGAAGTTATGCTTTTAATACAATCTAGTGATTTCTTTATATACAATTAACTCATTGTAAAGATATCACAGACATACAAAATGTACAGTGCATCATTGTTACACTATAGCAGAAATTTACCTGTGTTCCCATAAGGTTTAAGCTGTTTATCTGTGCACATTTGTTTCACATTTTCTGGTACCACGTGGCTGTTCTGTACATTATTTGATCTATTTTGAATTTAAATAGATAGTGTTCCCCTATCCAGATAGCCAAACTAATGAATTTTCCTTATTCCTTTTTTTGTGCTTTTGTATGTGCTTCTCATATCTCTGTGTAGTAATTCCACTATGTCAAGTCTACAGAACAATAAAAAATATTCAGATAACTGGTTTTAATTTATTATATTTAAAACTGAGCACATCATTACCTTAGCTGAACTTTGGTGAAACTCATCCACAAAGAATGACTCAATATGTCCAAACTTGAAGTTGGTGTTGGCTATTGTACAGAAATGTTTTTAATTTGAAAGGTAGATTTATGAACCTGATACAACAGTGTAATATCCCAACACTGATAACATTGTAATTGTGTAGACCTTTTTTTCCTCATTATAATAAAATGTTACAGAGTTTCAGTTTTAAAAAAGATGGGGAAATCAGCTAAATGTTCATGGCAGCACTAAGATTTGTCAAATCTACAGCCCCGAGAAATCGTGAGTCATCTTTGTCTAAACTGGGCTATTATCACAGAATATTTATTGCCGTTAGTCACGTTAACAATGTGTTTGGGCAGGCTTTTCTGATGCCATGTTTGATCAGCTGAGCCATAAAGTGTATTCCCGACAACCTCAACTACAGTGAGGAAACACGGACAGGGGTGGGTAAAAATGCAACCACAAGTGATTTGTGGTGAACTGTTATTTCCATGACATTATAGAAAAGGGAGGGGAAATTATTTAAACAGCTTGTGAAAGAAATCTAGCACAACAGTGTCTTTTCCTCAGCCTTTACAATTCATGAAATACTCAACATAAAGCACAGATTTTGCAAATGGTACAAAGCATTCACAGTTTTATAATCCTCCTATTATCCCTTTGACTCCTCCATGCTCTATTACAACCATCTATGTTGACATTGGACCCATTTTGCAGATGTACAGTGAGTCATAGTATTTATGTACATCCTGCAGTACATACTGTATATTATTATTGAAAAGTTTATTTCAGCAATGCAACACATGCACAGACTGATGTTTCCAAGCTTTTATTTCTCTTAATGATGGTAAATGACCTGCATTTTGTTTAGCGTTTCATCAAGCCAGAGGACTCCACAGCACTTTACGCTACGTTCAGTCATTCGTACACACATTCACACACTGATGGTTGTAAGCTAAACTGTAGCCAATGTTGCTCTGGGGCAGACTGCCAGAGGCAAGGCTGAGAAAAACGAAGCAGGGATTCGAACCAGCAACCCACCAGTTACAGGATAAATCTCTACCTCCTGAGCCATTGTCTTGACATAATTTGAACTTTTACGATGATTTATTATGACTGTGTGCATATATAGACGTGCGTGTATATAAACGTGTGTGTATATATCAGTAACCATCAGAGGCTTTACGGTAAGTTCTCTGTTGTTTGTTTTTCCCTCAAGATATGAGTGATGTTTATCTCAGGGCAGAATGGTAATGAGTTGGGTTTTTTCTCTCAGCACTCGGAGTCCCTCCAGCAGTGTTTTGCTGCTCTGAAAGGTGGTGTCTCTTGTGAACTAGACTCAGATTCAGCCGGCATTCAATGACAACCATATGGATGCTAAAAAATACAAAAAACATCTCGAGTTGGATTTTTTTCTTATGGAGCATGGGATTTCACCATAGTTCTTGGGCTGTAAAACTGTATTTGTGTCATTAATTTAAGTGAAATCAAGATGGAAAACAAAAAAGAATCCCAGTCTTGAAAACAACATTTGAGGTTTGTTTGAAGCTCTGTAGTTGTTCTGACAGCTTTAGATGTGACCCAGTTCCAAACCTTTACAGGCTACCTTTACACTGCAGGCAAATCCAACCTAAATCAGATTTCTTTTTAGCCAAAAAGCAACCAAGATTTTGATCTTTTTATCCCTCCAAAAATTTGAAATGTGCCACTTCCATATTTGGTAGTAAATTAGATAAGTACAGAGAGTCTGAAATGTCATGTCATATTTTATCCAACTTTTACATCGTTGACGTAAGACACCCACCTTAATTCTGCATAAAAAAGACACCCAAACAAGAAAAATCTTGATGTAAACAATGACGGAAAATTAGGATTATCTAATTATGAAAGAAGTCTATCAGTGAAGCACATCACATCACAATTCCACCACTCCAGCTTCCAACTATGCAAACAGACTTCTCTACAGACGTCCGAAGGCTTTGGTCTCTGCAGAAGTCTGTTTGGATGCAGTCAATGATATCTCTGCATTATTTACCTTTGTGTTGTTGTGATTTTGTAACAATACTGTTGACTTCTTTCCTGTCAACATGAAAATATATCCATAGAAGGTAACATCACAGCTTCTTCAGAGTATGACTGTCGGTTTGGGGTTGGAAGTTGTTCACACAGAAGTCTAATTGCTGTCACATTGTTCAGTAATTCGAAGAAATTGGATTTTAGACAAAAATTGGAATGGAGCATTCCAAATATTTTGGAATGCTCCATTCAACCTATTCAGCTCATTAAGACCTGTTATATGAATGTAGCCTAAGTCGACTTATTTAATCATCCCTTTAGTATATTACAATTTGTAATCAGGTGTGTCCAACCATGAAAAAACACCTGAAACATGTTTGCTGGATGTGAGGTTTGATGAATAAAGCCTTCAAGAAAGCTCCTATAGTTCGAGGAGCTTTCTTCTCCTATCTATGATATTCTTTTAGAGTATCATAGAGCAGGGACCTTCAAATCCAGGCCTTGAGAACTTTTGAGGATTTTAAGACCTTCATCTTAGAAAAATGCAACATTAAGATTCTAAAATAAGAAAATTTGTATTTTTTCTATTTTTAGCAGTTGATTAATGTAACTTTTTTTGTTTCAGAAGTAACAAAACAAAGCAAAGCAACGTCAGATTGACACACCTTCCAGTTTAGAATGAATAGGTATGTGTATTCAATGTTTTGATTGGTACTGTATACATAGGTTTGAATAATGGCTTTGACGGATGTGTGAGTGCATGGCAGAAACATTAAAGTTAACAAACTGTCTGTCTGACAAATGTGAATGGATGCAGTGTTTCATTCTTCCCAAGAGTTCATCCAGCAGTAATTTTTATTCTCTCCAGACCTGTGCTGGAAGCCTTCCCAAAGGCTCTCCAGAGCCGAGCGCAAATTCATCTTCTTTTGCTCATCTGCGGGGAAGGATCTACTATAAAAGGCCTTTACAGTAGAGACCACCATCCATGCTCGCCTCTGTTTGTTATTCCAGGCGACTGCAGTGCCTGATGGCCCTCCAGCACCCACAGCTTCAGTCAAGCTATGGCTCTCCGATTCCCCGCCGCAAACCGTTCTCCGCGACTTAATCTGTCTGCTCTCTGACCCACACACCCACCCTGGCCTTTTACCCACCCCACCTCTTTCAGCCCATTTACCCGTGAGTCATCGGTGTGGTTTGGATTGGAGATCAAGAGATTGGAGACACATAAATGCATCTCGATACAATTCTGGAGTTAAACCTGAGGTTTAGGCAAAGCCTGGTTCACAACTGCAACAAAATGAACTGACTTAATGATGTGCCAAAATTGCCTTTCAGCCATTTCCTTAGATGGTAGTAAAGGACAAGGGGAAAAAACAGTGTAAAGTGTGCAGCTCAAAGAAAGCTGAAGGCATCAACAAAGTGCACTCCACTTTAATAAAGATGAGGCTAAAGTACAAGGCTAAAAAGCTCAACAGATTAAGCAAATGTCTTTGGTGAGAGGGCTAAGAATGTTCCCGTCGAAAACCAAGAATAAACTCTGTGTAAAACTTCAGACAATTAAATCTGAACCAAAAGAAATAACGATAGCCATGTTATCTCAGTTAATCAGTTTTATAAACTACATTAAAGAAACTATTTAGTGCAATGTTTCCACTGCAATATAAAGTGGGAAATTGTTTTTTCATTCCAAAATAAACCCATTAAGCATTTTTGTAAAACAGGCCCAGGCTTTAAGCAGAGCATTCTGTCACCCTGTTAGAATCCTCCAACCATTTCTGATAATCTTCTCATACAATCACATTTGGGTAAGTTGGTGTTTTCTTTGGACTGTTTGGGGGCCATTGGGTTTTTAGGCTGACCTGTTAATGTGGAAAACACAGCCAGCTATCCATCCCCTTTTCAAGACAACCATTCAGTCAAAGGCTGGGCTCTTTCAAAAAGGCAACACAACATCGACACATCTGGAGATTTTTAGCACTGAAATCACAGCCTTTGTCTAAATAAGTGGGAACGATTTACTCGGTTCACTTTGACGCAAAAGGATCCCCTGCAGGAAATTATGCATTGTTTAGCAGAATTGGATAGTCTTCAAAAGTGAGATGTTAATTAAAACTGCAAATAACAACTGGAGGGTCAATTATCACACAGCTAAAAACTCACTAAGTGCTCCACAATCTACCTATGCAGTTAGAATAGCTTAGGTAGGTTGGCTTGTGACTTTGGTAAAACTTCTTCAAGCAGGGGGCTGCATCCAGGCCACATCAGGATGCAGTGAGATGCAAGAACATGATGCAATGTTTTTGGCAATGTCATCTTTCCAGCTATCACATCTACACTTAGGTCTTGGTACAACTGTGTCCATAGTGCAGAATTTTCCTATAAATACATCGGCGGTTCCTGGGCCTCCACCATAAGTTTCTGCCTTGATGCGGAGAAGCAACAACAGCCTTCCATCTATCCTTTCACACTTTTCCACTTGTCCAAGATTGGGTTGTGTGGACAGCAGCTCAAGGTTGGAAACCCAGGAGTCTCTCACTTCAGCAGCACTCTCCAGGTCATTTTGGGGCTGTCCTGTGGTTTTCCCCTAATGGGATGTGGCTAAAAAGTCTGCAAAGGGAAGTGCCAAGAGGGAATAAAAACCAGATGCCTTAGCCACCTCAACATAAGACGCTGCCGTGGAAGATGCCAGCGATGTTTGGGCAGCAGCTCCCAAAAGCCACATCTGCAATGGTGAGAGCACTAAGAAGGTCTTAATTGTGCAATTTCATATGGGTTTTGTTGGTTATTTCAAATAAAGAGAAAATTCACAAAAAACACAAAACCTGAGAAAGGCCTGAAAGTAAAAAAGTTGATTAAAAAAGTTTTAATGAAGAAAAATACTTAAAGAGATACCATCTGCCTCACTGTTTAATGATTAAGCATCAAACATCGGTCTTATGTGCATCCTTTGAAAATTTCATTCATTTTGCTCTAACAAGATCTTCCTCCAAAGACGTTCATTTGTTCTTCTGTAATTAGGTGTAGTTTTCCGAGTCATATGTTCATTTTTTCCCTAATTGGCTGTATTTTCCATCAGCAGACTTAACAAACTGAGCAAATCAAATAACCAGCCACCTTACAGTTCCATAGTAAAATGTTTCATCTATAGCTAAAGCTTCTGGGGGTTAACGAAAGCCAGATCACAGTTAATCTCTGCTTGAGTCAGTCCTCATTATAAAGCAACAGGGGAGAGATGCAGCAGACCTGAGCCCAAGAGTGGAGTCCTGTCGTCCACACGGGCTTGATATGAGAACATTGGAACTGACATGGCAAATACTGTTACTGCAGAAACTGCTGCTGCTGCTCCAACTCTATTTGTTTTTGTATTGTCAAAACAGAAACCGACAGAATAGCACATAGCTGGTTGAAAATAATAGGACCGTAGCACAAATAGTGAGTGGAAACTTGGTCTTGTAATTGTTTTTATTGATATACTAAAAATGTGAAAAACAACTGTTTTTTGTGTGTGTGTAACCCAACAAATGTTGGAGTGGATTAAACCTGAGGTATTGGACTGCCTTCTTATTATTGTTTTGGTGTGGAACCAATATGTTGCTCACTTATGTGTTTGGGTTTGTTGTCTTGTTGAAACAATTACTTCAAAAACATTTTCTTTTCACTATATGTCAACATTTTCTGTTCAAGTATCCTGATGCTTGTTTGGGTAGCTGGGTGACAGGTTTGACTGGATGGGATTGATTGGTAACAGGGCAGTGCTCGCCAATCGTGAGCGCCAATGGTTATCATTTTGTTATCATTTCAGCAAAAGTCTTCACATGAAAACATATTGCATAACCAATTTGGTTTGTTGCATTTAGTATTTATTTTATTCTTCCATGTTAGTTTATTCCTGCTGTTAGTTTAGTTATTTCACATTGTTGAGTACTGGATTTGTTTTTTTTAATATTTAGGATTTTTTTCTGGTTCCATCGTTGTTTTGCCATTTACTCACGTTTCCCAGCTGCTAGTCATTTCCTCATCAGTCACATTCGCTCCATTCCCCAGCTGCAGTCAGTTACTTGTAATCAGTTCTTTTGTCATCTCCACACCCTCCTTTGTATATTTATGCAACCTGGACTCACCACCGGTTCTTTCTGTTGCATCTTGTAATATGGTCCCTGTCAGTTCATTTTTTGTTTTTGTATTTATTTGTAAGTATGCCTTTTTCCATTAAATAATGGTTCGCATGACTATTCCACCTACTCTTAGCTCAGAATGTCAAGTGGCATCTCAAGCTGCGTTTTCTTTTAAAATATTTTTCTAAAAAGCACAATTTGCCATGAATAACATTGGGGTGACATTCCCTAGAAAAATAAAAAAATTAGTGAATGTATGAATACTAAACTGAAAACGACTCAATCTCTATGAAACGTAATCTCAGTTAAGAAGCTTATTTTGATAGCTCTCCATCCTAATGTTAATTTAAAGTTAGCTTGAAGCTAGATTTAGAGTTTTCAGACCCTCTAGTGGCTTTTTACTATAAAAATGACAGATTTATCAACTTTGTCCAGCAAAATGCGCCATGGGAACATGCATCAGTTTTCAAATGAGCAGGTGATTTTGCCTGTAATGACACCTGTCCTGCCTCCATCCATGCACTCCGATCCCTGCCAGCTGCAGTCATCGCCACTCTCTCTGTATCCAGACTGCATGAGACATGAATTTAAAATTTTCACTACATATCTATTTTCCCTTTCACTACACTTTGAAAAATGTTTTAAAATACTTGTTTTGCTTTGCCTTATCTTTGTGGTCGAATGGCTGAAAGTGAGAGTTATAAAAACTCAAAACAGAAAAGAACAATTTTAAAAAAAGTTAATCTGGAGTTATAAATATGTCGCTTCTACAACATATTTTCTCCCTCAGCATCTGTTGCAATAATGTGCAGATTCTTAACCAATAGCATCAATTAGTAAGTTGGTAACAGTGGCGGTAGCATCGCCTGTTCTCTGAACTGGTACTTTCTTAAATATACAGCTTAATTATTAACCATCTCTAGTTTACAGACACATCTGGACACAGGGCAGACCTTGGGGATCACTTTCAGATGGGGCAGTGAGTGACTGAAACCGGAAAACAAGACTATGTGAAGTGGAAGAAAAAATTAATTTTATTATTCCGATGAGCAAAAGGGAATATCAGATTCTGAATCTAAGTATTGTATTGGGAATTATAAAATAAAAGATTTTATGACTGTTTTAACAGTGAACTACTTGCAGAATGACTGAAACTCCTCATATATGATGTTTAAACATGCCAATTACTTTATTTCAGATGAGAGTAAACTAAAATATGAAAGAAACAGAATTACACTGAATAATTCATGGAGTGAAAAACGGTTTTACAAGGTGTCTGAATGATAAGCACATAGCGTGTGCTCAGCTGGAAGGAGTGACAAGTAAAATGATATGTTCACAATCCATTCATTAAACTCTTGTGACATTTTTCACCAGCGTACGGGTTTTAAATTGGTGTGGATATGGCATTTGGGTGTTTCACTCAAAGTAAAGCTGAACTCTGACTAAACATTGAAAATTGTGACAGTGGTTTTCTGGTGCATCCAAATGTGGGTCCTTTGGGCCACATAAATCTCAGCTAGAACATCCTATTCTGTAAGCTTTGTGTTCTCTGCTGTCATGTCCTTCCTAACTCTGAGCCTGAAAGATTGTAATACAATAGGAGTGCTATGAGACAGAACATTAAATGAAATTATGAAGCATAAAGCTAATTTAACTTCCAGTGAAGAGGCTAGTAATGAATTTTGCAGAAAATAAAACAGAAGAGCTAAATGATAACTTGTTTTTGCCAGATAGCTGCGTGAAACACAAGCTGGGTATATTTAAGCTTCTGGTGACTACAGCATGAGTCACTTTAGGAACAGAATGTGGTCTTATGAGGATCAGAGGAAACAAGGTTCTACTATTTTGCCAAATAAAACATGAAATTTCAACAGGAAGACAGGTTTAGAAATGCAAAGCAGTTGCAACACATGAAAAAAAAATTGCTCAGAGAATTTCTTTTTGTTTCCTCAAACTGAAAATGCAAATTATCAGCCATACAGCAAATGTTTAATAAAGTAGTTTGAAATCAACATCAGTTTTTCTGTTTTGTGTTGCTTTTAACAATTTTTGAAATGCTTATGTGACTGTATTTTTAAAGTGAAATTCTGTTGTGATTATCAGACTGTAGCGCAGTCTGATAATTTAACATACCAAAAATTCTTCCCAAGTCTTTTGGCGCAGTAGCTACTCACGTAAGAATTTTTATCGATAAATAATAAATCTAATCTGGACCTTGGATGTTGAGCCAGCATGAAAATTGCACTTCAAACATGCGTGTGTTTATTCTGCAGTCACACATCTGAAAATGCTTGTTTTCTTTCTACCAATTTAATGACGTCAAAGTGTGACGGGCAGCCATGCACTTGGAGAATACACAAATGCCATGCAGAAAGATCCCAGACACGCAGGACCTTCTTGCTGTAAAACACTCTGTTTTAGTCAGTCACTAACTGCACTGGGACAACGAATGCAAATAGTACTTTAAGACCTACTATTGGCTCTGCGTTATACTAAAGCTGTCTGCACTAAAAAAGAAAGTTTAAGTTGTCAAGTTACAAACACAAAATTAAATTGGATAGAATGAATTCAATTACTTGTGCCAAGTGAGAAAATTTAAGTTGGAGTTGCTCTTTTTTTCAGTGTATCATCTTTCACCATTAAGAAGAAATGTAAATGTTCAGTGTTTGTGAGTTTGCCCCTGTTAAGTTAAATATGGGTTAAACATTAACTGGCATCAGGTTGGCTCTGGAAAGATCCAGGTAGTTGAATTATATGTGTTCACATGAGTGCTAGTTATAGGGAACCGGTTTAGTAACTGGTGGGTGTGTAGGGGTGTTACCCCCATGACTCAGCCATCAGCAATGTTCGTCTTCAAGGTGAATGAGTCATAACCTCCCTCTACAGAGAGATGTCTCTTTCCAACGGATATTTGCTCCTGCGGCAAATATGTACCTTACCTTCAGTACAAACACTGAACCCAGAATGTTCCTGAAGGCACACAACACAGTTTGACTGATAAATGGATACAAGGTGTGAAATTACAGGTCATTTTTTTATTTATACTTTCTTCAGTCTTTGTATTTCTTTGCTTGTCTTTTATGGAAAAAATGAATGCATTCAATACAGGTGTGCAGAACTTACAAGAGGGTCATACCAGGTCACTGTGAACTGCAGTCCTGTTTTGAGACTCAAGGAAGAAAAATAAATGCACATCAGCAAAAGAGATTTATTCATCATTACTAAATAATATTGTTGTAATTGTTTCATTAAGCATATGCACTGGTGCCAAAATCTTACTGTGAGGAAAGAAATCAGATTATTGGAATTTGGTATTTTTGTTGACAATGTTAACAAGATGGTTTGCCACTCCACTACCCCATGTTGCACCCTGGTATTACAGATCTCACACTGTACTACCACTTTATTACCATGTTGTTTCCTTTGAATCTGCATTTATTACTTTTAATAGGCTTGTAATAGTACATATTATGAAACTGAATTGTCACAAAACAAATTTAACTTGTGGGTGCATGCAGTCAAAAGATGAAAACATCAGCCACATGCAATAACTGCTCTCATCCAAAAGGGAACATCCATGTGTACTTTTTTTGCCTTCACTAAAGTGTGGATGAAAATACAAAAAATAAATAAATCTTGCTTTACTGGGTGCAGGATCTTGACTATTCCCCTTGCTGCCTTTTATCAGCAGTATGAAAAACTGTTAAAAAAAATAAACCACAATTTGGGAGTATGGCAACCTATGTCATATATTTTCGCACTTTGCAATGCATCTGCTGACTCAATGAGGCCAAATATAAAAATCTGTTGACATCAATATTTTTAGTTGACTCTCCAAGGCCAAAGTTGTCTAAAGTAAGGAAATACTTAAAGGAACCTAGAGTTTCCTAATTAAGGATAATCTTGTGGTGGTCTGAAAGCTAAGCAACATTTTATAACTATTTCTTAGAAGATCTGGGAAGAGATTCACATGCGAGTTGAGTGCGAGTTGGAAACCTGTGGGTTCTGAGACACTGTTTTTAGCAATTCAAGCCAATAACATGTTTCTCAACATCTGCAGGATTCTGTTGACCACTGGTTTGTTGAGATCCAAACTGTCATTAGTGCTAATGAGTAGCTTTTCCTTTTTCTTTCTCTTTTCTTTTCTTTTTTTTTTTTTTTTACAAATTTCACAACTTATCAGATAACAAAATTAGATACTGATTTAAAAGTTGGTTGCTTGGCAATCAAGTCAAGAATTAGACTTCACTGGTCTTGTCGTTCTTGCATTTTCTACAGGTAACTCTGAAAATTAATTCCAAGTCCTTTGTATTTGAAAAAATACATTGAAATAAACGTTCAATTTTGTCATTTTTCATTTTATGTTCTCATAAGGCAACAGATATATCATTCAGTTAATCCAGTGTTTTGTTTGACAATAGGCCTGTAGGGAAACTGGATAAAAATGGGACAATTACTTTAAAGTTTGATCAATTTTAAAGTGAAGTTGCCAGTTGACTAAATGTAATGTAAAAAGTCTACATTGTTGCAGCCTACTCATGGAAATAATGTCTACATGTTTGGAAGAGTTATTCTGCTCTTTAAAGTATTAGACAAATTATAAATTTTTGTCTTTTTCAACCCATTACAAATTCCTACCGTTTACAATCAAGTAAAATCAAATTTCACAGCTATGTTAAAGAACGCTGCAAATGTTTTTAGACTTGTGAAATATCCTTATTATTGCTCTTCCTGTAAGGGAATATAACTGTCTAATAATAGTTCTCCATTTGAACCAGACATTATTTTGATAAGGTGTCACATATATGTGGATTGTCGATACTGGAAACTATTAGTATTGTTTAGAATGGCACTTCGATAGAGAGCAGGACATTACATTTCAACAAGCCTTCTTTCCCTAGTGAGCAGACTTAATGTGAACTTGATTGTACCACAATGCTGCACAGAGAAACAGGAAGAGCGTAAACAAAGAGCAACGTGGAGGCAAATGTGGTTTACGCATGGCATCGTAAAGTAAGATGTCACTGAGTAAGTAAGTTTAAATGAGGTGATGGTTTATCGCTATGAGGCTAAAAGGATGAAGGATCTGAGATCCAGATAAATAGAAAACACACCAAAAATTACTAGTTTGTTGAAAAGTATAATTTGCCACAGCAATTAATGATAAATTCTAGGTTGAATTTGATAAATAACCATGCAGTAACCTTGCTTTGAAGCGCTATCGAGTTAGATCTGGAGGCTGGTTCAACATTATTGCATTGAAGAAAAGAAGTTGCACTAACATTCTGACATTATCACACACATTACTATAGTCTGTCATTGTAAATAGTTTGTTGCTTTATAATACTCAATATGTATGGGCATTTTGTAAGAAGAGTTTTACAACATCCAACATTTGGCATTCCTTTGGATGAGCATGGCTGTCACTTTTTCTGTACACTTGTAAATCTATAACTAACAAGTGACATAAAATATTGTAGAAGCCCATCCTATCATATTCTTGGGAGTAAAATCCTTACTTCTGAGCAAGTAACCCAAAAGGATTGGACTTTAAAATCCTTTTTGATTTTGAAGTCCAAAATCAAATAATAACTTTCAAAACAGTGATTTATATATTTGACTTTATTTTGTTGAAGCAAAATAGAAAAGGCTTTGGGGCTGGATTTTGGTTTGTTGGAGGCGCAAATAAATTTGACATAAAACACATTTACTCTTTGTTCCAGCGTAACAAATGGAGAAACAAATATTCCAATGTCAGCGGACAACACATGCAATCTCACAGCTCAGAAGAAAGACTTTCTATAGCTTTCTTTCACATTGCAAAATAGCACCAGGTTCATATCGTTCTCTGGGCAAACTGTGGATGTCAGTTGAAACTCCTGCTCCACCACATGCAAAGTATGTTTGGATACGAGACTGGGCGCCCAGTTCCCACAGATCTCTGCATGTGTTTCCAAGGTTAGGTGAGTCAAGCTTGTCTGGTTTAATAGATTTAAGTTGTGAAAGGACTTAAAAACAACTACATAAATGCCATCCACTTCCAATCTGCTCTGCAGCTGCTGCACGTATGGGAACCCTTCCAATAGTTTTGTCCTGCAGCCTACATGTAGCTGCTAGTAGCACACATACACACACACACGCATATCTTAAGAATATATATATATATATATATATATATATTATATATATATATAATATTATATATATATATATATATATATATAATATATATTATTCTTAAGCTCAACAATTGTGATTAGTGCTTTTCTGACTGCTTTGACTTCATGTGTTGTCACCTGAAATAATAGCAGCTATTTTCAGTGAAACAGATAACAGGAGCGATTATGTCTGAACAAGCCTGACTTAGACTTACGATGTGCGAATTTGATCATCATTGCAGTGAGATGTATTTTAAAATTTGACTCAGTTAATTAGATTTTTAATAATATTTTCATTTCCTACTTCATTTGATTGATTGATTTTTTGTATTAATTTCTTTTAATTCTTGGCTCTGCATGAAGGGCACAATTCATATACGTTAGGCAGACATGTTAAAAATGTTATCTAGCTGCGTTTTGTTTGTTACAAAAGGTGAAAATGAGGCAGAGTTCAGACAAATCCTCCCTCAGTTGGTGGTTTGATTGACTCTGCAAAACAATAAAGATCAAGTGTTTACAGTTTGACTGGCTGTTAACGCTCCTTCAGACACGCTGAGAAACGTCCCTTTGAAATCTCCTCCCCTGCACAGCGTTTTGTTTCTTGTAAAAACTTTTTAATACGTAGCACACAAACTTTGTCTAGTGTTCATCCCCCAGCCCTTTGATGCAGCTTTAATCAATTAATGTGAAGCTTTGTAGGCCTTTTAAGTATATATTTTTCTGAGTGACATGTTTTATTATCACAGTACAATATAAAACCCCTAACGTAACACCAAACAGAGCTGGCTCATTTTATCTTCTAAAAATGAGCCTTGTATTATTTCCTTAATACAAGGACAATTCAAGACAGTTCAGCAGATTTTATTAGAAACGTAAAGATACAAAAGGATGTTTACTGAATATGGCGCACAAGCTGAAACGTTCTCACCCCGGTATCTTTAATGGATTTAATTTAAGGCAACTTAACTTCTGTATGTCTTTCTCTCTAATTGAAAAACTAAATAATTCTGTTTCGAACTACTGAACAAACTAACAAAAAATTCATGGGAAACTATTTAAATACATTTTTAGTAACGGGTACCTTTGTTTCAGTAGTTCCTTTATTTTGGTGTGCTGGCTAACTGTACTATGCCTGAGCACAAAATGGCTCCATATTATGATATATTGTGATCTTTGTGTGGCGTTCACCAAATAACATTCAGACCTCTTAATACACATTTAAAAAGTACAGATCAACTGAGAGTTATTATAGTAGTAATAACTCTCAATTTCTTGGCACATTTTGACATATATAATGGTGAAAATCTGATAGTTTTTTAACATTAACAATTTCTTTGGTAAAACAAATTTTATATACAAAACAGCAACTAGACAGCAAACAAACAAAAAATATTTCTTTCATAATTGTGTGCATTGTCTTGGGGATATTTATTTTTGAAAATAGAAAATAGCCTAGGTAGTAATCACAAAAATAAATGGTAAGTAAATGCTAACAAAAGAATCTGAAATGTAATAGCGAGTTTAAAGCTCCAACAATCACTTCTCAAAGATATTATCTATAATCATCTATAATGAAGCCATAATGATGCAGTAATTTTCTGAACAGTGCTCAGACAAATTGGAAGGGAATATTTTTTCTTCTTAATAAAAAAAAATTGAATTTCGCTTAAGATAAAATTTTAACAGATGAAATAGATCTAACAAAATATTATCACTCTCATCCAACTGAATGAAGCAAACACCTCATAATTATGCTTGCACACCCAGATTGGTTAGTATTCTCTAATATTCAGCACTGCAGTCTGGTTGCGCTTAGTAACATATTTGATCTGATGTTTAACAAGTTGAACAAAACATCTAGTTTTCAAGGCCAGCAAGCCAGAATATGCATGCAGTGAACGGAAACCACTGACAAATGTAACTACAAGCGCAAGTAGAAATTTGTGATACCCAAAGACAGAAAGAAAATATGGGAGCATGTTGTTGCATGTAGAAGTGACAAAAACATCAAGTTGAAGTAATGACACCTGAAATAACATGTGCTGCTGCAGGTTTCACCTTGTTATAAATGAAGTGTTGTAGTGGTGGAAACCATGGAGACAAACTGTTTTAACTGCAGTGTGCTTTATTTCTAATACCTTGCACTTGTATATAAAGTACTAGGTGTAAAATACTTTCAGTTAATATAGCTAATAATGCAGTCATATTTAATAGTCAATTAGAATAATGTGTATTAAGATCAAGGCCATTTTGGAAAATAACAGCCTTAAGGCAGGCATTAAATATGCTTTTTATTTGTTTTATATTGCTACTGATGTAATATTACTCTTATTTGCCGTGTTTTCATTAGCTGTAACATCAGTCGGTTTGTAATTATGTATAGTAGATAGAGTATTAAATATTTCTATTTCTACTGCTTCCTCCTCTGTTACTGGTGTAAAGGTTTTAAAATAAATGTACATTATATTCCATATGCACTGAAAATGTAGAAAAAAATCTGTTGCTGACTTTAAAAAAGTTAATTACATATGTTGAATAAATTTGATTGTTATTTATGATAAATTATCTTCTATAACCTTTTTTTAAAAAGTGTTTCTCATGACTGGGAGCTAAAGATTAAGGTGATGGCAGTGTGGCCTAATGGCAGTGTGGTCTACGAGTCTCAACGACTTGAAACTTATCAATTCCACAAAATATCAGTGGAAACACTAAAAAACAGGTGGTCTGCATAATAATTGTTGGCATGCTCTATTTTCCCTTTTTTACTATTTTATTGTATTTTAGTTTGTTTTCTTTTCTCTTTTTTTGCTTTTTATTTGCTTTTGTCTGTTTTTTAACTTTTTTATCATCCTTTGATAACTACCCATTGTCTGATATTCTTGTTTAAATGGAGATAATTTTATGATAATGTATTGCACGCTTACTATTAATTGTAAAACTTTTCACACATCCCTAGAATGAACATTAATAAATGCAGTGTTCTATTACTTGGAAATGCTCTTACAAACATATATACATACTTTTAATCTTTTTTTAAAATGAACATTTAGCCTAGTAAGAACTGCAAAAACTTTACAATATTTGCATTACTTAGAAATTAAATTTTAATTTATTGCCTTAAATATTTCTTCAATTTTTGTCACACTGAAGTTTTTAAATGATTAAATTTTAGGAGATAAAGATAATCTCATTAAATGCTGTTATGTTTACCGTGACACCTAACCGTCTGAAAACTTCCTTGATTATATGTTACTATTGCTTACCAAAGATCAAGCACATAATCTTATATGCCTTCAACAGAGATGTGCATACAAATACGCTTCTGATCTATGTTTGGACATGCAGAGTCCTGACTAGGACTAGGACTCTGCAGAGTCCCAGTCTGCATGACTAGGACTCTGCATTTAAAGTGTCTTGGCAGTGTTGCTAATAACACTTGCATATTTCACAATAGCCAGTAGGGACACACAATGGAATCTTACCTAATGCTTGGTTTACTAACAGCTACAAGGGCAGGTGAGGTGATGTACTTTTTGAAAGTTTCACACAAACCATCTCAAGCTTGAGGTGAGTGGTAATGCCTTCTAACTGACACTATTTTTTTTTCTTTTTCTTTCTTTCTTTTTTTACCACAAGTGTAATTTATGCTTTCAGCTTTGATCTGAGCCCACATGAATGAACATGGACATGTTTTGAAAACCTTGAAGTATGAAGCCAATGCAAATCTTGCCCATGGGGATTGTTCTCATCTCTCCTTTAGGTCCATTACGACGCTGGTGCCACGTATATCTACGTTTTTTTATCTTCGACTGCAGTCAAACGAAGCACATCACTGTTGGTATGCTCCTTTATGATTTGGAGTAAATTATGTTGACAGGTAGAAAGGGCTTTTATGACAGGTTTGAAACCCCAGCATTTTCTTCAGATTCAGCATCTGAACGTAAACTATTACCTGACAAAAAAGCTCAAGATGATAAAACGAACAGAAGTCCCACATCAGCTGTAAAAAAAATACGTTTTCATCTAAAACAACTAAATCAAATACTTTTCCTGTATTAATTATACATTAATTCCTGTGCCTAAAATGCATTTCTAACAGCAAATGTTATCAAACAATAATGTAAATTTAATTATCATGTAGACAGAGAAGGGAGAAAAATGGTTTAGTGCTCGAGTCTCATGAGTTTATAATGTGCTGGCTCAAATTGGAAACGGCTGATAAGTCATCTAATGCCAGGGCTCATGCAATTCAGAAAAGTTATTTCAGTCCACTTAAAATGTGCATTTTTTTTCTGTTGGCTTTAGTTCAAGATTTTTTATGTTTATCTTTATGGCATTTTGTTTAATATCTTCTAAAATTACACTTGACTGGTCAATGACAACAAAGTTTGTGATAAAAAAAATAAAATAAAAAAATACCGTGACAACCATATAGATTCTGTCAGACTATAGAGTCAACAAATTGAAAAAAAAAAAAAAGTAAAACATAAACAAATGCAATCCTATCTTACGTCATTGTTAATAGGGTTTTTAGGTAGCTATTTTTGCACAACAATAATGTTTGGTTTCTTGGTTTATACAAAAACCCAATCCTCTTGACTTACACGGTCATTTCCACATATTTATTGGATCTGGCAGTCACAACACTGCTGCAAAGGTTTTCATTTAATTATTCACCAGCACTTAAACAACATATATTTTTGGAAACTTTCTTTCAGGGAAGAATCAGCAATTATCAGTTGTTGCTGAGTCTTAAAAATAACCACATGGGAATAGTGCAGCTCAGTAGATCTCACTTCGCAATTTAATTACTTGGACCAAGTCTACCATTTACTTGAATTGAGAGCAGTGAGTCAATGATCTGCATTGTCTCTGTCATCAAATGGATATTAACTCGCCAGATGTTGTCGTGAGGCACTGTATTCTGCCCCAGGCATCTGTGGTAAGTAAGTCCAATCAATGTAACTCACAATCAAAGTTATAAGATATGTTCTAATAATTAATAAGTATCACACATCCTTTAATGTTTTGGGTCGTGTATACCTGGCCATAAACTTTGTGCATTTCCACAGTGTCATGTAAAACATGGCTGTAAAATTACTTTTACTGATGATGAAATGGTTTTCCTCCTGCAGGAGATTTGCTGCTTCCGCTTCAGCAATCTGGGCAGAAAGATCACCACACATTTCAACAGCAGAGGGAACAATGAAAACAAAAATGGCTAAATTAAATGAATTCAGGATTAGATTGTTTTAGAGTAATTGAGGTTTAAATGTTAAGCAACACCAAACATTTTTGTGGGACACAAGAGGAAAGGAGGTTCCGCTGCAAAATCACCAAGCTGCAACTTTCAGTAATAAAATATAACCAAAGGCTCTGGTAGCCAAGCCAACTTTATTTATAAGCACTTTTAAAACAACAAGACTGACCAAAATGCTCAACAAACATCATTTAAAAAAACACATAAAATATGTTAACACAGCTTGACATAAATTAATCTCTTACATTGATAACATTTTATAGCTGAATTTGAGTTACTCCAAACCTTATGGACATGGAAAGGTGTAACTCTACCAAACATCCTCATGGAAACTTGTATGTTCAGTTTTGAAGCATGCAGAGCTCCACTACAACACGCTGTCTAAAATGTGTGATTCTCTTTCTGTAGGTACATTTTGAAGTCTTTATTAAAATTCTGAATTAAAGTCACCAAAGGAGCTTTAACTCTTGATTTTACTTAGCATCACGGATAGTGTTTTAATTTAGCTTGGCATATAAATGTTGTAAAACATCCAAGCAACGTTAAATGTTGTGTTTGGAAATACTAATCGTGCCTGACTGATTAAATTTAAAGGTGATAGAAAATATGAAAGTTTCAAACAAGTAGTGGACTTTAGACTCTGGAACTACTAAAATAAGAGAGTGTTAATATTCCACCACTAATACACATTTAGTACTGTCCAACCACAAACATCTTCTTCAGTTTAGAGTACTTTCATGAAGTACTATTTTTCCAGTAGGGCAGGTTTCTGGATATTTTTCTTCCCAGGTAATCTGATTTGGCTCTGGAATAGCACAGGAAAACTACCCCGATCCCTGGGAAAGGTTCCATACTTCAAATGCACATACAATGTGTTAATGTGATTTTCAACCGGTTGATTTTTACACCTCTGTCAAAATGTCATAACTCAATAAACAACCAAGGACCCTGCTTTTATTTTTACTCTCCTCTTCTAAAACAAAATTGTGTTTTGTTCTGTTTTGCAAACACACACACACACACACACACACACACACACACACACACACACACACACACACACACACACACACACACATACACGCATTAAGTCAGTCCCAAGGGTAAGGTGGTGGTGTCGGAGTTGGTGTGGTTTCCTGCTTGTGTCGTGACGTGAGACAGTTCTCCTTGCTGGTAAAAAGGACTCTTTGTGTAGGTCCGTCTCTGCCTTTCCCCCTCTTTCCACCGCTGACAATTATTTTCCCCAGCAACCCTCAGCTGACAGCTTGGTGTGCTGAGCCACTGTGTTCATTCCTCATGTGGCAGTTTGAAGAAAGGACCTTAAAACAATCGGAGCTGAGTCATTTTAACATATTTATTCCAGGAAAAGCCAAACCGCGTTATGATTTCCCCTTTTTCTTTAATAGCAGTTTGTAGCTTCATGACAAAGAAAAACCTCCTGCATGTCACCCTCAAATTTACTCAAGCCAAAGTTTATTTGGCCACAGAGTTGGGAGATGAAAAATCTTTCCATTTAGACCAGTTGTTCCATAACACATAAAATCCCTTCCTCGTGGGTCCCACATATCATTTGATGAGGTTTCGAGGGCCAGATCAGTAGCAGGGCTGTCAACCGCTTCACTTGTGTTTCAAATGGGGGTTTGAGAAATGGTTATTTTTCTGTCTTCATATACAAATCTGATACATGTGCAAAGTATTTCTTTTCTCTTCGTAGGGCATCCTGCAATGCCAAGAAAAACTGCCACAGACTATTAGCTTCCTCTCACACATCCCATTTCCACACTCTGTTTTTGTCTCACTGCTTTGCAACCCAAATGTTTTCACATCTGACTTTGACTCTCTGTCGCCCTCTTCAGGTGTGCTTGTTGATGATACTTGCTTTGCCCCACTTTTGTCTCAATGGTCTTTCTGACAGGTCTTCCATCTGTTGCTTCATCTTACTGAGAGTTAGAGATTCATTCCTGATGTCAAAATAAAAGTTGGATTTTAAATGAGACAATAGTCTCATTTAAAATGACAACAGTTAACAGGATTCAAATGCAGTCTGCATGCAAAACTATAATAAAAATAACATAAAAGTATGGAAGAATACTTTTATGTTTTAAATGTTATTTTCTTTAGTCATTATCCCCATTTTTGTGTTTCTTTCATCACCATCTTGCTTCTTTTTCTGCATATGTCCTTGTTTATTTCCTTCCCTCTTTTTCTGTTTTCCTTATTTCCTTCATTTGATGCTTCCTTTCTTGTCCGTCCTTCCTTTCCTTGAGCCCTACGTTCCTTTGATGCTTGTATCCTTGTGTGCTTTATTTTTTCCTTGTCCTTCATTTCTTGTGCCATCCCTACTTGGCTGCATCGTTCTAGTCTTGCATTCCTGAATTCTTCCTTCCTTCTAGCTTTTATCTTTTTGAAGATTTCTTGTCTAAAGCCTCCTTGTTGTAAAAGCAAAACAATTATGAGGATTCTGGAAGCATTGAGTCTGGAAAAGTCTGGAATTTGGACTCAATTCAGCTAACAATAATGACAGAAGTTGATATGATGGAAGTAATGAATTCCTGAGTGTATTAATGCTAAATATTTTATTAGATAGCCATTTATCCTTTGCTGTCTGAATTTATGCCTTGGATTGCTTTATGGCACCTCTGATATCGCCTGCTGAAGAAAGGGCAAGCGTTCAAATTCAAATAATAATTAGAAAATACTCACACAGTTTGTTTTATTTTAAATATTCATTTGCAATATCAGCCTATATCATCCTGACACCATTAAGATGAAGTGTTTAAGTACGTCTAGTGACTATCTGCTGTAGATGAGTTCTGTAAAATGGATTTTCGCAAATATTCGCAAAATTATTTGATATATATCCCCTTTGCTTTCAAAGGGTCTCATTTTCTTGTACTTCTTCATGTTGATTTTGATCAGTACAACTAAAACACCAGTGATTTGAAGGTTTTCAGTTTTCCCTCTGTAGTATGGCTGCTATTCAACACATTTTTATCCTCATGTCTAAACATTATCAGACTGTAGAAGCACTTTATACAGGATCAATACCCTGACAAAAAAAAAAAAAAAAAAAAACACGTCTCTTGAGGGGCTTTACTCTGAACGGTTCAATCAAGCTCTTATCTTTTATTGTTTTGAAGTTATTAAGTCTTATGATTGTAAAAGTCTGAAAGTGAAAGCTTGAAGTTTGATTGATTGCCTGTCCCATAGTCACTTATTAGTACTGCAAACTAAAATAAACCTCAAAACTCATTTGAACATGAATACCATTTTACTTTGCATCAGGCGGTCACATGAAAAAGATGGATGTGTCTGTTACATCTATGTTCATTTTCACATTCAGTTTGCAATTAAGTGTAAATGCCTTTGAACATGATGTTGAATTGCTGCCTACATGTAACGGCAAAACCGAAAAGAATCACCAGCTGCTGGTTGTAGTGAATCACTGGTTAGTTTGTTTCAATTCAGATGGCAAGAGTTATTTTTTTTATTTTCAAATTATTCAGCATAGTTTTCCAGTTGAGTAGACAAGTTAATTACCTTAATTGAATAATGATGAATGCAACAGCTGTGGAGCTGTTGTTCAGAGCTCTGCTTTTACTTTAACAGAAGTAGGTTTTTAAGAGAAGAAAATCTAATTGGCTTTTAGTCCATCATTTTACCTGATGATTATTCTTTCTATTTTAAAATGCTTTCACATATTCTCCCAGAAGTACACTTTTATATTTTTGCAATTTGGGTTGCCTGACACTCTGTTTCATATGACACAAGCTCAGTTAGTGATAATAAAAAGCAAAATTAATTTATTTGCATTGAAATGTTCACTGCGATGCAAGTTGAAGAGCAGCTTTCAGTCAAAAATGACCCAACTTTTAATTACAATAACACTTACAGTTACATGCAGTGGCTGCCTTTATAGAAAAATAATTACCATTTACCACTTTTTGAAATCTCTTTGATCAAGGTTTAAAAATCAGTGCAAACACTAATCTGTATTTTCTCAGACTTTCTTCAGTTCAGCAAAACATGTCAAATATTTGCACTGACCCTTGAGTACCATTTGTCATATATCTGTGACTACAGAAGCCCAAAGTGTTTTAGTTTTTCTTTCAAATCTTGGTGTCACCGAGCCCCGAAGGCACTAAGCAAGCAACATCAGATCTAATTAAACTGTATTAGCTATTTTTCTATAAACCATAATAGAGGTTCTTTACTTTTGAATGTCACTGTGTGGGATGAATAAAGCAAAGTCTCTATTGAGATAGCTCAGTAGGTTTATAATGAAAAGCTGTTTTTCCATGGCCAGAAAGCTGCTCCCTAAACAGGCCCTCATTCTGATTGTGCTCTAACAAAACACAAAACCAAACAGGTTGTCTACAATATTCCAGACTGTCTGGCAAGAAGGTACAAGGTGTTTTTAGCACCTGATTTGAATGATCTCTGTTCCAACGTGCATGAAGGTTTCTACAATGCCTTTGTGAAAACAAGTGTTTAAAAAGGCATGAAGGTTAGACTTGTGGCCACAGAGATATAAAACCTGTGCTCCACCACCTCTAAGCCTTCTGTTTGTAAGTTTCCATTCATCATATCTGGCCACAGGAAAGACTCATGAGCAGCTGGCTGAAGCTTTGTTTGGGTTTTCAGATTGCTTAGGATGCGTTAGCACCACACGTACAAAGCCACTTCACCTAGGGGGTACAATTCAGGACGGACAGCACTTTAATTACATTTGCCAGTTCTCCAGTATTAAGAATGAATATTAAACATGTAGCAACATTTATGGAAATACACACATTTGTGTGAATTCATGAGTAGTACCTTCCAGAAGTATTTTTAACTCCTGCACTTTCTTACAGTTGGTCACAATTTCACAGGTCTGAAAAGGATTAACTCAAGTTTTGTTTACATTTGTCTTCTGCTTTCACTGCTTTCAAAATTATGCTAATTAATGTTCGTCAAGCACATTGTAACCTTTTTTGCCACTGGTTAAAAAAGTGGGAACATTTTAACATTTGTTTGTGTGCTGTTCATTATAATATTTAAACAATAAAACCAATGTTTTTTTAATACCAGTTCAGGAAATGACTTGACATTGAATTCTGGGTAAATTTGAGAAATAAAACACCTTTATAATAATTTTAACTGCTGCATACATAGAAAACAGTCAGATGGTAATCACAAAATTTTAAAGCAAAAAGCTGTTATGATAAAAAATACTACACAATATGCCAACAATAAATTATATTATACACTTTAGATAGTATTAAAAGTAATATTTGAACAGTTAATAATTCAGAGAAAATTGATGAAAATGGCTGTGTGTGACTACGAAAAGCCTTTTGAATTCCCTTTATTCTGGCTCAGACTACCAGCACCTGATAATAATCTGTCCTTCTTAATGTGATTTATAATATATTTGCTCCTTAGTGAGGTAATTTAGCCTTTATAAGAAAAGAAAGCTAAGTCAGAAAAAGCTTCATGTAAACACCAGAATTTTCATTCATTTGTAAGTTATATTTAGAAATATAATCACAGTCTACCCAAATACAGAATGTGCAAAGTATTAAACTATGTTTGCAAAAATTAGAACAATTTGTTTATCGTTGAGGCAAATTTCTGATTTTTGCTCTAAGCAATCAAGACTGAGTACCTCATCAATGGGATGCTTTTATTGTTGCAGTAGTCACAACTTCTTGTGGGTGTTATTTTTATTTTTTTTCGTAGCTTGCGGTTGCAACTCACTTCATCAGATCCCCTTAACACCTGGACAAAAACTAAACCATTGAGCTAGAGCCTGCCCACCAGTTGATGAGATCTGGTTCCTGTTAAGAATCAACACAGAGAATATACTTACTAAAAACCCAGAAAAGATCAAATTTTTTCAAGCAAGCTGACGTTATCTGATATCTGATCCAAGGTTGGTCCTTAGAATGTCTCAGGACTAAACCTGCTTGTACTTTGTGCTTTTCTGGAAAAAAAAAATAATTTAAATTCACCTATGTACGTTTAATCTTTGTATGCTGCAAGCATTTGAAACCAAAGTAAAATTCTTTGTTTGTGTTCACAATCTTGGCCAATGCAGGTGATTTTGAGTCTAACATTAACTGAGCTCAAGCAAAAGCAATACATTTACATTTGAGTTGCTGGTGTATTTTATAAACTTTTGACCAGCTGCAGTTTCAAATAACTGTTCATATTCATTTGCTTAAATATGGAAATGAATACAACATGAAAATGAACACAGAGCACAGTGTGTTCCTTCAAGATGAATCTGTTGTTCTCGGCAGGTTACAAAAGGATCTTCTGGCTGACAGGTGAGTTTCTCAGGAAATAACAATCTCACTTTTTATCTTTAAATTCTCTGAGTCAGTTCACAGCGTTATTGTTGTTGCCTTCCTCTGCAGCAATAAACTTGATCTCAGCGTTGGCAGTCCTTGACGCCATGCTACTATCTCGGATCTTGTGCTTAAAAAGGAATGGAAAGGTTTTCCTAAAAGACTTCTGAAAGCTGGCTCCCATAAACCCATAAACAATGGGGTTGACTGAGGAGTTGGCATACGACATGCAGTTGGCCCAGGTCTTGATCTTGTACATTGTGTAGTTGGGTTGGTAGTTTGGATAGAAAGATTGGAAAAGCACAAAGATCTGGATGGGACCCCAACAGATGGCGAAGAGGAGGACGATCACCACCACCATCTTGGAGACTTTGCTCCTGATGCTGATGGTCCTCTCAGACAGGAGGTTGACCTGAGAAAGATACCGCAACAGATATCAGCATTTTTTTTTTTAAATTTAAGAAGCTATGTTGTTGATGCTTTTTGTTAGTCTGAAAAATTAAAATTGGCCCTTACCTGATAAAAATAAAAATACTGATGTCTAAAATCTTAAAAATCAAGGTATTATTTTGCCAATTAATGGTAAAAGTTATTTAATTATAAATAAATGTATCACCTACATAATGGGTAAAGAAATAAAGTATGCTAAGGCAAATATTTTTTATGCCTATTTTTTTTACCATATTTATTCAGGTATAGAAAATAATACAAAGCAAATTTAAAACTTATACAATAACTATACACATATTAATGTTTAAATTCTCTGAGTTTCCGGTGAGAGTTGGACTCCGCCAAGGCTGCCCTTTGTCACCGATTCTGTTCATTACTTTCATGGACAGAATTTCTAGGCGCAGCCGAGGTGTTGAGGGGATCCGTTTTGGTGACCTTAGGATCGCATCTCTGCTTTTTGCGGATGATGTGGTCCTGATGGCTTCATCAGATCGTGATCTGCGGCTCTCGCTGAAACGGTTCGCGGCCGAGTGTGAAGCGGCTGGGATGAGGCTCAGTGCCTCCAAATCCGAGGCCATGGTCTTGAGCCGGAAAAGGGTAGAGTGCCTTCTCCGGGTCAGGGGGGTCGTCCTGCCTCAAGTGGAGGAGTTTAAGTATCTGGGGATCTTGTTCACGAATGAGGGAAGAAGGGAGCAGGAGATCGACAGGCGGATTGGGGCGGCGTCTGCCGTGAAGCGGCGCTGTACCGGTCCGTCGTGGTGAAGAGAAGCTGAGTCAAAAAGCGAAGCTCTCGATTTACCGGTCGATCTACGTTCCCACCCTCATCTATGGTCATGAGCTTTGGGTCATGACCGAAAGAATGAGATCACGGATACAAGCGGCCGACATGGGTTTCCTCCGCAGGGTGGCCGGGCTCTCCCTTAGAGATAGGGTGAGAAGCTCGGTCATCCGGGAGGGACTCAAGTAGAGCCGCTGCTCCTCCACGTCGAGAGGAGCCAGTTGAGGCTCGGGCATCTGGTCAGGATGCCTCCTGGACGCCTCCCTGGTGAGGTGTTCCGGGCACGTCCCACCGGGAGGAGGCCTCAGGGAAGACCCAGGACACGCTGGAGGGACTATGTCTCTCGGCTGGCCTGGGAACGCCTTGGGGTTCCTGGAGGAGCTGGAAGAAGTGGCTGGGCAGAGGGAAGTCTGGGCCTCCCTTCTGAAGCTGCTGCCCTCGCGACCCGACCCCAGATAAGCGGAAGAAAATGGATGGATGGATGGATATTATTGTTCCTTCTAACTGCAATGTGGCTTTATTTGTTTCCATAACATCCTCAGAAATACCTTTTAGCAAATTTTCTTTACAAGCTTAGGTCTTTGTAGTAATTTCTTCTGTTGTGTACATGGCTATTTTATTCATAGAAGTTGAACTCTACAGTATAAATAAACAGGCAGCAAACTGTACATGTGCAGACGTTCTACATATTTTGTTGTGGTTAAACTGTTGACAACAGTCACTCAAAACAGACTTGATTTTAAAATTTTGGCAAACAAAAACAAACATTTCTCTTGTCCACACCTGATAATTGTTGTCAACAGGCTCTACAGTGGGTTGTCCTACTCTCTTCACCATCATCGAATAGCAGAAAGAGATTGTGAGAACTGGCAGCAGGTAGGCGGCGATAAACTGATAGAGGATGAATGCTCTCTCGTGCGTCTTGGACGGAAATCTCTCCATGCAGTATTGTCTCGGACCGTACCAGTAGCCCTCCTCGATCCGCTGGTACATTAAAATAGGGGTGGACAAGATGAAGGAGCCTGGGCGAAGCAGATGTGTTGTTTTTTATTAACAAAACTCTAAGTCAGTCACACATGCTAAATACATTTTGTTTTTCAATGATTCATTTTTGTGTCTAGCAGTGAGGTAAAAGCAATGCAACATACCAATCCAAATGCAAATGCTGACTATCATGGCTACTTTTGGGGTGCGGTGACGGAGAGATTTGAGAGGGTAGACAGTGATGTAACAGCGATCTCCACTCATGGCAGTCAGGGTGATACATGTGGCTTGTACCGTCACCTAAGATTGAAACACAGGCGAACGCATTCTAAAGAAGAACACATTCTTATTTAGAAGAAACGCGTTCTTCTAAATGAGAATGTGTTTCTTAAACATGTAAAAACACAGTTGTGGTGAGGAGATGATGCCAACACCTATTATTTTTACAATGAATCACAAAATGTACTGAAATTAAGTCAAAATTGATGTTGCACAGTTTTTTTATGACAGGAGAAGGAAAGTCAAACATATATACATACATATTTCATTAGAATAAAATCAAAGTATTTTGACAAAAAAAAAGTTATGAGAGAAAAAGTTTTAATAGAATTAATGAGGTCTGACATAACCAGATAGGCAAGTCAGGGTAGTTCTCTCTTGTGAAAAAGTTCAGTAGGCATTATTACTTTTTGCAGGTCATTCTTACAAGAACGTGTCATTTCAAAAGGAATTTGATTATTAAAAGAACAGGATGTTCCCTTCAAGCATGGTGTTGATAACATTATGTCCCAATATAATAAACATCAAGTGTAGAAATTATCCTCAGACATGAAAATACAGACAGCTAGTTGCAAAGAGAGGAATTCAAAATAGACAATTTAACAACCGTATTTTAAAAAATGGGGTTGGAGGATATTTAGAACAAGAAAATAATGTAATAATTTATTGCTAGACATTAAAAGAAGCAAATTAACAATCAATCAAACCCTAATTTTGTAAAGCATAAACTGTACTTAATACTTTGATAATGATTTGTGTACATACGTAATTACTAAATATTAACATATTATTATTTTATAGGACCATTTCAGCTATGATGTCACTTGAATATATTAAGATAATATTTCTAAATTAATGACACGCTGTACTGAAATGAAATTCTGCTGTACTTTTGTACACTGGCAATAAAGGCACCCTGACTCTGATGTTTGAGTGGAAATAAATGCTGGTTCGTGTAACATTGGATCCATTCTGTTTAGACATTTACTTTAAAATAAGACATGATTCTTCCCAACAGTCTGTACCTCTGCCTCCTGCTGGATCTGTCTTGGTGTTATGAGTAGTTATGATGCCAGGACCCATTACCCCAGAGGTTTGGCGCATCACATCAGGATTTCAAAGGATTGAATATAAAAGACTGAAAGGGGTCACGCTAAGTTCAGCACTAAGGCTGCTGAGAAAATGATCTCCTCCTTGTGATGTTCAGGATTTACAATGTATTACACCCTGCTGTAATACGTCCAGTGGTCTAAATCCAGTTTTCACTACCTCTTTAAACTGAAAAAGGAATTAGTTGTGTGGTTTAAAGCAAACCAGACTCTGCTTATCGGATTTTTATTGACAGCGTTGCCCAGCACTGACCCACATGAGGAATTGCAGCCTTATTTATTACTGTGTTTAACTGCTGAGTAGAAGATGAAAATATGAGTTTTTCTTCATAGGTTTTTCATAGTGACAGGCAAAGTGCAGCTAGAGTTTTGAGTAAATATTTCTAGGTTATGAAAAGTTGATTAATATTAAGGTTTATGTATGAAAATGAATTGAATAGTGATTACTTTAAACCGAATGAAAAAGTAAAACAGGAGGAAATTTAAAAAATACTGACATAAATTGAGTTTGGAGTATTTTTGGCATTATAACATCCAAATTATAATTCAGTCAAATATTACATATTTTTAACTTATTTTTAAGTTGTGTTTTGATTTTGTTTGTTTTTTCTTTGTTTTTCTGCAGATAATGTGCCTTTTGCTACACAAAAGAAAAAAATTGAAACCAGCAGACAGGCAAAAGATGATTTTTAATATGTTGGAAAAGTAAAAAAAATAAATAAATAAATAAAAATCTTTGGAGTGGAAAGTCATACATATGTCCTATAGTTCTGCTGTTGGTTCTATGAATTAATTTATATATATATATATATATTTTATTAATATGCATGATCTTAGTTGTACGACTTCTTCTTGCTTTAGGAATTTACGTCTTACTCTTTTCACTTTTTGCTTTTCATTATTGGAGCTTTAATTCAGTGTAGAGCAACTAATAGTACATGTGGTTTGTTATGTTGTATGCAGTAACTGTTCCTTTCTTACCAGGGTTTTTTCAGTCAGGTGTTTATGTTTAGTCAAGTCTGACATAAAGTCGATTCAGTAGATCAAAAATAAAGTCCATTAAAAAAAACACTGAAGCAAAAAAAAAAAAAAAAACATACTTTTTGCTCTGTTCTGCAAATCACATAGAATTTGCAACTTCATTGAAATTTGCTAATTTTGTACAGACATTATTGTAAAGTGACTGAAGGTTCTGTCTTTTAAAACTTTGTAGAAAGTCCATGTTTAATCCTGTGTAAAGAGTTCCTCATAGTCTTTCAATGTTGCAAGCCATGTCGGTCTTTTTCATTTAACAACTCAGTGTTTCCATGGTGACAAGATGAGCAGCAACGTATTCAGTCGCCTGGCTATAACTGCACAGGTGCAGGACCTGTCTGAGTAATGATATTGGTGTATGATTGTTTGGAGATGTATAAATGTTGTGAACACACGAGAGACGAGGACAGGAAAAGATAAAAAGAAAAGTAGAGACGTGAGCACGGATACCTGCTGTTAACATGAATGGTAAGAAATAAACAGAGTTTTGATATTTATTGATTTAAGACCTGTACTGAAATCTCTCCATTAATCTTCTGTGACATTCTGCTTATTTTGGATGCATTATGCTTGTTAATTTTTTTTACACACTTCTTGTTTTTCAATCTTGAACAGAGATTAATTTGTCTCAGTTTAAACACAGCTGAAAGGGAGAAGTTGCAAAAAAAAGATTATGCATGTCCTTTCAAACTCAAGAGTACTTTTAAAATACATTTGCAGTTACTCTAGCTTTTCTTGAATCATAGAAATGTGTACTTCTTTGCAAGATGGTTTCATCTATCTAGAAAAATACTTGTAAGTTGAATCTTGTATTATACTGAAGCTTTTCTGCTATCATCTGGCTTTGAGGGGGGTAATGTCTGATTCCACATATACCATTTCTTTGAAGATTTATTCAGACTATAATGGCCTGCCTTAAGCTTTCAGAGAGACAAAAATGCATGGAAAAAGACTTACTTGAGTATAGAGTTCTCATTCAAAACATCTTCACCGTATAGAGAGAATTTTCAGTCTGTGTAGAATAGATGGACTTGTTTCCACCATTAATAGATTCCTATTGCTCATACTACAATTCTGAAGCACTGACGATAAAGTCTTCCAACAAATGGACACATCTTGATGTAATTGAAATTGAAGTTCACCCATCGGCAGTCAGATCTGCACAAAGGTCTTTGAATAAGACCTTTATTTAACCCCTTTTGGGGGACTGCAGTTCCCCTTTCCAGACTGATCATCTACTGACAACAAAACAATAATGATCACGTAGAGTCATTTAAAAAAAAGAATTAAAAATCATAAAATTCTGATAATAATACACTTTCCTAATCCTTGGTACTTGGATTTTGTATTTTTCTTAATTTCTGGGTTGGACACTTCTTGATATCTTGGTTCATTTCACACTTAACTTTAAGATTCCCTGTCATACCTGAAGTATGTTGTTGTGATCAGTTGTGATCAGTTATGGATTATTGTTATTTAGTTCTTCCCATATAGTTCATTCTTTTGTGTTTAATGTCTCAATGCTTGGCTTTTTCTCCTTATGTTAGTGCTAGGCTTTTCCCCTTTTGGACTTAAACATCCATTTGCATTTCAGTTCCACTCATGCTGTGTTAATTTGTCTCCTTCCCTGCTGTGCACTCTTCTAGATCTGTTCTACAGCTCTGTGATTAAGATCAAAGGGTTTCATTGTCACTCTTCACCAGTTTCATACTAATCAAGCTTCTTTGTTTTCATTGATCTTTGTCAGTGTCTTCTGTTATGCTCAGCCAGTGTCAACCCTCTAAGTATATCTTTTGACTACATTACCTAAATCCAAAGATTGCACATGTAAAGAAATAAAATAACATAACAGGGCCACAATATAGATAGATTTGGACATATAAGCTGGTCATCTAACCTGAATTTTTTTCATTGTATTTGGGCCAGGAATTGAATTTCTATTTAATTACGCGACGGAACGTCGTCATGTTTGATTTTAATCTTAACTACTTGACACTTTTGGCTTTCTGTCTGGTTTTATTTGAGTCAAACAAAACCACAACCTTGAGGTTCTCCATCGCTGAGTGTCGCTGAAAATGACATCATCAAAGCGTCCAGTATGAGGAAAAAAAAATCAACTCTCAGCTTTTCTCTGTAATTCAGTCTGTACTCTGAATGTAGGTGACTGTGGCTCACTGGTAGAGAGGTCCTCTCACAATAACAAGGTTGTAAGTTTGATTCCAGCTTTCTCTTGTCACATGTTAATGTGCTGGTACTTAACTGAAAGTTGCCTGCATTCATTTGTGTTTGTGAATGTGTCTGCAGTGCTAACCACTTTGAGTGGTCTTGCACTTGAAGTGGTTAGTAAGACTGGAAAGGGAAGTCAGTCTGTTTATTTAGGACTTTTTCAATTATTCATCCTTACAAAATATGTACAATCACAATTGAACTAATCTGCAAAAAATACAAATTTCATTAAAACAGCTGAAGTTTACAGTTTAAAAGCAAAAAAGTTTTAAACTGCAGAAATAATTGCTGCTGTTGAACTAATTTCAATAACAATAGTAACTGTGATGGTATGAATGTTCAAATATTAGCCAGTGATGTGTGATTTTCACTTTCATGAACAAATTATTAACAGCAATTTCAGACCTGTACCATTTTATTAATTAAAACACTTCTGACTGACTTTATAGTGAATATTAGTAATTTTCAGTCTATAGGATAAGCATGTGATATCGTTGGAATAGGTAATTTACAAGTGAGCACAATGAATAGAAATAAAAGAATACAGTGCAAACAGAAAGAAAAATGGAAGCAACGTTTAGGAATAAGAATATTATTACGTCACCTGCTGCAGAAATGCAACAAATTTGCACATGAAGTTGCCGAAGATCCAGCCAGGCAGGGGATAGAGAGTGGCAGTGAAGGGGACACAGCACACCAGAAAGATTATATCGGTGGCGGCCAAGTTTGCTAGATGGAAAGAAAAGTAGATGTCAGGTAATTGTCTCTCTTACATCACTTTAAGAACGCTTATAATGGTCCATTTTTTTATATTGCAAAACCTAAAAAGCCCTCTTTCAAGGTTTACTTAGTTTCATTATTATTATTATTATTATTATTATTATTATTATTATTATTATTATTATTATTATTATTATTTCTTTTAGTTTTCCATCTGTATTTTTGCCCCTTTTGCTGTTCTTTCTGGTAGTCCAATTGAATAAAGTCACACATTAAAAATACATTACTGATGTTCAGGAAAAAAAAATATAGTAAAGGTTAAAACTGTCTCTTTAATAACTGCCTAAGAATATATATTTTTCCAGGGATATTGGTGGTACTGTTCTGACCCAGTACAAAGAACACACTGTATTGCACACAATACGGTTCACTGTGAAATAAATTTACTTAGACATTTATTTTATAAATGAGAATAATAATATAATAATTGTTCAGTCATTTGAGATTTAAAAGTCTTGAGTCCAAATTGCTCAAAATTAGAATATTCGTTTTTAGAAACATTCACTAAATCTCTCTTAATGATCTGCAGGATTATAAATTTGACACAAATGTATGTGTTGTGCACCTGAAGAAAAAAAAACAAACAAACTAGATGAACCAGTCAGATATAACATTTGGATTGTTGTGACTCAGAGCGATCTCCTGATTTTGCTCATACACTGTAAACTGCTACAGACTGTATATCTTAAAACCTTTTTGTCAGAAGTAGTTTTACCTCCTTCAGCAACTTGAGCTACAGTAGCTCAAGTGGTTGTTGCGCACGTCAGCTTTCATTGCTCATGAATACCAGTGAGCCCTGTCAAACCTATTCAAACATCCCCCATTTATTCAGATTCTAACACATCCACTTTTAGGAGAAATACTTTCACTTGCTCCCTAAAGTCAACTACTGGCAGGTGCCATGGTGAAGAGAGATGACCAGTTTTGTTCACTTTATTTGTCCTAATTGGTGTAGCGGATTGGTCTTGTCAATTATTCCCTAAAAACTAAATTACTGGGTAGCTTTTACCACCTAAAGTCAGGGAACTGTCATGTTTAATTTGCACTGGGAGAAAATCCAGAGCTGATTATCTTTTGTGTCTTGATGTCAGTGATGTTTTAACTTTCTCTCCTCAATCACATCTACACATTACTAAATGATGTCTGCTGCATGTAGAGAACCAGACTTCTTCTCACCTGTAGCTTTTAAAAAATAGATTGTACAAATGAATGACAAAGTCATGATTTCTCAGTCTAAAAGCGACATCTTGCTTTGATGACAATTGCTGTAATTCATCCAAGAATAACATATTACAAGTATTCTTCTCTTTCCCAAATTATATTTTTGTCATATTGAGGAAACCACCTTGGCAGGTGTGAGGATGGACTAAGAGAAAATTAGTTTATTTCGGTAATAATGTGAAATTGTTGAAACCCAAAACCCATTTTGTGTTTGATACCAAGTGTAAGAGATGATAGACCATAATAATCTCTACTGCGTTCAAATATTTCACTTTATTAAAGAAGCTGGTGGATTCTGTATATTTATCCAAAAGTATTTTTCAAGTGAAGGATTTGATATGGTGTCTGTTTCCTAATGATATTATTAAGAGGAGCACAATCAGAGCCATAATTGTTACATTAATTTCAACTTGGCATGGTGCATTCTTGTGAAAGTCAATATATTTGGAATTTTCAAAAAGGCTATAAAGCTTGTAAAATGTCTTTTAAAAATCTGACATGAGAAGACAAGTTTGAAATAAATGGTAAGAAATGGGTTGGTATCCTTGCTGAATCTGATCAGTTTATTTCATGCATAAAATATTGTACAACTTCAGTTTAGCCTTGTGCATTTGAAATCAGGTACAAAAAAGCTGCTTCAGAAAGAGAATGTATTATTTGGTGGTTATAAACTGAAGGTGTGTTAAACATTTTATGGACTGCCTGTGGGTCGTTGCACCTATGCTTCCAAAATTTAAATTCTTAGTGTAAAGCCAAAACCCCCAAAAAATACATTTATGTTTTGATAACATATCAGTCAGAGGTTTGCAGTCTGGCTCATGCATCCATCACTGGATGTAGCAAGCATGCCAGACCCCATTCCCCATTTGTTGTAAGAGCTGATCTAATCACATTGTTGTCGCCTAACCATATTGTTGGAGAGATTGGTAGATGATGCGGTTGCTAATTAAATTATGCTGGATATTACACTGTTTCAGTGCAGTGGCCTTGGGATGCATTAACCAAGATCAAATTCTCCTCACATCCAGAGTGCAACGTGCAAACACAGATATGGAGACTTTATGCACCGAGTCACAGAGCTACAAAAACATTATTTTAATTCAAATGAATGTGATCACATTTATTTTACTGCTCTCCCCCACCCGTCTCCCACACTCTACTTTGTGGCGCAAACTCAGGTAAATCAATCACCTCACCTATGGTTTAGTAATGCTGTATATGAAATATATTTCTGATTGCAAATCTGCCTGTATGAAAATGGTGGATGATCTCATTTCACGCTATTATTTTACAACTATTTTTACGGTGAACCTTGTTTCAATAAAGGCATGTTACACACGATGTAAAGAACTAATCCAAACAAATACTAATTAATAGTAATATTTTAATTCCCAACAGTTTAAATTAAAACAACTTGTGCATGACGCACATAGATAGTTTCATGAAAATACTCAAGTATCAGAACAACCCTGCAAAAAAGGATTACAAGTTAATTTCATTTTACACTGAAAGCTTTTTACCTATAAAAACCAGCAGCTTGTTGCAAACAGCTATGCCTCTGGAAATGCCACAGCAAGTTTAATGTTTATTATTTTACCACATTCACGAGACATTTTTATTAGCGTGCCTTCAAAAGATGTAAACAAATATTTTATCCATTAGCACAATACTACTGTGCATGTGTTGGATTGCGTTTGGTTTCAGTGCCTCTTAATTTGGTGTAAATGAGGTGTCAGTACGTTTGTTTTGAAAACAGATGTAGCTTTTCAGTTCATTTTCATTTTCCACCAGTGTTATGTTTGCTGCTGTATAAAGTCCAATTTAGTGAAATTATGCCCTTTAATACATTTTTGCATATCTTTTGTATTTAATGTTTCTGATATTAGCCTATTGTAAACATGCCCATCAACTTCAAAAGACGTGTGCAATTTGGAAAAATGTAATATATTATTAAGGCTAATTACAGAACCAGTAACAGACAGTCATAAGCTTTATTTCTATATCTGTGATGATATTGTGTTGAGAGCCTTGCAAAAGTATGAAATCTTTGAACCTTTTATCATATTATAATAAAAAAGCAAATGTCTATTTTTATGTGGTGAATGATTGACTGAAAAGGATGCTGTATGTTTTATAAATATATATATTTGCTCCCACACGTGCATATTATATGTGCACGTGTGTGTGGAGCCCAATAAACTGCTGCTTAAATAAATTCCAGTGCAACTATTTCCATTAAAAGTCATCTAATCCATATGTGTGTGTGATCTGATCACAGAGTCAATCCAGTTGTTCTGTAAGAGCCTCGGAGGTTTGCTGAAGTTATTAGTAACTAAGGTTAAATGTTCAACTGTGTGTTTACTTCCTGTTAGTTGGTTAAATTTACAAGCAGATGTTCCCCTTGACCCATTCCAAGTGTGTTCTTGTCTAATCAGCCACCTTCATATGTTGTTTGATCGATAAGCTTGAGTTTGTGTCATGTTAAGTAATCATTGTGGCTTGAGCTTAGTTTTTTTATTCTACCTCTTTTTAGGGCCTTACATTAATTGTTTGATTGTTTGTTATTTGGGGGAAATAAAACCCACTTTTTGGAAACTACTTGAAAAACGGAATCAGCTCCAAACACACCATCCACAGGGTGAAACATAGTTTCGGTTGTAGCGTATTTGATGCAATGCATAACAGCTGTGGCAAGGAGACGAGGAGGGAACTTGAGAGAGGAGACTAATTAACACTGGAGCTAAACTAAAGGTAAAACAAAGTACAAAAGTTCACTATTATCTGAAGGAAATAATACAGGTTAAATACAAATATAAATATATGTTGATGTTTATGGCTTTATCAAGACAAAGTGTGAGGTTCAGGTGGATAAATACTTCTACAAGGTAATGAACATAATTGCTCCTAGAAACCTGTGTGATGGCAAATCAGTCATTGAGTTGTTAAAATATGCTGCTATAAATACATGTCTTCAGGTTTATGCATACATTTTTCAACAAGACCATGTGGAACTGCATTATGAACACATTATGCATGTATGAATTGCATGCAGGAGATACGTGAAATGGTTTGCCTGCAGTCTTAACCTGTTCCCAGGAGGGAGTGAATGAAAAAAAATAGCAACAAGCTTTCTTTTATTTGCAGACAGAATTGGTCAAAACTACTCTTTGCACCATTTGTCACTTTTAAGCTTTAATAACACATTACCAAACTGAGTTTAGTAAGCAGAATTTAAAAGGATGGAAGGGCTTTATTATCTCTATTTATTGGCTACAGTAAAGGGTTTTGATATAAATCAGACTTTTCCTGACTGAGTTTTGTAAATCCCATCCTACACCCTTATGTCAGTTTCTTTCACATTTTCCACAAACTAATAAAGATGTACATTATTTTTGCCTACCTATGTAGAAGTTGGTGGCTGTTCGCATCTGTCTGTGTTTGGAAATAACATAGATAACGAGAGAGTTGCCCACCAGTCCGACAAGCATGATGAGAGAGAAGAAGAGCGGTACCAGCCAGGCGTCAGTGAGAAATGGATGCTGGTTCCCGTCCTCTTCTATGTCATACGAACGTCTTCGAGATACGTTTGCCTCTGATCCATTGAGGCCAACCTGATCTGTGGAGTTCCAAAGCTCCTCGAACATTGTGTCAGAACGGAGGGTACTGCAGTGAGGGAAGGTGACAAAAATACTGAGGAGAGCTACGTGTGGATGAGGAGAGAGTGTCAGCTGCAAGGCACTTGCTCCAAGTCCAGTTTGCTCTCAGGCAAAGAAGAAGAAAAGAAAACACAAGAGGAAAATGAGTTTGCTGAGAGATTGAGGGATGCAAAATATAAGTTGAGAGAAGGTGTCTGCATGCAAAATGACTCCTAAGTTTGAAAGCAAATACTAATTCCTCTCAAGCTCAAAGTGAAATCCTGAAAGACATGATGCCTGCATTGAAAGTTCACGAGAAAAGGGAGCATTTTCAGAGCCTGCTGAAGTTGTTTTTCTCTCAAAAGCAGGATTTGAAGCACGCAATGCTACTGTTTTGTGAGATAAGCCAGCCACCAACCAGGAATCAGTGTGCAGAGACGCAAACAGATGTCTTCTCCATGCTTCATCATGACAAACAGAATCCACAGCTCATTTAAATCTCCTCTTGTTCCATCTCTCCGCCTTCCAGTGAAATTCAAACCTTTTGCATTCAGCTCTTTTCCATATTGTAAAAAAAAACCTGAAAAGGAGCAACTTGATGAATCAGAAATTAAAAAGATGCCGATCAGTGTAGGAGTTAAGTCTTGCTCTTTTGTCTTGATAAAATTGTGCCTAAAAAATTAAAAAAGCTTTTGTTTAAAAAAAGGAAATAACCTGAAGCATCAGTGTTTGTTGTTCATCCTCCCAGCAGAGCTTAGTTGATCTTTTTGTTTGTGCTTCAGCTGAAAACACAGAGAGTGCAGTGAGTGAAGGGGATGCTGCCGGCTTTGTAGAATGAGCAAGCGCAAGGACACACAGGCGCATTGGAGAGGGGAAAGAGAGAGGAGTGGGCTCACACACATACACATACAAAACTCAGAGCATGTGGGCTGCTGGATGACTTTGGGATAAACGTCTTCATGTCCGGGTCTCCTAGCAACGTTATTGCTTAATGTATCTTTATAAAACAAATTATGATTCTACAGATAAAAACCAGAACCAAAAATTATGAAAAGTATGCTTTTAATTGCCCTCTATAGGAAAGTTTGAAATGTATCTTTTTTTTGTAAAAATGTTATAAAAAAGTGAAACTTCTGGTGAGTAGAAAATTAGGATAGCTACACATTTAATTCAACTTAAAATTGCTACGATTTAACTTGGTTTTTGTTTTACAACATTTTGAAGCAGGATTGCTTTGTTTAAGCCTTTAGACATTTAGTTTTCTGGTGAAGTGAATCTGAACACCAGGATGAGATTAAAAGACCCATTTGAGGCTTAGAGAGTGAACCTTTTAGGAGCTTTTAAGACTAATAAAAGATTTAAAAAGATCTCAGGAGGAATGGAAATTAGTCATTGTACAAAAAAATAGTCTTCAAGTGGAGAACATTCAAAACAACCATGCTTCACCGTACTTCAGGATCATCCTGCTGTTGATCTGAAATTGCATTACAATTAGAAAGACGCTGCACAACAGGGTGTACATGTACACTCTAGAAAAACGTGGAATATCATTTAAGAATTTGAGAATTACACCACACACACACACAAATGCACAACTCAGATTTAAAAACGAATCCTAATATGTCGGAACACTTTCCTGCTCTCTGTAAATTATTGATTAGCTTTCAGGCATAAACTTTCACAGAGTGAGAAAAATGACTGAACGAATCAGGCTTCTTTAGTGCCAAAATACAAATCTCATGGTGGGCGGTTATGACAAGTTCCCCTCCTGTCTGCTGTAATTTACACCAACACCCCACAGATAAACAGATGCCCCCTTAAATCTACCAGGAGGAGACGCTCCACAGTCAAACACTACATCACAGACAAAAATGGACACACAGTTGAACTAAAACACAGCTTTATTCTTCAGGTGTCTAGGAGATTATTTCTGCAAAGCTTTATTCACACAAATTGTGTCAACACAACACACCTGGCTGAAATGATGGCTCGTCAGCAGGCCTCTGCAGAACATCGGCATGCTGACTGATAAGGAAACACCTACCACAAGGGAGAGAACTAAGACTATGTTCACGTCGCAGGCCGTAATGCTCAATTCCAATTTGTTGTATGGTCCTTCACATTTGTATATATATATACAACTTACAGGTGATCTCCCGTATTAACTGCAAACAACCAAAAAGTGCCCCACATGCACAGTAGAGGACATAATAACAGCGTAAGTAGCAAATATGCTAGTATGGTAGGACATAGTATAGTAACATTTGTCGAGTATTATTGACATAGAGGTTGGATGAATGTGACCTGACCCTACAGACACAGGTCTCATGAAAAGATGAGATCACATAAGGGCATAAAACTCTGATTTGAGTTACTTCAGGCTGCAGTGTGAACATAGCCTAAAACATGAAGGACACCGGCCCTTCAGGACCAACTTTGGACAATCCTGGCAGAATCTGTCGAATGAGAGAACGTGGAAGAGGCAGAGAGGGAGAACAAAAGTACAGTCAAAGTCACAGAAAGAGCAAAAATCAGCAACCCAGAGTAACAGCTTTTGGATTATTGCATCATGCTGATGCAATCACATCTGTTCAGTGATCAAGTCTAACTTACTCACATCAGAAAGGCTGCAGTGCCTGTTTGGAGGGAAGCATTCACTTGGCCAAGGCTTGAACTTTAAACAAATCTTTAGTATTTTATAGGTTGCCAGGTTTGTTATTTGCTCTGATCCATAGTATTAACTCTGCCTGACTGAACAAAAAATTAGATTTTGAGGGGTGTGTTTTTAGAATCAATAACTGGCTGAATGATTTGTCTAGGTTTTCAAACGTCCCCTTTCTCTCTCTTATCGCCTGTTTGGACTCCTTCCAGTCCAAATGACACTTCCAACTTGATAAACAGGATCAAATTTATTGATGCCATGCTTTCTGAAATTCTGAGATGACGTGTACAACTAAGTAATCTATGAGTAATTTAAAGTCCTTCTTTTTGTGGCTATGGTAAAATGAATCACTTAATTGACTGCACATCTCCCAGAAGATCGAAGCACATCACCATGACAAAAAAGTGTTGGTGTAAAGATTCACTCTGGATTTGAGTCATTCATGCAAAACAGTTATGCACTGATCCAGATCCTGCCCTTCAAAAGTATTGCATCACACATGACAAGTAAAAGCTATTTTTTATATATAAATCAGTGCACTCTTCTCTGTTTGACTACCCGGGTAAAGATTGAAAATAAAATTGTTTTCACTGATATGTTGAGAAACATTATTTGCCTATTATAAAACTTAACTTTGCTAATAGGTCAATAACATGACACCATTTAATGTTCTCACATGATATTTCCTAAGGGATAGAGATAGAGAGCGAGAGAGGAAGCTTTGACCATCCCTTTGTATGGCATTGCTAGATTTTCCATATTCCTGGAAACCTTGTATGTTTCTCTTCAAATTACCTTACAGGTTTTCACAGAGTTTCAGTCCAGGGACTGATATGGCCGTGGGAGACGGTTGATCTTTGTTTCTAGTTAATCATTTCGGTGTAGATTTGAACATGAGGTGAAATTCACATTCCCACATAGAAAAGCAGTGCTTATTGGCACTGGGTCCATCTGATTTAGGTTGAAGATGTCATATTTCAAAATGCCGGGTGCCACATCATTCCATGTCCTTTGCCACAGATAACAATGGATATAAGTCACTTTTTCAAATATAAATTTTTATCACCAACTCTACCTGGAGTGTTTGTCGCCAAAATAAATAAATCTTAGCCTCATTTGACCAAGACATTAGGCTACAGTTACTGTGCCAGTGGCATTGAGAAAACTCCACACATTCATGTATGGATGTATTTTACTTTAAGTGGCATGTGCACCAGTCTTTCCTATTCTGAAGAGAAAAATATGCCTCTATATGCTATATCTTATTTACACCACAGTGATAGATTTAGTATTAGATCCAGCTCTCCACAAACATATTAACATTTAGGAGGGACTTTTCTTATTTATGTTTAAGTATAATACTTAAATATCAGGTTTCTTCGAGATGAACTTTAAACCTTGAGAACATTTTCATGTTTCTTATGCATTAAAATTTGAAAACACAAAAGCAGAAACACACTTTGAAGCCAAAACCATGTCTCTGCTGTGTTCACTGTTTGTTGACAGGAGGTCTATCTGCTCCATTGATTCCCAATTTCAGACTGTGCACTCATGGATTCCAAACAATGCAGCATCATTGCAGTCCTGATGTCTTTAACTAAAACTGTCTGGATTGCTGATCTCAGAAAAACAAACTTTATGGATGAATTACAAGACAAGCCCCTAAGACTAACACTAAAACACATTTATTTCCTGTCTAATTTGTTGCATTTTGCAAAAACATTTGCCAGTGTGATGATCCAACATACCATTAAAATGTGGACTACAGCCAACTGCTTATGAAATGTGTTTAATATTATACAAATAAATGTCATTGTTGCATTAAATACTTTTGTCCATCTGTTTGTTTTTTGCTTGAATAGACCTCTGCATTTTCATCGAGAAACAAAAGCCATCATACCAGAATAGCTGTTGTGTGGTGCAGTAACAATGATCCAAGCAATTAGAGGTTAAGTTGATCATTTTGTTAGCTAAGGTGGGTGTTTGATGTTGTGTTCAATGGCTATTTTACAATTATCAGAAGTACTGTGCTATTGAAAACAGAAAAAAAAATTTCAAGAGTTATCCTTAATTTAGTGTAAAATTCAAGAAATGAACCTTACCTTAAAAAACAAGTCAAATATTAGTCAGAATGATGATTTATGTATTAGGAATATTTTTAAAATCTATATTTCACTCTCACTGTTTAAAGCTTTATTTTAAATTTTGAGCAGCTCGACCTGTAACAGAACAGATGAAAAAACATGACAGAGGACAGTAATTTTATTTCTCTGTATCTACTCTTCTGCTGTTTTTGGCAGATTTGAACATTTCTAATTAAAGATGAGGGCAACGATGTAGATTCACTAGTGACAGGATTAACTTTGTGGCTTTCTTTTTTCATATGAAGTCCAGAAAAGTCTGGAATTTGAGTTCAGTATTTTCCACGTCTGGAAAAGCAAGCAAAAATGTTTATAAGAATATGGGGAAATATCTGTATTTTTATTTTTGATCTATATTATAATTATTGTCAAATGCAAAAGACTGTGAACTCTGGGAAGTTAACTCTAGAAAAGTTCTTGATTTATTACATAGAAGAGGTGGGAATGCTGTGATCAGCAGCATGAAACTTGCAGACAGACGATATTTTCCTTTGCTCTCATATATCATTGGAAGGATTCACCACAGTGAGCTCAAGGCTAAGACCTATTTTCATTTCACCACAACCTATAACAGTAAAAACCATCAAACCCCCAGTATACTTTGTCGTGTTTGCCGACCTTTATGAGGTAAACTATACAACACTGTGTGACTAAGAGACATAATCTGTACTCAAAGGAAAAAAAAGTAAAAACTTGATCAGTTGTTAAAAAGAAAAAAAATGATGAATTTGATTTGAAAGTATTTCTGTGGCTAAGTAACATGATAGTATTTAATGTTGAAATATTGTAATTTGTTCATTTAGAATGAAAAAATCTTAGTTGTCTATTTATTTTATTATATAAAACTGAATAAAATAAGTAAAGAAAAATATATACAATACCTAAAAACAGCTAAATAAAGTTTTTTACAATCTTTGCACATCTGGATACTGAAATTAATGCCTATCCTTTGCACAACAGCTCAAGCTCTTTCAGAATTGACAGAGAGTCTCCGAATCTCATTTATGAAAATCTCACCTCAATTTAGGACTGAACTTTGACTGGGCCTTTCAAAGACATGAATGTATGTTGATCTAAACAATTCCTTCCAACTCTTGCAGCATGTTAAGGCTCTGTGTTCTGATGAAAGTTGAACCTCCACTCCAGTTTCAAGAATTTTTCAGCCTTTCATCTGTATTTTAAATATCGTCCTGCATTTAGCTGCATGCACCCTCTTTTTATCTCCAGCTGAAAAAAACATTCCTACAGCTTGATACTGCTAACACCACATTTCATGCTACTTTTTGTACCACAAGACTTCATTCCACATGTTGAATGTACTGCCACAGGACTTGTAATACCTCCCATGAAGATTTTTTTTATGAATTGATAGCACAACTTGTATTTATCCTGTGAACTGATTCTCACACCTGAGCTATGGATCTGAGCAGCTCACATCAACACTCTTCTCGGCTGCTTCCCTGATTAAGGCTCTCGTTTTCCAGTCTGCCAAGTTAGGAAACATTTGAAGCAAATCTTTTTTTTTTTTAGCCCTTAACATTTAGTGTACTGTTTTCATCTTCTGTGTCTGTTGAGGCTTATATAATTAAATATGTCTCAAAGAAATTGACATTCGGTGCACCCAGTCCCTGATCTTTAGGAGAGATCAATAGGAACAGGAAGGAGGTAATGGAAAGGTATTGGGTCAGTGTTGACAAAAAGAAAAAAGGTATGAAAGCAGAATAAAAATGCAGAAGGAAAGGTGGAGTTTAAAGGTGAGGTGAGAGTAAAAAGAAGAGAGACCAGAAGTGCAGGAAAGGTCCTGACTTTGAGTCGATTTATTTTTGAGAAGAGGAACGCCGACAGCCTGCAGATACAGCTCACCTGAATAACAACTTGAGTTGGGTAGGTGTCTGAAGCACACGGTTTCCATCATTTTACATGCTACGTGAACCAACTGACACATTGATTCCAGTAACACAACTGAATGGATCAAGATTTTTTTGAGCTGCCTCAGTCAGGACCCCTGTCTTTCATACAGGAGAATAATCAATTCCATTATCAGAATCTTAATTAAAGCTCCTCTGATCAAAGTTTTTTTTGTTCAACAGAATCACCATCCTCCTCTGTATTCAAGAAAAAGAGACATATTGACACGGGGGTCTATTAACTAGGGTTTTTGAAGCCGAAAAGGTCAAAACACATAATTAAAACAGTTTGAACCAGCACTCTTTAATATTCAGCCTAAACAACTTCAAGGAAAATATATACATTTTATGTTCACATCTTTCTCTGCTGTGGGCCAAACAGTTTCTGCTGTTTCTAATAGTATTTAATTGTAGAGCGCAGGACATGGGACATTCAACCTGTTTGACATTTGCATTAGACCGGTTTGTGTTGCAATGGCTTTTATTTCCCTAAAAGGTTTTCACACTTTCCACAAATAATAAGTAAACCATGAGCATTTTCCCTGAAACTAAGGTGTTTTTTTTTGGTTTTTTTGTTTGTTTTTTGCTTTCATTGTGGACCTTTTGACACCTGCTTAGTAAAGCAAAGCGCTGCTTTATATTTCTTGGCAATTTTGTGGCTTTTCCTCTGCCAGGAACGTTTGAATTGTTTTCTTTTCTGAAAAGGGTTACTTAAAAAGCAAGGATAGGACACATTTATGAAAACTGATGGTGATTAACATTCTCATTCAGGATCTAGGATTTTTTTCTGCATTGACAAAGAAATGCAGTGTTTGGTGGCACTGATCAACACTTGTAAAATGCTCTCAGTATGCTCCGTTATTCGCTGTAAAATAGATAAATTGGAAACACTGATCTGTTTTTATGCATTAAAATTAAGCAGAGTCCAATCTGCCAGAGGAAATTAGTGGTTCTCAATGCACTGTGCTTTTTCTAATTATCACCACCTATGATTTAAAACACACACAGCACAAAGATCTTAGCCCAAAAAAAGCAGCAGATCTTTATTCTGATACAAAGATAAATGAAGACTAAAGATAAACAAAGCCCAACAATGAGGAAACCTTTCCTCTGTCCTCGATTCTCGTGTGTCTGAACAGTGATGTACTTGAAATGAAGAAGAAACGTCAACTCCTTGTTTGGAAACAAGTGAGAAAACTGTGTGAAGCAGAGGAGAATTACACAACAAAAGGTGCCAGTCAAATCACATCAGGTGGTAACAGGTTATGTCCAGCTTCTGCTTTTTATCCTCTAGTTTATAATGTTCTGTCAAGAGAAATTGTCAAAACGATGTACTCTTTAAAATGGGGTCTCAGCAACTTTATGATCGAATAACATAATTTTTTCTGTCTTGATTCTGCTATATCTTTCACCTGTGGATCAACCTTACATAATGCCTCTCTGTTTAGCTTAAAAATATGTGCTCCTCTGTCACATTAAATCTGAAATAAACACTAATTTGTCATTAAAATATGACAACATCTGAATAGTACAGGGGAATGTCACAGCCATAAGAAGAGTGCACACATTTCCAGCTTTCAAACAGGATATTTTTTTGTCTTTGTTCTCAAAACTTGTAATGATTGTAATGATAAAACTTTTGCTTTCAAATATTGTCTGTGCTCTGTCAAATCTTTGCGCTCGCGCTCAGATTTTCTCGTCGTACACAAAGCTACTGTGCATACGGATCAACTCTCTGCTCACAAACCTCTGCACTGGCTTGAAAATTCTTATCTGCTCTCTTTCTGAACAAAAAATACCATCACCTGTCAAGGTTCTCAGTCCCAGAGTGAGGAGGCTATGAAGCAGGGGGTGGGAACCTCCTCTAGGGTACGTTTGTTTCCATCTAGTGGGTGTGCCTGTGTGGTTACGCTTTGTAGCACCTGCTCTTTCTGCGCCACCCACTGGATGCAGGGAGAAACAACTTCAGCTTTCTGCTCTGTGTTACAATGGCTTAATGGTTTTCTATCTTGGACTATATCTATTAGTCCAAAAACCAGGAGAAAATCTGAGCATGAACACAAATATTTGAGAGAGCATAGAGAATTTCTGAAAGAGAGCAAAAGTTTTGAATGCAAGTATTACAAGTTATGAGAACAGCAGAGATTAAATCCTGCTTTCAAATTGAAAATGTCTTCTCTCAACTGATGGCAGTAAAATTCCCCCATAAATTAGAGGAAATGGAAGATTATGTAGATGGTCATTAAGACAAAGTTGCAGACACAATTCTGCTTGGTGACAATAGTATTAATATCTTAAGACCAGTTTGGTCTTGTCAGGTCATTTGTTTCCACAATAGACCCTCATTTACCAGTAGTGCCTCAAGGACTCCATACTTTTGTACTGGAGAAACCTTTTTTTAATTGCAGTCTGCTTTCTCAGTGTAAACATAAAGGTGGAATTCATTATTGATTTTATGAGAAGGAGTAACACCCCAGGTTTCATCAGCGGCAGCAAGATGAAGGAGCTAACTTTATTGAGACTCATGGGGAGCAATATCCGATGTGAAGGTCGTCTCACTTCTACACTATGATTAAAAAACACGAGGATTGCTACTGTCCTAAATAAAACCCAAGCTGCCTAGATTAGACAGTCACTTTTTTGAATGAAACAAAGACATCACCCTAACCAGAACCATCATGTAATATGAGTACACTCTAAAATAAAATGGTTCCTTAATAAAGACCTTGAGCTAAAGGATAAGATGTGCATGGACAAATAAAATCTACATTTGACATCTCCTGACATTATGAAAGCTCAGCTTGCAAAAGCATTTGTGTTATGTCTCAGCAGACAAAATGAAGGCTGAATGGTTGAATCACTCGTTTAGAATCTAAAGCCACCCAGACTCTTTTCTTTTCCTCAAACTGTCTTCTGCCAGGAAACACAAAGGAACATTGTTCTTCAGTTTAAACAAAAACATGTCAAGTACAGATGGATTCTTACAAATAAGATAAGTGAGGTGTTATTATGAATCAAACAGCAGAATGAGAATCAGAAAATGTCAACACGTGTTTTTCTATTGCTTGAAATAAAGAGTCTGTGGAGTTGCAAAATGAATGTATGCAAAGTATACTTTGTACCTAAACTATGTTCTTTTATTCTGATTTTTTTCATCTTCTTTCTCGGGATCTTCTTGAGTAATGAGTCATTTTAATAATTTCTCTTTAACTGCCTCGCAGTCGGATAACCTTACAATGCTGCTGAATGCTTTTGAAATTACATAATTGCTCTTTAATGCCTAACCTCTGTGCTTAACACAGCTAATGGATTTTCATCCTCACAAGCTGTGTAACGCAGAAATGCTCTGAGTTCTCTAATTACATAGAGTCAAACGTTATTTAGATATATTGTAATTTTTTATGCTGACATATTGTACTGACAGTCTATGGTAATGATGTTCACGGGGGAATCACAAATGTGCCTCTGTCCCTGAATACTCTCAAAAGGTTTAATGTATGACTCAAACTCATCAGGCCCATTTAATCAATCAAGGCTGATGCGGCGCCTCACAGCAGTTGTGCCTGTGGAGACCAGCAGGTACGTCAGAGCCCGAAGGAGAGAGGAATGACAATAGATTGTGCCAACTCATTTCTCCTCTTATCTAATTAAGTTTTTGTCCTTTTGTGTGAACTTTTTCAAAATTGTCTCTCACCGAAACCAATTTTCATTCTTTTGCAACACTCTTACCTAAATTGTCCCATTACAGTAACCCCCATTCTTGGCAATGTTTGCTGCAGAACAGCTTCAAAATGGGGGAGTTGAGATCCAGCCACTCTATAAGGTACCTGACAATAGCTGAGAAAGGCACAGGATGAAAGAAAGTGAAATTACACAGATGAAGATTACCTATTCACCAATAAAATTACCAGGTATGTTTCTCTAACTCAGGCTGCCAGCCAGAGAGAGGCAATACTCCTGCTATTTTCCTGCTACTGCAGCACAGGGTAAATGACTTGTTTACTCACATTGTGTGCAAAAGTAGGAAGGAGCGAAAATTGTTTTTCTGAAATACACGAGTTGTTTGCTCAGAACCTATTTTAATTATTGTGGTGTTGTTGGTATTTAGTATTTTGATTCGTTTTTTTTTTTTTTTTCTTTTGAGCATTTAAGGTTTTATTTTTTTGTTTTTGAAGTGCCATATGAACAAATCTTCAAAACAGAAGGTTTGCATTCCTGATCTTAACATTTTATTCCTCCAAATATTCCTCCATGCAATTTGAGCTTCGATCAGGCTTATAATAATATTGTAATCAATTTATAACGTTGAAAAAAAATCTGAAATTTTGCACCAATTTTAATTCATAAGAACATGATTTAAAACTGGAACAAAATTTGCATGAATGTTATTCTAACAGTTTTTTCAGGAGCTAAGTGAATGAAACATTTATATAATTTACAGTTTTCTCTAAAGAGTTCCCGCTTTTAAATAAATAAATTAATACACCTAAAGTGTCCAGCAGTGCGTTCTAATCTTTTTAACGTTCACTTGTTGACAGTTTAGCTGGTTACTTTTAGCAAGTCTAAAAGCAACTTTTTTATTACAAATCATCGGAACCTAAAAGCAGAATCTATTGAGACTTTACCAGGCTGCTTAATGGGGAACACTGGGAAAGGACAATACCTGCTTTCAGAGAATATCCATTAATTCCACAATAACTTCTCTGAAACATTGAAGCCAGAAGCCTCTTTGGACAAAACCAAAACCTAAAAGCATTTTTTCATCTGCTGCTGTGTTGCTGTCTGCTGTTATAATATTTATATATTTTTTATTGGTATATCAATTCAATACTTTTTTTCATAAAGACATGATCATGGGTATGTTATCTATTCTGCAATTTACCACCATCGAAACAATCTGCAGATAGAATCACACACCCATAGAAGCCAGACTGCATGCACACAATCTGGATGAAACCTTCTATTCTAAAAAAGAAAACACACACACAAAAAAAAAAATAAAACCAGGCACATTTTAATAATAAAAATATTACGAAGCCATAACACATAAGCTGAAAAAGGCACAGCCTGTTCATTTAGAAGAACAGAATATTATTGCGCCTGTAAACACACAGAGAGGAGCTGCACTAATGGCGCATGATTATTTTGAGTAGAACATTATGCTTTCTGTCTTGTCCCTTTTATTAATGGATGGCATTTGTCATGACGGTAAGAAGGCGCATCCTGATTTGTGTTTAGCTTCTCTGTGCTTGTAATGGAACCAAAGTGGTAAGAAAAACGCAAACAACTTAAAAACAAAGATGCACGCTTGAACGCAGTGTGCTTTCTCTAAAATGAAATGCATCACTCTGAGGGGACTGTGCACCACAAGTGTAAATTAACACTGCAGTGCGTGCTGAATTTGTTTTTCCGTTCTTTCTGGTAACCTCTCCATTTGAGTCTGAAATAGGTAGTACAAGAAATAGAAAACATTGTTTTTTCTAAGTCTGATTCATGTTTCCTAAGTTTAGAAAAAAATAATTTACAAAAATCTGTTTTCTAGGATCAAACGTTAAAAAAAAAACAAAAAAACTTCCAGATACATGTTTTCAGAGTGCACGTCTTGTGTTCATGGTAACATTTAGTATTTAATATGAGAACATCTGGAAACAACAAACTACTGAAGATCAATTATCTTTTCCATTCAGAAGGAAACCTGTGCTCAGTTTAAAAAAGTTCTGTGCTGTAAATGTATTCACATACATGAATTTCATGTTTTTGAAAATCCATGGGCTTACATCAGTACAGATGGCAAGGCAATGGGTTTCCTTGGATACAAACTTCAAGCGAATGCTGCAGTCTTTGTTATGCCAGACCTGCCTAGGAACTTGATATTGATTCCAAAAAGAAAGTTGATCAAAAAACTACATTCTTTAAATAAATAATTAAATGAATAAATGGGTGGCTCATGGATAGAGCATGTGTGCGGTGTGCAAAAAACACTAGTGCGAAACACGGTTGTCCAGGGTTCAGTATCCGATTTGTTGCATGTCTCCCCCTTTATCCTTTCTTCTCCTCCCTATTTCATGTTCATGCAGTGTTCAATAAAGCCCCTTAGAGTGTAAAACATTATTTCTAAAGAGTAAATAAACGTAAATAATAATCTGTATGCAAATTGTGATAAATATCAGTGGAAAATCTTACAATAACCCTCTTAATAATTGATATCTTCACCGATCTGCACATCTTTTCTGTAGGAAAAGAAGAACTACTGTTAGAGACAGTATTCTTCATATTTCTCTGAAAAATACTTGGTTATGTCATTGATGATTTTCACATTTGGAAAACAGTAACGTGTTTTATTCTAATAGGAGCTGAAAATATGTTTACATGTGTAGGACAGGGACATTAAAACTGACAAGTGGATCAAAACTGGTAATTATAAATGACATGTCGGCCACATAATTATTAGTTTTTTATTTCTTAGGAAAAAATCAGAAACACTGTCACAGTGAATTTTTATGCTTTTACCTGCACAACAATAAACTGAAAATAATATTTGAATCTAATAAAACAATAGTTGCCTGTGTGTTTTGGCAAAAATGAATAAAATGGATTAACAGCAATAAATGCTGTCTAATGGATCTATATCTTATTGATGGAATGTTTTGACTTGTTATATTAAAATAATTACATTTTAAATTATATTCTAATTCATTTAGATGAACACATGTTTATACTTACCATACTATAGCAGCTTTATGATGAATTATTTGGCTGAGAAAATCCTGAAACTTTCCTATATTCTGTAAAATGAAATGGAAGCCTTATTTATTTCTCAAATTTGAGAACAGATATGGTTTCCTTCATGTGTGATACAGTTTATATTTCTGGATTTACCGGTGGACTGTGTTCGATGGTGATATTTTCCTCAGGTACTCCCAAGCGAAGTGGGTTTATTGATTGTAGAGGAATGATGACTTTTACATTCAGCCTCCACCTGGAGGCATAAAGGTCACTTCCATCCAATAGCACTTTGACCTTAACCTTTAGTCACTGATATTTTGTCATGCCCCTTGAAGCTATTTATATATACAAGTAATACATCAATATAGCGTGACTATTGTTAGCTACTCTTTATACATTGTCCATACAAATAATTCATCCATTTTTATATCCACTTATCCAAAAGAAGATGTAACTAGTTTCCAACAAAAAAAAAAAATTTGGTTTGTTATCATTGTTTTTAATTGTTTATTTTTACTCATAACATGCTAAAAACATTGCTATACATTTAAAGCAGAAATAGGCAAAGAGGCTGCAGCTGTGCTTTATTATATTTCTAACACTTCACACAGTATTTTCTAATGTGTAATCATACCATTACTCTTCTACTTTTGAATCATTTTAATTCCCTTTGACATGTAAGTTATCCAAAGCCAACAAACGCGTTGCGTTTAATTACAAAGAGGAGGAGTGTGGTGCTTTTACTCCTTTATGACAAAACTTATACAGATGCCACAGGCTACTAATGGTTTTGTCAAATTATTCAAATATGTACTGTGAGTGAGTACTTGTGCTCTTTTCCCAAGATAACATGGGTACAGTATTCTTGACTCTGCAATACAAGTTTAATGTGCAAAACAAACAAAAATAAAAACTTATGCTTAATCCTTTGTTTCTGGCATTAGCAGGGTTAATACTGATACGAACATGATCTGAATGGGGTGCCTTTCAGTCAGAATTTGACTTTGTTTTCTGATGAGAGAAAAAACATCAAAATGTGTAAATGAAAGCAGCTGTTTTGGAAATTCAAACATGGTAAAATACACAGTATTACTGCAAAAGAAAACTGGAGAGGTTAAAACAGATTTTAAGCATTAGTATAATTGCCATGCTAATTTGTGAAAGATGTCTTTTTTTAAATAGACAAAGTATGATAACTAGGACAACAACTTGTGAACGTTGGAGTTTTTGTTAAGTTCAAATGTTTATCAAGAGAAGTATGAAGGCTAACAAATCATTTTAACCTGGCTGAACTGAACTATGACTGCTGGTTGTCAAGAACAAAGAGGTACAACATCAATATTATTTAAGTTGGATTTTAAATTATTATTATTTTCTGAAAATTTTAAGTGACACTTTTTCCATTGAATTTGATTCTAATCTCTGTATAGCTCAACTGACTGACAAAATATGAAAAATTGCGACACCAGGTCAAGCCAGGATGTCGCTGAACAACCTCATATTGGTGTAATTTAACTTTATCTGTGAGTAAACTTTTTACAGATTTAAATTGCTTGGTCTGTGATGGACTGGAAAATCTCTATGGTGTACCTCTCACCCAGTGACTCCTAAAGACAAGAGCACCACCTGATGGAAAGAAGAATAAAATAATAACGATCATTCGAGAGATGATTGTTCAGAAATCGGGAAGCAGTACATGTGTAATTATGTTGAATCAATCTAAGGGGCACACACCCCCTTAAGGCACTGGCTGTGCAACACTTTCCAAGACATTCCACTTCACAAAATCATGTGATTCTTGAGAATAGGGACAAAACAGGTCCTATGGATAAAACCCAAAATTTGAATAAAATATACACAAAATATAATTTTTTCAAATATCTGACTAAACTAACCTGGGTCATGTGAGCACAACAATGTATATTTTCCAGGTATTTGCTGAATATTTCTTTATTTTAAACATTGTAGTTGGTGGATGATGCCTGTAAAAGCCTTTGTCCAGGAGCAGAACTCAATACATTATAATAGTTTTAAACAATTAAAGAAATACTAAAATTATATATTATGACAATTAACTATAAGTAGTCATATAAATAATTATAAATGTATCAATCAATTAAATTAAAATCATTTTTATATATTTTCCAACTCCATTGAAATTTGTCCTTAGTTTTTGTCAACACCGTCAGAAATGAAAAGAATTGGAAAAAAATCAGGCATTATTGGGGGCAGCAGAACTTCTGAGGACCCCATGACTCTTCCTTTCTCTTTCTTTGCTAAGAGGGCTAGTTAGCTTTGGTTAACTTATGTTATTCTTTAGTTTTTTCTTCTTTTTATTCCTAAGTTGTTTGTCACAACCATGATGTGTCAACACCATAACTGACAATTTACAAAACTTTGATGAAATTTGTGAAATAAAAGCTTAATTTTGGTAAATTGTAAAGATTTTATGGACCTGATGAGCTACAATATGGCCTCCTTCAGATTAATATCATATAAATTGAGGTAGTTTGGCTTTTTGTCACCTCCATTAGATGTCAACTCCATCAGAGTTTTTGTGGCTCTTTCATTGAAATTGTTGTCAAATCCCACTTAAATGTGCAGTTATTTTGTATTTTACATAAATTGCATTACTTCAAATATACCAAGTTATTCATTTTACTCACTAGTTTGTCACCACCTTCAGTTCTGTGTCACGCTGTCATGCAGTGTCACTCTGTCAGATGGACTTTTTATTGTTTTTTGTTTTAAATAATGTTTATTTTGTTTCTTGAGAAGCATGAAAAATGAGTAAAAACATCACTAACAGGGTCATTAAAAATTATTTTTTATTTATTTTTGTCAGATGGTGATGACAACATCCTAGTCAGGTCAATTAAAAATGTAATTTAAAAAAAAAATTGAAACTGGGAGACTGCACCTTAGCATCTTTACATTTCCAAAACATTATTTGTCATATTTGCATACATAAGGTTGAGAAATAACAAAATACAATTATGGGAAAATTAAAACCCATTTTGTCCCTATTCTCAAGAATCACTAATAAAATAAAAGGTAAAACGTATTCTATAAACAATTTGTTAACATTGTCATATTGGGTTCTTTTTGACAACAAGACAGTTTTATTATTTGAGTTATATGAGTGCTCTAAAGAAAACATCTGTGCTTTTTTAGCGATCAGGAATCGTTGTGAGCATACACAATCTGGTCCTAATGCTGTCACTCTTACAATGTTCTGGTTTCAGAAAGATGAAAACACTAATAATAAAAACTGTCTGTTTATATTTTATTTTCTAAACAGTAATTTATACATCATAGGTTCAAAAAGAGATTGACAGATTTGGATGGAAACAAGTATTTTTCACCTTATGACAGGGCAAAGTTCACTTGCACAGTCATACTGGTACAGTTGACCATAACCCTCTCTATACTCTGACCTTTCCTCTAAAGTATCTTCTGTTTCCTTTACTCTAGTGGGTCATTGTATGTACTTTCTCAGCCACCCTGGCGGTCATCTTTTAATGAGAAAGAAGATTTCATGGGAACAGTGTGAGTCAGAAGTTTATCACCTCTTATACTTCAAGAAAAAAAAACCTCTTTGGTAAAGAGTCTTAACAGCCTCTGGACTTTTTGTTTATTTTGTCAGTCATGACAGGAAAACAGTCATAAGTCCTAAAATACCTCAAGCAAGATTCCACAGTGCAAAAGGTTCAGAACACTAATCAGACATGGTGCACAGTATAAACCTTGGGCATTCAGTTACATTTATGATGCAGATAAACTAAAAAAAACATAGCAGACTTTCATGAATACAGAAATGAACAAAATTTGCATTTTTGTCAATTGACGTTATTTCATCTGTGCTTTTAGTTGAGTGGACTGACCTTAAGGTCCTTTTTGCTTGTTAGTATTTTATGAGTAATACAAGTTTCACATTTTAAATAAGTAATAATTTAGCTTAAGTGCTGATATCTGTATTAATTTGTTCAAAAGAGTGAAGGCTCATTTTAAACATTTTCCTTGCAAGGATAGTAACATTTCATGCTCCTTAATACTTTAATTTTAGAAAGTGTATTTCAACAACTAAATAGTCAGTCTTGATAGAACAAACTGCATTAAATGATAGAAAGAACGGTATGACTTAATTTTAATTTAAAATAAACTAAAAAAATGTTGGCTACTTAATTCTTACTGTCAGTGTAAGAATTCAGTGAGTGGGGAAAGTAGGTTTAATTAATAACCTTTTTTTAATTCACCAATGTTGAGACCGCAAACTAAAATATATTACTTTAAATTTTTAAAACTGATCTACATTTTAATGAATGATCAATGACTGTTTTTCTCCCATATATGTGATGTCAGAGGACGGATCCTCTGAATTGAAAAGACAAGAAATTAGGTCAATTAGGTTAGGCAAATGTGTGTTTATCAGAAGAACAAAAGGGGAAAAAAACCAGTTATATCAAAATATATTTAAATATAACTTCCTGAGAAATGAATAAAGAGAATTAAAGTTACAAACAAAGAACTGGAAAAACACATATTGAACGTAGAAATACTACAGTATTCTAATCTCTTTTACTTAGAGACCAAAGATTTGTCTGAGACAGTTTTTTTCTTTCTTTACTTGGCTCTTAGCATTGGAGAACATTTTTGGTGTTCATTTTTATAGCCCTTTTAAGATAAATGTTAACACATTTCAACATTGATTGTCAACCATGTTTGGAATTCTAAAAAAACTCAAACAAATCTTTTAAAGATGTCAAACTTTTTTTTTTTTAATCTTGAATCATGATGAAAACAAACCTAACACAGAGCACAAAGACAAATGTATGAAAAAAAAAGAAAAAAGTCAAACCTGAGCATTATGTGTTGTCTTATGACATCAATTTTCAATCTTGCATGACTAGGTTTTCTTCACGGTTTTCAATACAGATTTCTTATTTGTGATGGAAGAAAGGACATGACTGACAGCAACAATAAGGGCTGAGGGACTTCTGTTCTCTGGAGAAAACTGGCAAAGAGTTGAAAGAAATTTTGATTGACGCTTGGAAAAGCATCCTTTGGAGGTAAGAAAATTAAGTAAGAAATCATTTTCATCTAGTGTCTGCTGCACTCTGCAGCAGAAACTTTAAATACTATTTTTATTTAATATAAAATTGCTTTGTTGGGTTTTTTTATGGTAAGCCATAAAAAAGCAAATTAGTTGAAAATGTGTTTTTTTAACTGTATTGCAACATTGTCCACTTACAAAGCATTACATTAAATTATGATAAAGCAATAAGGGACAGTAACCAAAAGATCTTTCACTGGTATGAACATGTCATACAGGTTCCCTGATGAATGAAACATTCCCATAACACAATACCACCACCACCACCGTGCTTGACTATGCGGACAAACACAGTGGATCACATTATGTCCATTGTGATCTGTGGTTTGTTTTCTATCCAAAATAATATTTTGTATGTAGACCAACAAATAATTTTTTTAATCAAATCTCACATGGGCATTATACATATGTTTAATGTCATGGTTGGTGCCCAACTATAGACAGGATTCATTTTTTTTTTTTTTTTACGTTATGTAAAAGATAAATCTGTGGACTACTTTGCAAATGCTATGCTGACCAATTCTCACAGCTGAACTATGAATCTCTGCAGCTCATCCAGGTTTACCATGAGCCTCTATGCTGACTGATCAGATTTTTTAATGGAGTACTATCTACACTGATTACTGTATATTCAGGTGTGTAACTCTCACAGAGAGCACACATTGCTACAGATTGCCAAGACAATAAAAATAAATCAGTAGCAGTTTCCAGATAATAAAAACGAATCTATCTTCTACATTAACAGGATTTTTCAGATATTTGTAAAGTGTGGTTATTGTCTATGTTTTTTTCAGCGCATTTAGCATTTATTGTAACGTAAGGATGTTTAAAGCTGAGGGTTGCGGGGGGGGGGGGGGGGGGGGGGGGGGGCGATCCAAAGTCACTCTGATCACGTCTGTGTTTTTGTGGGCGTTACAACAGTGACATCTGTTGGACACCATAAGAATCGCGCTACTTACTTTGGTATTGGATGCAGCCTTTGAAGACAAGTTTGGCTTTCTTATTTACTTTTAGTTGTTCTGAACTGTGTTAAAGATCAAAATGGTTCTAAATCAATATAAGATTTTGGAAATAAATATGTATTAGAGTAAGCTTTTGTGTTTATTTCTACGTTTCCTAGAACGCTGCAAAAAATAAAAAAAAAACTAATTCGAACGCAGCCCTTCAGTTCTCGGTCACATGCGGCATCAGCTGATATCACCAGCTTCTCCTTTTGCTGATGCTCTTCCTCCTCTGGTGTCAGACGCCGTTTGGAAAATCAGAATTAAATTGTTCTCTTTGCTTTTTTTGCGTCGGCTTTTAAATTAAAGCCAAGATTAAGTTGCTGCTTCTGCAGTTTAGACGGTCGGATAGATGCTGTTAGAGTGGATGATGAACGGACACGCCATTCTTTACACGGGGGTCATTTTGGCCTTCTGGAGTACAATACTAATCGTTGGTAAGCTCGCAACGCTTTTAAAATAAATTCGTAGTAGCTGAACTAATGAATGAAACCGAGTGTATCTCATGCTTTTCAATCAATAGTTGACACCTTCTTACATGGTTAGTATTTTTTTAGATGAGCAGCCCTCTGTGGGACCTGGCTACTTCTTGGGACTAGCTAGGTTTGCGGCTTTTTTTTTTTGACTAGCTAGTACTAGGATAGTTATTTTAATTATCGAAACTATGTTTTTGTTGGTGGTAACAGTTAGACGCCAAAGCAAATCCTATTTTTCAAACCAGTGTGCATTCTTATGCATTTATTTTTAGAGACAAGTTACCAGCTAATGTAGCATCTAGCTACTTAAATGTTAGCAGCGAAAAGCTAGCTTGTCAGAAAAAATCATTCATTTTGACAGAACATGTTAAGATATATGGTAGCTACTAAAAACCTTTTAGTATTTTTGGGCTTATTTAGAATAGCCAAACCGCTTTTTAAAATATTAGTAATATATTTGGTAAGCTAACGTTAGCAAGTTAGCTTGTCTTGGATTGCAACAGAATGTATAACGAGAATAAAATAAAACAGGAACTGCCACTGTTTCACATGAGTGTGAGACATTGTAGAAATGATACCGTCTTCAAGGATCTCCACTGGAACTCATGCCGTCTGGACCCAGACCCATTAAAGTCCGTATAGTTACTACTTGCGTTTTTCCAAGTTAAACAGGTTTCACAAATGACATGTTATCTGTTGAAGAATCCTACAGTCGTTTGAGTAGGATTTTCTTATTTTGGAGAGCAGTATCCTATGTGTAGATGCATCTCAGCAAATGAGAATATAACTTTGCAGTTCATTTAACTTCATTTAATTTAAGTAATTTATCTGGAAAAACTGCATTTAATCAATTGTATCCTAATTTTACACAAAATAAACATTTACAAGTGCTTTTCTGTTGATTTGTTTCTGCCTCACATTTAAGGAAATCACTAAAACATTTTGCTTCTCAGAAAATTATACCACGTAAAACTAATTATAGGCATTTTTAATTCAGACATGTTATTTCATACCATTATTTGTTATAAAATCATGACAGTGGCTGTGCTGTCCTGCAGGAAGTTGTTGACAACCTACATAAAGAGAGTAATCCACAAAAATTCACTGCTAAAGAGGTTGGAGGTTCACAGTATAATGTGTCCAACAATATAAATGGGAAGGGATCACATAGTAGAAAAAAGTTTGTTTAGGATAACTCCAATGTTGAAAGGATTGTAAAGCAAAGCTCATTCAAGAATTTAGGCACAATTCACAAAATTCTGACTGCGACTGGAGTCTGTCTTTCAAAGTTATCCAAAATTAAGATAAATGTTTAATATAAACTTGAAATAAAAGTTTGGTTTTGAATTGAATGACTAAAATAAAATAACTTGTCAATAATATTAATCTAATTTAGTTGAAAAATATTTTCCCAGAGGAAAATTAAATGCAACTACTACCAAGGTTCTTCAAAGAGTTGTTGTAGATGATGATGGCTGTGGACAGGAGGATTCTCCTGCAGCAAATTTAAAGAAGCCAATTTCATAGAAAAGATGCAGAGTGTGGTCCATAATTTTCTCTTTTTCTTTTTTTGGTAAAATGCTTTAGTAGTTTTTTTTTCATTATTAATTATGATGCACCTATGAGTTGATTTGTGATCATTAAGAGTCTTGAAAATCAGATCAGCCATTTTTGAGTTTTCAGAAACTCATGGCAGGTTTCATAAACTCTTTTAAATAAAATTGAAACTCCATATGAGCTGATCCCAGAATATCCTTTTCTAAAACATATGATGTATGAGTAAAATAATCCTTTTTGAGTTTGACTAGCAGATAAGCTAGTACAGAACAGTCAAAGCAAATACCACCTTTAAACAAACAGTGATTGGATATGTCTTGCTTAAGCTGTGTCACAGTTTAACATGATTATTTTCCTCTCACAGGTACATGTTATACCATATTTGACCTCGGATTCCGCTTTGATGTGGCCTGGTGAGTACTGGCGCGATTGTTAGGCTTTTCATTTGGATGCTTTGAGCTGTTTCCCTAAAGCACAGCAAAGAACCATGTGGATTTTAGGACTGGTTATCATTGGTGTTCTAGGAGCAGATGATCTCTAGTTCTGTTAGAAAGTCAACTGCTCTGTTTATACTTAGCACATAAATGTATGCAATTTGTAAAATTAAAAAAGCTGTTTGTATAAGTGCCACGCAGATCGCCTGCGATCTCCTTTGAAATGCATCATAATCATCAGTCAATGATGCAAGCAGTCTTTTGCCTCATAGGACAGAATAAATTATTCTTTAAACTTCCCTAAAAGTTGAGATGCCTTCTGGCAAAAGTATCGCAATTTTAAAGTCTATTTTGTCCCTACAGGTTCCTGACTGAGACGTCTCCTTTTATGTGGGCCAATCTGGGCATCGGTTTGGCCATCTCTCTGTCTGTGGTGGGAGCAGCTTGGTGAGAACAAGAAAAGTAGCAGAAATCTGTCATTTAAAAACGCAATTATTTATAGTGTATTGAAGTCACTTTTTTTTCTCCTCTGTAAAGTTACTGACCATTGAAAGTTTAAAGTAAAGCTTTCTTTGGGTAGAAATTTTCCACCCAACATTGACACTTGCAAATCCAGATTATTACAAATTTTGATATAATTTCCTACTGTTTTTATTCATATGTTATCTTTTATTAGTTTGAGAAAAAATGACCATCAAAACCCATAATCAATAATGCAAAAATGTTTAAATGATTCTATAAATATGAAGTTTCTAAAGCTATAGGAACTTTAGGAAAATAAGCCACACATTAGCATTTAATCAGAAATCATAACTGCTCAGTCAGTTTTACATAATTTTAAAATGGATCTTGCAAATGGCATAACAAACTAACAGAGTTAAGATAAACAAAATCATAAACATTGACGGAAAGGATCTGTTAAACTTCAACTCGCCATTAAAACTATACTCAAGGGTCCGCAGATCTCTGCACATTTACTGTTATTTACTGTTTTTATCACATTTGAATAATTTATTACACCGTCAGCTCATAAATGCAAACGGTCATAATATTTGATTAAAAACACACACATATTTAATATTGAAACTTATGGAAAATGGAGATGATCAGGGAAAAGCTGCACTGGACTGTAAAATATGTCCTTTATCCAATACAGTCTCAATGTAACTGATGGAGGTATAATCCAAAAATCAATCGTAAAGCTGCGTTGCAGTTGAAGGTTTGGCATTTTAGCATCAATATAATGGGGGAAAAAATGTACCTAATAATTTTAAAAGTGACTTACTATTGTCAACTCGTTCTTTCAGGCCATTTACACACAGTGACATTTTCTGTAATCCAGTTTGTTATAAATGACACCTACGAGAAACACACTTCTAAAAGGCCCAATTAAATTAGGGGACTATGTATTTTTAATATCAGCCACATAATGAGGGAAGACATCTAACAGATAATGTCAGACTGAATACAGATCTAAATTGGATGAAAAACAAGTATTCTTCTGACTGCTAAAAATAACATGCTGTCTGTTTAGCTACAAATTACTCACCGAATATAGTCAAGTGCTGGCCCAACAAATAGTGTGTGTAAGTGACCATAACAACCATTATAGATATTTTGGGTTTATAGAAACCTTCAGTTACATATCATAGCAATTAATTTTTCAATTTTTCACTATGACTCTTTTGTCACTTTTCTTATCTTCTTTAATTTTTAACTGAATTCCTGTATTGGCTCAATCTCCAGGGGGATCTACATCACTGGTTCAAGCATCATTGGTGGAGGAGTCAAGGCTCCAAGAATCAAAACCAAAAATTTGGTCAGGTAGGCACATTTATTTGCTCTACTATTAAAAAAGAATAAAAATAACCCTACTAGTTCATCTTTCTACACTAGATTATTATTGAACAGTCAACTTATTTCAGCGATATAACTCAGAAGGTCAAACCTATGCGATGCATTATATTTCGATCCTGGATTTCAGTTAATTATAAAAACTCAGTTGTCTTTTTTTTTTTTTTTTCTGAAAAATCTGATATTACAACATAAAGATTAATATAAAGGGAACATTTAATGCCAAAAGTTTGTAAAATAGATTCTCTGAAAAGTTTGTCAGGGCTCCTTTGGTGTGTTTTGCTGCTTCAGTGCAGCGGCACAAAGCTCTGTTAAAGTTGAAGTCCTGCTGGAAAATGAAATCAACACCTCCACAAAGCTTTTCAGCAGAGGGAAGCATGAAGACCTCTTAAATTTCTTGGTGGCTGCTTTCCACTTCACTTTTTTCCTGTGTACTCAACTTTGCTTTACTATGCGCGGCTACAGCTCTCTGTGAGCCACCGGCTTCTTTAGTGGTCACATTTTGTGGTCTGACCTCCTTGTCAATGATGTCAATGATTGTCTCCTGGACTACTGTCCAGTCAGCAGTCCTCAACCTCATTGTGTAACCTGATTGTGTAGCAGTTATTATTGGTCTTACATAGTATGGTATCCCTAAAAAGGAAAAAAAAAAAAAATTGTTTGCCACAGTCATCAAAATGAAGAGAAATGGAAGTATCACCATTTTGAATTGGAATTATTAAATATTTTTGATTATCTAGTATATTTAGATGCACATTGCTAAATGTGCATCTAGATCAGTGGTTCTTAACCTGGGTTCGACTGAACCCCAGGGGTTTGATGAGTCGGTCTCAGGGGTTCGGCGGAGCCTCTGCCACAGAGGTAAAGACACACTTGTGTAAAGTCGTGATGACGCCCGGCTTTGCCATCACTTGCTGCAGAGGATCACGTTACATTGCTTAGCCAATCAGAGCTGTGTAGGAGCTCTGATTGAAGGAGCTCCACTCAGCATGGATTTGAACTTGTGTCTTTAATTACTTCACCAAAGCTCACAGTTTTTACCAAATTCTGTAGCTTTCTGTGTTCTTCTAAATCTGCTCCTTAGTCGCATCTTTTCGAGGTTGGTACTGCCTCTAGTGGCGTGAAGATGGTAACACAATTACTATAATTGCATTACTAAATCAGAATACTGCAAAGTCTTTATTATTTATTATACATTTTTCATTCTCTTAATAATGTAGAGCTAATTAAATGATCTAAACAAGACCTTAAAGTGGTTCCAGTTTCTCTCGATGGCCAACCTGTTGAAACTGTGGCAAATTTTAAATACCTTGGGTCGTTCCTGGACAGTCAGCTCAACATAAAAACACAGACTACATTTTGAAGAACTGTTCTCAGAGACTCTACCTTTTAAGAAGACTTGGTGATCTTGGGATGACATAACTAGACTCTAGTTGGGTCACCCCTATGTCTTGAATCATTTTATTCATCACTGCAGAAGGGTTCAGTGAAAGTACATATGAAACTGGTAGGTTTGGTACCTCAAAATAGGTTAAGAACCACTGATCTAGACACTAGATATATTGATGGAATTGCTTCATTTCTAATGTCTCATTGCTACTTTTGTTGTCCTTTTTACTTTGCAGCATTATCTTCTGTGAAGCTGTTGCCATTTATGGGATCATCATGGCAATTGTTATTAGCAACATGGCTGAGGTAACGGATAAACTGTTGCCTAAGACTTCTTTTAAATAACATTGCAGAGAATGAAAGTAGTGCTAGACAGGGCACAATGCAAGCATAGAACAAAGCTTAAGCTGTGAACTACTACAGAACTGAAATATGGTTGAAACAGCAGAACGAAGATAAGTTATTGTCTCTAAAAAGAGTCTCTTTTCATCTTATAGAATTTCAGCGGCACAACCCCTGAGACGATCGGAGCACGAAATTACCAAGCTGGTGAGAAAACGGGCTCAAAGTAACTGAACTGTACAAGGACATAAACCAGCAAAGTGTTTTTAATAGAGCCCTAAACATAAAACTGCACCTGATCAATGCATTTGTTTTAGGAGGGCTTTATTTCACCCTCTAATTTCATGTAGTTTTTATGATAGTTCCTCTGTTTTCATTGAGCTCGTGATTTATTTCACCCCCTTCACGGTCAGGTTATTCCATGTTCGGAGCTGGCCTCACTGTGGGCTTTTCCAACCTTTTCTGTGGGATCTGTGTGGGCATCGTGGGCAGCGGAGCAGCTTTGGCGGACGCCCAGAACGCCAGCCTCTTTGTGAAGATTCTTATTGTGGAAATTTTTGGCAGCGCAATCGGCCTGTTTGGTGTCATCGTAGCAATTCTGCAGGTAAACCAGACTCCTAAGCAATACTTCCTGGTGATCACCTGTCGCTGCTATAGGATTCCTCTAACAGCATTTTCTTTCCCCCTCCCGTCAGACCTCTAAAGTAAAGATGGGTGACTAGAAGATGCGCTCACATCCTGAGAAGACGAGGAAACTCCTGAAAAATAAGATGGATTATTGTGTACATACATCGTAAATTATTTAAATGTCTATATTAGCTCTGTATTGTTTTTAACCATCCTTTGTGTAAGAGTGGGATGATCATTGGGAAGCATGAATGTTGAATAAGAAACTGAAAAAGGTGGAACAATGTTGATTTTCTTCTACATTTTTCATTTCTACTTCTGCACTGACTGGATAATACTAACAATTCAACTTCCTGATTGCAATCTGTAGCCTTCAGCTGTGAGGTTTTGGTTTTTCAAGAGGTTTTCTTGAATAATCTTGCAGACCACTCTTATTTGAACGATGGTTAAAAATTACTCTGGAGTATTGAAAATGCTGTATGTGTGTGCGTGTGTGTGTGTGTGTGTGCTTGACATGTGATTTTTATTTTCTGTTCTTTCTTCCTGTGAAGCATGAGGATGTTTGTCATTGTGTTTGTGGCCTGGTCTGCCTCTTTCTTTGTTTTTGTATCCAGTCTTTTCAATTTAGAAGTTGGGCCGTTCTACAGGTTCTTCCTGCCTTTGAATAGTTATTGAACATTTATTAGGTTTAAATTGAAAGTATTGTTCTAAAGTTGTAATTGTGCAACATATGAATCACAGCAGCAATTCTCTATCTACTTGGGGTTTTTCCCCTCTTCAGTCCTTGCCCGTGTTAAATCGCAACAGGCTCGTCTAATGATTACAAACCAACTGAGCATAAATGTTGCAAAAAGCTAAAAGAAATCATTTGAGTCACTTTGTTCAAAATGTATCATTAACGTTATGATTGGATTCAAGTTTTTTTGAATCCATTATTGTCTGCTGTAACTATCCGAGTAGCAGGAATGCGTTCAGTAAGCAATTGGTTTCACCAAGAATTTGAATCAATCTGTTTGATACGTCGGACTGTGAATTGTAACACTTCATACACTTTTTCTTTGCATGTTTCCGTCCTCATTTGAATGGTAATATTTTACTGCTTTGCTGCAGTCGGATAAATCTGCATTTACTGCTCTTTGCTTACCGGGCTATTACTAACATTCCTTAAGATGTGTGGAAAACGAAGTAAAAACAATGTTAGGCCTCTGGATAAGTCACAACATATAGTGTTTATTAATGCTTTGACATCTCCATTTATGTTGATAAATCTGGGTAGTTTGTAGCCTTTCAGGGATTCTTAATTTACTTTAGTGTGCAGTCACATAAGAAAAGGAAAAATAAAAATCCACAGATTACATATCGGTTAATTCCTCACCGTCTGAAGTCATTCATTATTCCACTCTCTTTGCAAGTGCAAACATTGAATCATACATAAGAAAGGCATAGTTAGGAAAATAAAAAGTTCAACCTAATTGCCATGCTTGAAAGAATATTTTTCTTTTGAAAACAAGGACTGTAATGACCCGGGTTTTTAGTAACTGTAAATGGTACTGTGTATGCACTGTGTCGGTGTGATGGTGATCAGAAAAATAGCTCATCGTTTTTGACATTGTGGATGATCCAATCAAAATCAAATTTTCCTTCTGGCTTCATAAATGTTGGAGAAAATAAATAAATAAATCAATAAATGGTTTGATCAAGATTCCTGACCTTCTGTTTTATCTTTTACGTCATGGTTTTATAAACTAGAGATGAAGCGTCTTGCTGAGATGATCTGTGAGATTTGAACTGTTTTTGTGTATCACCACTAGATGGCGACAAAGACCGTAACTTGATCTGCTCAAAACTGATGTACATTGATTTGTACAATACATTATAAATATTTGATTTATAAAAAAAGAAAACACTGGTCTTTTTGAAGTATGTACAGTACTCTGTTCATTTTTGTACTCCATTCACAATTTGTACACTTGTTTTCTGCTGAAGTTATGGCTGCTATTCTTGAGTTATCTAATTTTTCTAAACAATTTCTCTCCTTAAATAGCTGAAGCTCAGTCATGTTACATTGAGATTCTCTGTTGTCTTTTTAACTAGCTCTCAGTCTAATTCTCAATCTAATTGAGATAGTCATTTTTTATTGAATTGCTGTTGGGTTTAGGTCCCTTTCTAAAACAATTATGCTTTTCAATTGGCTGTATATTTATGATCATTCTGTCCTTAAACAGGTTTCCTACAGGATGCATTTATTTATTTATTCTTTCAACTCAAATGTGACCAGCTTCATTGTCCCTGCTAATGCTGGTGTGTTCACGAAGATTTGCAGCGATAGCTTTTGTGTTTTCAACATGCATATTGAAATGACATTTTGCAATCTGGCCAAAATGTTCCATTTATCTTTTTCTTTTATTAGTTACTTTTATGTTCTAAAGTTGCTTTAGATCTATTTAATTGAATGCGTGGTTTTTCAGAAGTGGGTTAAAGAATTTAAGCATTGTTAAAAAAAAAAAAAAAGGGCGAAAGAAAATCCCGGCCACGCAGGCTTCCGTAGGCAACAAGAGCGAAGGGACCTGCTCACATCCTCATCCTCTGAGCATCTTTCTTTGCTTTCCTACCATCTTTACCCAAACAGTCACAGTACAATGACGGGAAAGCTGGAAAAACTGCAGTTAAATTCTTGGGTTTGGGTTCGGGCATCTTCACGAGTCGGGTTCGGATTTCGGCTCAACGTGAGGCTGCTTCCTTGATGAGGAGGAGAGGGACGTAACAGTCTGCGCGTTCACACAAAAAGAACACAGTTATCCCGAGCAGATCCCGATCGGAACCTCCTGCTTTTAAGAGGGTTTCTTCAGTTAATGCAACGTAGGTTTGTTGTGTTTTTTCCCCCCTCGGTTAATGTGAAGAGAATCAGAGAAACCTGCACAGATACAACATGAAGGTAGGTGCTCTCTGTGTCTGCTTGCTTTCTGGAACGCATTGTTTCGTTCTGCCTGGACTACACGCTTGCTTTTGTCTCAATGCTCCACACACACACAACCAGAAGTCCCGCAGCAAACATTAAGTTGCATTTTTACCAAGTTGTGGATATTGTGAAGATCAGATCGCATCTACTTCTACCCTATGTTCTCCCTCCTCAGGAACATTTTCCATGAATTAGCAGCATCCTTACACCCGCCATACTAGGCTTCCCTCATCCTCCCTAGTCTGCTGCTCTTCTCTTCTGCACGCTGATATGAATCAACTCTTAAGAATGGTGCAAACATTTGCTTTAGATGTGAAATCTTCCCATAATTGCAGCTGCCGTTGTTCATAGCAGGACCCAACCATCTCTGCATGTCTAATATTCCAGCAGGAGCAGAGAGTGTGCACTGGCAATGAGAGAGGAAATGTGCAGGAAGAACAGGATAAAAGGGATGGATCTTCATCAAGGTGCTTAACCTAACCAGACGTTCACACAGAAGCTCTCCACCTAGACTAAAATCCTGCCTGACGTCTCTCTCATTTATGGTACAGTGTCTCTTAGGGGCAGCAAAAGTAGGAAGTGGACTAGAACCAGCTGGTTTGTGAGAAGTTACTTCTAAAATGGACTTTGCTTTGCTGGAATGCCTTGTGTAATTTTGCTTTTTAACACTGCAGGCTTAGACCATTGCTCTGGTCATGTCCAATTTAGTGTGAACATGGTTTCTGCCATTGTTTTTCTCTGTGTACCCTGGTATACAGCATGTATAGGGTGTACATGTTGTGTAAGGCTATTAGGATTATTTGATTCAGTTATCATTCTTTGATTTCACCACTTGAATTAGAAAAAAACCCCTCTGTAATATCCCCATCTACATTAGGCTACGTGGAGCCTAAAGGGATATTATCACATTGTATTTGAGAGTAAACCACCCTGTAGTCTGATTATTTAAATAAAGATACATTTGGAATGTACCTGTAGAAAAGAAGGAACAAGTCCAAGAATTCAAATTAACAATGGCCGAATCTGTTTGGCTGCTTTAGATTCTGGTCCACCCTCATTACTCTCTGGGAATAGAGGACAGCTGGTATTGTCACTAAGGGGACTTGAGATTCTTTCATTGACTGCTGATTTGAACAGTAAAGTGTCTCGCTGTTTGGGGTGAGTCATTTCAGTAAAAGGACATATTGTTTGATCATGTTTTATCATGTGAAGATGGTAACCAATTGTTGTGGGGAAGTGACAATTTTAGTCAGTTTTAAGGTTTTTCTTACAAAAAAATACTTTTGTTTTACTTTCTGGCATTCAATCACATTAAACTTTTCATTTAAAGGTTCTTGTTTTTAAATGACATAATAATGACTTTTAAGTTTACATAGTAATTAGAATTTTTTTTCTGGCATAGAGACATTTTTTTTATTACACTGTAAAATCTGTACTATTGTCAACCCAAATCTTTCTGAAAATCTTACTTCCACCATGACTCCATGCAGACTTTGGAGATTTGCTGCAAGCTGCTTCTGGAGCCCACAAATACCAGAACTTGTATAAGTCACACTTTGTTGCCATCTAGTGATCAAAGTGTGAACTACATCTTGTTGAAATTTTGCATTTTTAAACTGTATTTAAACAAACAAAAAAAACTGTGATAAAGTTCACTAAATGATTGTACAGAGGTTAATTTCAAAGCCCTATTTGAGAAATAGCAGCACATTTGTTTTATTGTGTTTTTGCCCTGTTATGCCCAATGTTGCTAATATGCACCATACTTAAATTTATCTTCATTTTAAGGTGAAAGTTGAAATTCAAAGGGTATAAACTTAATTAAGCATCTACTTGACTAACTAAACCTTTTCTTTAATTGAAAAACAAGTTTTCGCAGTAAGGGGCTCTGTTGTCAATTTCCCTGGAGTTTTTCTATTCAGTTCATTAGAATGCACTCCCTAACAATGATCGGGTTACACTCATACTGTAGTTCCCTGATCTTGTGAAGCTCTGTGAAACAAAGCTGTTTTTATTTTTTATTTTTCTCAGGTACACTCATTAAGCGCACCCCGATGCTCACATACGTCAGCAGCAGCCAAAGATTCATTCTTCTGACCGCTCCTTTGTGTTGGGATTTGTTGTCATGGGAACTAACTAGGTCATTTCTGAGTTACTGAGTGGATGGGTTTGGAGAGGAACACCTGGGTGTGTGTGTGTGTGTGTGTGTGTTTGTGTACAGGCGGGATGCGTTCTGTCTTGTAGCTGCTCTTTTCCTGCCTGGTTTCATGAATGTGTACACGGTCATTAACTGATAAAAATTGTGCAATGCTCCTCTTAACCAGAGGGGTCAATGCTTTTTAGGGGAACATTGGCATGTGATTAATTTGTATGGGAAACATTTGCTCTCACTGTATTATGATTAGTTATCAAAGACAACCGGTTGCTTGTTATAGATTTATGAGAGAAAAACACTTTCAGTGATGTAAAAATACCTTCGTAACAATTAGAGACTCAATAACAAGTAGGTATGAGTCAGTTTGTGATTGTCACGGTATTGTATGGTGGCCCTGAGTATTGCAATCCTGAGTAAAATATTTGCAATTAAAAGTAAATAGTATGTTCTAAGCAGTGGTCCCCAACCTTTTTTGTGCCGTGGACCGGTTGAGAGCGGATTGTAAGGTAGGACTCACCTACGGGCCGTGATGTGTCTCTTTTCCCCCTTTGCTGCTTGTGGCTCAATGTTGGCGCACAAGTAACCGAGATAATCCGGTTACAGGATTTTCAAAATAAAAGATGCTCCAGACTCAAATAAAGATGCTCCAGACTCAAATAATACGTGAAACGGAAATATTTAATTATTTCTTGCACCGCGGACCGGTACCAATGATACCGGTCCGCGGACCGGGGGTTGAGGACCACTGTTCTAACGGGTTTAATTTAAAGGACAGAAGTATCCCTGCTGCAGAAAAATATTATGAAGGGGTATTTATAATTACAATAATATCTCTGTAACTGTTAGAATTTTAGGTTGTTTGGTATTTTGAGTTTATTTTCATTGTTTTTGTTAGTTTCTTATTTTGGTTAGATCAGTCTTGTTCCTGTTGTCTTTCATTCAGTCCTTTCTTAGTGATTCTAGTTTATCTTGTTTATTTCCCGCGTCTTCTTCTTAGCTACTTTAATTTTATTATATTTTGTTTGCTTTACTGTTAGATTCATTTCCTAGTCCCCTGTACACTCTCCTTCGCCTGCTGTGCCACTTTCTCTCTCTCCCTCTCCTCAGTCTGCCAGCTCTTTCTCATCACACCTGCAGTCATTTAGCTAATCAGTCCAGGTCCATTGTTTCATCGTTCAACCTCCCAGTAATTTCTCAGTCACTCCTTGCTGCTTCCTCCTTTCAGCTCTTTTCTTTTCACTCCTGTCATTTTTCTCTCGGATTCTTGTTTTTTTTTTTTGTATGTTGTTTTGGCTCTGTCTCCTTGTGCTCCCTGTGGTTTTTGTAAGTGTTTTTATAATTTTTTTCATTCAGTCATTCTTCACAAACAAGCTACCGTCGCCTCTGCATTTGGGTCTTTCGTCAACCAACCTTCAACATCGCAATATTTTCTTATTGTTTTTTTTTTCAATACTGAATATAAATACTGAAGACTCCTACAGATATAGTTGAACACATAAACTATTGAAAAATCAGCCGCTACACTTAGCTGGGCTTTTATATGTGTTTGGCTATTATACGCTTTGACACTCAAAAGTATTACAAGCTGATGCTAACTGATTGTTTAATCTGCTTGGGTACATCCGTTGTGTCAGGAAATATTTCCAAGCAAATTTGTCTTATAAGTGATAGAAAATTATTGAGGCCTTCTTTTTGCTAGCTTGTGTTGTTTGCTTTTTAATGTAATGGCAGGGGGAACACTACCAGTTGTTTTTTTTATCACACAAAGATGTGTGTTTGCATTAATTATGTTTTCAGCCATTTTACACACTATTTTGCAACACACACACACACACACACACAAGACTTTAATTGTAACTCCTGAAGACTTTATTTTTTTTATTTTTGAGCGGGTGATGAAAAGAGGGCCCTGAAAGCTGATGATTTTTTTGAAGTTTTGTATTGCTCAGAACAAACGACTTTATCTCTGATGGATCACAGGCGTGTCAGGCTTCGTCATTTTAGTTTGTTCAACAAAACTTTTCAAAAACATTTCTTCAAAAAGCTCTCTCACTTGTCAAAGACAATCCCTCTTGTCTGAGGAACAAGTGACGTGAAGCAGCTATATTTAATATTAAATATTTTTTTTGAGACATGATAGCCATTTTACACAGGGACGGTAGGAATCTACTCTTTATTAGTAATTTCTATCCCACATAGTCATTTTATTTATATACTGCACCACCAATTTAGAACAAATTCAGGGCGTTTTACTGAAAAAGTAAACAAGCTCAATTATATACAGTCCAGTATAAGCCAATTATAACTGAATACACTACAGACAGATTCAGTCTAATCCAGTTATACATGTTCCAGTTGAAGTCATTTCCTTTTACCTCAGTGCATTTTGACTCAACTCAATTAACTGTCAAGAAAAAGAGCCTCAGTAAGGATGCAACATATTGCACTGAATGTTCATTTCGACTCAAACCCCCTGTGTTTCAGGAGGCAAGAGAGAATAGTTCTTGTGTCTCTGTGTGTGTGCAAATGAAAGAAAATGAAGAGATAATGTGATTCTCTTGTCTTAACACTATGGGGTCGGGATCAGCTTTGGTTGGTTTGACATCTAAAGTGTCTCTATTCAACTAAAGCACTCTGGGTTTTTATAAGCTACAGACCTATTTCCAAAAGAAAGGATTATGAAGAATACTCCTATGTCACAAGTCTAGAATTTCTGGTGATTTCAAGCTTTCCTCAGTTATGACTCATTCGGTTGAGGTGGGAGAGATATTACAGAGAAAGGAGTCAACACTGAATGTATGTCTGGTGCTGAAATTATAAAATAAATACAGAAATCAATGAATCGGATATAAATGAGAAGTCTCTGTGTGTTAATGTAAATTTACTATGCATTTTTGAGACAGAATACCCAGATAGTATACACAACTGCAGAGGGAGAATACACAAACTCCATACAGAAAATCTTCAGGCTAAGAGTTTAACCCTATTAATCATATTTATGATGCACTCATGCATTTTTACTGAATTTACCTTCTGTAACAATAGCCTAAATTATTAGTTTGTATACATCAGACAATAACATGTTGTACCTAAAGGTTTAAAGAGTCAAGTCAGGATGCTGCATTTGGTAAAAACATCGTCTTTCAGTCAGTCTTCTGACAACGACATCGAGCAATATTCCTCTTATTTTCTTGTATGTTATGATGAAACCCTTTAGCTAAGTGGGCTTAGCTTACCCAGTCTACACTGGCATATTCTCCACTTTCTGTGCTGGAAATGGGATGATTCTTTTCAAGAATATAAGCCACTGATTTATTATAGGACTTATTTTCTTAAATGATTCCTGACTGTAAAAGTCCAACAATTTACTAATACTTGCTAAATTCTTTGACATTTTTAGTTTATCCTTTTGTAGTTGACGCTCTTTGGGACCTGCTTGTGATTGAAAAGTGTGATCCAGATAAATTATGAGCTGTACCTTGTCTTGGGTGAGGGTTCTTTTGTCATAATCTGACATTATCAAACATGACTTTGTCTCAACACAAGAGAAAAGGACATGCGGTAACACTGTCTCTTTGAGAGCTGTCAGCTCAGTATTAAATGACATTTCCACCATTGGGTTCATCTTCTTTAGCTTAGTAAATACGGATTATCACTTTGACTGAAAAATTTTGTTTTGATGTCTAATTTTGTGGGATTTATAAATAAATATTACATGTAACGTGCAGATATTCTACTACCCAATACATAATGTACTTCCTACATTGGGCATCAGCTGGTGAGCTACAGGATTTACAGAATTCATCTGTTTTTACTTTGTTGTCATACTTGCATGTTTCAAAATTTCAAGAACATGTATCAGACAAATAACCTGAATAGGTACTCTTAGAGAAAACTCTTTAAATGACTTCATGTGAGAGAATAACGCTTTCCGAACCAACCTGGGACTATGTGAGAAAGTCAGTTTCTCCTTGTTGAATCGTTTACAAACTGCAACCAAGTATGATTACTGTGTGACCAGTAGAATCAAAAAGTATCAGGGATTTTTTTTAGAGTGGCCTTGTTAAAGTCTAAACTTAATTATGACTGAGATGCTTTTACATGTTTCTGAGCAGGTCCTTCATATTTGAAAACCCCTCAGTTGGGCTGAAATAATTATCTAAATAAAGGACCAAATTTGTTTGTTTTGTTTGTTTTTTTTAAGCTGACTACAAAGAAAGGACAAAAACATTAGGCCTGCATCCAAGCTCACAAGAACATTAATTTATTTTAAAAAGTTAATTTGGATGCACAATTGAACATGGTTGACTTTGATCTGCCAACAAAAGAGCTATGTTTGAGTAAAACTGTCTTAAAAACCACAAACCAAATCCTTGTCTCACTCCTTCTGTCTACCATCACTCTCCCAGTGAAGCCTTCATTCTGTTGCAGCACTTAATTTGTTTCTTTGCTCTGTTGCCAGATGAGCAGCTGGATCTGAGAGAAGGGGAATAAGACAAAGCAAAAGAGGACAGAAAGAGATGATGATGTTTCCACTTTAGCATGTGGGCCATATATGGGACTTTGTTGCATTTGCATAATGCAGCTAACATTCTGCTTGTTTGGATGCAGAAGAGAAAAACTTTTCAAACATCTTCAAGTGTCTGATTTGGTGAGTTAACATAATGATAGTCTCGCAGCATCAGATACGTCTCTGTGTTTTGATGTGCATGTAATTTCCCTGCTGTGTCTAAATTTCACCTTTGTTAGAAAATGTACAAACATGAGAGATTTAGGAGGGCTTTGAATCAAAGTAGACTTCTTGGATGTGAAGAAGCTGGATGAGGAAAAATATGACACTGTGGACTGTTAATCAGACCAGCCATCTTTGAATCTGAGGCAGCAGTGTGGCAGAACTGAATGGAAGAGGTTTGGGGTTTTAAGAATATTGGCTCTACTGGACTATTTGTTTCTCTGATGCAATATTCTTTTAATATTCTAATTCTAATGTGAAAAACTGATTTTGTTTCTGCATCACACTGAGTGGTGTTAAGTTTCATGATTTCTTAGCTGTTGTTTTTCAAACATAAGGTAAATATGTATGTTATCCACAGTTGATTGTAGGGCATTTTTTTATTTTAGTGTTTTGCTAGGGATGAGCTCTGCATTAGATCCTGTCATTCTAGGTTTGACTGGCTTGGGCGTGTTTAGATTTTTGAGTTATAGCTGAACAAAAGTGCTCCATAATCATTAAAACAGAAAAAAGCATTAACATAAACAAATGGTACTCAGCCTGTAACCACCATTCATTAGGCCTTTAAATGTACTTGACCATAACTTTACAAACCAACAATAACATATAAAAGTTTGAACACCACACACTAACCTAACTCTCTAAAACTGAGGTGAATACACATCTCTGGGCAGATACCACAAAGTGCAGTTATGATAAATAAAATAAATAATCAAGATAAGAGGTCAAACAATGTGCCACAAAGCATCAGCAGGCTGGCTTTTGACACTTATTTTCTATGTCCAAATGTCAATCATTCTGAAAAATGTATTTGCGCTGTCAGCTCACTTCAGGACAGCTTATTCAATGTTTATGAATGGTGAGAAGTTATCCAAATAAAATGACGCACTGTTCTGGTCCCATGATGTTTCAACTTGCTGAAATACACTTGTTGAAAGTTGGCTTACAGCTCATGCCAATGTCTTTGATTACACCGAGCAATCACTGCACTGCATTTGGTGAAATACTAAGTATTTTATCCCCAAGTAGAAAAACGTTTTGGAGACTTGGTGTTAGAACCTTTGTTGGAGAGCAAAGTGTTGAGACCTTTTCTGCTGCTTGGCAGCTTGAAACTTCAGATGCTTGTACAGACTTTCTTTAGCGCTGGGAGTTGTCCATGACCTCAGTCGGATTCTTCATTAGATGTTGCCTTAAGGATTTATTTTGAGCATTGCTCACAGAGGAGAAATATCCACTACTGATCCTTGGTGTTTCTGGCTGAGAAAAGGAGGTTGTAAACCAGTGACCCTGTCCATTGGCCCCTCAGTGAGGTGAAGATTTCTTCTGGTCATGCTAAGCTTTTCTCTCATTTGACCCTAGCTTTCACTCCCAACCGTCTCTGCATCATTTAGAGCTGCTGTTCTGTACATGTTCCTTCTGTGGCAGATTTCCATTCAGTTTTTAAAGGTATGTAGTTTTCTTGTACCATTTTCCAATTCTGGAAAAATATGGGAAAAAGAAAAATCACTTTTTTTCTTTTTAATTTTCCAGAATTCTTTTTTTAAAACAAAAAAGAAGAATACTTTCTGAAGGACAAAATCCTAATTTATATTTAATTAACATGATTTAGCTTTCATATAGATTATCACATATTGATTTTAACTTTAGATGATCAGTTCTGTGGATTTTGACTTACTAAAAGAACCCTCATTCAAAATCAGTCAGAAATCTTTTGTTTGCAAATTTAGATGACTAGGTTTCTTAAACTGGGTCTAAAATGCCAAACAAAGCAATAAATCTATGGGCGGGTTTTAAGTCTTGCAAATAAAATAAAGGCAGTGCATTGAAAAACTTTGGTTTAAAAAATCTGGATTTTATTTAGGATATTCTTTCTATAAAATTCAAGAGGTTTGGTTTTTGAAACAAAGATTATCAGAGATCAGATTCAAGAAAAACAGTGAAATGGTTCATGCCATGCATGTGGGGTCCAAATGCTCCTACTGCATAATTGTGGACAGATCCCTTCGTTGTGATTTTACTCACCCAGTGAGGAAGGAGCTTGTGTGGAGCTCTAGGCTGATGGCAAATGAGAGTAATCTTTTTGATAGTAATCACACCAAAGTTTTTACTGATGGTCTCAGAGTTCATTCCAGCCTTGCACAGATCTCCTGTCTTCTCTCTGAAGCTCTCAGTTCTCTGGTCCTGTAGATTATGGTAGAGATGTTGGATTGAAAGAAATTTATTCTGTTGACAGGTGGTGACCTTAGTGGTTCCTTCTGACCAGGTTATGTCAGGAGTATCTGTCATTGATTGGTTGATTGATCTACAGAGGTCAAAAGTCAGTCTTCTTAGTAAGAGGTTATTTCACTCCGTGGTGTGCAAATCAACTCTCAACTGGAGCTTTGGCTTATATTCTGAATCAAAAATGTTCTTCATTAAAATGAAAATGTTATAAAATGTTGAATTTGCTTCTTATTTGAGCTAACCTACAAAATCAGCATGCCTTCAAATATTTACTTTCCCCACTGTGTGTCCTTCAGCAAAATCAGTCTCATTGTGCTCAACAGCCTGACAAGGACACTTTTTCTTTTTTCCTGTGGCCTTAAGAAATACAGACTCTCAATAAATATAACATTTGTAGTAAAATAGTCCCTGATGTGCTGGAAATTTTTTGCTGTTAGTTTTTTGTTCAATCCTTTTTTTTTTTTTTTGGCTAACGTAATTTTGATTTAATGGACTTTATTTTTACGCAAATAAATTTAGACATGAATAATCATATTAACACATATAGCTAAATGATTCTAAATTATTCTGAATCTGACAGGGGTGTGAAAAAAGTTGTTCCTGTGAGCTGTAATCGTGTTCTCTTTGTCTGTTGTAAATAATTAACGCCATTTAAAAACATACTAGAAAAAGGAGCAATTAGCTTTACAATATTAAACGTCTAAATAACAAATTGGAGAAATGACCACGTGTAGCTTTATTTTATAATTTCTCATAGACTATTAAGAATTTACAATTAACATATCTTCTGTTTCCAAAAATGTGTAATACACAACCATGGCCTAAAACCAACTACAGGATATCTAAGTGGTAGCTTTTTGACTAGAATCTATAATTCTAGATTTTTTTTCTTTCGGTTTCATCCTTTAAATTTAAAAGCAGTGAGTCTTTTTTTAAAAACAGTTCCTTCTGTGCTTGCATGCCTTTGAGCAGAAGGTGGGAGGTCTTGGGAGGTTAAGACCAGAGAGGTTTACTCTTACTTTGCTCTTCTCTTCTGGTTTCAGTTTCTATTATTTCTAGTAAATCAATGGCTCTTAGCCACTGTGTCAGCTTTCAGCTGGGCTGTTAATCTGTCTCCCTGTGTCATATTAACATGCAGAAATATAGGCCTATAAATTACATCAGATGACAGCAACAGAGCTATCAAAGTGGCTCACACAGTACAGAGAATAAAAACATTGCAGGTAGTTTCAGCTGAATCCTTCCCTCAGGCAAGAGAGCAGTTGGATTCTAACGAGCACCACTTGACAGCCAGAAACAATACTTCTTTATCGATCATGTAATAATACTTCTGTCTTAAGTCATCAGAGCCATTTACTAATTTAGATATAGGGCCTGATTCACAAAGATTCCAAATACAGAGTGGTAAATTCCATGAGGAAAAAAAAATACATTGCATGCACAGTAAGTGGGTATATTGCATGCAGTCTACAAAGATTTGCAGTGCAATTGATTACAAGTATAACAGTGGTGCAGACCAACCAATTAAAATTAGGTGCTTTTTTGTGTGAGAGCCACTCTCTAATTAATTAGAAAGTCATTATGATGGAATAATAATAATACTAATTCTCATCTAAATTAATCTAAATTAGTATGCAATGTGGTAAACAAAATAAATATTTAAAAATCAATCAAAAATATATACTTAACTCTGCAACCTCACTACCAGTTGGCGGTTAATGTTCAGTTTTGCTAAATAACATTGCACAGTATTTACGTTTGTCGTGTTGTTTCCTTTTTGATTTAATTAGATAAACATGGTCAGCAATCCAGCAGTTTTAATCTGTCCTACTTAGATATTTTTTGCATGCACAATTTGTGGAACTTGCAGCAGAAGATAACCTTTTCTGGGCTTCATGCACTCCTGCATAGAATTAAGACCTAACAGTGTGCTGCCATAAAGTGATAGTACTTTATTTTTAATCCTGCAGCTCAAAATCAGCATTGCTTGAGGCTACTTCAAATCCATTTTTGATATTTTTTTTATACACAGTCCAGTCACATTAATGTGACCACCACGTACTTTCCACTTCAGAGTTAAATAACCAATCACAGAAGGCAGGTGGCAGCACAGTGCAGTTGAGCGTATATAAAGGGTGTGTGTGGGCTTCGGAAAACATTTCAATCGTTGGCGTAATGCAGAAACGAAGCGATTTATCCGACGTCCAAAAGGGCATGATCATTGGCTTTCGGGCCAAGGGTGGAAGCATTTCCGAAACGGCTGAGTTTGTGAACTGTTCGCGTGCCGCCGTGGTAAAAGTGTACCGTGCATGGCAAAATGGGACTGTCCAAAATCAACGACGTGGCAAATGTGGTGCACCACGGGCCATAGATGACAGAGGCGAACGACGGTTGCGGAGATGCGTTCGGGCAGATAGACGGGCTACCGTTGAGCAACTGACCACTAAAATGAACCAAGGGGCTACCACAAGTGTCTCCCAAACCACTATTCAGCGAACATTGCTGCGTCTGGGCCTCCGAAGCGGACGCCTGGTTCGTGCACCTATGCTGACTGGTGTTCATCGACGACGAAGGCTAGAATTTGCACGCCAGTACAGCAGCTGGACGTCCACTGAGTGGCGACAGGTAGCGTTTTCAGATGAATCGCGTTTTATGCTCCATCGGACAGATGGACGTTGGCGTATAAGGCGTGAAACCTCTGAAAGGAACCACCCTGCAACCATTGCAGGAACGGTCCAAGCTGGAGGCGGGAGCATTATGGTCTGGGGAATGTTTTCCTGGCATTCTCTGGGTTCACTGATTATTGTGGAAGGCACGATGGATCAATACAAGTACGCATCTGTCCTTGCGGACCATGTCCACCCCTACATGCGCATTGTTTTTCCTCAGGATGATGGCATCTTCCAGCAGGACAATGCGAGGTGCCATACAGCTGCCAGTGTACGTGCGTGGTTCGAAGAGCACCAGGATGAGTTTACCGTCCTCCCCTGGCCAGCAAACTCACCTGACTTAAACCCAATCGAGCATCTGTGGGACCATCTCGATCGAGTTGTTCGCGCCATGGATCCTCAACCGCGTAATCTAGCGCAGCTGGCCACGGCATTAGAGTCGGCATGGCTCAACATCCCAGAGAAGACCTTCAGGGACCTAAGTGACTCTCTTCCTGCACGTCTCGTAGCAGTTCGCTCTGCGAAAGGTGGTTATTCTGGCTTTTGACAGATGGTCACATTAATGTGACTGGACTGTGTATTATTTTATTTAAATAGTCCAAGTTTGTCACAGTATCTCTGCCGCCTGCTCGCCATAGTGGCCACACATATTTTTGCATACTAGTTTACAACTGCTTTTCGAACATGCAAACAAAAGCACCCAGCAATGTGGTTCGGGTTTAGTGAATAGCATTGCGAGTGGTAAGTCATTACATTTGCATGCCCTCCTTCAAGTATTTAGCACTTTCTGATGATCAGCAGACACTTTCCATATTCATGGAGGAAGATACGCTATGTTTATTCTGCCAGCTGTTCTCATTGTACTAATGCAATCCTGTTTGAGTATTACTTCTAGATTAGGTTTGCACACAATATTAAGTTGGTATTGCTTTTTATTCACGCAAATCTTTAAAAGATAAGGCCCACGGTGTTATCGTGGGAATGCTCTCAACTGTAAGAATATGGATTCCTTGTCCTTGGTTTAAAGTTTCAATGAAATGGTAATCCAGATTGCTTAAAAGCAGTGAGATAGTTCGTCACTCATGTGGTGATTGGATGCCAATATTACACTGAAAAACTCAATACAGATTAATTTATTTAATATTGGTCCTAGCAAGTTAGAAAACAGCTCTTACTTGCAATTGTTCCACATGCCTTATTTAAACTTGTATAAAGATTGCTGCTCAGATGAAATGCATTAAAAACGACACAAATTTAACTTGCTGAAACATTTTAAGAAATAAGCTTCTGTTACTTTTAGCCTATACAGTGGGAGCCAGGCAACAGACCACCACATCATAATGCATGTTCAATGCACTGCCCAGCAATCCTTCTTGGTTTTGTTCTAATTTCAGACATCTTTTCTGTAGAAACTTCCCATAGTAGAGTGAGAGCATGGAAATGGAGGAGAATAGCTCACTGAACACTGACATTATGAAGTCTTTTGGTCATTTCACTGAGACTAAGAAAATGCATGTAGTAATATAATATGCAAAAGATGGGTTAGAATGTAGGGTCGTTTATTATTTTACTGAATTTTAATCATGAATTAAAACATTATCAAGCTAATTTAAAAGACAGAACAACAGAGACAAAGAGTTCACTTCACTATTTCTTGAAAGTCTTTGTAGTTGTGGGAGGATAAAACTGTGATTCTAACCTGTCATGTTTATGTTCTTTGTGCCATGTACAATTTGATTAGAACAGCCACCCTTGGCATTTTACACATGTATTGTATGAAAACTAATCCAGATCCAACAGTAAAAAGTGAAGCTGCCTGGTGACTTGAGGGCAAAGAGTAGAGCCAATTTTTTTCCCTGTCGTAATAGAGACACATTTATTTCTGTAATAGAAGAAAAGAGCACAGATAAAAATGTAACAACTTTTGACATTAAATGTTTTAAGGTAGTTAGTCTATAGTCATTTTTACCAACTGTGTGATAATTTGTGTCTAAGCTTTAAACAAGACAGATGGCAATCATAGATCACACACAACGTCTTTGGGTTTCTAAAGCCAAACACATTTATGTGTGAAGCAATAAAAGCCCACTCTTACCTACAACACTGCATGATGATGTCACACATTGGTTATTCAGCTACCATTAGCCTCACAATCAGAGAGACAAACGACGACACAATGAATCAGCCACTCGACAGGGGACATGACCGTATTGGCTTTCCAGAGTTTATTAACTGAGTTATTCACTGGAAGAACAGTATTTCAAAAGCAGATATGTTTAAGTGATGGCACAGACTGTCAATAGATTACAGGATGTAAAGAAGTTAAACAGTATTAAACAGGGACTTCAATATACATCTGGCATACTTCTCAAGTTAGAGACTGTAACATTACGGAAATAACTATCCAAAAGAATACAGTCGAGAGTCAGCAAATAGTCCCTCTAGTTGGAACAAAAGTCAGATTTTCTTTTATTATCGTGATTATTTCTGTAGCAACATAGTGTAGAACTCCACAAGCAATAAAACTCCATCCAGCCCAGCAGCTGGCCACCCTGACAGCAGTTGTGATAATCATCCAAGAAGCCCTGATTAAGCTTTTGACACAGTTATTGATGGCAGGGAATACTCTTTAAATGTCACCATTTGTAATGCAGTTCTCAGAATCATAGTTGCTTAACCACACACCAAACCCAGTAATTACATACAACTTAGGTTGCTATTTTGACCTGCCATGATAGCAGGTGGATTAACTTCATTCTTTTTCTGTTTTTGCTTCAATGTAAGGAAAAAGCCTGCTGGCTCAGAACTGAAAAGAGTAGACACTGTAGCAAATATTTTAGATTAAAAGTATATATACACACACCTGTCTTTATGTTGTAATATAGCAGTGATAGCTGTGCTATCACAGTGATAGCTGTGCTTTAGGGCACTAAAAACGGGCATCACCTCTTTGTCAAAATTGTTTCCCATTTTATATCAATGGCGTGAATGTATTTGACTAAAGTTGAAAGCCACAAGTATAGAAAAATCAGCCACAGCAGCTTACAGATGTATCCCTTTTCACAGATCTGTGACTTCAGTTTTGAGCTACTTTTCGTATTACAATCGACTCAGACAACAGAGTGTGGTTGTGCCAAGCCAAAGATAGTGTCTGCCTGTCCCTCTGTGCCCCAGTTGGTTTTGTGGGAGATGAACTTGCCTACAGCAAGATGTACTGGTGCCATGAGAGTGCTCAGAGGCTCTACAGTATCAAGTGTAGCATGGCTAATGCATTTTTCATAAGACCGGGAGGGCTGGCTTGTAGGTTAAAAACGCAAGAGGCCTAGAGCTCAAGAGACACTGTGAAAGGAGGAGGAGAAGAAAGAAAGGGTGTTGCTCAGACTCTGATCTTCATCCACTTGAAGATTGCGCTTCTACTCTCAGACTTATTTACCTTTTAAGTTGCCTGCCTCAAGTTAGTCAAAATATGAAGAAATAAAACTTTCACAGAAAAGTCTTGCCACTTTGGAGAAAACAGAAAGTTGGGAACTTAGAACTACCTTTACCTATGAAGTTAGCATAACGTGTTGACAAAAAATGACACATATGCATCCTGTTATGCAACCACAACTTCCCAAGAGACATTTACTAGTATCTTTATGAATATAAATTTATTATTCATTCTGGTTTAATCTTTACTTTGAGTCTCTTTGGTTCCGAAGGACATCCAAGACTTAGTTGGTTAAAGTCTTCACATTGTAATGAGACTACGAGTGATCCGCTATCACATTTTAGTTAAAGCTGCATTATGTAACTTTTATTTAAAAAAGCATATTTTTACATAATTATTGAAATTATCACAATGTCATGGCAGTACGGTTTGAGACAGAAAATCTGTGAAAAATATGCTGCTCTTATGCCTTCTTCCGCTTTTCTTTAGAGGTTACACTGCAACCTTAAGTACTTTCAACACATTAGCTCATATTAAAGTAAAAAAAAAATCCTCCATTAGAAAAACACTGTACTTTGACTGTAGAGCAATAAATTATTAATTATTTCAGCAGGTTCTAAAGGAAGCCTAGGCATTTGTCCATGCAATTTATCCACAGAGAATGTGGGCCATGCAGCAAGCCAAAAGTTCAAAGCACACAACTCACTCTAGAAAATAATTTCTTAAGAAGACTTAAAGTTAATGTTAACAAATCACCAAGTCAAAACCCTGACCTTAATCTAATGCAAATGTTTATAAAAGGAAAAACCCCGTACTGCCTCTTCTAACCCAAAAAGAATATGTGCATTACTATAAATGTCAAACGATATCAAGGGTTATGGATAATATTTAGCACACAACACCTTTAATATAAAATGTGTTCTAGTTTTAATAGAAAAAAAATCTAATTTATTTTTAGATTTCTCTAAGTAGTAAAGATGGGAGTCGCACATCTGCTGTTTTCCTCATCTGTTAGTAGAGAAATGCACATAAAGCAAACTAAACAAGGCTTGCAGCCCAAGGGCTCAACTGGGAACATCTGCTGAAGAGAAAATCATGATTTAGTTGTCGCTTAGTTTCAAAGTTTTAGAAAACCAATAAAAGTTTTAGATCTCAGCAGTGAAAATATATTTCCAACATGAAAACATAATAGCCGGATACAGCAGGAGGTGTTAAAAATAGATGGTAAAATTCTGTTTATGTTTGGGAGGATAAAAGATTCATAAATGCATTTTGTCAATCAGAGTCCTTTGAAAGATATCGATATATAGATACCTTTGTGGAGAAAAGAAGAGGCATCCTTTTTTACTATTGCTGGGAAAAAACTTGCTTCTTCAATCTTGTTAGAAATGATCAAGAATTATACCAATGAAAGACAAATCAAGCCTAGTATAGCGTGGGATGTGAAGATGTGACAGTCACTTTATGTTCAAACTACAGGTAATGAATGTCCAATTTATGGATTCACACTTTTTGCATCTGTCTGATTCACAGATGATATTTAATCAGTCTTTCCTCATCCCCTCCATCCATGTTTGATTCTCAGTCTGCTTCAGCGTTGTAACACAAGGTAAATGTCAATCAAACAACGGTGCCCTTGAGCATGACATTCATTGCTGCAGTGTTTGTTTTCTTCTCGCTGCACAATCCAACTGTGAAGGTAATTTTATGTTGGTAGGTGTGTTGCTGTATCAACTTCCAACAGTTGTGTTATGTTGCTGAGACTCACCTGTGTGAAAGGCAGCGAGAGGCAATCAGAGGTGTGAGAATGACTGAGAAAACAGGTAAGTGCTGCAGCACAAAACAACACTGATGTAGCACATGTACAGAGAGTAGAGATGCATGTGCTTAGTTGTGATTAAGGCAAACAGTTGCATGTTGTATCTCCTTTAGAATCGTCCAAAATTGCAACAAAAATCACTACAGTTAAGGTAAAGGCTTTTTATGAGAAGCGCTAGTTGTTGACGAATGGTTGCAAAATTATTCATGCTACAAGCCACAAACTTCAAAGTGCTATATTGCTTTTATACTGTATGTAAATGTGTTTATATTTTTTAATCTCTATTGGGATGCAAAGGGTCGTTGTTCTGTTAGAAGGTAAAGCTCCATCTTTGTTTCAAGTCTTTCCCAGCTTCTAATTGGATTTCTTTCGGAATCTATTTGCATTTAGCTCCGTCCATATTCCCACCGATTCTGCACAGCTTTCTTGTCCATTCGAAAGAAAATTGCGTGTTCTCTTGTGGTGGTGTTCTTCAACCACAAATATATAGTGACTTGCAGTTTAGATCAACATTTTCCATTTTTGGGGTGCATAGCAGTTGTCCTGTCAATAGATTCCTGGGCCTGACCTGTGGATCTCTGTAGCTCATTCAGAGTTATAATGTCGCTCTTGGCTGCTCTTTTGATTGATGCACTCCTTTCCTGGTCAGTTTAAGTGGTTGCAGTTGTGCTATTCTCTTTCCATTTCCAGATGATGGATTAGACTGTGCTCTCTGAGATGTTTAAACCCCGAGATATTGTATTAGAACTTAATCCTGCTTTAAAATTCTCCACAGATGTATCGGTTGTGCTACTTGGTCTTCATTATACTCTCTTATCTAATGATTTATATGTAAGGGTTGAAAAAATATGTAAGTTACATTTGCTTAATATTCAACCTCTTGTCCAAAACCAAACGTTTTCCTACATCAGAGGAGCTTACACTTGTTAGAAAGATTAATTGTCTCTTTAAGACCTACAGCAACATTTGGAATAAATCAATAAACGTTTTTCACGCTGAGAGACGCTTTTCCCCTCATGCTTTCAGATTTACTGAACGTGATCTAAACTTGAGAATATGACACACTGCGATCCAAATGTTATCAGGCTTGCAATTGACTTTCTGACTTTATGTGCTCAAAGATGTAGAAGTGAAGTTAATATTCTGGATGGGAGTTCTTTTCTGGACATTACCAAAACATCCCAAAAATTACAAACAACTTTTATATTTATTTCTACTTCTTATCTACTTCTTCTGCTTGTGACAGGCTTTATTCTTGTGACTGATGATGGGACGGAAGGTCTGATGTTGTGTTTTCTGTTGACCCTTCTTGTAAAAACAAATAATAAAAGAAATCCTTTTACAGACCATTGCGCCTTGCAACATATGCTCGGTCCCCACCCGATGAATTATGTAGCATCACAAATCACCAATCTGGGCATCCATCTGCTGACCAAATTAAAAATGTAAGATACAGATGTTGCAGACAGAAAATCATTTAAGTTTGCTCTTTGATATTTCGATATATACATGTGACGTTTGAAAGAGTCCATCACATTTGTGTGAGCAGACCCAAGAGCACTGATGGACTACAGTGACTCTTAAGAGATCTTTCACAGTCTGCCAATGTTACAGTATCTCCACAGCTGGACTGATGTACTGCATGTTAATGATCTAATCTAAATGACTGCATTTCTGATAGATGAGTCTAAACACGCATAATCTGTCACTGATGTATTATATATTTTTGAGTTGTGATCTAATCGAGCCTTATTTGAAATGTAAATTTCGAAGGTGCGCATTAACAACTTAACAGGCCTGTGTGTGAGAGCTTTACTTGGAAATGGAATATGCTTAGTGAACACCTCCATCTCCTTCTGTTCAAAGAAGCCCACAGCTTTTACTTCTTAGTGTAAGCAGAATTTTTTCTCCTACCTGCCCTCTGTGATAAGAGAAAAGAGTGGCAAGACATTAGGTCAGCTCCTCTGTGCATTTCCTAAACTCAGTTTTTTTTAATTGCTTTGGAACATTTTATGGCATTGCAGTTCATAAAGACATCCTTAAACCATGTTTAAATGTCTCTAGTGAACATTTGTCTGATTTACATATCTCCTTTTATTTTTCACATTATTGAAAAAATAAATAAATAGAAAATGCTAGTGAGACATTCTCCTGCTGTATTGGACCAGAACAATGTTTTTGAACGTACTTCCTCATGGCCTTTAGCGATTGCTCCTCCAATGTGCTCTCAGACTCTACAAATGTTGCTCTGCAAGGTAGCACAGATAGTCACAACAGCGGCTCATGGAAATGGAGTATTGTTCTCTGCATAAATAAGCACACTCATGAAATTCAGACCCGTCACACAGTAGATTTACATGAAGAGGGGGACGGAGGGTTTGTCAGGGTGGTTGTGACGAGAAGTGGCATTCTGTAAAGTTGACTGAATCTGTAACATCTTAAATTAAATGAAATGGGGAAAAAGACTTCATATTAATGTTTATTTCTGATTTTTTTTAAAACTTTTTCTTTCTAGTTACTTTTCTTAACTTAATTAAATGTGCTATCATTTGCATCATATTTCTGTTTTTATTCCACATGACTTATAAAACCAAATGGTGACGGCGATGATGAAAGTGATGACAGAACCTCTGTACTGTTGGGTCTTTAGAGGCAGCACTGAAACCTAGCGTAGACGGAAACTGGCAGTTATTATTGTAGTATTTCTCAGTGGACTCCTTGGCAGTCATGATATAATGGGCTTCTGTTATGAAATTTATTGCTGTTGTTAAAAAGGGATTTAAAGGTATCCTTGAATAAACTGCTTACATAAAGGGTCTATTTCTCCCTGTGACTGGAGCAAAGTCTCTATCTGTCTCTACCATTCCTAGACTTTAAGTTTTAAAGATTCATTTTTGGTTTTGTTTACATTTTACTTTACAGTGTAAAGAGCACTCAGCTCTGGTGTGCTTGATATTTCCATAGACAAAGCTACTGAAGACCTGAGTGGTAGAGACAGGAACTCTTAAACAACAATCTAAATGAGTCAGATGACCTTTGTAAAACAAAACAAACAAAACAATACTCACACTCACTTGTAGAATTGAGAAGACTTCAGTGTTATGCTAGATAACGAAGATGCTGTGAGGAAAATGGATTTGGAGCCTTTTGGGGTTTCTTTTTGTTCCCATATAAGAGGAAAAGTGCTGATCTGTATTCTGTCTTCACTGATCCTTGAGACGTCCTGTGCAACTGAGCAAAACATGTTCTCAATCCTGGCTGTGGATTTTTTTTATTTTATTTTTTTCTGGTTTCCCTGCTGAGCTTTGCAATTCAAAATCTGCACAGCAGCTGAAACTCTCTTTATATGAATCTTTCTTGTTGAAAGACAAAAAAAGGTCAAAATATTATTTCCTTTCAGACTGATTACTGTCTACAGGTAATATCTGCAAATGGAAGAATACAAATGAGACTTATCAGGAAACGGTTTTAGAGTCCTACAGGGGTTGGTGTTAGGCCAGGAAATATTTTACGCATCAGTGATATATGTACAGTGCCAGGAATCTTAAATATGTGTAATTTGCAAATGCACAAATATTTTCCTGTTCTATTGGAAATCTGCAGACATTTATGGAGATGGTCACAGCATTGACACAAGGTTTCAATAAAATAAAATATATCTTTAGTTACAAATGTTCAGATAAGAATTGAAAATATAAAACTTCTGTGCAAGTACTTAAAAACGTATGTCTGGTTGTAATACTACACCTCAAAATCAGCCGAAAATGTGAAATAATCATTTAAACACTAACAGTTTTGGTGAAAACAAGATATGAACAAGTACATAGATTGATTAAGATTCTGCATAGTTTGTTAAACTAAACTCCACTAAACTTCGGTAGATACCAATTGAGGATCTTGCTAAAGGATGCAAATTCCTGTAACATTTTTACATTTTGGCTACAAAATTTTGTGCACTTTGGTTGTATATTAATTTAAATTTAAATGCTCTGATTTCCGTAAAGAAAGTGCAGTCAATTGCCTACAGAAGTCAATTACAGACTTTAGCTGTGTGTATCATAATCTAATTATTAACAGTTGCTCTGTGGAGGTTTCAGGGGTTTGTTAGCGAACAATTGTGAGCAAAGATCATCATGAAGCCCAAGGATCACACCAGACAGGTCATGGATATTGATATGTATAAGTTTAAAGCATGGTTGCCTTTATACAATGTCCTTCGAACATCTCAAGCCAAATGCAACTATTTACAGTTTGCTACAAGCCCTGTAGGAAACGCAACTAAGATGCACTGGGTAGATGGAGCTACATGCAGAGGACAGTGAGGCAGACAGCTAACATTCCACATCACCCTAAACGTGCCATCCCAGCAGCAAAATATGGAAATCGAGGTATCAAGCAGGAGGATGTTTTCAGTAAGATAGGGTAGTGAAATGGGTGGAGCTAAACGCAGAACAATCCTGGAGGGAACTTGCTAGAAATCGCACAGAACGTGAGGTGGGTCCACGACCTTATTAAAGCAAGAGCTATTGGTGTATAAACCAAGGGTATTCAAGTGGTATGCACGCTTTTATAGCACTGTATGTTTTTTAAATTAGAATTTTCACAAGTAAAAAAAGAAAAGAAATATTGTCTGCTGTAAATTTTTGCATTAGATTATACTTAAAATTCTATAATTTAATGTATTAAAGTCTAATGTAAAAGTCACGTGTTGACATTGGAATTAATACGATTGGTGATTATGCATTTTGCCATGATGCCATGTGTTTAGATTTAATTTTAGATTACATTGATTTAATTAGGATGTTTATACAAAACAAAAAATCTCTGCAAAGAAAGCTTACAGTGTTCTCTACGTGTTCAAGACTTTTCCAGAGGTTGTCTGTAATGTTCAGCTGTGCAGAAAATCAGAGCTGACATATTCTTTAGATTTCATTCCTTTTCACAGTCCTGCTATTAGCATAAAAATATTGAGCTTATAGAAGTTCTTGTGGTTTTCATCAGGAAATCTGATGTCATTCTGGGTTTTTATCTTCCTCGTCTTTTCCTCTCATTTATTGGAAAAGCTATAACCCTTCAGTAATTCGCTCCTGGGAATGCACTAAGAGTGCCCTCCTCCTCTCCTTTCCTCATATGTTCATTGCTTTGTGTATTCCCACTTGGAGTCTCATTTTATCATAAATGCTTTTTAAACCACTTGACTGGAAAATTGACTTGGCATGTCAATTTGGCTGAACTGCCCAGTCAAGGCTCTCGGTTCGTTTGCGTCTGTAAATGCTTTTGTTATCGATTGCGTATTTTTTTTTTACCCCTTTTTATTCCTTGAAATACACATGTGTACTCGTTCTTCTGCTGGGAGAAAATTCTACATTTATTTCATCGCTATTCAACCAGGCATTGCCAACACGAACAAGGTCACTGAATACCGAAAGTGCCAGTGTAAGATTGATTATGTTTAGTTCGATTTCATGCTGCTAATAATACAAGGAGTCTCCATACTGAGTCAGAAAACACCTCTAAAATTGATAATGTTTCACCTGCACTGGCTTAAGGAAGCAAAAGAGGAAGACTATTTAAATGGTAACAGGAAAACGAATCTTGACATTTAAATTACAGTGCTTTGCATTTAAAGCATTTGCCCTTTACAGATTGTTTCTTTCTACTTTTTTTGGCACAGTTTTAATATTATCAAATAAAATGCTAATATCAAAGATGAGCTGAGAAATTAGGAAATGGGGCAAAAAACTACGCAAAACAACCTGATGACTGCTTGTACCACTTCTGATGGTAAAACCTGCCATCAAGCAGTTGGTTGTGCTGCTGCTGCTTCCTTGTGGAAAAAAAGACCCTGGGTTTGAGTCCTGACTTTGGGTCTTTTTGCATGTTCTGTCTGTGCTCTCCGGCTTCCTGCCACGGTCCAAACCCATAAGTTAGGTTAATTGGTATCTTTAAATTGTCCTCAGATGTGGTTGTTTGTCAACCACATCTGCAATGGACTGGCGATCTGTCCAGGCTGTACCTCACTGTTCACTCAATGACCACTGGAGATAGACACTAGTCCTCCTGCTGCAAGGATAAGTGGATATAGCCGACGGATGGATGGAGTCTGGATATGACTGTATGGCCCACTTTTCTTTGCAGAATGAATTTAATTCAGACATATCGGACAGTATTCCAGAATGAACAGGCTGTTCAAGGTCATGGCACATTATCTCAATCCGATTTAAGTTCAGACATTGACATGCCACTCTAGAGAAAAACTTAATTTTGCTTTATTTCAGCTGCTGTATCATTGCCCTGTGTAACCTAATTGCTCTTGAGCTTAAGGTCAGTAAGTGCTGACCAGACCTTCTCCGTCATGAGATTCTATTAGTAAAAAGAATTTGTAATTCCATCAATGAAGGCAACTTGTTGAGATCCTAAAGAGGTAAAGGAGACCCAGGTTGTAACACTTTCCTCAAGCATGTTAGAAAGTCAGTATGATGTTCTTTTTCTCAAATGAAGTGTTGACTTTGTGCCTGAAGTTACTGTCTTCCATACAGTCTCAATTTTCTGATACCAGTGGGCAGAGTATATTTCCTAAGTCTTGGGAATAAATAATCTAGATGTTTTGTTTTTGGCAAATGTTTTGTTTTTAGTCAGCAGTGGTTCTCGCCTGGGAATGTAATTTTTGTTCAGTCTCATTTTTATGTGAATCCAAGGCCTGCAGTGCTTTAGATATTGTTCTGGGTTCTTTTGTGACCTCCTGGATGAGTAGCTTATTCTCTGTTAGAATAATTTTGGCAGGCTGTCTACTCCTGGGAAGGTTCACCACTGTTTCATGTTTTCTTAATTTGTGGATAATGACTCTCTTTGTGGTTTACTGGAGTTCTAATTTCTAAGGAATTGCTTGTTTCCAGGCTGACATTTTTCAATGACTTTGCTTCTCATTTTTTCTTACCATCCATCCATCCATTTTCTTCCGCTTATCCGGGGTCAGGTCGCGGGGGCAGCAGCTTCAGAAGGGAGGCCCAGACTTCCCTCTCCCCAGCCACGTCTTCCAGCTCCTCCGGGGGGAACCCCAAGGCGTTCCCAGGCCAGCCGAGAGACATAGTCCCTCCAGCGTGTCCTGGGTCTTCCTCGGGGCCTCCTCCCGGTAGGACGTGCCCAGAACACCTCACCAGGGAGGCGTCCAGGAGGCATCCTGACCAGATGCCCGAGCCTCAACTGGCTCCTCTCGACGTGGAGGAGCAGCGGCTCGACTTTGAGTCCCTCCCGGATGACCGAGCTTCTCACCCTATCTCTAAGGGAGAGCCCAGCCACCCTGTGGAGGAAACCCATTTCGGCCGCTTGTATCCGTGATCTCGTTCTTTCGGTCATGACCCAAAGCTCATGACCATAGATGAGGGTGGGAACGTAGATCGACCGGTAAATCGAGAGCTTCACTTTTTGACTCGGCTCTCTCTTCACCACAACGGACCGGTACAGCGCCGCTTCACGGCAGACGCCGCCCCAATCCGCCTGTCAATCTCCCGCTCCCTTCTTCCCTCATTCGTGAACAAGATCCCCAGATACTTAAACTCCTCCACTTGAGGAAGGACGACCCCCTGACCCGGAGAAGGCACTCTACCCTTTTCCGGCTTAAGACCATGGCCTCGGATTTGGAGGCATGAGCCTCATCCTGGCCGCTTCACACTCGGCCCCGAACCGCTCCAGCGAGAGCCGCAGATCACGTTCTGATGAAGCCAACAGGACCACATCATCCGCAAAAAGCAGAGATGCGATCCTAAGGCCACCAAAACGGATCCCCTCAACACCTCGGCTGCGCCTAGAAATTCTGTCCATGAACAGAATCGGTGACAAAGGGCAGCCTTGGCGGAGTCCAACTCTCACCGGAAACGAGCCCGACTTACTGCCGGCAATGCGGACCAGACTCTGACACCGGTCATACAGGGACCTGACAGCCCGTATCAAAGGGCCCGGTACCCCATACTCCCGGAGAACCCCCCACAAGGCCCCCCGAGGGACACGGTCGAACGCCTTCTCCAAGTCCACAAAACACACGTAGACTGGTTGGGCGAACTCCCATGCACCCTCCAGGACCCCGCTGAGGGTGTAGAGCTGGTCCAGTGTTCCACGACCAGGACAAAAACCACACTGCTCTTCCTGAATCCGAGGTTCGACTATCCGACGGACCCTCCTCTCCAGGACCCCTGAATAGACCTTTCCAGGGAGGCTTAAGAGTGTGACCCCTCTGTAATTGGAGCACACCCTCCGGTCCCCCTTTAAAAACCCTTTTCTTACATTTATTTAAATTGGTGTGTGTTGTGTTGCTATAGAAATCTTTTACTTTAAGTGGATTCTTGATTTTACAGGTCGGACAGAAATCAGCTCTGGTTGAGGTTAAGGAAATTAATTACATGAAAAATCTGGTTTATCACACCTTTTCAGATTGGAAACTTTTGACACGCTTTCCTTCCTTAATAATAATAATAATAAAAAAATACATTTGAAAAATACAGTTTGTATTGCCTCTGGTTGCTTTGCTCTGATATAAAAATGTATTTGATCTGAAATATTTAAAATTAAAAACAGACAAAACATTTTAGAGGACTTTTTTGACCATTCACATGGTTTTCCTCACCGTTTCTTCCTTTCCTCTTCAGGTTTGTGACTCCCTTCTTGGTGCCACGAGAGAAAAAGCCTTCCCAATGGACATACCAGCAGATACTCTTCACCGATGAACATTTTTGCCATCAATCCATTCACCAGTCATTTGGAAATCATCAAAATAAGAAACATATCTTTGACTTCTTGAACTGTGTTAAAAATGGAAAACCTCAATGCTTCTGCAGCCACTTGGCACACCCACATGTCAGGATAAGTGGATTTTCAAAGAAGAATCTTTTACCTTCAGAACATTTTCTGCAAAGTATGTTGGTGAAAATGACAGACCCAAAGTTTATGCTGAAGTCAGTGAACTGAGTATCAACAATCCACATGAGCTCATAAGTGATTTAGCAGCAGCTGATATCACCTGCAGAAACAACGAATTATGATGGCACTCATCTAGCCGCGCCACGCCAGCATTGCCGTGGCTGGTCGTCACAGGACGGCCACTTCTGTCTGCCATGACCCGGCTGATGTTGGGCCGGACTCTGGAGCGCATCTGCAAAGGCGTCCTGCTGCTCTGCCTGCTCCACTTCCTCATCATGATGATCCTGTACTTCGACGTCTACTCACAACGGTTCGACCTTTTCAGCCGCTTCAACAACGGCAGAAACGGATCCAGGAATAACGGGAGCGGAACGGGCAGCGGACATCATTATTACTACTACAACCTTTCGAGACCAAATGCGACATCAGCCACCTACCTGGCCGCTGCCGAGCAGCTGGTCCCGAGCTTGCAGCCTGAGAACAATCAGACACCTTCTCCCAAACCGCTGCCACCGTGTCCGGAGAATCCACCAGGCCTCGGTGAGTAACAACTTCCATTCCATCTCTGCTGAATTTCTTGTGGTGCTTCTGTGCTCTGATTGCTTCTGTAGATTAATTTGCTTTGTGGCACAACATACGACAAAGCTTTAAATGAAGCATGTCGATATATTTTGCTTGACAATCCTCACAGGGTTGTGGTTATCCTTGCTGCTGGTGCATCTTTTGCCTATCCTACTTGTTCCCTCCACTGAATTCAATGAAATTGAATTTTGGGTTCTCATTATCTGTAAGTCATAATCACCAAAAGTGCAAGAAAGGGCTTAAAATATTTCACATACTTCTCTGTATAATGAATCATGAGTTTCACTTTCTAAACTGAGTGGGAGAAGAGATGAAACTTTTCCCTGATACTCAGGTTTTTGGAGCTGTACTCCAAAATGCGCTTGAAATATTCCACACACTGTGTCATACACATACTGTGTGGGGAGTGAAGCCAAGACTTCACATCAAGCTGAACACACAATTTACACTCTATAACAAGATTGTAGCACTATTATGCAATGGGGATCCTATTTTATTTTATTTTATTTATTTAATTTTTTTGCAGACAGGGAATCTAGCCATGATCGATAGGTAAATTAATCAGGGGAGAAATAGATAAATCCTTTAAAGACTTCAAAACATTGGGACAGGAGCAGAGATTCTCCTTTCATTCAGACAGCGACTGAAACATTTAGTTAGATCTACAATATTAATAGGGGAGGATGTGCACATCATTGATTGCAGAAATAAATAAACTGATAAAACCTGGATCAAAGATGATTAACTTACAAACCAAAGATTACAAATGTGTATTTTATGTCTAAAAAAGAAAAAAAACACAACATCTCAGTTATTCCATTTAGGAGAAAAATAACAAATTGAACAATTTTTTTTTCTAGGTCAGGCTACAACATTAAATGGTTTTACCAGGTTGTATTTCAACCTGATAGACTCACAGTGGAGCTATTAGATGAGATTCATGAAGTCAGACTTAAAGCCCCTCTGCAGAAACATAAATAGCAGCACAAGCAAATACCGGAGCTTTAACATTTCTCTTCGGTGCTTTCTTTTCCTTGTATGCAACTTATAGCTGAATTACTTAAAATGTTCAATGCAAATTAGAGTCAAGCTGCAAGTATCTCAAGTATATTAGCATGGAGTATAAAGTTTGCTGTAGATTTATTGCATTAAAATGGTTTCTTTAACTTATGAATGTTTTCAACAAATCATAAAACTATGCATTCAATTCAGAGGACCATATGGTGAATTCACATTATTCAAGCATGAGTTTATATAGAGTTCAAGTTAAATATTTACATAAAGTCCATTAACATACAGGGGTTTTTTTTACTTTTTAACATTAAACAAATTAAATTAAACTCCTATTTTAGGATAGTTATGATTAATAAAATGATTATTTTTAACTTTAAATTCAGAAATGTACATGCATTTGGTTGAATTTTCTTTTCAAGCATATGCCTTGGATTAAATGATTTGGGCATCCTTTTCCAAAATTCTCACATTAGGTTGCTGGAATTTTGACTATGTCTTTAATTATTCCCATCAGGTCTTGGGTAGCTTTCTCCCATTGAGAATTAGTTCCCCGGTTGAATTTCAACCTGGCCAATATGTGAATAAACTCAGGTGGTTTGAACGATTAACGCTGATTTTCTGGACTATTTTATAATGGTAGTCTGACTACAATTGCAGTTTGGCAGTTGCAAAGTGAATGAATGTGGAGGAAGTGAATGAAACCATTCATTCTGTGTTGGTCATGTTTCCTAATACTGAGGAATTAAAGTTGGACCAATAGGAATATAAAAAATATTTTATTGTCAGGGAAGCTGTCATAAATATTTTGAGGGCGTGAAAGGCTAATTTTGTTCATAATTGGTTTAATGCATACTTTACAATATGTTTTATGGATACTTTACATGACAACAATTGCTTTCCAAGTTGTCCTGATATTTGTGGTTATTTTAATGTTTTCTTTTTACAGTTTTCATCGTGAGTACTGAATGGTTAATAAGAATGTTTCATATTCCCACCCAGTGGTGGATTTTGCATTATGGCTGCACTTGTCAAGCCCCTTCTTTCTTCCTCCTCATACCGGATAAAATATAAAAATAAAAAAATCTTAGATTACATACAGCACATAGGTTAGACTCAGATGGCTCCTTATAGGGTTGCCATCTCACCATTGCCTTCTAATGCACTTCAAAGCTTTTTTTGAGCACAATGGACCCATATGAAATGCTACCGCTGTTTACATCACATATTTTAAATCAAAACCAGAAACATGCTTGCGTATAATTAGTTTCCTAGTTTGAACATAGTTTTGCCAGCTTCATAACTATGACTGTATAGCTTGCTCTGCTTGTGCAGCAGTAACAAACTCAAAACATTGATCCGTGGATGATGGAGAGGTTCCTTATCTACTCACTCTCTTGTCCCTGATTATTGATTTCTCTGGAGGTTGCTTTTCTTTTCTGTACTGTTGTCAATGACTGTGACCAGTGGGGGTTTCTGATTTTTCTCTAATTCTGGATGATCCGGCTACTTTTATCCACTCCTGAAACACTTGAGTCATTTTATTTTTTTTGATTAGTGCATTTAAATGATGCAATTAGTTTTATGCAGCTATCAAAGGTGAACATGCAGGTTAAAGTATCTGTATTTTTCATGTGGAAATCTGGAACTGTGGGTCAAAAACTAATTGGTTTACTTTGTTGAAATGAGGACGGACAAACTGACATTTAAGATTTAAAATTTAACAAAATATAGAATTTTAAAGCGTTGGATAGTTTTCATAAAATATTAATGTGGGCTTTGAAGACGGTGGTGCTGAGGAATACCAACTCTTTTCTTAAGTATTTTGTTGTGTGAAATGTCTTGTCCTGCATAGGGAAGGTTTACTCTTCCAACTCATCTACTGACTTGCTACTTGTGTGATTAGTAATGCAAACCTGAGTATGTATTGAGTTTTGTAAAGTGTTTATTTTGTTCTTTTTTTCCCCCGCTTCAATTCACATTTAGGAGCTCTTTGCTGATAGACAAACATTTTTTTTAAATTCAACTTCCACCTGTTCTCTCTCTAAATGAGCTTTGTACACTTAATCCCTCACAATCATATATTTGCAGCATCAATGTTTTGCAATTTTCTTACTGATAATTGCTTTCCTCATTTGCTAATGAGGCCCATATCGTAATTCGGAACAGGTATCAAGAGATAAAGCTGTCGCGTCAATTCGTCTGAAGACTGAGCTTTGCCGATCCCATTACTGGGCTTTGAATTGGCCGAGTCACTGAGTCTGGGTACGGCGTTCATGCAGGGCACAGGTGTACTCTTGTAGCTTATCTCTGGCCTTTCTCGATGATGGAGTGGCTGCCTCGGGGATGTAATGAGCAGGGAGGCAGAGAGAGACTGAGAGAGTCTATTTTTCAGTCACAGGTGCAGAGAAGGAGAGAAGAGATCTAATGGATGGAGGTATGATGGTCGGGTACGAAGAGAGACAGGCAGAGAGTTGGAATGTGCTGAAGGAAAGAACAGCAGGTGGAGAGGTGAGGGGGACTGAGTGGGGGAAAAAAATGGAGATCTCGAATCGAGACACACAAACACACTGTGCTAAAGGGAGAAAGAGAGAGAGGGGAAGAAATAAACAAACAAGCCCTTGGCTGTCCCACAACACCAGCTGACAGGTGCTGTCTGTGTGAGTGGCTAGTATCCGCATTTTATATCCTGACTGCATGTGTCTCTCTGTGTGTGTCCACTTGTTTGTGTCTAAATGCGAGTATGACTTTTGGATGTTCAAATTAGTCATTTGTAACTTAAGAAAATTCTGTTAGCGATGGGAACCTTTTTGTTTTTAGTGAAAAACTGTTGCAAAAACATTGTTTTTGTTGTTGTTAAAATGACCTAACATGCATCTGTCTTGTAATTGCTGAATGTTTGCACCAAACCCATCTGAATCTGACATTTTCAGTTGGATTGGCAACAGGTTCTAGTGATGTCAGTTGGACAGCAACCAACAAACCTGCAGTAACATTGCAGATTATTGGCCATAAAGTCTTCAAAAATAATAATATAGATTTTTTTTTTCCTGGGGTTTCACTTACTCTCAAATCAACACGAGTAAATGCAGTCAGGGATTTTTCAGACATGATGCGGTTAGATAACACAAGTAACTATTAATTAGTCAAAGCCCTGTAAGTTTAGGATTATTGATTTAATTTCAAATAAAATGTGATGGATTCAGTTAGTGGAGCTCAAATATGCTCAAAAAACACACAAGTGTATATTTCTCTCATTTATAATTATACACAAACACATACAGCAGGTTCTTGATTCTCTAGGCCACATTTTCTCCTTAGAAGTCAAATCTTGTTTTATTCATAACTGAAGTAATTTGACTGAAATGGCATTCCTACTGCAACCGTGATATTATGCGAGTGAGCCCTGTGAAGGAATCATAAAAAAAACCCATAAAATAAAATCCAGCTGTCTCATTTTAAAGCCAGTTTGATTCCAAATAGGTGCTTCGGTTTTCATCTTCCTACTGTTCAGCTGCTTTGTGGCACAGCATGTTTTATAATATGTCTACTACATTTTTAATGAAAGGGGTAACTAAGATCATCCAGCTTTAGAATAAGTTCACTGTGGTAGTCTGAAGTTATTTTGGGCACCATGTTTATTTCCTAAAAAAAATAATTGTCTATGCAGATTGATACTAATATTTGACTCTAACAGATCTACTATTTGTTTCAAAGGTGTAGGAGTCTGCCAGCTGAGGCAGACGTCCACACAGTTTTTGGACATCCAGAAAACATTTGACAGACAATTGAGATGTCAAATACTCCATATACGAAGCACTTCAACAAAATTTGAATTTGTGCTAATGATGCAGGAGTAACCCATTTACAATAACATTACTTAGACTCATGGATTGTTACATACACACACTTTTTTACTTACCACAACATCCTGGAATCTTGAGCTAATGGGAAGCTGATCTCTTCTCTGATTAATTCAGCTCATAATTTTAGATCACTTTAAACAGAAATAAAAACGGTACTTACCCTGTTCCAATCCAAAAGAATAAGGTGGATTCCACACCTTTTATCAATGTATGCACACAGTTTTTAGAGTGCATGACATGCTACATTTGCATTTATAACACAAAAGGAGGACGTGATGTTTCACAAAATGTGCTTCATTTCCTGCCATTTCTATGCAATGTTTTTTTGGACATTTGCCTTTGAATTGTGCTTTATTCCTACGTCAGGCAGAAGGAACTTGAAAGAAAAGTGTGAAGGAGAAATATTCATATTTTGAACAGCGATATATCCGATGCCAGTTTATAACTAGATATTGTGAAAACACTTCCTAATTTCAAATCAGCATCTGGTTATAGAGTAAATGAATGTTTTAATTATAATTCCCTGTTTTGGCTGATGTACCAACCTGTGTAACCACTCATGCTTGAACTTGTATTTCTCTCACAGGGCAACCACAACTACATTTTCATTTGATGAAATGCGACTCTTTACAAGCTGAGTCCAAATTGTAGATGTAGTTTAAAAGTCTTTAAAAGTGCGAGGATTTTATTTCCATCTATGTTTTGGGAGAGAGTTGAACATACTTGCCTGAATTCCTTTCAATTGTTTTGTACGTTACTCCTTCAATGCGATATGTTGCTAACCAGAAGGGATCACTGTCATTAAGTTTCCTCATCTTTCACTTAGAACACTTGGCGAGGAAATAACATCAGTTCAGTGACAGAGGAAAACAGCTTGTTTTCCTCACTGGTTTTAATCAAGCCAATAAAGAAGTCTTTTTTCTTCACAAGCACATTGCTATGTACTCCCACGCAACAAGGAAGCTGACGCAGCCGTGGGCACGAAGGCGAGGGCTCCTGACAACCTAATGGCTGCTATAACTTCATTAAAATGGCCCCGTTCTTTTCCTTAATGCCATTCGCCGCTTTCCACAGGATGGTTCTGCTGCGTTTGTGACTTTTATCTGCATGAGGAGGGATAATTAAGCCAATTGTACTTTTTCTAGTCATTCAATTGTTCCTTTATACTCAGGCTAAGTGCGCATTTGAAAATCAACCTCAATTTTTCTGGAGATGTCTTTGACTACTTTCACCTAACCTAATTTAAAACAAAGAAGATATTAAAGAAAAACTATGTGTTTCCCACTATCCTTTATACCATAAGTTGTGACAGACCTCTTCCAAGAAGTGAAAGCAGATGATCTGGGTCTATCACTATATGACAACAACCTTCTCACCTCTTCAGATAAATGCTAAACATATATTCGAAAAGTTTATAGTTTTTGTAAAATTCTTTCCACAAAGTAATTTTTCCCTTAGACCATTAGCATATTAGACCATTTTTCTTTGTGGAGAATGGCTGTTCCAAAGCCGTAAACATGTTTTAGTAACTCATGGAGTGCTACTTTTGACAATGTTGAACTTACTTTAAGTTGTATTTTACTTAAGTGATGTTGTGATTCTACAAGTTTTTCAGTAATTAACTTTGAATATGGCTGGTGAAAAAAAAAAGTAACTTGATGATTTAAGGTTTGGTGATTCTTATTTTGCATAAAGTCAGGTTGGACTGGAGACCTTTTTTCACCTTCTAATAGATGAAATAATTTGAAATATTAATTTTGTTCTTAGGCTCTCTTTGTCCAATATCATACTTTCAATTATTAACTGGCGTGTTAATGTTTGACAAACAAACAGAAAAAAATAAGTATGTGGCAACAAATACTTTTTGTTGCAAAGTTGTTGAAATCCTGAATGCAGTATATGTGGACTCACATTGTGCTGTAGTGCTGATGTGATATTAAAATGCATCTCCTCATTTTTGGTTCTCGCGGTTCAGAGTGACTATTAAAGTGCATGCTCTAACAAGCAGGCATTCTAAATGATAAATGACAAACCGTGCTTCTTGCATGCTGCTGTCATCATGCAAAACACTCTGTTATTCTCTCAACACACAAACACAGTCACCACAGTCACCAGTAACAATGGCTCTGAGTATATTTTTCTGTTAACTTGCCTCAATTTAGTTTAGTTTTTTTCCCTCAGAACTTAGCTTCTTTCATTCTCACTTTCCAGAAGCTCAGCAAGAAAAGAATAAAACGATTTTACACAGGACATGTACAACTTCAGCCTTCTGTTTAAAACAGAAAACAATCATGAAAACAATTGCAAACCAACAACTTACTTCCATTTATTTATTTATTTTTTTAAAGATGAATTTAAAAGCTATTTTCTTGAAATGTATTGAAACGAAAATTAAAGCCAAAAAGCAACGAGTTGCTCTGCTGTCACTTGCAATAAGCAACACTGGTCAAATTAGGATTTAGGATAAAACTCAAGGTCAAACACAAGATGTTAACTGTTTTCTACTTGAAGGCAATGGTAACACATTCAATGTGAGATCAAGATATTCAGCTTACGTCTTAGCCAGTGATAGCTAAAAATTGTTTCTCTTTTGCATAAACTGACAACAAGAACCACAAAAAGCTTTCACAAGGACATGGGTCCTTTAGGTTACATGGGTCCTTTAGGTTATGTAACATGTTCACAAAGCAGTAAATTATCCCTCAATGCAAACTCTACAAAACATGCTATGTGCTATGTGCAAATATTTATAGACACTCTCTCTGGTGTGGTGTACAGCACATCGAATTTTTCACAAACCAAGAAAGATGTTTTTTCCAAAACATCTCCAAAATGTCCTTAATGGAACATTGATTTAGCAATAGCAACCTCTAATTCTAATAACAGTATTTTTATGACCTCTAAGAGATACGATCAAAAGAGGTAAGCGGTTCCATACTTGTCAGTGTTCCTATGTAAATTATTTGCCCTATGTAGACTTTGAGAAAAAGATTTTCAGGGCACATAATACCATTTTATAGCACAGTCAAGAAACTGTTACATTTGGTTATGAAAATGCTGCATTTACACATCAAAAACAACTTCAGACTTTATCAGTATCATGGCCTGATCTGATAGAACCTCCTACTCTTTATGACTTCCCATTACACAATGGGCAAACCTTGGCATCCAGTAATAAAACATTAGTAGAAGCTTCTTCCGATCATCACCGTCTTTAATGACTTTCAAAGAAACTTGATGTTACAATAACATATAGTTTCCCTTTGAGATTAATAAAAATGTTATTGAATGGCATTAAACTGGATTGAGGTGAATGATTTATGAGTAGTTTAATGTATTACATTTGATGAGTCTTTTTAAAAATTAATTGAAAAAAGATTATGTGTCAACAGAACGGTTACGTGTTTGAAACTTTGAACATAACATCAGCTTCAAACAGGACGTAGTTTCATTCAGGAAGGGGATAAAAATCCTTCAGATAAAGTTTTGATATAGATTATGGAACTCATTAATTTGAAAACTATTGTCCATAATTAGATCTGTGATGCTCATATGTTGTTATATTTACTGCTATTTTTAAGTCATATGACTCAACTGAATAGGATTGCAGTTATGAAGGAATTGCCCCCTTGCCTTTTTGGCAGTCTAGTGAACATTGCTCTCAAATGCAGTGTAGTAAAAAGTTTCATACCTTTGACCACCACTGACTAATAAACGAGTCAGATATAAAAGCAAATGAATGTTTACTTGTGAGTTATTGACCTTGCTCCAAGGTGCATTTTTCTCTTTTGTTTTTTTTTTTCTCCTGGCATTTGCTAATTTAAACAATGATACATTTCACAGTGTTTTGTGCCTATCAAAAAAAACAGTGAAAGCTACTGATATTAAATCATTACCTTGGATTAACATCTCAGCTATTAAAGTGATTGCTAATAGAAAGCAGATTTAATTTCCCTTCCTGCAACATATTTCTGTCTAGATTTTGCTTTTGGTTCTAGAATGCTAAACCAAATTTCTTGAAGGTGGCGGTGGAACATGAATGTATCTTATTAGATATTAACAGCAGATTATTATGCTTAGTTTGAGAGAAGAAAATAACAAAACTCATTTGTCAAACAACAGCTGTAGCACTCATTAAGTCATGAAATCTGTGCACGCATTTCTGCACATATTGGATTGTCATCTTCCCTTTCTTGTTTTGTCGTTTATTTTCTATATTGTCCTTAGGAAAGTCTGACATTATGATAGATTGAAAACAAAAAGAATAAATGAAGCCCAGGTTTTATCTTTCAAGAATAAAAACTGTTGTCTTTAGCCAAGATTCATGAAAAACAAAATTTTAGTATAACATTTTACAGTGAGTTTGTTTTTATTTATGGTTGATTATCTCTATCACCTTCTGATGTGGAAAAAAAGCTAGTGCAGAAAACTATTTGCTGAAACTTACAGTTTAACCTTGTTTATCAAGCACAATAAAAAACACAATTCCAGAACATCATGAAGGGAGAATCAATAAACTGAGGGTTTATAGCTTTGTGTTCAGATCATGTACTGCACATCGTATCATAACGGCGAAACCTCTGGGCTCATTTGCAGTTTGGCGAGTAGGGGCTTTTACTAACCACTTTGCAAGGTTAGCCTTTACTGAATCTAAGTAGGTTGAACTCAGCAAGTTTTCTGTGATCAGTGCTGTGAAAAGAGCATTCAGTCAAAATGCTCTGTGCATATATTCATCACCATGCAGACAGATGCAGCTGTGCTAAGATGCCACTTTGCAATGTAAATCTCCCACAGCAACAACTGAGGACTACCTGGGCATGTTTTAGTCGATCAATAATTTCTGAGGTAAGACTGTGTTGACTGGTATGCAGCTATGAACTTTATCTTATTGTTTATCAATGTTTCCATCCATAAGTCTATCGCTTAAAAGAAAATAGTAGTCAAGTATTCAAACAGCTGATGGTTTTTGTAGCTTTGCATATTACAGGCAGAATATTATTTGACCAGTAGTTAAATTATTTTTCAAGAGAGTTGTTAAGGAGATGCTTTTTATCTCACTACTGTTGTAGATTTGTTTAATTAGGCCACTAATCAGGGATGGCATCAATCACTGGTATCAGGTAAACAAACCGTTGGTAACTTCATTGAAATTGGATGCAGACATCGAACAAATGAGGTAAACAAAGACTTTGGCTCATTTTTATGTTTAATATTAATCCTGAAGCAATTGTACTTTCTAAGCCAAATGAACTCCATTAAATCTTTCCTTATTCCCTTTATTGATTACTACACTTGCAAAGTGTATACAACATTAATCCAAAACATAATGATGACATTAGGTTGAGACTACCTTAATGGGAACAACACAGAAGTTGAATGCATTTAGGTTTTATGTGCCGTTGATCAAAAGCGTATCCGTGTCATGCAGGAAGAGGGAGTAAAAAAGGCACAGAAGTTTTAAAATACATATGAGGCAATTCAAATTTTACAATCAATGAACGATCCAATTATTTTACATTTAAACTTGTGTACAATTATGTGCCACCAAAGTGGCATCAGTTACCTCTTGTCACCAAGTAAGGACTAAAGATTAACTGAAGTGCTCTCATATAACTGCAATAATAAATGTAGTCTATTTCAAATTGATGGTCTGCAGCAATACTTGTAAACTGATATTGACAGATGTTCTCTACCCAAGTTTATTAAAATTGAGCTATTTTAGAAAGACAAAAAGAGCAAGAAATTTCTATTTGCTATAAATGTGTAAACCTGGTAGAGGCATACCAATGATGCAGTTAGGGGGCCAAAATCCAAATGAAGTACATTTGTAGCTGTCCTATGAGAAAATTTGACGATTTGAAAACATTCAAGGGGTATGAATACTTTGTCAAGACACTGCATGTAGCATGGATGTGGAATTACTGTGTACTGTATTAATTACAGATCTGTGCACAATAGGTTTTCCTGGGTTTGTTGCTTTCCTGTGTTGAAAACAAACTGCTTTGTTTTGACACGCTGTGATTTTCTATTTTCCTTTTTGCACATCAGGCTTGTCTTGTCCATAATACACAACCATGCTATGTCCCACTCTGTTATGTGAGAGTGTGAACCCTCAGCACATGAATAGTTAAGACGATGGCAGGCCCGGCAATGCAACAAATTACCATCACAATTTAATTATGCATGCCACAAGACAGAAGCATGTGCAGATGGTGCGGTTGTGGTGGAACACCATGCCTAACGGATTATCATAGTGAGAGATTTGATGTGGTTTAGTTAAAAGGATTATTACTAGTTATATTGCACTGCGGATCACAAATAGTGGGCTTGATATCTTTGGAAATTGAATGAATGAAGGGATGAGCTCCTGCTGCTACACAATCAGAGGAAATTGGTCTGACAAATTCACATGGCAGTGTGAAGTGTCATTCTGCTTGCTCTATTTCTCTGCTGGTGTTTTTCCTCCTTGTGTTTTATCTGGTCACAAGCAAAAAAAAATATTCAGTTTAGAAGTACTTTTTCGTGCAGCTTTCAAAAGCTTAACTACCACTGTTGAAGAACAACAAATACAATTCTACTTAGATGCGGAAAGGAGGGATTTTATTAGGCCCGAGCAACTAAGCACAGCGAAGGCCTATTGTAATTGTACTGTTTATTATTTAATTTGTGATGCATGTTGTTTTCTTCCAGGAAACTCAATGAATGTAATTTGTTTTGTGACATAATCAAGCCCAAATGCATTTAGCAGAATAAATCATAAGCAGTACGCCACAACAATGTTTTCAGACCCTGGCACAAGCTCTCTTGTTTAACAAAATGTACAAAGATTACAGTTGTAAAATAATTGTTTCATGTTTAAATGTTTGTGTGGACAGATAGATTTAAAGGCCATTGACAGCTGAAATATTTAAACATTCTATGAAATATAGCTTTTTATTGTGAATTTTAAAACTTACTATTCAGGTCCCACTTCTGTTTGTGGAGATATATAAAGTTTTCTGTTTTTATTTTCTCATGAACGACCGAGGAACAGTGAATCATTTGCATGTAAAAGGCTGTGGATATTCAGCACATGGTCACGTCTCTTTATGAAATTGTCCATGTGTTTAGAGAGTTTTCATATTACCCAACACAATTGTACCACTAGATACAAACTTTAGCTTCAAGGTTGAAGACCATAAAAGAAGATGAAATGAAAGAAAAACATATTTAAAATATGTAGTAGGAAAAGCTTTAGCCCTTCCAATGGGCTCACCACCTGTCGGAGGGGCCAAAGGGGTCGGGTGCAATGTGTTACGGGCGGTGGCCGAGGGAGGGGACCCTGGCGGTCTGATCCCCGGCTGCAGAAGCTGGCTCTTGGGACGTGGAACGTCACCTCTCTGGTGGGGAAGGAGCCGGAGCTAGTGTGCGAGGCTGAGAGGTTTCGGCTAGAAATAGTCGGCCTCACCTCGACGCATGGCTCTGGTTCCGGAACCAGTCTCCTTGAGAGGGGCTGGACGTACTTCCACTCTGGAGTTGCCCACGGCGAGAGGCGCCGGGCAGGAGTGGGCATACTTGTTGCCCCCCATCTTGGCGCCTGCACGTTGGGGTTTACCCCGGTGAACGAGAGGGTAGCCTCCCTCCGCCTACGGGTGGGGGGACGGGTTCTGACTGTTGTCTGTGCTTACGGGCCGAACAACAGTTCAGATTACCCACCCTTCTTGGAGTCCTTAGAGGGGGTACTGGAGAGTGCCCCTCCTGGGGACTCCCTTGTTCTGCTGGGGGACTTCAACGCTCACGTGGGCAATGACAGTGAGACCTGGAGGGGCGTGGTTGGGAGGAACGGCCCCCCTGATCTGAACTCGAGTGGTGTTCTGTTGTTGGACTTCTGTGCTCGTCACGGTCTGTCCATCACGAACACCATGTTCAAGCATAAGGGTGTCCATACGTGCACTTGGCACCAGGACACCCTAGGCCGCAGTTCGATGATCGATTTTGTCGTCGTTTCATCGGATCTGCGGCCGTATGTCTTGGACACTCGGGTGAAGAGAGGGGCGGAGCTGTCCACTGACCACTACCTGGTGGTGAGTTGGCTCCGGTGGTGGGGGAGGAAGCCGGTCAGACCTGGCAGGCCCAAACGTGTAGTGAGGGTCTGCTGGGAACGTCTGGCGGAGTCCCCTGTGAGACGGAGCTTCAACTCCCACCTCCGGCAGAACTTCGAACACGTTCCGGGGGAGGTGGGGAACATGGAGTCTGAGTGGACCATGTTCCGTGCCTCCATGGCCGAGGCGGCTTATCGGAGCTGTGGCTGCAAGGTCGTTGGTGCCTGTCGTGGCGGCAACCCCCGAACCCGTTGGTGGACACCTTCGGTGAGGGATGCTGTCAAGCTGAAGAAGGAGTCCTATGGGGTCTTCTTGGCCTGTGGGACTCCAGAAGCAGCTGATGGGTACCGGCGGGCGAAGCGGCATGCGGCTCGGGTGGTCGCTGAGGCCAAAACTCGGGCGTGGGAGGAGTTTGGCGAGGCCATGGCGAAAGACTTCCGCACGGCTTCGAGGCGATTCTGGTCCACCATCCGGCGTCTCAGGAGGGGGAAGCAGTGCAGCACCAACACTGTTTACAGTGGGGATGGTGTGCTGCTGACCTCGACTGGGGATGTTGTGGGTCGGTGGGCGGAATACTTCGAAGACCTCCTCAATCCCACCAACATGCCTTCTGTTGAAGAAGCTGAGCCTGTGGACCCTGGGTTGGGCTCTCCAATCTCTGGGGACGAAGTCTCCGAGGTGGTCAAAAAACTACTCGGTGGCAGGGCCCCGGGGGTGGATGAGATCCGCCCGGAGTTCCTTAAGGCTCTGGATGTTGTAGGGTTGTGTTGGCTCACACGACTCTGCAATATCGCATGGGCATCGGGGGCAGTTCCTCTGGATTGGCAGACCGGGGTGGTGGTCCCCCTGTTTAAAAAGGGGGACCGGAGGGTGTGCTCCAATTACAGAGGGGTCACACTCTTAAGCCTCCCTGGAAAGGTCTATTCAGGGGTCCTGGAGAGGAGGGTCCGTCGGATAGTCGAACCTCGGATTCAGGAAGAGCAGTGTGGTTTTCGTCCTGGTCGTGGAACACTGGACCAGCTCTACACCCTCAGCAGGGTCCTGGAGGGTGCATGGGAGTTCGCCCAACCAGTCTACATGTGTTTTGTGGACTTGGAGAAGGCGTTCGACCGTGTCCCTCGGGGGGCCTTGTGGGGGGTTCTCCGGGAGTATGGGGTACCGGGCCCTTTGATACGGGCTGTCAGGTCCCTGTATGACCGGTGTCAGAGTCTGGTCCGCATTGCCGGCAGTAAGTCGGGCTCGTTTCCGGTGAGAGTTGGACTCCGCCAAGGCTGCCCTTTGTCACCGATTCTGTTCATTACTTTCATGGACAGAATTTCTAGGCGCAGCCGAGGTGTTGAGGGGATCCGTTTTGGTGGCCTTAGGATCGCATCTCTGCTTTTTGCGGATGATGTGGTCCTGATGGCTTCATCAGATCGTGATCTGCGGCTCTCGCTGAAACGGTTCGCGGCCGAGTGTGAAGCGGCCGGGATGAGGCTCAGTGCCTCCAAATCCAAGGCCATGGTCTTGAGCCGGAAAAGGGTAGAGTGCCTTCTCCGGGTCAGGGGGGTCGTTCTGCCTCAAGTGGAGGAGTTTAAGTATCTGGGGATCTTGTTCACGAATGAGGGAAGAAGGGAGCGGGAGATCGACAGGCGGATTGGGGCGGCGTCTGCCGTGAAGCGGGCGCTGTACCGGTCCGTCGTGGTGAAGAGAGAGCTGAGTCAAAAGGCGAAGCTCTCGATTTACCGGTCGATCTACGTTCCCACCCTCATCTATGGTCATGAGCTTTGGGTCATGACCGAAAGAACGAGATCACGGATACAAGCGGCCGAAATGGGTTTCCTCCGCAGGGTGGCCGGGCTCTCCCTTAGAGATAGGGTGAGAAGCTCGGTCATCCGGGAGGGACTCAAAGTAGAGCCGCTGCTCCTCCACGTCGAGAGGAGCCAGTTGAGGTGGCTCGGGCATCTGGTCAGGATGCCTCCTGGACGCCTCCCTGGTGAGGTGTTCCGGGCACGTCCCACCGGGAGGAGGCCCCGAGGAAGACCCAGGACACGCTGGAGGGACTATGTCTCTCGGCTGGCCTGGGAACGCCTTGGGGTTCCCCCGGAGGAGCTGGAAGAAGTGGCTGGGGAGAGGGAAGTCTGGGCCTCCCTTCTGAAGCTGCTGCCCCCGCGACCCGATCCCGGATAAGCGGAAGAAAATGGATGGATGGATGGATGAAAAGCTTTAGCCAGCAATAGATGACAAATGCAATAACTTTTCAGTGTGACCACAATTAAATAAAAAGAAAAATGTCTGAAATGCTTTCATAGCCTTAAGTGACGCCTTCTATGTGTGTTTCATTTTTTTTTATAAACTCAGGTATGAGTTAGTCAATATTAGTTTGCTAAAACATAAAACAAGATATATATGCTCATTTATGCATTTTTATTTCAATGAGAGGTTTTTTCTTTCTATTCCTGGAGTCATGTAATTCATAAACTGAAATTAGGAAGATTTTATGCAAGCAAAGAAAAGATTAAAGGTCCGAGTACGCATCTCAGAGTTTGACCATGTGCTCAGTTCATCTTATTGGTGACATGCCAGTCAGAAGATGTCTTGGATGTTTTTCTTTTTCTTTTATTTACAGAAAATTGAAAATCCACTGGTTTTCTCTATCAAAGCAGAGAAAATCCACCTTCAAACCAAGGTGGAACTGTCACACACAATGCACATTGGTATTGGTAGCATTTTCTTGGAGAAACAGTGATCAAAGTATATGTAATTGTATAATTTAGATTATACAATAGACAAAAAAAATGTGTACACATGGGAAACTGAATCAATGTGTCCCATGAATATTTGCTAATAGAGATAAAAGCTGCAAGATAGAATAATTACATGCATTTTTATTGCAAAAAATGACACCCAAAATAGGGGGGGGCGTGACCAATAAGATCAAGTCTTATTGGTCACGCCCCCCCCCCCCCCTATTAATTCATTAAATACTGTCTTTTAAAATAGGCTTATGTTTTGAAGTATAAATTTGGAATATTTGTAATTCTACCTTTTTCTTTTGATTAAAAGTTGCACAGACAACTGTGTAGAATGTATTTTTTTGCTGAAATGGACAATGATTTGTGAGCAGATTTTTGTGAGACACATCAGCATCTCAATCCAGTTCACAAGGCCACACAGAGATGACTAAAAGCTAAGTGTGTGAAAAGGAAGAAGTACATTCTTTGGGAAAATGGCCAGGCGCCTGGGGAAAAAAATGTTTACACCAGTGTGGTGTAGCAGTGCTTTTTACAGAATGATGCCATAAAAAGACTGAAACAACTCGATCTGAAAATTTGACATTTTTTGTTGGACTTATGACTTTTTAAAATGAGCAGTGGCGCAAAAGCAAAAGAGTCAGAACATGGAAATAAAAAAAAAATCTATGTTTCTTATACTGTAATTTTTCAGCATGCAGCAGCTTCCTGCAGCGTGCGTAGCTTTAGGTTCTCGTTTTGTCATATCAGATCACGATAAACAAGATAAACTATCGTGTCATTTGGCCCTTCATGTTTCATGTTAGTTGTAAGGAAGACTAAAGACTTTCCAGGTTAATGATTCTTCTCAGAGGAATGGTAGATGGTGGTGAAATAGACAGAGCAAATTAGAATGGCAAATGAAAAGATAGGAGGAGGGCTGGAGGAGAGAGATGAGCTGATGATGAGACGATTAAAGATAAATGGAGGAGGAGGGGTTGTGAGAAGAAGGCGGAAAAATGAAGGAGAAGGTAAATAGAAAAAGACTTTGGTATGCCAGTGGCAGCAGCAGTGTGTTGTCTGTGGAGAATCCAGATTGTCTATGAAATGAATGAATCCATTTAAAGGGTTAGAAAGGCACACCTACATGCAGTGATAAAATCAATAAGCGACGAGCACTAATTTGCAATACTAGCCACTTTGCATGTTCAATGAGCAGCTGTACACTTAAGAGATGCAAGTGCGAGTCTCTCGAGAAAATTTTAATTGGACATTTGTTGCAGGAACATTAATTATTTAAAAAAGTGTGGTTTTATGGCTCTTCTGGCAAAATTACCAAATTATTAAGTTTTCTTTTTATGTGTCTTGCAGTGGAAGTTCTTTCTAATGTCTTCCTCTATTGATGCCACACGATGATTCATCTCAGTAGATCTTGGTAATGCATCTGCTAACACCCTCAGTGCAGGTCATTAGGTGACTCACAACTGAGAGGAAGGAGAATGAACGCCGAGTTATCTGGCAGGTCTGCGCAAATATTTGGACTGGGAAGCCTTTGTTTGATGTGTCATCTTCTTACGCTTCAAAGGGTTGAGGTTTATTCAGCAGGTCAATAATGTCTGACAAATTAGTTTGATAGCAGTCAAAGCTGCGGTGTTGCATGAGTCAGAGATGGAAGCGGAAAGAGAAGATAGATAATAATTAGGTTCAGTTAGGAACAAGGAAGTCAGAATTCATGTTTGATTAGAAGGAGGAAGATGCTGGTTAATAACTTAACTAAAAGAATAGGTGAAGTGTGTAGAGCAGTGCAATAAAAAAGGTATTTACTGTCCCTCAGATTTATTCTGTTTTTGATTTTTGTCATATTTGAATGGGTCATATCATTGAACATATGGAAAATTCAATTTTCATGAATTTTAATGACGTGCATTGGGTTTTCTCCTACTGCATGCATTTGTTCACTCCAGGTAATCTGCCTTCAAAGTCCAAAACTGTGGCTATTATGTTATTGTTTGTCCTCTGTGGCTCCCTGTGATTAACTAGTGACCTGTGGAGGGTGTAACCAGTCTCTCGCTCAATGACAGCTGGAGATGTGCACCAGCATTTTGGCAACCCTGCCTGGATCAGTATGATGGATGGTGTTCTCCTTTTGAATATGTGGATTTTCTCTGGGAGGAAAAGCATGCATATTAGTTTAATTAGTGATTCATAAGGGATCTTAAAGGTTTTGTGTTTGGCATTTTGAGAGGTTCAGCTGTCACACTGTGTTGACACCTCATCAATCACCTTCTAAGCAGACAAGCAGATGTTATTAAAATGAGTCTCATTCAAATACATAAATTTGGCCTCTTTAAGATCACAAATCACTCTTGACAAGTAACCCTACTATGAACAAGTGATGACCAGACTTTCATCAGACTTTAGTTTTTCATATACACTCATACCGAGGAGAAAACTTTGTAAAAAAAAAAAAAAAAAGTATAAAACGTCTTGCTTTCCAGAGACTTTTAAAACCGATGATCACTGTTTTCCTCTTGAGACCTTTGTGTAATCATCAACTTCTTTTACCGGTCTTTTCCTGTTTGAAAACATCTTGATCAGGATTAGCAGCGATTCCCCAGGGTGCTTCATAATTGCCAGGCTTCATGGTGTAAATGATTAGTAAAAGAAATGCAAGTTATGATTCATAAAACTCATTTCCAGTCTTTGGAAAACCTCCAAGAGAGCAAGAAATGCTTATCTGCTGCACTTTAATTTCCCATTTATTTTGGTGAGGAACCAAAGAAAGAGTTTTATCATTTTTAATTTGAAAGGATTGGACGTAATTGTTCTTTGGAAGCACAAATTCAAGAATTTAATTAGGAATTAAATAAAATTGAGTCCTAAAATGATCAAAGTACTGTTTCAAGTCTCTAAATTGTAAAAATATATTTTATTTAGGACTTGAATGTTTCACAGCTCAAAATTGTTTTACATATTTAATAAAGAACAAATCTGATCTAACGAAATATCATTAGCAGTTAAACAGCTGTGGTTTCATTTCAATTATATTCCAGTTTGAAGTAGATCAACTTATACTGAGAATTACATTCAAGTTTTAGTTGTAATGGTGAAAATCAGATAGCTATTAGAGTGTGTTCATGTGAGGCTTGTGCCACTATAAAGATCTCAAAGTATAATATCTTGGGGTAAAAAAAAAAATCAGCAAAGAGAGGTACTTTATCATACTGATGCTGAAATGGATAAATTGTTTCAATTAAAATAATCTTTTGACTTCATAACCATTTTAAAGGTATTTTATTAAAGAAAAACCATTCAAACACTAAATGAAAACTGAGGAAAACAGAAGAAAATCAGTGAGAGAGAGAGGTGTGTCAGCAACAGAACAATCCGACAATGACTGCAGGAATCCTGGGAGCCTATGTAGACTGGTACAAGCAACAGGTGAGAGACTAATTAACTGGATGTTGAACTGCTGTGGGAAAGCATGGGCTGAGGTAGATTGGGTCGTACATATGACAATGACACATAACTGTTCAGAAATAGGCATAAAGATACGGAGTGATGTGTGTAATTACAATTAAGCACAAGAAGGCTCTGGAAAAAATCATGACAAACTAAATCCAACCTCCAAAGAATCATTATAAAAACTGAGAGTATAACAAGCTAATTATAGTTTAATTATTGAGACTATCTGCTCCGTTGGCAACACTGCAGTCTAACTGATTTGGTGCTCATAGCTTGCCAAGCATAGTTTTAAAACTTCATTTTAATAATGACCACCAATGACTTTTTAGTACAAACTCCATAACTGCTGCTTTTCACAACTGGAAATAGGTTTAGTTTCTCATTGGGTGCCAGGGGCAATATGACAAATAATATCAATAATTTACATTTTAAGTTGCTGCAGCTCATTTTTTTATTTACAAGTTCAATTTATTAGTTCAATTTGTAACATTTGATCAAAACTGCATGTCTGCGTGATTCTCAAAAGGCAAAGTGAAAAGGATTCAGAGCGATGTGCATTTTTGACTAAACTGAGTAAAACCTTTTAAACTGTTGGTTATGTGTGAGCCTCATCAGCTTATTCCATTTCTAAAAGATAAATAGCTTTTTAAAATTTGTGTGTAGAACTTAAAACAACATAGCTAATATTTCAGCTTGTCCGAAGAGATGAAAAGTGCAAACACTTAGGTTTGCATTCACTCTAAACCTAAGTGTTATTTAGGCTTTGTCATTTCCTGATCGTTTTTTCTGGTGGCTACAGTCACTTGCTGTACTTGACTCTGCCACTATTTGTCCTGAGCTTTTATTGTGAAGATTTTTGTGCTTGATTGGCACAATAAATGAAGACATACACCCTGGTATTAATGTTTTGGCTACTCTGCCAAACATTAATCAGACTGTCCAATAAAATACTGGCAGTCTAATAAATCTGCTCAGCTGGTCATGATGTAAAAAACACAAACAAGACCATTCTGAAGGCTGCAAACGTCAAGCTAAGTGGTTGCTCACCTTTGGCTGCTAGGTAGATGGTAGCTGCTTGAGGAGAGGGCTGCACTTGTAGTTTCCCTCTGCATACAATGAGGACAAACCATGTCCAAAAAATCCCTGCTTTCACTGTTTTAAAATACAATGTCTAGCTATATACACACATTGTGCTCTCTGGTGGTTTAAATATTCCTGTCTTACTTTCATGATCTGCTGTACTTGTAAAGTGATGCGCCCAGTGGATGGAACAATGACAAAAAAGCTCAGATATCTTAAAAACACTTAATTATAGTTTTAATAGTAATTTTATTTTTAGCTAACAATACTAATGCTAACCCACAAACATACTAATCACTAAAGCCAAAATCAACTCGGCAACATATTCCTATCCCTCATCTTGGGTCATATTTTAAAGCTGTACTTTGATGTAAGTCTGTGATGCAAGTCAAACTTTAATATAGCACCTTTAAGATAAAAATAAAAACACAGTGCTTGAACGTACAGAATAAAAACACAAAAGACAAAAGTAAACAAAAGCGGGATGAAACAAAAGGTCTTAAGTCAAGGTTCAGCTAGCTGGCCGACTGTTCAGCACCAATTCGCAGGAGGAAGCTGTTCTGTGCTCTATGCATCCACAGAGAACTAGTGAAAACTCTCAAACACCAAGTGTGGCAAAGCTTTGAAAGGCCTTTAGGCTACAGGAACAGTCTGATTTATGTGGTTTTGAAAACCTTGATACAGTTGAAACCAGAGACAATGTTTATCAAATGTATTCAACCTGTGGGTTGTTTACTCTTTTTACCTCCTTTACAAGTCAATCATAAGCAACAAAAATAGGCTTTTTTTAAATAAAAAAAAAAGTAAGTTTACAAAACCTTTTAATGTCAAAGTGAAATCTGTTTTCAAGAAAATGACTATCATTTAGTCTAATAGGTCTAATAGGTCTTCCAAATGATCAATAAAAAGTTTGACCAATAACTACGTACATGACAAATTAGCTACAAATCCCTTAACTGCAACATCGTTGATGTTTTAGAGTAGTCATCACAAAGTCCTAATTTCTGCCCCATAGAAAATGTGGGCACAGACCAGAAAAGGTGAGTGAGATCAAGGTGGCCTACAAACCTGACTCAGTTACTCTACTTCTGACAGCTACTATTGTAACATGTGGAAGGAAACCCAAAATGTTTGACCCAAGCCGTACAGTTTAAAAGCCAATTCTACAAAATACTGAGGAAATGTTTATAAACTTAATTTCAAGGAAATTACAAAAATATTATGGCAATTAACACAAAAATAAATATGTTTTTACAATCCTGACTGACCAAAAAACAAAGGACAATTCTCTGTATTTAACTGTGTACCTCAATGTCCAAACCTAATTCAGATCAGTTTTACTACGTTTGCACTTTGAGACTGTTTTACATAGAGTCAAGCTTCAACTTCTCCAGCTTTCAGAAAAAAAGCAGTTTCCTGTAAGAATTAAGTGACTTTGACATAGGCCATATTAAATGACTGGGTCAGCGCATCCTAATCTCTGTGAAACCCTGTTTAGGATTTGTAAGGTCAAATCCTAAACAGACAGCAGGCTGTTTGAGGAAGTGAACCACAATTTTGAACCGTAGCAACTTTATTACCCTATAGAAAACAAAACAGACCGACAGTAATAATGTTTGGTTCATTTTTTATGCATCCACTAGTCTACGCAACATGATATTATCTATATAATGTAATTGACTTTCAGATATGCTAAGTCTGTCTCTGTGAATTTGAATTTTATAATATGCTATTAGCCATCTGACTCCATGGCATTTTATCAAATATGATAGATGGAGACACACATTACGTTGGTTAATTGAGAGGTTTCCTGACTATAATGTTGCAGCATGGAAATGAAGTGCAATACGAAGCGTGTGTTTCATTTCTAACAGCATGGAGGACATCAGTCATGATGCTTTTCTGGAAGAGAGAATATTCAGTTCAACTGGATTAGCTCTGTTGAGGGTGCTGCTTGTTTAACAGATTATTTTAAGCTTTAATCAGAATGAAACTCAAGCCGGCAGCTGTCTCCTACCATAAGATCGTTGTTGCTGCTCCATCTTCTAAGATTTCACTGCCTATAAATATTTTAAAATGAGACACATTGCTCCAATCTGAGTTGCCCTCCACTCTATATGAACCTTCTATGGTGTAAAAACTTGCATTACTCCCTCTGGAAACACACTTGATACTCATGCTATCAGTCACATAACAGCAGCAGCAGCACACACATAAGAAGTAATTTTATTCTGTTGTCATAAACTTTGCAATATAATGTATTTTTATGCATCACTAAAGAACAAATGCACTAAGAAGAAATAGACTTTCATTTAAAACCAAACTGAAGTGTTGCGATGGTAAAACTGCACCACACACACTAATATCTACCTCATCTCCATTTATTGAACCATTATTGCAAAGCTGCTCAATTTCACGAGGAAAGCTACGGCTGAGATACACACTTGAGACTGTTCCCCTAACCTTTACACACTTCCTCAATTTTTTGTGTTTATGCCGCAGAGAGAAACACTGTATCCCTATTTCCTCAATTTCCACTTTTATTTATTTTCTTACCTGCGAAGTTGAACACCGGTGCACAGACACATGCATGCCTGCAGAGACAATATGGGATCAATACCTAAAACAAGCTAGTGTGTAACACTCAAGCTGTTCAGATTCACATGCTGGACATTTAAGCTATATAAATTCCTAATTAAACACACTGATATTTAGTTAACATGAACTATGGAAAATCTGAAAAGGTTTGAATACTTTGGTCAGAAACTTTGAAAGCAGTTAAATCTAATTTCCCAAGGTTTTATATCTGCATCATTACTAAAGCATATAGCATATTAAGACATGCAATATGTATAATGTTGCTTAAGACAATAATGTGCAATCGTGACATTAATGTAGATTTTATCCAGGACATTACAATCTAAGTACCAGAGCAGAAGGCAGCTGGACCTCTGCTCTTATTTCTGTCTCACTTCCCGTCAAAATAATTTTATTTCTACACATAGTTGGAGGTAAATATAGTAGTTGTAATTAGAACAATCACAGTAATAGAATCACTAGGGTTACAAATGAGTTAGTTAGGGTCTCACGAGACACCGACTCTGAACTTTGTCAGTGTTTTGAACTACAGTCATTTAGCAACTCGATCGCTTAATCAAATGGTGGAGCTCCAAATTGTAAGCCTGACGCTTCCCACCAGTGTTCACAACATTTAAATGCTTTGGATGAGAAGTGAAACATCTTCAAGAAACAAGAATAATTCATTTGCTTTCCTTTTAAGCTTTTAGGATTAAGACAACAAAGTCCCTTGGCTCAGGGAAAGTGGCTGACAAAAGCATTCAGGTTTATTTGAGTTTATTTAAGAAGCATTTTTTCATCTTACTCAGTTCCTGTCAATTTATAAGGGGATCATCATCGTCTAATCCACACTGTGGCGTACCAGCATCTACAGAATAAGCTATCCTCTCATCTTTTACAGCGACTCGCGTAACTGGGAAAATTAAAGCTGTCTTTCCCGTTCATGCTCAGCCGTGTAAAAACAATCTGCATTAAATTCATTTCATCACGATGACATCTGAGTCCTATAAATATAAATGTTTCTGATTGAATTAATGTTCACATCGCTGACAGTGATGTCGGGGACAATATCTACAGTGTGGATGACAGGAGTCCTAAAATTGTAATCATCACATCAACATTTTTTTTGTCAGGACATCTGAGTTCATCCCCGCACCTGTTGCTGTGAATTCAGATGGGCTTGCTTGTGAGTTCTCGGTAAAACTGGGCAGCTTTTTCGCTAACATACAAATCCTGTTGTCAGCTGTCAGATAATAGCTAGTTTGAGAGAATACATCCCAGCTGTCATCTAAACCTCTTATGCCTTCGGTCCCCCTGCAAGCAAAATTGAGTTTTTCTCTTGGTGCGCCTAATGCCTTGTTTTTGGTAAAGCCTTCATGTTCCCTGTGGAAGATCATCCGGTTTCTTGACAGTTTTCTCACACATGGAGAGCATATTAATATATTAACTTGCTGCCAGCATTGATTGTTGTAATTTTTTAAAAACTCAACTACAGAAGGAGAAATAGTGCCTGTTCAGGCAACAGATTTGCTATATTTTATGTTAGTAAAAGCTAACAAAGTTCAAAGTCTGCATTAATTTAGAAAAAAATAATATTCAGTTGCCTGGAAAAGTGTCCATACCTCTTCAAGTTTGTTTGTTCCAACCAAAGCTTCAATTACAGATGTGAAGCTTTTTGAGTACATCTCTTCCAGCTTTGCATATGTAGAAAATGGAATTGTTGATTCATCATTTTTTGCAAAATAACTCAATCTTACTAAGTTTGAGAGCTGAGTACTTGTGGATATACATTTTCAAGTTTAGCAACAGGTTCTCAACTGGATTTGAACCCAGACTTGACAGTTCTTGGACATTAGCATGCTTTGATCTATTGTTCAAAGATCAGTTGGTTGTGTGTTTAGGATACCTGCCCAGCCGGAATGTGGCCCCACACATCCTGTGACCAAGTTATCCATAACTGATACAGAAAAGGATTCCTACAGAATAAAGCTAGCACCACCATCTTATATGGTGTAAATATTGTTTTGAGTTATGTAGTTTGTTACTTTTCTTTAACTGATCATGTTTTGCACGTAATCCAGAAAGTTTACTTTTAATCTTTTGTGACCTCAACACCTTATTTCTTAGGTTTGATGTATCCCCCAGATAGATTGCCGTACAGTGAATACAACTTCTCATGACTTTCTTTTCACTCTTACAAATTTGACAGATTTGTGAGTTTTTATTTCCTTTCTACTTTACAGTTATCTAGTATTATAACCTAAATAAGATACACTGAAATGTGCAGTTAATATGTGACAAGATATTGAAAACTTTTAAAGACTTTAATACTTTTATTTTTTTTAGAACATGGGCCTTGTTCTAAAGAAAATGATGAATGTTTTAAAGACCAGCTCAACTTGATTTGAGACCAAATGGTAGTTTGTATTATTTCTAAAACCCCAGTTTAATTTTGCCTTAGCTCCATGGATTATCAACTCCACTTGCCTGGATTGTGACATTAGCATGATATTGGAGGTTACATCATCTTGCAGAACTCAATGTTTAAGAAGTTATTCAAGTATAACTATCACATTCACTTTCCATCTCTTAACATAAACACTTTTAAAGGATTTGCTTTAAAGGTTCTCAGACACTCTGTATGGGGTATGTCTACTGATAAGCTTTTATAAATTTGATTCATCTTTGGCTTAGACAAAGTGAAATGTCTTAGGGATAAAGCGATAATTTTTCCAAGTTATTCAGGAGAGATCACTAACATTCGTCACTGAGTTATAACTTATTTGTATTTTTAACCTATTCAACCACCAAATGCATCCAACTCGAATAAAAGTGTGCTGCTTTTTTAAAAGTATTACACATCCGAATAGCATTACAATTGGCAGTGAAGTCATTTGAAAATTGTCATATTCAGACCTTTCTTTTACTTTCCTCACACTTCTCCTCATTTTACTCAAAATTTCTTCTCAAATTCAATTTTTTTTAGAAATTCTAGTTTTTGTCAGATTGACAGTTGCTGATGTATACAACAAATTACATTAAACCAAGTAAAATCTAAAATAATTACTAATACAAGCACAAGAACTTTAGCAAGGCAATGTCTGAATTTGGCCATTTGAACTTCAACTTAGCAGGATAGTATTTGGAACATATTTATAACAAATCCCCATGGTGCACATGTCGGTAAATGCATTTAGTCACTGGAGACCACCACTCTCATCTAAGATGAAAGAACATGTGTTTTATGTTTTGCTACTTTTTATCAATGGCCATGGAAAGGCTCATTGATAAAAACTCATACAGAATTATATAGAATGCAAACATAATGCTAAATAATTATTGATATTTATTGATGCTGTACAACTAATAAATAAATTCTATTCTAAGATTTGTATGTGTTTATTATAGACAGATGATATTCAGCATTACTTTTCTTGACATTTGTTTCGCAACACAATAGTAAGACCCATTAATTATAACACTAGCACACCACGTAAACGCCACTAGTTTCTTAACAAACATCACCATGTGGTTAAACATTTCTCACACCAGTTAAGTGAGCATCTGACATTTTAGTGTCCCTGTAATCATTTCTCCCAGTGTGTATGATTTATATTGATAACTAAGTCTCTGTCTGATTCTCCTATAGTTCATCCATAGTAATTGCAGTTCAGTCAGTGGTCTAATGACGTTTTGAGCTCAATGAAACATTTTAAATTGTATTTTAGTATTAGTCTTACAATGTAGGTACAGTACATACTGTAGTTCCACCCCCCTTGTACTTTGCCATAGTGCCACTGCCAATTCACTTCTTGCTCCAAAATCTGGGGTATGGATCAGACAGAAACTTATGTGAGTGATTACACCATTTTTCATCAGTCAGGTGGGAACTTTAATTCACAACAGATTCAACTACCAAAAAAATAATAATAAAAAAAAACAGCTCCAATGCATTCCAAGACTTTAATTGGACATGAATTGTTCAATCGAATCAGTCCAAGACAAGCTAATTATGCTGGCAGATTCAAAGAGAATTGCAGTTCGTCGTAGAGCTGAACATTAGGTAAAAATGTGTGCGAGTTGATGAGTATTGCCATAACAATACTAGTTGAGATACTTGAATGAAAACAAAAAGTTAATAACTTTCTGGTTTTAAATGATTGCAAAATACATTGAAGAAAATTAATAATCTATCCAGCAAATGGGGGGGAAATCAAGATGTCCATCTCAATATTGCTTATTGACAAATTGCTTCTGCTTTTGCTTTGACATTGAATAAAAGTTTTAGTTTCTTTATGACCTCAACCCCAGTTCAAGTTCAAAGACATTTTTATGTTACATAATACAAATAAGTATTTCCAAATATGTTACTCGCGTAAGAACCTAAGTGCATGCTACTTAAATAATTGGCTACTGCATTCCAAGTAATATGCATAGTGATAAATTTGTGTTACTGTCTAATGTGATCTTAGTCACAATATAGAAAATTTATGTTGCAATTCCCATTGATAAAATCTTATCAATGGACTGTGATAAAAGTATCTTGGTAAAACTTGTGTTGAGCAACAGAACATTAGCTTTACAAAAGTGAGATGGCGAGAGGTGGATAACTTGATCTGGTTCTGAACATCTTGAAAACACCAAGAACAACAAATTATAAATTATTTTCTACCTTAAAATAATTTAAAAAACCCTGTTTGATTATATAACTGTTATATTTGTGTTTTGTTTTGTTTTTTTCCCAGAAATAATAAGTCCTACAAATTAAATGGAAATGTGTGTACGTGGATGGACAGTTAATACTGATAACATGTTTGTATGTGTGGAGCGAGTCTGAGACTTAAAGTCAGTGAGATCTAGTCTGACAGAAGAGCTGCTGTCTGTGATAGAAAGGCGTTCGATCCACACTCGACAGGAAAACGTTCTGTGCGTAGAGCTCTGGATTCTAAACATGCGCCAAAGAGAAGGCAGCCCAGTCTAACAAATTGCTTTTTCTTTTATATTAAAGTTACAGCCATACATATGGTTCTTGTTTATGCGATTATAAAGCTAAGCAATGATGCATAGCATATTACACTTGTAGAAAGACCACTTTTGCCATATGAATTTTGAAAAGCAGAATATTTTTGCACTGTTGAGTGCTTTCGCATATGGCCAGGTCTGCATTGTTCTGCTGTGTGGGCAGGCAGTAGAAGCTTAAGTAGTGATTTATCACCTCGTCCTACGTCTCTTATTGTGCTCTATATCTCCATGTATTGACAGAAGGACTGGCAGATTTAGCGTCACACATAATTCAAACCCAACAAGCATGTTTCAGCTCATGTTATTTATCTATAGCTAAATCTTTTAATTTGCATGCAGATCTTCTTGTTTTTTGTTTGTTCCTTGCTTCTGTTTTTACGGAAGCACCCTGTGGTAATTTTACAAAATGATGTGGTATATTGTACAGTGAAGTGCTTGGAGAGTATTCCAGCTATGCAGAATGTGTTAAAAGCTGAATACAGCACCATAGATGGCAAGAAAGGTTTATTTCAGTAGCTCTTTTTCAGCCTTTTGAGAGAAGCCTCAGCATGGCGCATCCTTTTGATACCTGTATTTAGGTCACAGCTTTGGACTGTAAAAGACTTGAATCATGTGTACATACTGTGCTTGGTGTGCTGGATGCATACACTTTGACATGTCCTGACTGCTCACTGGTTCTATGATTGTGTTACTCTAACTGTGCAACATCTGGAGTCAACTTTCTACTTTGTCTTGTGTTATACTTTTTTTTAAAAACTGTAATACTTTGGTAATTAAGTTATCTACAGCCATCAGTATACTTTTCCAAAAAGGAAAATTAATCTTCCATACATGCTATATTTTTTATTGAAAAATACACATTTTTGTTTTTAATAATTGGGGAATTATCAATAAAAGTGTAGTTTATTTATATGTAACAAGAAAACCTTAGCGCCAAAGGAAACAGCAGGAATAATCGAGTCTTGATTGATTTGGATTTATTATATTTGACTCATGTGTTTGAGCAGAATGAGGCTCCAGATTTTTAGGTTTGGAACTTGATCTCAGTCAGGCCAAAATGATCTGCTTTGGAAATAATTCCTCTCTCCTTTGCCCCTTGTTAGGCAGAGATACCTGATAAGCCTCTGAGCATTTGGACTGGGTCTCAGCCATCTGTGTGTTCAGCGGTGCTGTTCTGGAGCCACAACTCTTTTTCTCTGAAACTGCATATTATCTTCTCTTGTGCATTGTGCGCCAGGGTCTATGTTTTGCCCCATTTGTCCTCAAACAATCAAAATACAAAGATGTTTTCCTGGAGTTTTTAATTTGCCTTGCAGCTTGTCTTTATTTGGTGTCTAATCATTTTATTCAGGTTCATGATCCTAGTACTTCACAGTGAGACACAATCCAATATTTTTTTTTAAATAAAAACAATCAGCAGATACTTTTCAGCAGGGACATTGAAGCTGGTCAGAATGGTCTTGTGATGAACTGAGCTGAATACAAGGCAACCCTGAATGAAAACCTGTCAGATGTAGCAGAAACATTGAGACTGGGACTGATGTTCAGCTTCCTGCAATACAATAACCTTAAACATGCAGACTAATCTACACTATAGTGGTTGACATAAAACATATTCACCCGTTGGACTGATCTGGTCACATTCCAGACCTAAATCCAATGGAGGACTCTTTTGAAAAATCTGAAAACTGCTATTTATTTCTTTATCCAGTTCAGTTTGAGCTTGAGCTATTCATGTAAAGATTAGATATTTAACAGTAAACTGCAATTGAAATGTATTTCTACAGAGCACAGACTCGGATGTTTTACTTGTAAAACAAAATTATAATTTGTAAAACCAAAACTTTAAGTATCTTCCACTTCAAAGTTACACAGCACAAGAATAAAAAAACAGTTTGAATACCTGTACAAATCACTGCATTTTTATATGTTCTGAATAGAGGCTGAATTGAATAGAAGCAACTCATTTTCCATCATTCAAACTCAAATACTAGTTGATTGATTTATGGCTTTGATCTACACATAAATCGTTTCAAAGAATGGAAAATGATGCTCTGTTCAAGCATCTATTAACCTGTGATGGAAAAAAAGAAATGTCCATGCAGAATGAGTTCGTCAGAAAGGATTTGTGTTAATATTGAGGTCAAATGTTATTAAAAAAATTTGTAAAGGTCCTATCTTTCAAAGACAGATGAATTACAAAGAGACCGCAGTTACGCGTCAACATTTTTTCCCCCTTATTTTTCACTGAAGCTGCCCAGCAAATGTGAGCACCAGAGATTGGGTTGTGGATATGATCCTCACCGTTGGGCCGTATAATCCCTCAGCCAGATTTTCTCTGGGATAAAACTGCCACCACTGCCAACCTCTTTGGCAGAAAGTCGCCAGCTGGATGCAGCCCTGAAATGTAATTTAGCTACTTACAAAATAAAGTTGTTAAACTGTCAAAAAGCTGTGATAGCTTTGGGGCGGGGGGTGGTTACAAACCCATCCTAGGAGAACTGTGCTCGCTGAAATTTGATTAATTGTACTCCACATCATAACAGAACATGAAATTAGTGCACAGCATAGATCACACTACGGGTGCGTCTGCAGGATTCTCTTTTTTTCCCATGCACCATGACGAGGAATTGCATTAACGGTGCATTTCATTCTGCTGTTATTTATCTTATTTTTCTTCCACCAAATGCAAATTCAGATCAACATTATCACAGCATCAAAACATGGGGCCTTCATCTGCCTAATTGGAAACCACCCAGGGATATCCTGATGATTAAAGAGATACTCACCCTGCAAAATTACACTCCTTTTTCATTTCACATATTTCTGCAGAATAATTGATACTTTTATCTCATCGCCTCTCAAACGAGACAGCCTGCAAGGAAAACCGCTACTTTCTGGGTGGTAGACGTGACTCAGTGCTATTAGAGCCTCAGATATTTCTCCTGACAATGTGATTGTGCTATTAACATTCAGGGTTACAGTCTGCAAGCCTGAAGAAAGCAGGTTCATAAACTGTTTTGCATTATGTTACTGTTACCTGAAGCTTTTTACCCATGGGAATATAGTGTGTGTGCGTGTGTGTGTGTGTGTGTGTCCGTACACCCATAAATATATCAAGGCACTATAGGTACAGACGTGTTTATTATATAATAATGCATATATAGTAGTTTAGGAGGGATGTGTAATAAATCTCTCTTGTCCTGCTCTGCTGCCAAACATGAGCACTAGTGATGGCCATATCACAATAAAATGAGGTCCTACCCTCGCTTATGGTCTCTGTTTTCATAAGTGCAGAAAAGTTCAAAATAATGCAGTACCATATATTTTTCACCATTTTATTTTTAGCTTACAAAACATAATGAAATGCTTATAAAATGCATAGAATAGACAACCTCTGTTCTTAGTGGAAGACGGACTGAGACTGTTGTCCTTTCACATGTAGGATGGCGTTATTCAGCCTGCAGACCACAGCAGTGATGAGATGCATCTAAAGTGTCTCAGCATTGGTGTGAATAATAATAATCTTATTATTATTATTATTATTATTATTATTATTATTATTATTATAAAGTTGTTTTTTTTCAATTTGCATGATGTAAAACATTCCCATCTAATACTAATTAAAATCTTCTACCTCAGGTTGCTTAAACTGGTTAAGTTTTTTTTTTCTTCTTTTGGATCCTTCATCTGTTTAATGCATTTATTTAGCTCCTCTGCCTCTTTGTGTTATTTTGTTTCCTGCCTGTCTTCATCTCCTCCCTCTTCATTCATCCGTCCATCCATCACCAAGGAGGCTGCCAACGTCTGCCACGCAGCTTATCAAGTCTCGCAGCACTCCGGCTATGCTAATGTGCTGCTTGTGCTGACACAAACAGTCTGTGTTCCCTGTTTGTTGGGCTTAGCAGACAAAGAGTGATGCCCCTTCAGCAGCCCCCGCACATGTTTGGCATTTGTTTCCCTCAAAGCTCCAGCTCCTATTTTGGAACCTCGTTTTCACATCAGCGGCTGCATTCCCTGTCCGTATGCAGATGTTCTTCCTCTGATGGTTCATAAACTGATTTAAATAAATAAATTTAGATTTAGATGTTGTACTGTTTTCTTGGAGCTGCAGAAATTTGGATTTAAATTCTCCGCGCATCACTTGACTCCGACCCTCATGTGTTCAATACGGTCCAACCTTTCAAAAAGTACTTTTTGACAGCTAAGACATGCTTTCATATTTTTACAACATTTTTGCTTGATCATGCTGAGCACCAGCTTGTGGGAGGTGAGTATTGGAATATCAGCTCTATAACTTCTGCATCAGCATATGTCTGGTAATAAATCATGCTCAGATTTCCCTTTCAGATCATTTTGCTTTCGTGAAGCTGACTGATATGTGTTATAGAACAATAGAGATTTTTATGTCTGCCATTTCCCCAGTTCACCCATTCTCCAAGTTGCACTGTGAAGCAACAATACAAAAGATGCGACATTTTGAAGCACAACAGCACTTAACGGAGAATCGGGTTGTTTAAATACTGAAAACTTGACTCCTCAAACATTACTTGATACCGTCAAACATGACATTAAATAACAGAACTAATGCATATTGTTCTTTTTTGAAAATGATATGAAAATGAGAAGAAGACATGTTGAAAGTACTTTGATCGAAAACTTTTGCTAATTTCAATCTTGAATTTGTTTAGGAAAGTAATAGTTTAACAACTGTCCACACACCTTGCATTGTGATTCTTGGGGCTTTTTTGTGATCACAAGCTGCAGTCAAGCAGGCTTTGTGATCGATGAGAGGAGCAACTTTAGTTTTTTTTTTTGTTTTTTTTTTGCCAAACTGGGCAGAAAGATCAGATAACCACAAAATCTACTCTCTTCTTTTCCTCTCCCTGCTTTTTGACCTTCTTATTCCTTGACTTCTTCTCTCCCTCCTTCTCAGTATCAGCAGCAGTGTCCCAGTGATGATGAATATTTCAGATGTGGCCTCCAAATATATTCACACAGAGAGTTCAGTTCCTGCTTGATACATTTTTTGTCCTTATTTATGAGTAGGTATGAATCAAGCGTCTTATGATTCCGAAAGTCAAAGTAAGGCTGTCCAAAAAAACTGACCAAGGTAGGAGCTGCCACGAAATGGTGGTTTTCATTTCAAGTGACTAAATTGATGTATATAAAATTTTGACTAATCAAATGCTTTAGCTTACAAGGAGGATGGTATTAAAGCATTAAGTATTAAAAAGCTCAATTTTGTTTTAGTCTGAAAGCATAATAACCTGAGCTAGAAATCTATAAACTATCCTATTCAAAGGATTTGTCAAACTTTATGTAGTGAAAGTTTGCATCCTCTGCAGCTCTGGGCTCTGATCAATATTTTACAGCTATTTCAGTTTTTTAACCTAAAAATGTTAATTTATTTAGACCTTGTATTCGAAGCTGTCTTATAAAATTTAGTCAAACCTTTAGGCTGAACATTTTGTAAACAAACAAATGCTGATAAAAGCAAAATAAATATTTACCTATTTGGACTGCAGATAAGTGCAACCACTGTACAGATGCTATATTGAATTTTGAAGCGACCAAAGGCTAATTTTGCTTTATGCTGTGTTCTGTTATGCTTCATTTTATACATTTAAACCCTAAAGAACCACAATCACAAACTTTGTTGAACAGTAGTGTTTGTTTAATGGATTGAATGAAATACAAAACATTATAGGAACTAATAGTTTAACACTCCAACTTTTGCTCTGTGTTACACATATATATGGCAGCCAAACTAGCAGTATTATAAATTCCTTTTAATTATGTTTCATAATTCAGAGTATAATCTTCTGCTCTGCTTCCATATATTAAGTATGGCTTGACAGAAAAAAGAAATTAGAAGGCGGATTCCAAAAGCAAAGCCTTCATCTGTTTCTGCCTACTCTTGCTTTCCCTTCCATTCATTTTTTTTCACTCTGCCCTCCTTTGTGTTCATTACTTTATCACTTTTCCCTTCTTCTCCAATTTCCTATTCCCTTCATTCCTCCTGTTTCACCACTCCATCATCCTTGCCCTCCACCCTCCACCGATCTACCCTGCCCCTCTCTTCTTTCAGGTCTTTCAGAGCTCTCTGCTGAAATCGGATCTGTCACTGTGTCTTTAGAGACAGATACAGTGCGGTTGCCAGGGGTTTCAGTGCCGCAGAAAAGCAAAACTGCAGCTACATGAGTGCCGGTTTGGGCCAGAGGCCAAGCCTCTTCTGTTTGTGGCAGTGTCTCAGCATTTTGCAAATCTTCTTCTTGATAGGTTTATATTCAATAGAATATTGTCTTTTATATAAAAACAGTCTCCCCAGCTAACAAGGAAATACAAAGTTAATGATAAACAAAACTGGGCTTCATTCTCTGAGGATCTTGGATGCCTTTAGTAATATTTCTTTGATCTCCTTCCATTTCTGTGTTGTGATTTTTCACTGTGGAACTGCACCCACTTAGCTGTGTGATGTGTTTATTTACTTTTACAGTAGCACAGATGAAATTTTAGTTAATGTTTGGTGTAGGGGTATCTTCAGGAAAAATCTGTTTTTATAATTTGATTTTGGTGATTAGGGGCTATAAACGGACATTACAGAGTAGCAGCTTGCTCATTAACTGCTAATTGGAGTTGTTAATTTGTAAAATATTTAATTTTGACCATCTTAAAAGAGCTGGAGTGGTGTTTTAACATCACACTTTCACTCTGTATCCCTGCATTACGCTGCTGCACATATAATTTTTTCTAGTAAAATGATGTCATCATCACAGTGAGGAAACAGTGTGTTTGCGTTTTTATTCGCTGTGTAGTTTCAACTGTACCAGGCCAGCATGCAGTCCTGTGCAAATGCGTAATCATTAGGTAGAGCAACACATTTGCATAACAAAGGATAAGCTGTACACAGAATGTAAAAATCTGCATCAACTAAAGTTTCCTCAGATTCATTTTGGAGATGAAGGAAAGCATATTGCTTCTGAGCTTATTATACTTTTAAATCTCCGTTTTTGTTTTTCAGTTTAAACATTGCTGTTCATTAAACCTGCAAACCTCATCAGCCTTTTTGTGTTTGCTTTGTTACAAAAACAACTAAAGATTAAGTCTTTTTATGCTTCTTTCTTCATTTGTGTGTTGTATTTTTTTGCTCTGGCAGTTAAAATTGATTGTGTTTAATTGTTTCTTTTTTCTTTGAATGTGGAATATTTGGATTTCATGTAATCTTTAGATTTTCTTTTCATTTGGAGATTATTGTAGTAATTTCTCAGATTTCAACTGTAAGCTACTATCTGTAGCAAACTGAAAATTGTAACCATTTTTAAGTCTGCCTCAGTTTGTTCTTGGGGAACCGTACATTTAACCTTTATTAAGATCTAGATCACTTTGCTAATTGTGAATTTTAGAACAGAAATCACACAAATTTCTCCCGCTTTAATCTAAAATTTTGAGAATACATTTAAGGTCCTTGTGAAGGTCTCTGCATCCCTCCTTCATTCAGTTGCATTACTCATTTCGGCATTGGTAAAAATGCTTTTATTTTATTTGTTCATGGCTTTCTTTTGAACACATGAGCTTGCTTGTGTGTGTGTACTTATCTGTGTGATGTGTGTGCGCATTCAGGATTTTATATCCACGCACAGCTGGATGCATGTGGATGGCCTTTAATGGTGACAGACACACGAAAGAAATTCCTAGAAGAAGGAAAGGAGATTAAAGGAGGGGAAGATCGAGACAGATGTGAACAGAGGGAGGCTGATACTCTGATGGATTTAAGTGCATCTGTGTTTAAGAGTGCGTCTGCTGACACTTGCAAACACACACATGCGTAGTATCAAAGTTTGCCTTTAAGAAACGTCAAACGTCGGCTTCTTTGAGTATGTTTTTTTTTTCTTTCTGTAAGCTAGTCTCATCATTTTTAAACTTTCACAAAAAAATGTTTGTATTTAGACAAACATTCAGAGTTAACATTTTGCTCTCACACATTTTACCATAATGAGTACATGTTGCAAAATTGTGTGCCTCAACTACCCACCCACGCAGGCACACATTACACCAGGCAGTAATTCACCTGTTGCTACCTACATAATACTTTTCAGAAGCCTTCTTACAAAACACTTTAAGGGGGATTAAGATGCCTTTTTGCCGTCTTTGTGTATTTTCTGAAAGAGCCAAGGAATCAAGAGGGGTTAAAGTCAAGTGAGGTTTGCAAAGCCCTACATCAGCTGACTTGTAAAGGGATAAACCGGCGTAGGGGCTCAAGCGATGCAACGCTGACAGATGGTCTGCACATTCATGCATCTGCCCATTTGTCTTGGCTTTAAAAGGTGAATGATGGATCTGTGAGGGATGTCATTTTAATCATAAAATAGTCATTGCTGTGACCCTTAAGTGCTAGACATTTGGTGTTCATGTATCTTTCTAATTTTGATTAATCCTTGTTTCTTTGCTCAGATCTTGCAATTTATGTCTATTACTTGTTAGTTGATTTATTCTCAGTATTTGCTTTGGAATTGTTTCATTAGATTAGTGGATCTGTTTGCGGGTTTTAAGGTTTTTCTCTACTTTATTTTTCACTTTGCCCTCAGCCTGTTCTCAGCTGTTTCCTATCCCTTTACTCTCCTCTGGCTGCACTCTCACCTGCTTTATATTTTCACCTTATTAGCTACTTTGGTTTCATTGTCATTTCCTTCTTTCGCTCAGTATTTAAACTCCTCAGTTTGTTCCACTCTTTACAAATGATAAAACTTCAAATGTCTCGTATCTTTGCACATTTTGCGCTTTTTCTGACTTTACTTCAATCTATTCCTTGATACTAAGAGAAATGACTTCACTTGGTAAGAATGTCTGCACTGAGTATTGCTGTCAGCACAGTAAAAAATGAGTAATGCTTAGATGCACCCCTCCTTACTAAACAGAATAAAACAACTGTATAGGTATGCTTATTTATTTATTTAAAGACTCATTAATCACCCAGTAATGGACCCGTAACAACCCATTTCTCTTGTATAATGCTCATCTTATGTGCCGTTGCAAGATGATAAACACCTGCATGGTTATGGACCCGAGCTCCCTGCTCCATTTCCGTTCCACCAACGATGCCAAACCATGCTGAGCAGCAGAGCCCTGGAGTCCTCAAGCATTTGGTTGTGGCTGGCACAGGATCCTCTGAGAATCCAGTTTGGACTGTGTATTTGTCTTTGCTTGGGTCAGCATCATTGTTGCCAACGAGTACAGAGGTTTACCAGCTGGACAGTGGCTGTGAGACCTGTGGGTTCACTGCCAAATAACACTCACTCAGATGCTCATATCTGCATTTACGTGCACAAGCAGCAGCAGCATGCTGCCACATACTGCAGATTCCTCTGCCAGTCAAGCATAGAGAACTCTGTTTGTGGTGTGAATAACAATGATAACTTGTTCTGAGGGAACATTTGGAGCTTTGTTTAAGAGGTTATTCCATAGGTTACGCGAATAGTTAATTTCTAAGTGAGAAAAAATCAAAGATGGTTTGCATGACTAATTCTTTAATAAATTAAATTGACAACCGTTCATTTGACATAAGGAAATAAATCTATTTTATTGACAAAATGGCAGTTTTGAGATTCTATGGTAGATGGTAGTTTTTCTAAATGGAACATTTACTATTTTATAATTTGGATTTTCATTGGATTAGATCCCAGAACTTTGAACCCAGAAATCGGCATTCCTCAGAATAATAATTTTTGATAGCTGCATTACTGTTCCTTGTAATGTATTTGATAGGTATTTTTCCTTTCGAACCTTCACTAAAAGAACCACAGACAACGTACATGAATTTTATGACCAAGCTTCTGCAGAAGGAGAAGACTCCGCAAGCTACTCCTCCAAGTCGGTCACAGAGCGTTCAGCCCCATCTCTGCTCGAGCAGGACTTTTATTTGGAATAACAAAAGTCAGAAAAGATAAACAATAAAACAGGCAGCAGGCTCTATCTAACACACAGGTCATCTAGCTCTTTCAAATTCTGAAGGGAACAATCAGTTTTTAGGAACACAGATATTCTCCACTGCAATCAAAAAGTATTCGCATAGCACGTCATTTACTGATTCACATTAGGCTGAATGTTGATTAACTATCAATTAATATTAGACTGAATATGAACTAAATTAATAACAAAAATGATAATACCAAAAAATCTCTAACTGTATTCTTAGAAACTCTCCTCTGAATGTCAGAGGGGATTTATTTTAAAAATTGTAATTTTCAGCTGTTGGCTGACAATTTTGAAAAATAAACATAAATAGAGAATCATCTAAATAGTATAAAGATGTGGAGATGGAGATACAAGAATAATAACAAACACCTAACACCTGTTGATGTTTATTTTTGAGACAACGTGCTTTTAATTGGGTAGTTTTATGAAAATAGCATGTCCTAAGCCCATATTTAAAACTCTTGCGTCTAAACTATAAACAAAATACGTTTTGTTTTTTTTTTATGTTTTTTATGGGGAGATTATCCACAACTTCCTAAGGAAAGGGTAGCTTTACACTTGCTCATCTTTGTGGAAACTAACACAATGACTTTGGGGACAATTTTAATTGCTGACTGGTGCAGTCATATTCAATAAATTAAAAAAATGTTCTGTGAATGAGGCTTATTTATCTTATATAAAGTAACTTTTGAAACTTATTCAAACATTTACAAGCGTTAAAAGTACTTTTTATTAAGCCTAAATGTATGTACCACTAAAACGTATGAACATCAGTCTGTATACAATTAATATAATGTTTAACTTTGTAAATTGAGTTATTTCAATAAATGAAATTTTGAATAATATTCTAATATCTCCCCCTCAGGAAAGTGCACACTATTGCTCACTATCAGGTGCAATTCATCAGAGGATTATCAGGGTCATTCACTTAACCTGCTACTGTTCATTATGTTTTACCTTATATGTGTATATTTCAATAAATCAAAAGTTAATTATACAAAAACAACATAATGAAAATAATTCTTTAAAAAAAATTAAAAAACAGCTTAGTGCGTAGTACCTGGAATCTGACTCAAATATATCAAATAAATGTAAATAATGATCAATAATAATAAGTTTATTTAATTACCTGCACCACACTGATCAGTGTGGTGCAGGTAATTAAATAAACTTGTTTTGTTTAGACAACAAGACAGCTAGACTACCACTAAAAAGATGTTTTGTTCTGCTAATGAACATAGTCAGATGAATTTGTCATAAATTGAAATGAAAGCTACAGCAGCAAGACTGCAGTGTAATGAAAGAAAAAAAGAAAAGCCTCTGTCATTCAAGTGATGTGTTGCCATGGCATTTGGCTCAGGACCGGAAAATCTCCTTCACTTTGTGTTTGCCGTTTACTTTCTGTGTTTCCTCACCCATTTCGTTTTCTCCTCCTCTGTCTTCCCCTCGACCCCCCGCCTTTGTTGTCCGGCTGCAATCCTTCAATAACTGACACTTTATCACTTGTATTTCACAGCCTTTACTTCCTTTATTCTTTCTTATCTTGGGTTTTTCTCGTACCGCCAGAACATGTATCCTCCATCTGTTTTATGAATCCAGCCTCTTCTGTTTCATGGAGAAAACCCATCAGTGAGCATTTTTGGGGCTTGTAGATTTTTGCCATTAGGTGCTTTTTTATTTTTTGTTTCCTTGCCTGTTTGTGTAATGATCTGTAACACCCGTGCTGAGTAGTAGCACTCCAGCAAATGCTCATAAAAGTATTGTTTTGCCATGTAAGAAACTCCACAATCAAATGATTTTCTATTTAGAATCAGCACTCTTATCTTTTCCCACTGTAATTAGCTTGATCGAGCTGCTTAAAATTCACACTCATTAATGAGAGCTCTTGTTTGGGCTTGTTTATATGCACACAACTTGTCTTGCATCACACCAGAAAACACATCCTGATGATCAGAGATAGTTGCTCAACCAATTTGTGGCTGCGAGCGTGTCTGAACATGGAAACAAAGGAAATCCAAAAAGCTTCCTTAACAGCAGAGCTGCAGTCTATCAGATCAAAGAATAAAAAATTGTTCTAGATTATTTTATTAAAGTTACATTTGCTTTAGCACATAAAATATGCACCACAATGCAGTAAAATGGCATCTTCACCTGGTTTAAACATTTTTGCGTATTTTTATTGTGTTTATAATTAAGCCCTTATAACATCTTAATTATACATTTATATACTGTTATTGGTCAGTGCATATGCTTGTCAAACAATTGCTGTCATTTGTAACGAAGAGCTTTATTAAGGTCAGTGTCCAAATTTGAGCTAATCTTAACTGTAGAAACAAATGTCCTTTTCATGTTTTGTCTATACTGACCTCTATGCAGGAGAGTTAAATCGCCTTCTCTACCTCCGGTTCCAATTTCTTGTATTTGTCATACAAAACCTTTAATATTGTCAGACCTCTTTGTTATTCTTTTCGTATTTCTTCTTGAAGATATTGTTAAAAAGCATATCATTGAAGCCCATTGAAATATCCCCCAGAAAGATGATGCAGAGCCATTATATTGCAAAGCTGGTCTTTTTCTAGAACATTTCTACTTAAAAATAATGGGACTGGAAAAAAAGTGCAATCTTTTGAAAACTATTTATATACCTTGGGTGTAAAATGCTGTTGTAACATGTGGATATTTCCTTAGACAAATACAAAAATATGATCTTATTTGAATTTAAAAGCTCTCTTTTCTCTTTAAAAATGAATCAGTCCCAAAACAGACTCTTGAGTCCAGTTCTTTGATCCTCATTTCTTAACTGTCTGGCTAGGCATCATCTGTGGATCAAGTTGTTTGATGCTTATACTTGGCTTACCAATACATTATGAGCAACATGAAAATGTGATTTCAACTCAAACCGAACGCTGGGGGGCAGCAGATGTGCTGCCTCAACATGCAACAAAACTTAATTTAAAGCCAATACAATCTAAGCTAACAGCTTTCCCATCGCAACACAAGGACGACCAGGCAGCATCCCAGTTGGACTGACTGGAGTTTGGTGTTAATAACCAAAACATAAACATACATTTTTAAATAATTTGAATTTTAAAGAAAAGAAAAAACTCTATTATTAGAAATTAGGAGTCCTAATTAAACCAAAAGTCATTTTAAAAGTCATCCAAAACAATATTTTGAGCGTCATATCTAGTGACCAAAAGTAAAACTATAAATGGACCAGTATTGATTAGTCTGCAAGCAGTTGATTCCTGTTGCAACACTTGGCCCCACTATCCTTTAACCCTGAGGACTGAGGGAAACATAGAGGACTATGGCAAATGATACAAGTTTTAAGTGTGTGGGGTCGGTTGGACCCATTTCTACATACAAGGGTTAAAATAAAAAGTAACATTTTGGGATCTCATTTGCATCTTCAACTTGTTGAACCTCAGGTCTTTCTTTGTAATGTCAGTCAGTGCCCACATTGCTGCTCCTCTTGCACCATCCCACCATTCTTCTTGAAAAATATGCCAAATCTTCCACATGAGGTGGATTCCAGAAACAATTCACCCTTTTCTATTGAAAGATGATGGCCTCTGATTTAAAGGAGTTGGTCTTGATGTTTCCCTGCACAGGCTGTTTGTGAAACAAGGAAAACATTTTCATGCGAACCTGCTTGACAGGATCCTTTTTATAAAATCCATGTTTCCTTTTCTTGTCATTGGTTTTTCATTTTCTAGCTGCAGCTACATGACAACAAAGCCATCAATCTGCTGGTGTCACCTCCTTCCCTCAAACTCTTTGTGCTCAGTATTGGTGAGCTCCGAATAAACTGCTGGTAACCTTTTTATCCTGTGTGTGTACGCTGGTTGTTGCATGTACACACACATTCCCACCAACAAAAGATGATGGTTTTTGTTTTTTTGTTTGCTTTTTTTGCATCTCAGTGATTCTTAGATGCCAATAATCCCTGAGCCAACAAACAAGCACTCACACACAGGTGGGATTGTACATGGCCTTTGGCTTTAATGATTTCCTCAATCCTCTACAGTGATTCCTGAAAGAATATGAAGAGGAGGAGCTCTGGGGGTATTTTAACATAAACAAAAAGAGATGAGAAGCTTTGAAGTTTATTGGTTTAAAAACTTTCTTTTCCTTTTTGCCTTTGCTTTCTTTTGTCATCTTTTTTTTCTTCCCTCCTTTTCTCTTTTTCATCGAGCTGAAAAGAATAGCAATTATCACCCAGAGCTGGTGGAAGCACTTGTAAATGATTGAAAGAGAAGCGGTGGGAGAGAGTGGACAGTCTAATAAGATCTGGAGAGCTGAAAGTCTCCATTGATGCAGAGTCTGTTCCAGCAGCATGATGCCTCCTTTTTTTATCTATTCATACTGCGTTCTCTTCTCATTTCTTCCCTTGTACACTCTTTCTTGAACTTGCACTCCCCACTCTTCTGGAGGCAACACAAAACCAAACGCAATTATAAACTCTGGACATTTCTCGGAAAACTGACCTTGGTGCTGCTTTGGATGTCACTTAAGCACACACAGGCTCAAAAACCGTCAGAACAAGAGCGCTGAGGAACAAATCACCCGCTGTGTGGGTTTGCATGATCAGATGGCCTGAACTGTTGTACTTCAGGGACATCACAAACCGTTCACACTCTTTGAACTTTTCCACATTTTCCCTCATTTCAACCGCAGACTTCCATTTATTTTTATTATTTTATGTGATAGATCAACACAAAACGGGGGCATGAGTGTGGAGTGTAAGGAAAATGGTTTTAACATTATCAATAAAAAATCCCTCGCGTAGTCTCTTTTAATCTCATACCCCTAAATATAATTCAGTCCATGAAATTGTTGTAGAAGTCACATGTTTTTGTAAACTGGGTTACTTTGTGTGTAATTTATTCTTAGAGCGACTTAAGCTGTTCTATGAAGAAGAAATTGCATCATGAAGACCAAAGCAGACATCAGGCTCACAGATCTAAAATATCTAAGGACATTTCTGAAGAGATGACAAAGCCACTGGCATCTACTGGTCAAGTCATGCCACACATTTGCTAAGTGGTTTTAAAAGCAAAACATCTGAATTAACACATTCATTCCACCCGTGTTATATGAACTGTTGAGGATGCTTGTAATGGTGAAATAAGTAAATAAAATTCATATCAACTCAAATGCAAAGTGATATATATTTTTTTACATTTTTCAAAGTGGGAGAAGAGGAGCAAATACTCACATTTTCTGCTTCTTCAGTACAATGAAATTCTACCACGGTAAACAATTAGTTTACCTTCTGGCGTTTTACACATCAGTTCGGTACCATTAAACGTGGAGAGTGTCGTACCTATTAATGGGCCTCAGAATAAAGAACAAACCTGTTAAACAACCTAATAGACCTGTTAAGAAGAGTAACCGGTGGAGCTGAGGGAACCTGACAGCGACCCAAAGGGAAAAAGACGTGTTAGGGATATTGGCAATAACTCATCGATCTTTCTGCTTTGATATACGAGTTGATTCTTATTGAGGATGGCAGAACAACATGACAAGAGGAAAGAAACGGAAGCAGACAAACAGCAGTAACTCTGTGAACGGATGCCATACCAGACGGAGAACCAACCTGAGTGCTCCCGTTTTCTGCTTCTTCTTGAATCATAGCCTTAAGTAACCCCATATGCTGTTTGCGTGTAAGTGTGTGTGTGTGTGTTTAGTTCTTCAGGTGTGTTCAAACTGTACTGTGTCAGTCCATGTGGAGCTAACCTCATGGCCTTGAGATATAGCTTATAATTATTGTCTGTGTGTGTGTATTACCATATATATTTGCAGACAGCGCACTGTTGTATCCCTTAGTGCAGCGGGCGTCCCAGATAAAGCAATCTCACAGCCTGATTTTCTAATGTATTACTGTAATATCACATATACACATGAGACATTATTGTGTGGAATGTATTTGTGTTAGGTAATTTGAATGTGTAAATTACATGAAAGCTCTAGCTTATCACATTTCTCAATCAATTTTACCTCAAACCATATTCATATACTTTTATTGTTCATAATGCAAATTTCCTCTGTTTGTCATTCACATGTGGCTACACAGTCTTCTGATTCAACTGAGGAAATTACAGTTGGAAGGCTTATTTGTGTTTCAGCTGCATAGCTAATAGTTTACAAAGTATATTAGCTACTGAAGTGCTCTGCTTTGACGGTAAAGTCTTACACAAGAACTGTTGTGACATCAGAGCCAATTGTCCCCTCTTTACTCTGGGCTATGTGCCCTCTTTACACATAGCCCTCTTTACTCTGAGGTGATCCAATGGGCATTCTAGGCAGAGGCCCAGGAGCTGTTGCTCTTCACCAGAATTATATAACTGTTCAAGTGCATTCATGAAAATCATAGTAACCTTACCTTTTTATAAGTGAGAGGCGCTTAGCTAGTCATTGACTTATGAACGAGTCTGAATTGTACTGATGGAGGTGAGGTGAAGCAGCCTGCAGTTATGTAAACCAGGGGGTTGCACTGCAATATGTGGTGTTAATATTGTTTCTGTTGATTTAGAAATGATATTTTACAGTAAATTTTATTTAAATCCAGTATCTACAAGGTGTAAGTGGGGCAGTGGGGAAAGGGGTGGTGTTCTCTTTTTTTGATGGGTACGCCTAAAACACTCCAGTCCAATATTTGCCTTCAGAAGTCAGTTAATTAGTATGTTGTTATATATAAAATAACAGTATATTCCAGCTATTTGGTCACCTTAGTATTTTGTAGGGAACAAACATAAAGGCCAAGGAACACATCAGTCAGGTCAGAGACAGAACTGTGGAGACTTTTGATGTGCTCTGGTTATAATGGAAGCAATGTTTTAAAAGCAAAGCATATTAATGTGCTAGAATGGCTCATAGTATTTTACGACTAACATTAGGCATCTCTAGACATGCAATGCTGGGAGATACCTGGAGCTGTAACTGCTGGGGAAAGAAATTAAAGCCATTAGTTATTTTCCTTCCTCTTCAAACGTACTGCATTTCATTAGACTGTTACATAAAAATCCAGTAAGATTAATGAAGCTCGTTGTTTTACTTTAGAGAAGACATGTAAAATGTTTAGCATTGTTAATATCGATGCAAGGCAGTGTAGTTTTGGAGTCTCTGGTCATTATTACTTATTATTACTCAAAATGTCCGGTGTCATAAATTCATGTCTATATTAATAAAACAATTTTAAGTAACTTTATTTATAATACTTTTCTCACAAACTTTCTTTTGCCTATTTCCTACCGAGTAAACTAATATGTGTGTGATATTTGACTAAAATGAAAATAATAAACATAACTTTGAGAGTCCAGGCTGTGCCTTGCATGGCTTTGTGGTTGCAGGCTTGCTTGCATCACTTTTATAATTTACTGATAATAAATCTCGGAGTGAGAATATTTAATGCTTACTTCAGAGACGTTTAAACATTTTCTCGCCATTAGTCTGCATACACAATCTCAAACACAGAAACGCACATGCATATTTTGACCATTAACTAAATCATGGATAAATTAGTTTGATTCAAGTCTTTGAGCAGTAGAGCAGTGGAGACTAAATATTTTCATGTTTTATTTTGAGTAACTTCAAAGTCTCTTTTTTTTAAACAATATGTGTCTTTAATAGCCTGTGTATCTAATTTAGCTATGCATTTTGAGGAGTGCATTTTTAGCATTGTAGCTGCTCACAGTCCCATGCTGCATGTGCATCTTCTCTTTCAAGCTAATTGCTCTATCTTTCCCTTGTGCCCTCAGATGCAGTTCTTCCTCAGCTCATTTATTTCAATTTCTTCAGTTTTTCCCACCATATATTTCTTTGTTGTCTTTCCCATTTTGCAACTCTTCTCTCATTGTTCCCTCTTTTTGACTTCAGTGGGGCGCTTGCTGATAGAGTTCAGCTCCCAGATGACAATGGAAAGACTGCAGAAAGAAAACCCAAACGTCACAGAGGGAGGCCGATACAAGCCGCCTGACTGCCGACCACGGTGGAAGGTCTGTGGCTCTTTTTCTGTCTGATCATTGCGTTTTTTCATGCTTTGTTTGGAGTCTTGCTTTTTAATCAAGATGTCTTCCATCCAGAAACATTAGACCAAGACCGGCACAACGGTATCTTATTTTTCTTTCTCTCATCCATTCTCATAACTTTAACAAGTAAAAGCCTAAATTCTGGTGTGAAATATAAATCTGTTTGCTATAAAAGCATTTTTGCTTTTCACCCAGTTTCATTGTTAAGTATTGCTGCTATGACTAATTGCTAACTCTGAAGAATTATCCCTTTTCAACTTCTGTGGCTGATATAGAAATAATCTAAATCTGATATTCTGAATTGAAACCCCTAAATCTCATATCCCATTATCAAGAGAAAAGAAGCTGTTCTATCTTTAGATTGTTACGTAATTATTTTTGCTATTACAAACCTTAAGTATCGCATCTATATCTTTAACAAAACTTTCAACCATCTCTGGATCAGCAATAAATCATTTCTGAAACAAAATAACTAAACCAAGATTTTCCCTGACTAGATATTTTGATAGAATGTGAGAACACTTTTTTCCATCAGTGAGCATGAATATGCATTTATTGATCAATCTAAAAACAGGTAAAGAAAAAAAAAACACTTCTCATTAAATTACAACACAATGTTTTGCACATTAGGCATGCATCCTGGCGTTTTTTGTTGCTGTGAAATTTGCCACCAACTTGTACATTTCTGCAGAACAATCACACCCACACATGGCAACAGCAGCACCAAACAATAATGTTTCCTCTCAATAGGACCATTATAAATGTTTGGGGAGAAGGACAAATAGGTCCGAGGTGTTCCCAAATAATCTGATGACTTGCACAACCAAGGTATTTATTTCTGACACTTTGATACCCCAGAAATCCCCCTAACAGATTTTTTGTTCTATTAATATGTCATTAAACCTCTCACAAGTGCATCTACATTTTTGTTTGGAATAGTAATATTTTATGACGTTACAAAATAACTTGACAGACCATCTGAAAGTATAGCATAATTGTGAATTGGAGAGAAAATGACATGGTTTTCCAATTAAAAATAATAAAATAAAAATGGCAAAAGTGTATTTTAGAGCCTAATACCTTAATAGCTCTACATAAAATTCTCTACAATCAATTGCCTTTAGAATTTTCCTAAAGTCTAAGGCTGCATAATAAGAAGAAAAAATTGTGATGGCATTGTTGAATTTTAGAATATTAATAATGATTATGATTAAACAGTATCTGCTTACATTTTCTTCATCACAAGGTCACCACCAATGGTTGTTAGTTTTAAAATTTCATCTTCTTAAAATTCACAAAAAGTCCATAAACTGAAGGCAGTGGAATCTATTCTACTGGCCAAATATATTGTTTACAGGCAGAATGTAAATTAATGACATTAAAAATGCATCATCCTGCCAAATCTTCTATCCAAGCAGTCATCTTACCTATTTTAGTTCCCACATCAATAATGTAATAGATTGTGACTCGAAGATTGTGTAAATGTAATGGAAGCAATCATTTATTTCTCTCCAACATTATAAATGTGCCCTACTTTGTGTAGATTTCTCATTTAAAATCTTAACAAGATGCATAAAAGTTTGTGGCTGAAAACTTTTAAGGCAATGTAGAATGAACCATTTCAAATGCTTATCTAAGTTTTGTTTCTGGTGGACACGAGGTTAGTGTGGATTTTTTAAAAAACTCTTTTTCTTCAATGTTTTCCTGCTTTGATTTTCTCAGGTGGTCTTATTGTTCAGTGGCTCGTGATGAAATGAGGAGATCTTGTGCGCAAAAGGTTACAGATAACAAACAGGCGATTACATAAGTCTTGCATCTTTGTTCTGTAGGTTGCCATCATTATCCCATTCCGTCACAGAGAAAATCACCTGAAATACTGGCTCCACTATCTCCACCCGATCCTCAGACGGCAGAAGATTGACTACGGCATTTACATCATCAACCAGGTAGGGCGCCAAGAGTCTAGATGCTATCATGCAAACCCAGTGATTAGGATGTGGCCTGTGTGAATTAAAATATGTCTGGATGTCAGAGCTCAAAAATAAGTTCAGCAAGAGGTCTAATGGTATCAGGATCAAGATGAAGCTAACCAGATATGCAGTGTTTATCACCTGTCTCATCCCCAATGTGATAAAAAGCCAAACATTATGAACTTCTGCGTTTGTCACTGACTGTAGAAAACACTACAAAACCTTGTAGTTAAAATCTTAAAAGTAGGGTGGTCATTTTGAAAAAAAAAAGTCTCTTTTCTCCCAGTTGGTATGTAGACAGCAGGTGGAAGTGATGCAGAAATTGCTGTTTGCGATGCGTTTGTATAACTGCGGATCTGGTCACAATACCACAAGAGCAGCATTCACTTTCTAGAAGGATGTACGCAATGTGTCAAATTCTTAATAAGAAATCCATGAAACATATTTTTCTTTAAAGATTCAATTGATAAAGTGCCACATTATTACCACCTGTGGTACTGGAGTTCAAACTGTTCACTAATCAGTTTATTGCCTCGGAGTTGCCAACTGCTGGACAGCGTACAAATGCTGTAGCCTGCTTGGAGGAATCTGCTAAACACAACCATCCATAATGGAACTGTTGCCTGAACAAGCTCTGTCAGGTTATATTATGGAAGGATATTAGGAGAACTGCAATCATTGTCAATTATTTGAAATTATTACAGTAGTTGACAAATTGAACGTGGAAACTCTAAGCACATTATGATGCGAGCGCCTGAACTCCTATGGTCTACTCTCTCCCTTTCTCTTCTCATATTTTTAAGGCTTTCTCCTAAAAATAGAACTGAACCTCAGAGCAAATGTCCACCCTCTTCCGTTTTAAAATCATTAGTTCAGCAGAGGGATTTTAAATACTTTTTGTGACTTTGTGTGTGAGTTTTCCACGCTACGTTAGGCGAGAATTCGTCTTCTTCTGCATTATGGGTAATGAGATCTCCTTCCTGGCCTTTCACTTCCCTGTGGGATTTGTGCAATGCCTTAATCACTCCCTCTGTGGAAAGGACCTTTTGGTTCTGCCTGCCCTGCTGTGCTCTGTTCTTCAAAATTCATGACACTTGCACTGCCTTTCTTACATTTATGCACATTTTTTTGTGTGCCTACAAATAATTCTTATGTCAAATGAGTGAATGCTTGTTCACCTCTAAACCAAAGGACTGTAACATTTTCAGCAAAAGTGAAAATGTCCTGAATATGGACATTCAGTAAGGTAGATATTAGTTTAAGTCAGAAAGTTAAAATTATAAATTAGTGTAAAACACCCACAGACCAAAGCTTTAAGATGAGTTGCTTGTAAATTTGGGAAATATTCAAAAAAGCTTTAAACATTTAGAAAACATAAACAGAAATATAAAGAAAAGAAGAATGGAACAAATAAAAGAAAAAAAGAACATTAGAAAACAATGTCAGAAAATAGGAAAAATTGAGGAAGGAGAGAATAACTGGAAAAGGGGATTTTGTGAATTGCCCAAGGACAGCTTTCCAATCACACTAAGGCACTCCCACACTGCAAGGCCCACTGTTTATCCACCAGGCTGCTGCACCCTCCTGTTACAGATCAGCCTTCCGACTGATGTAATGTCACATTACAAGGTAGTTAATTTTGACCCTCAGCAGCATCTTCAGCTCTGTCACCTCCACTTCAGACAAACACTAATTCACTGCCTGACTGCAATTATCTGTTAAACCATCAACATTCGCTCCAGTCGGTGACTTGGGGTTCAGGGTCTGCACAGTTTGAAGTAGAGGAGCCTTTCATGTCATTTTTGAAGTAGTTTTTTTTTTCTTTTTACTTGCTGAGTTGTAATGAAGAACTCTTGTTTGAACCAACTTCGGTTAGAGGGTTAATATTTTCTTTCTGCTTCAGAAAGAAAGACGAGCAGTGAGTTAAACACTGGCAAAAGATACAATATTGCTTTGCTTTAGGATTTGTTGCTATGTGTAAAACACATTGAGGCATGGATTGACCAAAGGGATGACAAGTATTGCATGTGAGCCTGACTTTTAAAATGCTGTGATGGCTTTTCTCACGGAATAGTGAGATCATCAGCACTCCATATGCGAGCACAGGCTAAAATCTTTAAGGCAGACATCCGGCTGTTGAGGACGATTGCTGGATTCATTCCCTTCGTTTCTGTCATCATGTTTCCTGTCTGGCTGCTGTCAATTAATGACAATAATACCACATATCTTAAAAGGAAAAGGTTAAGCTGAAACCTTTTTTATTACTGTTTCCAACATTTTAAATCTACTAAATGAGATGATACAGAAATTGCCTGAGTGATTTGAGTTTTCTCTGGCTGTTTATTGTATAATCCCACAGTGACAGCAGACCTGTTTTCATGTCAGACTGTCCACTTCCACTTAAGATTGAATTTTTACGTATGGGTTATGCTGTGGTACTTGTCTTTCAATCATGTTTTTAAAGTCTTTGTTTAGTCTGTCTAGGCTTGAGCTATGTACTTTTTTTTTGGTCTTGTATGTCCTGGACTCATAGTTTATAAAACTGGTTCACTGCAATTTTTCTTTTTTATTACTATTATTTCAGCAGATTTGTTTTTCAATTCAATTGTACTTTTCCAACTTAAAAAGAATGAAATAAGGGTAGTGCATTTTTTAAAAACCTACAAAATGATAAACATGAATTCAATATTTCAATAAAATTATCAAAGTGGCCTTTTGCTAAACATCATTTGGAAAACAAAACACAAAGAGGCTCTTCCGTGTTTGACTTATTAAAAGAAAGTTGTAAAATGTCAGTGGTTTTGGTTTTTCTTAGTCTAGAAATTTGGAGTTTGGGGGGCTTAGTGAATTGACTCAAACATTTCCCTTTAGTCAGGACTCTCAGTTAAATGTCTTGGCCATTTCCCACCGATTACAAGATGAGCAAAGCAGGTAGATACTTTAAAGGGATTGGCAGGAAGGCAGATGGAGAGGAATCAAATCAAAACGACAGGGTGGGATTTTGATGACAAGAGCTCCTAATGTGTTTGACACGATGAACGATTAAAGCTTTACAGTGGCTGACACTTTGCGAGAGTTCACAGCAGAGCATTTTTCTATGGTGCTCAGTCGAGTGTTAAATGAGTACAAGTCTGGACCCTTTTAACACAGATTCACTGAGGATGGTTGAGGCGAGCGTGTTTGTCTGATAGTGGTGGGGTAAGTGTTAATCATGTTTTGCCTTGCAGTCTTATCCAGGCTAACAGATTAAGACAGTCTTGTGCTCGGTGTTGAAACAGGTTTTTTGTAGAAAGAAGGCCTTCCTGTGAAATAAAAGACACAAGTTATAAGTTAATTGGAATATTAGACATTCCAGGTTTTCACACACCTTGATTATGTTAAACGAAAGGCTTGAGATTAAAATGACAGTCGCTTTACCGTAATAAAAGAATAAGATTGATGATTATTCCTGCTGTCGTGGTAAAATATATTTTTTTATACTGGCATAACAAAAATCCACTTTGTTTGTCATGTATTTAAAATGACGTTAACAAAATAGCAGTCTGTCCCATTCGCTGCCCTGGAGCTATAAACAGGATTGCATTTTAACTCTGAATGACTCAGTTCATTCTTTTTCTACAGTGTATGGAGGGGAAAAAACAATGCTTAGAGACGCTCCCTTCCTCCCTTCAGGCCCAGTCTGTTCTAATCTGTTGGCTCTAATGGCCTGAACCAACACCACCCACCTAGCATTTCACATCGACTCTGCTACAATTCATTTGGTGAGAATAGGTTAAATGAGGTACAACATAAGCACACACATCTCAAGTACAGGAAGAGTGATCAACATTGATCACAACAGGAAATGACTCTTAAGCAACAGTAAGGCTTCATTCAATACTGTTTGTACATTCTGTCTTTATTTTCTCAACCTCTGACAGGTCAGTAGGGAACAACAAAATTATTTAAATTGGATAAATGCCCAAATTATTAACAAGATGATTTTTCAAGAATTTCTCCTGATGCTCTGAGATGTTACTTAAATATTTTCCCATCATTCTTAAATCCATTATGTTTTTTGAGGTGCTCAACTCTGCCCCTGAAGCAAAACACTCGCACATGACTTGTCACAAAATGCACATTTGGGCCAAACGCTGCAATTTTAGTTTCATCAGAGCACATGATATGTCTTCAACAATTACATTGGTGTGTCCCTTGGTATATCAATTATATGCTTTTATGTGTGTATTTTGAGGTGATGGCGTCTTGCTCTCCGAGTGGCATTCTAGATCATACTGGCACAGAACTTGTTTTGACTAACGAGTGTGTTAAATCATTTGTTCACAAGTTCCTTTTAATTTTATTCAGGGGTTGACGAGCACATTTCACACCAAGTGGATTGATCTCCTGGACAAATATCACAGGAAAGGCTGAATATTGGAATTAAATTTTTCTGTTTTTGCGTTCATTATCTTGGTGCCTTGTTTGATTGTACCTTTCAATGTCTTGTGAATTATAATTTGCTCCGAGAGGTTTTAAGATTTTCCTTTCTGCTGTTTGAGCCAACCTGCTGCCCCTACTGGGCTTCAGCTGGACATAGCCATCATCTCGCTCTCTGAAAACTGGTACATTGTGTGTGGCGTTGCAGAGGGATCACGCTGAAAGTGATGTAGCAACCTTGCTGTTCTGCCCTGCTGCTCTCTGTCCTCTCTGCCTGCTGAAAACGAAGACCAGTATTTGTTGGCTACCGGCTCAGTGTGTAAACTGGAGAAAAGCCCAGAAATAAGTTGAAAGTGTGAGGCAGGGAAAGAGAGATGAAAACAAGTCAGGTGAGGAAAAAGTGAGTAGGAGAGGTTGGAGACCGGTGATGGGGTGGATAATAGAGGTGATGGAGGAAGGACCATCTGCTGTTTGGATTTATTTTCATTGGGAAAGATTAAGGTTAATCCAAAATTCAGAATCAGTATCAATTAATTAATTATAATAACCTAGAGCAGAAGAAGATATCTAGAAAGCGGAATTTGCTTTCTTATTTCATCTCTATTAACATTTAATTAGTTACAATTACATTGGAGCTTTGCACTTTACAACAGGGGTCTCCAACTCTAGGCCTCAACAGCTGGCAATCTGATTCCATGATGTGTTTGTAATAAAGCATTACTCTAACAAAGGTCACCTTAGAATCAGAATATATGTACATAATATATTAGGTAAAGTGTAAATTCTTGCTTGAAAATTTAACTTTGACCTTAAGTTGTAAACTTTTAAGTTTGTTTGTGACTCCTGGTTTGGTCATACTTTTCTATTTTACTTATTTAATACAGACAATACTGTGAAAGGCTAAACAAACAAATAAATAAAAATGTCACTGCAACAATTAAATTATGTTTTGGTTTAGTTACAGAAAATGTGTCATCACAACTTATTACTGCTATACATGAAATAAATCACATGTAACATTTTTCATTGTGTTTTAAAGACATTTAAACAAACAGTTGAAAGGAAGGGAAAAGCTTTGCAAATTTGCATTTTCTTGATTTTTTTAGACGCCACAAATTGAAAAAAGGGAACTATTTTTTTGCAGTTGACCACATAATATAATATTGATCTGTTGAAAAAAGCAACTCTTTTCTTTTCGTCCTTCACAATGCTCTCCTGAATCAGTAAGTTATGCTGGTTGGAAGGTTGCTATTGTTTTGCAAGAGAACGTTTTTTACAACGTTCTTCTTTCCTCTGCTTGCCTTTTAGATGCTTTGACTCCTATGTGTAATATTGTGGCAATAGCACAAATAAATCTCATTCTGAAATCTTCCTTTCACCCCCTTAATTAAACAACTTCAACCACAGTTGCTGAAAAATGCTAAATGTTTAAAGGCTTTGTTCCCAAATATGTAATTACAGAAAAAGCATTTTATCACAGTAAAATAAAAAATGTAGTGTGACCTGTCCAATAAAGAAAGAGTTCACAGATTATCCTAATTGGTTTTGACAAGCAGAACAAATTTTACTGTTGTGCTGCATTTTAATAACAGTTCTTATTAAATGGCTCATTATTGGGAGAGATTATTCTTGGTTAGTTGCCCAAATAATCATTTCTTTGGCTCCCAGACAAATGGGTGTTGAGTGTGTTCATTAGCCTTCTTTGGCTTTATTAGTTGCACTCTCAGGCAGCTGATATCAAAACCTCAGAAACAAAGTGTTATAAAATTTTTAAATTTAGCTTGTTTAATTAAAAGTTGTGCCTGAAATTCTAATCCTTATGAAGGGATTCTGTGTTTTAGACTACCTGGACCAGATTAGCTGCATATGCCGCTGTCTTTTTATTGACTTTGTCTTTTGATTAAACAATGTCTAAAGAAAGCTCTACACCAACTTGAGATGTTATTGTCCAGTTAATAAAAGCATACAGATCATCTTATCCAGATTGTATTTACTATTTTTAATTCAGAAGTACCAACCAAGAATAATACAGAAACACACAAGTTATTCATTAACAGTTCAAAGTAAATCCTCCAAAAAGGCTTTTGTAAAACAGGCAAATAACCTCAGTTGTATTATTGCTATTATTATCTCAACTTTCATTGATTGAATAACTTAATGACATTTTCAGCTGGACATTTTATTAAATGTCTATTCTAATTTGAGGTAAATTTGAATCTTTCCTAAGTGGTCCAATGAAGCACTGCCTTCCGTAGTTCAGTCCACTATTGTAACACCTCAACTCCGACAACTTATCACCAAGAACATCATGTAAATCTCTGTAAATTTATCTTCTAGTCATGATTCCATCTTTGCATGCTTTAATCAATTTTTCATTGTCATTAAAATATCCCTACTTTTACGGTCCTTTCCTTGGGTCTTCAGCTAAGAGACTCAAATGTTGCATTTGATTGGCAACACAAAAAGATAGATTTTTTTTTCCGTATTAGTGTTGTTACTAAATACGGTTTCAGTAGTAAGTTTATCTTAGAATGTTGTTACTAATCACCAGAGATGTTATCATGGTAATCAATAAGACCAGTAGCTGCTCCAGCCTTGGACTTCTCTTGTTTGCTCTGAGCAAATCTTCTTTGCTTTTGTTGCCTCTCTGAATGTCTTTCTTCATTCTCTCTTGTTCTAGTAAGTTATATTCTCAGCAAATTTATTTCTGTGCTTTGAAGACTTGCACTTACATTTAAAGAAATCTAAATCACAGTTTGTGATGACTAAAGTAGTCCGTCCCTTAATTAGGATTTCCATCACTCTTCATCTGAAGACGATATCTTTTTAAGCTGTTTCCACAATTAATCAGCTTGTTGGATTATATATGAAACATGTCAAACTGTACAAAATGCGATAAAACAAGTCAAAAGAAATTGCTTAAAATCAAATACTAACATTAACTCTGCAGGGAGAAAAGGGTATTGTGACAGTACAACATATGTGGCTGTTAGTTCTCCTCTTCCTCTTATTAACTCATTACAGGCTTACAGCATTTGAGCTGCGGTAAGCCTGTGATTTAAATCCAGTATCTAAACGCATTACTTCTCAGAAGACGGTGCACTAATGCAGAACTTACTGCAATATATAGAAGTATGAAATTAACATCAGTTTCATCTTACGGTTTCTCGAGCCACTGCATGATCTGGTTAATCTGAATTTATTGTTTTCAAGAAGGTAAAGAGAGAACAAAAAAATACATCCTTCGATCCTTTCATTTGGTAGTTCAATCCATCATACAACACCCCTGTATGACTGGTTAAAGATAGCTTTGTGTCCACCAATTATTAACATGTGCCCTTTCTGGCTTATTAAACTCCCAATGCTGCTGCCAAGCTCTAATTTGCCACTGGGAGACCCTTTAAAAGGGCATTGCAGCCATTGAAGCAAAATTATTTTGATCAAAACTGAACTGACTGCATAGGCAACTTTTAAGACACTTGCATGGTTGCTGTTCTTGTCGCCTTATGTCTGCCAAGATTGCTTCATTGACAATGAGACAATGCTGAAGACCTTTTGCTGTCAGCCATCTCCTAAAAATACTAATAAACATACTGAGTTTATGACCAGATTAGTGGGCTGTATAACTAGTAGGTATCCTTTCAACAGATTACCCAACCTGAGCTGTAAAGCTATGCACCTCCTCCAGTGATATCATGGGCCTCTTTGCTGGTAATGACCTGCCAGGTGCTCAGTTCAATGAATGGGTCATTATGTAACAAACCTTTTAGCATCTCCTGTGTCACAGAACAGCTGGATTAATACTGAGTTTGACTGACACAAAGATGGGCTGCAATCACTAGATGAATTCTAGAGGTAGTTGATTTTACTAGATTTATAAGATGAAAGAAGTTGAATGCTAATTCATGGTGCCTGATTTTTGCTTGTCACAAAAAAGCAATAATAAATCCTCTTTCGTTCCCTTAACAAGTTTGCACTACTGTGGGTTGGTCTATCGTCTAAAAATCTAATTAAAAATGTTAAGTTATTTCAACTGAAAATGTCAAAGGTTGCAGTTGAAATGAGACAAAATGCTAAAAGCCCAAATAATAATTTTGGAAGGCACTACGTATACTTCTCATGCACCCCACCTTTTTTTCCGCTTGATGATGTTAAATACCTGTTTACACTTTACTCTTTAAACTTGATGATATTGCTATTCAAAAATTTGATAACAGCTTTAGCAAACCTTCAGATACTTTGACAGATTTGTGTTGCAATGACCTGGAAATGTCACTCTGATTCAAATGTGTTCATTGTTCTGCTGTTCTCTCCGTCTGCACTCACCTCTGCTTCGCACGGAAACTGTAGCCTTACGTCATTTTACCGCTTGCACACCGACTTGACAGAAAAGTACAAATGCATGTTTTCCTTTTTCTTGCCTATAAAGGCTTGTGGGGCAAGTGCGGGTTAATAATGCATCTAAAGTGCTTCCCTACACTAATGGATTTTGAATAGATTTCAGTTCGTCACAGCTTTAGTTAAAATGGTGCTCTTATGTAAAATGTAAAGCCGGGTTCCCAGTTTTATGAAAGACTCCCACTGTTCAAATGTTTCAGTTTATTTGCTGTAAGTTTCAATCACGTTCAGCTTACATTCATTTAGCAAAATATTACTTTGAAAGTCATTATGATAAATTCCTCTTGAAAGACAAATTTACTAACTCGCCTCTAATTGGTTAAATACAACTCACTAATTACTGTTTTAAACAGTCCCTAAAATGTATTATATGTGGTGAAATATTGTTGATTTTGAATGCTGCATGAGAAAAATCAGTTATTGACTTATTATGCATAGAATTTCATTGTTGTTATTTGATATTGGTATATGTCGAATACAATCCCTTTATTTGATAGGTAATAAAGTCTTTATTGTGATAGTAATACATTTGAATTGGCTCTAGCCTCCGCAAACACAGGGCCAATTAAAATTCAGGAGAGCCTACTTCAGTTTAGAGATAACTGCTTACACACAATTAACTACCAGACCTAACGGGTTCCAAAGCACATTCCTTGGAATATTTTGGGTTGTTCCCAACTACAGGTCAGGAATTGGCTAAACTTGACAAATGGAGGTGATGCAAAAATGGAAAATGTTCCAAGGACACTGTTATAACATACTATGTTATAGAACATAACATAACATAGTATGTTGTATTTTACTATGCATATATGTATATTTTAATTAAACATTAAAATGTTGCTTTCATTTTAATAAAGTACGTGAGGCCACACAAATCCAGCAATTTATCTGTTTACTCAGAAACAGACAACAATATACACCCATTCATTTAACTTGGTTAAGTACAGCAAAGGTGTTAAAACATTTTCAAAGCCAGAAAAGCAAGTTAGGACACGGTCCAGCATCAAGGCAAAAGCCTAAGACTCTTTTTTTTCTGATCTATAATAATTATTTTCTACTTTATTTCATTAAACATGCTGAATTCATTTCTGAGTAGCAAAAATGGAAATGATTTTGCATGAAATTATGTTTCTCTGCAAGACAAACAACTTCCCATAAATAAATAAAATGTATTCATACAGTATTATGCTAATTTTCTTGTTGCTATATATGCATTTTCAAGAAATATAAAAATTTATTGAAAGATGAACTGAAGCAGAAAAACAACAGCACTGATTAAGATACATATGTCATAAAATGAGAGGGAGTGGAAATCCAAAGTGCTCCTTTAATAACAGAAAGAGGGAATAGTTGCCTGATGTCTCACTTATTATCTCCACTCTGTTCATCCATTAGGAGGAAACAGCAAAAGATGGGAAGCAGTTGAATCAATTTTCCTGACAGATACTACAATTATTATTTTTCCTAACGTGTGCTTTTTTTATCACTACACAGAGATCATTTCCCAGTAGACTAAAGATCTCTCATTCTTCTGACACTTCAATAAATCTGCTTGAGTAATGGCTGATTTACTGCCAGAAATGGCTTCACACTATGAATTGCAGGAACAGAAAAATATAAAATAAATGAGCAGAGAGGGACAACATGAGTTTATTATTAAATATAGATTTTTAAAGATAAAACATGGTTGTTTGTAATGAATTTCAAGGATTTGTTGAAAAGTGTTAGTAAAAGTACAAAGGAATGATAAATAACTCTTGCCAGCTTTTTGTGGGGAAGTCCAGAGCTATATACTCATTTTAACGTGCTTAAGTGTTGTCAGCACCCCCTCCTAAAAACAAATATAATAATAAATTACCCCATTTCAACAGATTATATTCTTATGCAACCTGTGCAATGCACAATTTTAGTCTTTGGGAATCTTAAACCACTTGTACTTTCTTTCTTGTCATACAATTAAAATGACTGGAATGCATAAACTCACACACTTTCACACTTAATAAATTAATAAATGTTCTTGTACAATTTTTTTAAGACCTGTTAAAAGTAGTGTTGCCCTACAGACTTAGGTTGTTACGATCTAGTATTTTCTATTTCTTTTTTCTCATACAATAAAGATTATGTGGACAAACATCATTTATTTTATCCATCTATCCATCCGTTTTCTGTACACCCTTGTCCCTTAGTGGGGTCGGGAGGGTTGTTGGTGCCTATCTCCAGCTAACGTTAAAGGCAAGAGGCGGGGTCCACCTTGGACAGGTTGCCAGTCTGTCGCAGGACAACACTGAGACAAACAGGACAAACAACCATGCACACACACACTCACACCTTAGGAGGATTTAGCATAACCAATTAACCTGACAGTCATATTTTTGGACTGTTGGAGGAAGCTAAATACCCAGAGAAAACCCACGCATGCGCAGGGAGAACATGCAAACTCCATGCAGAAAGACCGGGGCCGGGAATTGAACCCAGAACCTTCTTGCTGCAAGGCATCAGCTCTACCAACTGCTCCACTGTGCAACGCTGGAACCATATTTGTAAGTGGAATTCATTCTAGATTTTGAGTTATTAACTCTACATGTATGTGTGTGGATATTTCAAATTTCATAGACCTTCAAGAGAAGAATACATTTATAATATAAATATATTTATTTTACTGATCATAAAACAGAATTGGAATCAGTATATGGCAACACAATAGACCTCATTCTATTTTCATGCTGTGTTTGATTAGAAATTAAATATTTTTCACAGAGGACAGTGTTGTTTAAGTGGTGTTGGAAGTGACAAACAGGCTGGGGGCTGGAGAGTTGGTTATGAAATGCAGATGTTATCTGGTTTTATATCAAAATATTTAATGCAATCCCACTTCGCTGATTGATATTTATCTTTTTTTATCTTTGCTATTGTTGAAGCAGCAATCAAAGGCTTGGTATGAAAGACTGAAAAGGATGTGAGAGAGGACTAGGGACTGTATAAAATATTAGGGAAATGCAATCTCTGCTAACAACAGCCAGCGCTATTTGTAAAGTTAAACCTATTGAAAGGACACAAAAAAATGTATATGCAGATATTATTCTCGAGTTAGAGTTAGATGTTTGCTGAGCAGAAGTCCTGCATCAATGTCAACCCACCAAAGGTGCAAGAGGAAGTTCATTTTATTTTACATTATTTTTATTTTTTTACTTTAGTGGTTCAAGTTTTTTAATATTTGAACGATATTGTTATTGAATCTAAATTAGCTAGTTTGATAATGTTGCAAAATAACATTAAAGTAGTCTGCTCTCCAACCTTTCCATTCCATTTAGTAATTACAGCTCACAGCAACTGTATGACTGTGTTGTCTTTTTAAATAAAAATGAAATTCTGCTACAGGAGGACAAAAACATTCTGTCAATTATTCCCAATATGCAGTTACTTTTACATAATTAAGCTAAATTACAGGTTGCTTTCCACCCACATGTTGTTGGACGCTTTTGTCTTTCCAAAGACCGTGAGTGATGGGGATTTATATTATTGAAAGCAGAAAGAGGCTTCTTAGGATAACCAGTATTGAGCTGAGCTTGTTTTAATTTAGTTGTTAAAAACTGAAAGACAAACACCAACCATTTTTGGGATATGGACACAGGATGGCCCACTAGGTCTGTTCATAACGTTGGATTTTATTCTTATACATCTTGTAGAGAGTTCATTAAATTGCGGGAAATTTAAGGGCAAGGCTTCTTCTCTTTTTTGCTTTGCTTCAGTAGTTTCTGAACATTTATAGCAGCAGTGTGAGGGTGATTTTTAATGCAGAACGAGGCTGGATGATGTGGTTGTTCTGCCCTTTGCCCATTAGTTATTTATCGTTGAACAATCTGACAAGATCATCCATCCTGTCCACTCTACCTGTCAGTTCTGCTTGTATTGTAGGTGATTAGTGTTCACTTTCTTGACCCAAGGTAATGTGGGCGGTTTTTGCAAGATCGCTGAGAGATGTTTTGGTACTCGGTGTGGACTCTGCTCTGCATGACGAGTGTTTCCAGATGTTTTTATTTTATTTTATTTTTTACAGAAAACCTTATTAAGGGATGCATGGCAGCAGTGGCAGCTCATCCATGACATGGAGTGTGTGTGTTTAAACCAGGTCTGACCACACTGGCCTCATTGATTGGCTGAGACATCGTCACATCCACACAGGGCTCCCAAGCAATTCATTGCAATGCTCTTGGCAGCATTGTAATGATTGTACCCCATGTGATACACGAAGGCTTCACTCTCTATGGCAAGTTAGCTTTACATGCAATAGTTGAGCTGGCCCTTTCTAGGTAAGATGAAGATATTTAAATGTTCTTTCTTCTTTCTAATTCCACATTGGAATTAGAAATAGCTAGACAAGCACATAGCTAGACAAGCACTTACTTTTCTACTGACTTTCAGAAAATTCAAACGTCATTCTTCCAAAATAAAATCCCATTTTCCGTCCAAGTATAGTACTTTCACAGCCGCAGATTTTAAATACAATTCTGACTCAAATATATATATTTATTTACATTATGATAAATTAATTTTATCCTACTGTAACTGATAGCTTCATAGACATATTCTGGATAGCTTATCACCTCCTCTAACTAAACAGTTCCTTAAAGACACATAGCTTCAAAACTCTCTAGGAGGAGCCCAACCTCAATGTGTCCCTTGGTTAAACTAAAGAGAGCTGATCTGGACTTTTGTACACGAAGTACTTCTGTCTCCAGCAGATTCGCTAACAACCTCCCTGCACTATCACTGTCAGTTTGAGCGGTGACGAACATTAACAACATGAGGTCAATTGTTGTTTGGTGCCCAGGGTGGAAATATATAACACAAATGACAGACACAAAAGGGTACAGTCGGGTTATCAGGAAACACCAGCTGAAACTGAGATTTCTTTTTTAAACTATTAGCGCGATAAAAGACAAAAAAAAGAGTGGGTACATGAAAACAATTTTTTTGACAAACTGGCGCGAGAAAGCACTCCCCCATGCTTTGCCAGCAGTTTTGTGTCAGAGAATACAGGCTACTTGTGTAGACATGAGCCCCTAGACTCCTAATTAACTCAACTGACTTATTTCTAATGTCAATTTCTGAAGTGATGTGTGTGTGTGTGTTTTAAATGGTGCTATTGTATAATAATTGTTACATTTACTGAAGTAGAAACATAAGCCAAATGTGTTGTTTCCCATCATGTCTAATATTGCTTGTGTTGTAATACAGTATGTATTAATATAGCCCTTCCTCTCTCTATCCTGACGGTTCAGTGTGCAGTGCACAAATGTAAGCAAACATTTCATCAACAAAAGTGCTGAGCAGAAGTCTGAATTACTCTAATAAATTGAGTATTTCGGAATCTGGCTTTAATGCCCCAACATTCTCCTTTGGTCCACCGATAAAAGGTTCAATCTTTGCTTTGGAGAAGAAATATTATATAATTATATATCTTGTTGATGATACAGCTAAATGTATAATGGCATTGCATGTGTGTGATTCTGGTCCACTGTATGTCTCTTGCTATAAATGCTTTCCTTTAATTGCAGATTTTGTTCCTATTTTCTTCTGACATTGCTGTTTAGCCTCTTAGTGAAAGCATATAGTATGATATTCTAGGCACATGGCATGATTTAAAAGAAAGGGCTTAAGGCTTGAACAGAAAGTCCATTCAGAGACATCACTGTCATTTTCTTGAAAAACTACATTTGGATTGCCGATAATAAGATTTTCCTTAAAAATTTGCATAATAAGCCTCTTGAGGTGTAAAATAAATGTGGCGTTCTTATTAAAGGTACCCGTTGAATGTGTTTTGGAGCGTATAAAGTGGATTTATGTATATATACTCTAGGATAAAGGAGTAGAAGAGGTCAACATTTGAACTTTCTTGCCTAAAGAACTAAAACATAATTCTGGCTTGCATGATTTCAAATTAAAACTAAAGCAGTTTTTTTTTTCATCATTATTTCAGACCAACTATGTAGCCCCGAAAGATCAATTCTTTTAAGTTAATGGCATTGTATTTTATTACTTGGAAGACTAGAAATGCTTTAGTGTTCTGTTTGGCTCCTCCTACAACTGAACTATACAATAAATGACTAAATTAAGGAGAGAAGATATTAACTCTAACTGTGCACACGGTAGAAGCTTAAGTCAGCTGTTTCCTTATTAGGTTAGCATTTCATCTTTTACAGTAGAACATGCTCCCCGCATTTTTTTGAGTAACACAGCTCTTTACATTTATTCCCCACACTCTCCCTCTGTTCCCCGTCCTTCCTCCTCTTGTCTGGCATCAGCCACCTAGCTTCCCCCCCTGTGGTGGCTGCCGACGACTCAAGGAAGTGTGTGTATGTGTGTCGGAGGAGGAGGTAATTTAGAGAATCATGGACATTGTTCCTCGTCCTCGCACATGATGGATTACCTGGCTGAGGAGAGACCTCACAAAGCCTGAATTACTACCTTACAGTACTACTGTATAACAAACCACTGAAGACAGATAGCAACATGCTCCAGATAAAATTGCAATGACCTTGAGAAGATTGTTCTGCTGTTTGCACTGGTTTATTAATGTTCTGGTATGCCATGTGTAAAATTAAAAACTGTTCAGTAATCTGCTGTTTTGTATATAAACAGATATCATCCACACATGCAAAGATTTCATTCTTCTGTTCTGACCAAGACTGTTGAGAACACATCCGTGATGAACTGTTCATAACTGGGAGCACAGGTCAGGCTTTTTTTTTTAATGCAGAAGATTATTCTGATAATTTAGAACTGAATGAGTTCTGGTAATAATGCAAACTTAATTGATTAATCAGAACGTCAACATTTTAATTTGAATGGGCTTTTGTGTTATTTAGTTTTCAGTGCATCTCTAGGAACATGAGTACGAACTGCCGCCAGCCGGTAATATATCATGTCTAAAGTTAGAAGTGTCTCTTCTCTGAAAATTTAAAGTATGAGGGTTATAAGAATATTCTTATCAGTTTTCTTAATGGCATGCTTCCCTCAAGTGCAGCTCTAATACAATCATTCAGTTTCAATTGATATATCAATACTGAAAATAAATCTTATATAATATATGGATCTCATTCTTTCTCTTAAGGTTTGCAATAATGACTTTTTTAAAATATATACATTCAGATTTGTCAATTATATATTTGAGACTAATAGGAAAAATCTTTTTTTGACCTTGACTGTATATTGGTTCTTATTGCCAAATTCAAAAATAATAAAAGACAGTAAAGGTGTCTTCTGTTTGCTATGCAAGTTTATTTTGTGTAAAAATATCTTCAAAGGGGCAAACGTATCATACAAAGTGAGAAACTTCAAAGACTTAAATGTTTTCTGTCCTAAACCCTTGGGAGTGTTGGTTGACTGGATTAATAATAAGACTGTGAATAGAGTTGAAGGCATTAAAGCAAGTAGGAAATAAGGGAAAGAAATGCCCTTGTTATGGTATATAGTTGTTGATTTCTAATTAAAACCATATGACTTTCTAAAGAAAAAGTCCACTTATTAACCAGCCAATAAAACTAAGGCACGTTTTATAACTATAGCATTAGCTATGGACTAATTTCAGATGGGTATGAAGGAGGAAGTTTATGGAAAGCTTTTTAATTTTGAAGAAGGATCTTGAAATTATTTCTCTACTAGTAAGGAGAACATTAAAATGATTATACATTCTGTGTTTTTAGTACTTTCAAAGTATGCATAAGGTTAACCATCTCTTTGGATCTTGGTGAGATAACATTGTCTAGACACAGACTTAGCAGATTTGGCTCGGGGGAGGAAGAAACTTTACTGCACATAATTTCAGTCTTTGCATAAAACCAAGATAAATGGTGCCCAGAGCAACACTTCAGACTGAATTAACACTTCCAGGCTTTTCCACTTTACACATCCACAAACATATAACTCACCTTAGCTACGTAGGACGCATGTATCTGAAATTGATATGTATTGACCTATTTCAAAGTCCTGAACATACCAGCAGCATAGTAAATAACCTTCCAAGTACATTTAGGATAATAATCCTGCTTCATGATATATGCTATGTTTTCTACATTATTCTGAAAGAGCTTAATTTGGAGCTAATATTCAATTTATCTAAAGTAGACAGAGTTAAACAATGCCCACCTTTTCTATAGCATATCGTAGTTTTTTTTTTTTTTACTGTCCCATTTACAATAAAAAATCCCCCCCATCATTTGTATGACTCTTAGAAGCATCAGGATGGAGGGCAGCTTGAGCCAGGGTTTAATTATAAACTGACCCAAGGTTACTTCACATCACTGAGGGCTTCTGAATATTATTCAAGGATTTTAGACCAATTTTGTCTTGTTGCTAGGTTACAATGAGGACATGCAAGACAAAGCAAAGTCCCACAACTGAGGACGAAAGTACTTTTAATCAGGCAAGTGTAATAAATACCATGCTGTTTAGTTTCAATCCAGTTCACTCTAATGAAATTCTATACATTTCTAAAGATGGGGCTAAATTAAAGTTTCCGTTGCAAAGATTACCTAATTCAATTTAATCCTCTTTTTATTAAATCTGTCCTGATCCTTTAATGCCGCAGAAAGAAATGGAATCAAATCCAATATAATCCACTACAGCAAACTATCTGTATACAAAAGTTTCCAAAAAAGCTGGATGGAAATTAATATGGATTAGTTTTTATTTGTTTGTTGTTGTTTTTTTGTTTTTTTTCTCAGAATATTGGCATCGAAAAGCTTCAAACCTCGGCTACACTTTTGATTTTAAACTATTTTTGGTTATATGTATATATACTTTTTTCACTTTTACAGCTGGTTTAACTTGTTGCTGTCATGCATGTTGCCATTACTGACAGCTGCAGTGTGCTTGCATTAACCGATTACTGGCATTCGGGTGGAATCAGGTTTTAAGAGGCTCCAGTTTCTGGACAATCTGACAAAAGTTTTCTCTAGTTAGACAAGGTAGAATATTGAGGAACGGAGGCCATCCACTGGTGGTCACCTGGCTGAAAGACTGCCATTACATTTTTCTTATTTTTCCAAGAGATCTCAATTCAGTTGCGTGGAAATATTTGTGGTCCCAAATATTATGGACAGTCCTGTGGAAACTAAACTGGCACCAACAGTCAATCCCACTGAGGTATACCTCTATTTTTATTTATTTATTTCTTTTAATTACTAAGTTTGTCAAATTAAGAGCTGGATGGGAAGTTGTCCCAACTTAAATCAAGTTCTTGTTAATCAAGAGATTTGTTTCTGAAAGGCAACGAGAGTGCAAAACATTGCAAAAATAAAAGTTTTTTGTGTATTGAGCTTGAAAACCACAGCTTTTTATTTCTGAGTTTTGTTGTCTGTGATTCTCTGGCCATGAAAGCATGGGAATCCTTCCTTTCATTTCTGAACATATTGTGACATGAGTAAACAGATGGTGGCAACAACATCCTTGTGGCCTCCTGATCGCATCCCAATAAACCAGACCTCCTGGGAACCAATGCTCTAATTTCCCACACTGAGTTTAATATAGCAAGATTCCTCAATGACCACTTATGCTAATCTGACTCATAGACACTGGGCCAATTGGCCTGAAAGACACGATTGTAACTTATTTATTGAGTCATATGTGGTACCTTTGCGTGTCACACTGCTGAATAAAGCAATGTGCATCTGTCTTTGCAACAAAAAGAAGCAGAATGTCAAGTTTTATTTCTTATCTTTGCTTGTAAATTGTCTTGAAATCAGCTTTCCTGGTTGCAACTGTTGGTCACGCATTATGTTTAACACTCCACCCTGCTGCCTCTCTCTTGTCAGACGTAATACAGAAAATTTGAAGCCCATTTTAAAAAAAAAGAAAAAAAGTCTGCTGCTCCCAGGAAACAGTGACATTTATCTTAAAATAACCTTTAGTCAAACGGCCTTCAGTGTCTCGCAGCAGTGGCTCGGCCCTGTTTGGCTTATCATATAGAGAGGGTATAATGAGGACAGCAGACAGGCAGAGGATTTAGCGCCTCAAAAAGCCACTAAGCACCAGCAGCCATTCTCTGTTTATAACAAAGAGGAGCTGGGGTGGGTACAAGGATAAAGGCTGGCTACTGAGAATAACAAAATGAAATTGGGTTTGAAACACAGAGAGAGTTGCCTTTGCGGCATTGAAGATCACATGCTTTTTTTGTGCCTTTACTTGCATGAAAAAGGCTTGTAGATTCTGCCAGTAATGTGAATTATCAAACCAATATTCAGAGAAAAGTTGTATTAGCGATTTAATTTGAAGAGTTATTTATTATATTTACTGGAAGGTAAATGGGTGCAAATATGGAGACATCAAAGTCCAATAAATAAATAAATGTTCCGCTAACTTGTTTTGGGATTGAAAGTGGATGATTACAATAGCACAGCTGTAAAATCATGTCCTTTATCATTCTGGCAGAGAGACTCATTGTTGTGCCCAAGGGGCTGAGTTGTAACTGTCTTCAATATTTTTTTTTCTTCTAACTTCAGGAAAAAGCTTAGGTGGACATTTGGGATATTTTTGATTATCTTTCAACTGATTTCTTGAACTTGATAGAAATCTGAAACTAGGGAAAAAGGAAAAACTCATTAATTGCTGGTACAGATAAGAATAATTGTCACTAACCTGAAAATAGAGAGCTGGCTGTGCAAAGAGGGAATTTTTTCAGCCCTTTTTTTCCTTTGGGGTTTTTCATTATTTATATCTGGCATAAATACTAATATTGGGTCCAGTTGATATGCTTGTGCTTTTAACATCTTGCAGTCAATAATTAACTCCCATTTGTATTTTAACTTAACAGATTAGCTACTTTTCTTTAAGATTTTATACATTTTCCAAGTAACCATCTTGGAAGTCCTCTCTTCTCCTTCATTCTAAATATTTTATTATTTTTGAAAAAGTATTCATAGCCCCTGATGAAACATATCATTTAACAACAAGTTTTATTATTTCTTTTGGGATTTTCTTATATAGAGAAATATAATGAATACATGGAGTTGAAGGGAAAAGACACATGTACTTATTTGTTTTTGCTATAAAAATTGTAAAAGGTAAAAGTTTTGACATGCATTTTGTATTCAGTTGTAGAACCCCTTTTGTTTATTCATCTTTCAGTGTCTGTTTCTAAAATCTTACAGGTACATATGCAGAGACTGACATTTTTGGCCTGTTCTTTGCAAAATAGCTCAAGCTAAGTCTGGATGGATGGAAAGTGTCTGGAAAGAGAGTCTGGAGATGTTATGTTAAGAGGGATGCGCAATGTTAGTTTTCAGTATGCAGTGCTTTGCATATATGCCAAAAAGTTTAGTTTTGGTTTGACCAATGCTTCTACTTTTAGTATATGGCTCTATATGACTTGTCACCATTAGCTTCTGAGCTTCTTCTGTTGTTAATGATCTAGTGACCTACCCTGTCAATTTAGGTGGACAACCATGTTTGATGGGTTTGCAATCGGGCTCTACTCTTTCCAGTTTTGGATGATGGCTGATGAATCGTCACGTCCAAAACTTGCAATCTCTTGAAATGTGTGACCTAGCCTGACTTACTCCATGACTTGCCTGTTATGTTCATCCCTGGGAGGCAATTTATTTACTAATGTTCTCAAACAAATCTCCAAGGTTCCAAGGTTTTCACAGAACAACACACATGTGTTCTCTACTTACGAATTAGGCTACTTTGGAAGACCACAGTTTGCACTGGATTTTATTTAGGGATATCAGGGCAATGTGGCCTACATAAACACAAGTCACTCTATCTAGACTTTCATTTGTAAAAAAAAAATAATAGAAAATTGATACATAACATGAAATATGGGCAAAATATTTTGAGAAATGGTGGGAAGGGTGTACATATGTCTGCAGTGGAGAGGCTGGTGCTCTCAGATGTGGTTGAGCCTACAGTGGTGGGACTTGTCTGAGCAGTTTTTTTAGGGGTGTTTCAGCTGCCAAGTATAACCGCCAGCTGAAGCTATTCTATCATTTCAGACGAAATAAAAGTTGAAAGACAAAACATCACAGTAGCCCTTCAGCGCAGCAAATCACAAGGTGGTATTCCCTTTAGAGAAGCCGTACGTCAAACTAAGATCGAGAGTCTGTGAAGTACATCCAGCCCTGCTGCGGTGAAGTGTGAAGTAACTGTGTGAAGTGGTTTATGGTTCACGAGACATATTTCAGATTAAACACTCCAGTGTTCTGATTATCCCTCCATGAGTGAAGGTGAAGTTCGCAACCCACGCTGCTGGCAATATGCTGGGTGACTTTCCTCTGTCTTTTTCCTCTTACTGAAAAGACCCAGTGAGACAAACATGTATATATATATATTTATATGTATATATACTACATAATCATAATATACATCTAAAATATTGGTTATAAATAATCAATATGGGCTATTTTGTTACTTACTTTGCTTCCCTCCTCTTTGATTTGCGGTCTCTTTCAACACTGACATATGAGTGCATTTCTGTTTTCTTGCTTAAATCTATTTAAAACCTCTTTGAAGCATCACTGCTCCATTCCCGCCTCCATCTTCGTTCACATCCAGAGGAAAACATGTTCCGTCAACCTTTTCTGATCATTTTGGGGTAAATGATCCTATGATCCTACTGGTTCAAGAAACATCAACTGGCTGTTTATGTTCTATGCTTTGCATGCATTAGTCATTTTCCACTCTGATCTAGTCTTGTTTGATCATGTTTGTAGGGTTGAAGTTTCTTAGGATCATAAAATCTTCCTTCCTAAATTGTAGAACGACATGAGCTGAGTCAGTTTGTTAGACAAGAAACATCTCAGATATTCTTATGCTCTTAAAACATGGAATCATGTGATTAAATTTGAATGGGTCTTCTCAAGCAAGAAGCAAAAGTCAACTTATGTGCAGAAACATGTCAAAGCAACTGTTTTTTTAATTTTTTTTCCATGTATAGAAACAAAATGCCAATAGAATTTAGGGGCCAGGGTAGTTAATGTCCTTTTAATAATGCAAAATGGAGGCAGCAATAGAAGAAGATGTTAAGTATGGATTGCCTAAAACCACAAAGGGACCTCTCACATTGACAGCATTTATTCAAAAAATATATTTGGTTTAGCAAAACAAACTTACCACAGCTGAATATTATCAGGAATGAATTTTGTTGCTGAATAAGAAAACTGTATTTGGACTCTCAGTGTGCATAAAAAGGGAGACTCGTTTCTATTATCCAGCAGGCATTCCAAGAATTAATGTCAAGTGTAAAAGATAAAGAGACTCAGTATTTTAAAACAGCCTAATGGACATCCTTCATACTCTTAGCATCCCCCTCTCTCACTTTTTTCATGTACTTAGAATGTGTCTTATTCCTTCAACCTTCCTTTTTGTGGTGATGCAGTTTTTTTCCAACTGGGAAGCAGTAAATAGATTTGTCCCATGCATCTGTGAATCCATAACTGACAGCACTGAATCACCTTCACCGCTAATAAAATTATTAACCTTCACATATAAGCTGGGAGAGCTGCTCAGCTGGGATTCACAGAACATTACTCTCATTTTATCTACGTTAGAGTGACTGCAAAACCCACAACCGTCATCTGGTTGTGGTCCTAATCGATGCGTTTTATGCAGCAGGACAGTTTAGCACTAAACTGACCATGGCTGTATGAATGAGAAATCACAATTGCATATATCACAATAAATAGTGATACATTCATATGCAGCTAGCTGAGTTACATTAAACTATGCACCATGAGCATACAGGGTGTCCTACACGTTCCATAAAGATGGATATACATGTGCAAATATGTCAGTGTCAATTTATTTATCCAGCGCTTTAAAAAACAATTGCACAAAAGTGCTATACAGTATTCATAATTAATATAGTTTAAGCAGCAGGTACAACCTTGTTTATAGTAGTGGTTATAGTAGAATAATTAATAAAGCCTTATTTTTCCAAGTTTCGGTCTTGTTTCAGTCAAGAGAATAGTTCTTTTGAGGAGTCTTTCAAATTTGGGCAAATGTATTTGGTGTCAAATAACAGCTTATTTGTGCACGTTTTCACACTATTGCATACCTCCTTTACGTTTCAATGGCCTACCAAGACACAGGGAACTAAGTTCACCAGAAATATTCTCTGATTCTATAGCTTATGTTCAGCCAGAGTGATTCTATTTGAAAATAAATAATTTATGATCGTCTATTCAGCTATTCAGGCATCCCATTTCCCTCCCCACTGTCCGCTCAGCCTTGATTTGTCTTATGTAAATTTTGGCACCCAGACCCAACCCTTAGGTTCCAGGACTCTGTGGAACAATGATGCTTCTATTCAAAATGTAACACCGAACATGCAGAAAACAAAGACAATGACGATGGGCGTTAAGATGAGCAGAAGAAAACCGACACTTTCTTACAAAATAGTGTCAAACGAGCTACACTTTCCAGTTTGAAAAGTTTATTTTTTTATATATTCTGGAGAGAAAGTAACATTCCTTTTTTTTCCCCTCCTCAAAGTTGACAGTGTCTGAACCAATGCCTTGTCACTCCCATAATGTAGTGAGTACTGTATATTTCTGAGTGGAACTAGGTAGTTCAGTTGAACTAAAAATAGTGTGAATAGTTTCTGCTGGTACATGGAGTCCAAGCGACTCAAATTTACAGACTTTGAGCAATACGTCCAGACTTTTGAGAATATACAGCACATAGATGAAAGTTCTCCTAATTATTGTAAATACTTTGGAAATGTCCTGACAAAATTGCTAGTTAATCTAGAACCTTAATATACTCACCTCGTCTTACTGAATGCTTGGTGGCAGAGATGGGTATTGGACATATTTTTGATCAAATCAGGAAATATGTCACGATGCGGTATGGTGGTGGTGAGGAGAGAACGCTGAGACCCAGGTATGTTGATGATGGATGATTTATTAAAGAAAACTCAACAGTCCAAACAAGCAGGCAGCAAGGCAGAGCGGAAAACTCAGAGGCTCAGCACCGGTAGCAACTGACTAAACACAAGGACTGACAAGGAACAGAGACAACAGGGGAGACTAAATACACAAGAGGTAATCAAGAGAACGAGACACACCTGGGAAACAATGGGGAAGACGCAGAAACAGGACTCACAGGGAACAGGACTACACAGAGAACTCAAAAATAAACACAGATCATGACAGTACCCCCTCCTTAAGGGGCGGCTACCAGACCCCAATAGAAAAGTTCAAAAAACAAAAACGACCCAACAGGGTGGGCGGAGGGGCGACGGCAGGAGGGCAAGAGTCCAGAAAAACAGTCCCAAACAAAAAACAACCCAGCAGGGTGGGCGGAGGGGGAAAAGGGCTAGAGTCCAGGAAACAAAACTAAATCCAAACAGGAACTAAAACATGGAAAACAGTCCGGGGGCCGCCCACGGAACAGGAACAGGAGGCGGAGCCCGCAGGTAGATCCGGCGGGCGGCGCCGGCGTAGGAAACGGAGTCCCACGGGCAGATCCGGCAGGCGGCGCCGGCGCAGGAAGCGCAGGCATAGAGGCACAGGAAGCGGAAACGAGGAGACCCCGAGGTCCGGGCTCTGGCAGCTCGGGTGGAGCGGCGGACTCCGAAGGCGGCTCGGGTGGAGCGGCGGACTCCGAAGGCGGCTCGGGTGGAGCGGCGGACTCCGAAGGCGGCTCGGGTGGAGCGGCGGACTCCGAAGGCGGCTCGGGTGGAGCGGCGGACTCCGAAGGCGGCTCGGGTGGAGCGGCGGACTCGAAGGCGGCTCGGTGGAGCGGCGGACTCCGAAGGCGGCTCGGTGGAGCGGCGGACTCCGAGGCGGCTCGGGTGGAGCGGCGGACTCGAAGGCGGCTCGGGTGGAGCGGACGCAGGGAACTCGGGAAGCTACTCGCCGGCAGCGGACGCTGGAGATTCTGGAGGTAGGGGCTCGGGAGGAGGAGGTGCGGGGAACATGAAGTTAACTGACCTTGGTGGCAGAGATTCCGCTCTCAGCACCGCTCTAGCCGTCTGGAACTCCCACTCTACCTCCTGGCGAAGCAGCTCCAGCTCCGGAAGAGGATAACGCGGATACCAGCCCTCCAGCCAGACTAGCATCCGGGTTGCGGCGTTTAGGCGGCTGCCAGGAACATAAGGCTTTGCCACTTCGTCAGCGTAGCGCTGGATGTTCCGCATCATGATCCTCCGGTCTGCTCGGTCCATGATGGTGTTGCGTTCCTCACCTCTTTTGGTCGGGTCCTACTGTCACGATGCGGTATGGTGGTGGTGAGGAGAGAACGCTGAGACCCAGGTATGTTGATGATGATGGATGATTTATTAAAGAAAACTCAACAGTCCAAACAAGCAGGCAGCACAGCAGAGCGGAAAACTCAGAGGCTCAGCACCGGTAGCAACTGACTAAACACAAGGACTGACACGAAGAGTTAAAGCCCACCAGGACTTACTCAGTTCAACTGGCAGCTACACAGATACGTTTGACTTACGTTTGACGAGGACCCGACGAGGAACAGAGACAACAGGGGAGACTAAATACACAAGAGGTAATCAAGGGAACGAGACACACCTGGGAAACAATTAACGGGGAAGACTCAGAAACAGGACTCACAGGGAACAGGACTACACAGAGAACTCAAAAATAAACACACAGAAACACAGATCATGACAAAATAATTATCTGACCAGACAGACTTCTCTCATCCAAATGCAAAATGGGACACAGACTTTATTAGTGTCATGTTACATGCTTCGTACATGTTACATGCTGTCGTATTTTTCAGCTTATACCAAATACAACAATGGATGTAGCAGGATGAGAAGTAGCGACAGCAGTTTTTGTTGTCATTGTTAAAGTTTTGAACAAGGCTTGAAGTTTTCATGTAGCGTCATGTAGCGCTCTGCTGAGATGATGAAATCTCCCCTCTCCTTACTGGACCACTGTCCTGGATACACACACGCACACACTCGCCATCACAAACATAAACTTTTCCTGCTGTGTAGCAAGCTGACTAGTCATATTCTGGCTTTATGATCATGTGGAGAATCTATCCTCTCAGACTAAAATCTGTACTTTCCCTTTGCCTCATATTGACGCTCTGTGTTCAGATAGTACTTAAGCATTATTGCATTACTGCATGGTGAAACAATGTGCCTTCATCTGGTTATGACTCAAAGGTGAGTCTGTGATTCCATCAAAGCAGATTATTCATTTTCCTCTGACTCATGTCTTGTGACCTGGATCGGTCAATCTACACAGCATCATTTAATAAAAGCAGGAAGGCTTTCTTAAATCCATTAGAGTTGCATGCATCTGGTGACCACAAAGTTGGAAATCATTACTGTTATAAATTTGTTATAAAAGTATTACTGATTGAACTTTAAAATTTAGATAACTTTATGTTATTAAAGATAAAGTTTAAACAGTAATGATTTCTTGTTTAATGTCAAGTTGTCATAGCAAAGACATTTTGAATAATGTCAACTTTGTATTAAAAGTGTCATTATTTACCGAATGACACTTGATGACAACAGTCAAACATTCATAAAGACTTCTTCATGTTCATGACAGATGTTATGTTATGTTTATGACAGTGTCATGACAGTTTTATTCACCCCCCTTCAAATAAAGTGTCACCGCACTCTGTAGCACCAATCTGAAGGTAAAAGTCTAAACAATGGGTGAAAAATATATGAGATTTGTATCAATGCCCTTTTCCTCCTTCCTGATATAAGGCCTGTAAAAGTCCTGGATGGAAGGAAGGGCTGTCATGATGATCCTCCCGGTGGACCTGATTGCTCGTTGCAATCTGGCCCAGTAATGTCTTGTGCATGAGCCAAACTACACAATGATGGATGTACATAGGAGAGACTAAATAATGGCCATTTAGAAGACAAACGTAATCTCCTGCGGCAAGAAAGTCACTAATGTCTGTGCTGGGGCTTAATTTCGAATATCATATTTTGTGTGAGGGTTATTTCAGGTCCCGAGAAATGGTGGTTCTCTAGAACCGGAAGTGATATACATAGAGTAGCTAAGTACACTAAGCAAATATAGCGTATAGTCTTCAAATGACTTGTATGAAGTCTGAAGGACTTTATACAAGCCTTTACAGACTTGAGCACTTGTTAATTCATCAGTGGATGAAATGTGGCTGTGTTGGTTGTTTTCCTGTTTGTTCTGGTAGAATCTGTTTAGGTGAAATTTTAAGGTCGGAATTCTAAGTTTACACTTTTAGTAATATTTTTTTGGAATTCTTTCGTGAGTCAAATAATTTTAAATTCAGTTAGTTGCTTTGATGGTTAGTTTTCTGTTATCTTACTTTGTTCTGTATTTCATTGTTAATGTTTTGCATATCCCAGAGGTTCCTTTTCTGTTCACTTTGTCTAATTCTGCAGCCCTTCAGTTTTCTCCATCCTCCTGCCTCAGCTAAAGCTGCAGCCAGTTAACCAGACTCACTGGTTCTGCATTAAGTTATCAGGTTTACCAGTGTCATTGTCAGATCCCTCTTGTCCAGCTCCTATTTTGCTTGTGTTTCTGTTGCATTTAAGTGCATTATTTTTATTATTTTGTAAGACTCTCGTCAAGGATTTTCTTCTCTGGACTGTGTCTTTTAATCCACTGCTTTTATTTCTGCAATTCAACATTATCATGGTCCTACCTGCCTCTCCCCTGCATTTCAGTCCTATGTCGTAGCAGCCACTTATGACACATTCTGGCTGCGGAGTGGTTTTACTTTCTTCAGTATCAGCTCTTGTTTTATTTTATTCTCTTTTTTTGCTACACTCTCTCTACAGCTAAGCTAATTCATTGCTACAATTGGTTTTAATTTAACAAAGAGACTAGTTTTTGTATTTTTTTATGTCTGACATTTTTCTCATTTATGAGCAGTAATAAAGACCACTGAATAGATTCAATCCTTGAGGAGATTTTTATTAAAATGGACAACTTTACTAAAGCCTTTCATTCTTTTCTGTCACATGTTATTTATTCTTATTTACTTGCAAAGCATTGTCCTGTTGCTTTATGCGGCTGTTTTAAGTAGTACAATATGTTAAATTGTATCATTTAGCTGAAATAAAAAATATTAATTGGGTATAAGGGAAACTAAATTGAATATCAAATTTATTCTGTGCAGATGTTTATGCATATTTATTATGTTGTGCTGTTTGCAGCTCAGATGGACCTTGTATCAGTCACAAAGGTGAAATACCCAGACCTGGCTTATACACATTTACACCTATGACATGAATGAAACTCAACCATGGTTTAATGCAAGTAAAGATCTTCAACTGTAGAACAGAAGAATAGCTCTTAGTGAGTTTTGTGTGTCATTAGGGCCAACGTTTGCAGCTTTAAAATTTGCAATCTTCTCTTATGCTTTTCTTACATGTGACTCAGTTCTTTTCACCATGTTTTCTTTTGCAATCTCCTCTCTCACATGTTTCTCTACATTTTTTCTTTATATGGACTTTAAATTGCTGAGCTGTGATGCACATTTCGGTGTAATCCCAGGTTTCAAGCAACAGCAACTCATTCATTATAAAGAAGAAAATCAAAGAATCAAATTCCGTGCATTAGATTGGCAGGCAAAAGACATTTATTAAGACTTCCAATCACATTGAGCTTCTTTGGAGAGGAGAACACAAATTTAGACCGAATGTCTTAAAATGAAACTTTGCTATGTTGAAGAAAATACTATAATCAGATGTTGGTTGAAAGTAAAATAAAAAAGTTTTATTACCTCAGCAAAGTTGCTTTCACCCATTAATGGAGGCTTTTTTTCCCTTTGAGAAACCGTTTAATTTTATTGAGACAAACATATATTTGTGAGAGGGACATGCTCTGTACAGTCCTAGCAGTTTGAGTCCATTGTTACAATTCCTGTTGACGTTTCAGCAAGGGACGTTCATTATCATAGGCTTCCTATTCATATGAAGTCCTCCTGTGTATGGACATTTATCATCCTGCATCAGCTAAAGACTGTGGTTGTGGTTATACATAGATAATGCAGAGTTTTATAACCCTTTGTCCTTCCCAAGACATACACTAACATAAGTCAAATGATTCAGTGAGAAGAGATTCCTCTGTGGTATTCATCACTACAGCAGGAGTATTGTGTAAGCGCAGTGTGCATGACTATGAATAATATAGAGCAACTTTTAACACCGCTATAGATTATAAGGCATATCTCTGCAGAGTACTTTCATCGCACATTTGTTTTAAGGGCCTAATTTATGTTTTTTGTCCCACAAGGGGCTTATCTGCATCCAGTCACATGCTGATAATAGGTAAAGTGAAGGACTTCCTAAACACTGCATGCAAACCTCCTCTTAATGGTGAAAACATGCTTCTAGGTAAAGGAAGAAGGTAAAGTGAAGGGAGAAGACCATTTAAAGCTGTTGCATATATCCGCTAAGACTTAAGAAACTATGAGGATCAGTTAGTGTTCATAATGCTCAAATGTTTGGGGCTTCATTTTAACAATAAATCGTGGTTTTTACATAGTTTCAGCCTTCATACTTTTCTTCTTAGCATCTGTTAAGAAGGAAGTGCTGCTGCTTGCTTGAACTTCACGAATGTGCACTATATGCATAATTAATATAATTTGATATATGTCAAAGCTTGGTGTTTTGAAAAGTAAGTGGGAATAAAGTTAGTTTTCTGAATAAATAAGGATTGCAGAAAGGAAGTTAAAGTTGAAGCTTTTCATTTGTCTACCAAGGTTTCCTAAGTAAAAAGACAAACTAAAAAAAGGAGGCTATAGACATTTTGAAGGGGAAGACTAACAATAATGAACTATAAACAAGAGACTCAAAAGCTGGGAACTGCAGGACAGGGTGGAGAGAAGAGATGAGGCAACAAAAGCAAAAATATATGTCGTATACGACAGAAAACCCAAGGAATGTATGGAAGAAAGATTTATGAGAAATTAAATGGTTTACTGCTCTTAGTCTTCGTCAACCTTATGAAATAATATCATTTAGACCAGCTATTGCTACCAGATCATTTCTGTACTTACAATTAAAGTGACAGGACTTCTTCACTTCACAACTTCAGACAACCTTTGTGTACAATGTGTACAAGTCTCTGTAGGAGCCTTCGATAATCTTTCTCCTCTAAATAATACACTTTTTTGGCACCTACAGAACTCCCACATAACCCCATGATCTATTTTTAACCTACATTTCAATATGGGTACATTTTGGATGTCACTTTTAATTTTAGCTCATTTTCTTTGCTTTGCTTGTTTAAATCAGGTTCTGAAGTATGACACCTTGCGTTTTATTAGAAAGGTACATTTACACCTTTAAAAGCTCGGTTGCTCTTGCTCAGACAATAGCACCATTCCAGGAATATTTTTAAAACGTTTGTATTTAATGTGAAGATATAAGCACAGAGAAGTTGCCCTTGTTAAAAACATAGATTTTGGTCATTTGTTACTTGCTTGAAGTTTAAAAATGTCATTATTAAAGTGAATAAAACCCGTATCAAACAAAATAGTAATTCAGCAATCCAAACATTTTCTCATTTAAATGTCACATCAGATTACCAGGAGCAGAACAACGACATAAAGGATTTAAGATACTTCTTCAGGGATTTTTTTTTTTTCTATGAAACAGGCTTGGGGACAGTGAAAAGTATTATCATACCCTTAGTGGCTTCAGTTCTGTGACTGACAACCTTTTACTGATACAAAAGAATATTACAATTTTTGTCAGCTTTGACACAAACAGATGCCAAGCAGTTTCTCAAGGTGATGGAAAACTAGAGAAGGTTCTGTCATGATTGGGGAAAAGCAGATGGTAGCCCATATTGGTCCTTATGGGACATGGGAAAGAGTGAGTCATCCAAATCTCTAAAGCGTCGGCTTTGAAGAACTTTTAAACAAGTGTGTGCAAAAACAGAGAAAGACTGACCCTTAATCTGAACAAAGAGGTTTCATAGAGCAAGACTTTTTGTTTGAGTAAATAACATCTGATATGTTAGAATGTGAGTTGAATCTAAATAGTGAATTAGAAAATCACCCAGTCGCATCACAGCTACTTGGTGCATTTTTCACATGCAGGAGAAATGACAAAACAGAAAATATCCAATGAGTAGTGGATGAGTAGAATAAAAATGTCTTGTCAAGATTAGATGGGGCAGTAGAAGGGACATTTTGGTGGTGGAAAGCAAAAATAGGTTAAAAACAACTCGTTACAATCAAGATGTGTGGAATAGCTGTGGGCTATTAACAGGAAGCTAAGACTAGACGCTATAGAGGCTCTCTAAAGTTTTGAATATAAGACAGAAATATGAGGCCTGGTTACAGGTACATGTTTTTTTTTTGTTTCCCTTGCTGTTGAAAATTTTAATTTATGCAGTTTACGTATTTCTAAAGAGATCCTGCTTTTATTTTTGTTGTTTTTGTATCTCAACTTGTACATCAAATGAATTAATAGAAATTTGGGTTAAAAATTGAGTTTGTAAAAAACATATTTATTATTATTGTTCTTTTTTTTTGCTTTTTTCATTATGTGGCTAATTACTGAAGGATTCGTTAAACTTATTTTTCAGTGAACTAGTCTCAGTTCTGTACTCTGTCAATGGGTATATTAAAAAATGCTGTTTCATCTAGACTCTTTTGACCGTTTTATACTTGATATTAGGACATAGTTATTCTTGCATGAAGCTTTATTTCTGCAACAAAGGTGGCTTGAAGGAATCCTGTTCCCAGCTGGGAGCTTGTAGAGTTGTGTTATACTGAATGTCCTTGATGCTGCAGATGGAACGGCTTTGATCCCTGAAAGATACAGAGAAACTCTTTCCCTCTGGAGAGTGTCCCTCTCTCTTATTATTTTTTTTAAAAGCATCACAGTTGTTTTTGTCACCACGAGATTCCTATATGTCTGCATGAGCAGGACTGCCGCAGCAGGCCACAACAATGTGCTGCAGCAACCATCTGCCACATATTAGTCAAAATGTCAGGAGGGCTTTAAATCTGCGCCCTTCACCTCCACGCAGCCCCACTTCAGCATACCATTCGCTACGTGTCAGGTGGCAGTTCCTTGTGTGTGTGTAGGTATGTGGGTGTGTGTTTGCATGTAAATGTGTGTGTGTTCTGTATGGGTAGTTTACTATATTTCCTGAATGACACACGCCGGCCAAATTTCTGCAGGGGAGCTCGAACCGTTGCTGTCATTCCTCTTGGCAGTCTTTCCTTATCATTATTGTCAAATTTTTATTTCTCTTATTCTTTTTCCTTGTTCTGTTTGCCTTTCTCTTTGGTTTTCACGCCATTCTCCACTTTGCTTCCACTTTCAGTTATGCTGTCACGTTGATGCATGTGTTTTTGAGCATGTCGTCTTTTCCTTTTCTTCCTGACAGACAGTGTTATTGGAGGATGCAGCTAAGTGTGCCGCGCTTTGTCACTCCGACTCCATACCATTTTCTCTGTGCATATCTTACCTGCTGTAGCTCTGCTTCTGTTCACATATTCTTATGTTGACAAATGTTAGGAATGTATGTCCGATTTCAAGCTGTTTTTCTCTTCTGTGTTGGGCTCAATCTTGGCCTTGGAGAGTGTGGTCTTGACTGCATGGCTGACACAACAAACTTACTAATCTCTACACTCATTTTCTGCAATGTATGCTTATTAAAGCAATTTAGAGATTGTGTATCAATCTGTGGCTGCATTTAACAACTTAAATATTTGCCTATTATCAAGTAGATGTTTTGGTTTAGTAAATAACTCAATTTTTCCATTTTGTGGTGCAAAAACCCCCAAAAAAACAATGTTCTGAAATATTAGGCACACTCTAAGAATTAAAGAAAAATTCCCCTTTGAAGGTCCAATGTTGATATTGGTTCTCGGAAACATGGACTTTTACTCTATGCTTGGTTGGGGTGAAGAAGACTTTCGAGAAAAAAAAGACAAAATCTTAGAAAAAATAAAAACCACGGACAACAATGTCCGTGGTTTTTATTTTTATTGCAGTAGGTCAAATGCACCTACTGAAGTAGGTGCATTTGACCTAGGTGCAGGTCAGGTGCAGTAGGTGCAAGTCTTCTTCAGTGTAAGAAGACTTTTGTCTTTAAAAACTTGCACATGTATTAAGTTTTTGTCTTATACATTGTTCCATACTTAGCATTCATCTTGCTGCTGTTTGACTGTTGATGCTAATTAAATGATCTTTCATTAGAAATTATTGTTTTTAAGAGGTCCTTTCACAAAATAAATTACAAAATATTTGGAGAGCAATAAAGAAATGACTTATGAGCAGCAGCTCTAAGTTATACAGGATAGCCAAGGTTTTAGGTCACGTAAGATATATTTTTGAAAGGTAGTTGGTTTCTTTGTTTAATGTTTGTAACATTAGTAAAGCACCCTACCATCCAGTCAGGCAGGAACTTATATAAATGGGAATAATTTCTCCATTTCCTTTTGCATGGTGCAACACATCCACATCCAAGACTTTTAATTTACAGTTAAAACCTTTTCCACAATAACCCAGAAATTAAAGATACTGTGTGGGCTGAGCGCCGGTCTTTCTTGTTATTTCCATGTGGAGATGCTGGTGTAGACTTCTACATTAAAACAGCTGTTACTACAAACCAAATTACAATATTGCCTTGTGCTTTTGTGCTTCCTTACTTTGGCATCGCTCTTGTGTTGATGTTGCCCCAATCTGGGACTATCGACTACATTGTTGCAGAAAAGTAATTGAATTGGCCGCCATGGCTTGGCCTTTTGCTTTGTGTGGCCAAAAAGTCGTTACACCAGATTAGTTATTCTGGCTTGATGCCAGCATCGCCACTCTCTTCCTCTCCCTTTGTGCTCCGTGCCAAGCATTTATAAAGCAGAAGGCTGTGAATATGATTGAAAATTGTAGGGTATAAATTAGATGTACATATAAAAGTTAGAGTGCTTGTGAATGTATGGTTGACTGCAGCATGTAATCAAGCTTTGATGAGCTTCTCGTTTCCCAGGTGGTGGTGCAGTGGAAGGATTATCATATTTTATTAATAATGCATGGCCAGTCACATTCTGCCACAAATATTCATACAGAGTCTGATAAACATAATATCTCTCTCATCTTTTTTCTGTATTTCTGTATATATAACTTTACAATTAAGGTAATTGCAGGGTCAGATTTTATCCGAAAAATATGATACCAATCAATATGATTTTTTTAATACAAAGAATTAGTTTTTTACTTCCCTGAAAAGTGAAAAAAATCCTTTTATTTTAAAGGCCTGATTTGAAGCTGTTTCTCATTTGTTTTAATGATGTAATTAATTATTTTTATGGACAATAAATATCATTGTATTCTCACTAAGGGACCTTCATTTTTAATAGATATAATCTGTTTTGGTTGTGCATACAATGCAACCAAAACATGACAGCCACCAATGACCAGTTTGCTGTAAAGTTTCCTTATGCATATTATACTGAGATTTAAATTTGAAAGGAAAATAGGTTGACTCTTCTGAGCAAAGCTCAAAAGTACAAAGACTGAGAGGAATTGCACATTTTAATTGCAGACTAACAACCTCATTATCCAGAGATGATCATTTGCTGTGTCCTCATAAAAATGTAACAGCTCTTACAGATTAAAGTCATCTCAGTGAGACGCCAGAGAGAATCAAGAAAAGTGTCTCAAGCACAAAGTAATTCAGCGTTGCCCCTCAACCACCTGTTGCTGCACAATACCTGTCATCTGGCTGAAGGAAGACTACTCTACGTATCATTTAAAAAAAACAACCTGCTGTGAGTGACATCTGTTAAAATGTAACTAGTGCAATAATCCATCTCATTAGTCTGCTAATATGAACTAGTTGAAATTAAGTTAATTTATAAAGACCATCACAAAAGGAAGCTACTCTGCACAATAATAACTTAAACAACTGCAAAACGTTTTGGGGGCTCCATTTCTGCTTAAGCATGTGCATCAGAATCAAAACAATAAAATAACTGTCGTTATGTTCTGTTATTATCCAGGAGAATAATTTTTTCTTCTCTGTTTTAAATAAAAGTAATTTGATCAAGTTGCACATTTTTGTATCTATTTTTAGTGTAAATCCACAGATTTTGTAAGTATTAATTTAACTCTTTAGTTATCGTGTGACATTTTCACTGAGACTCATGTCTACTTTAAGCTAACCTCTGTCATACCCTGCAGTGACTAATACCCAATTCTAGCATTATGAAATCTTTTTATGTAATCATAAGATTGTAAGTCAGTGCTCTTTTACGCAGTGCATCTACACTTGTCCACTCAACTGAAAGCCATCAGAGCTTGTTATTTATGCTACTTTTGGACAGCAGCTATTTGTGGGAAGTTGGTTCTTTTTTTTCTTTTATTCACACACACACAAATCCCTTTCACTCGTTCTCACACACATTCAGCTCAATCTCCATTAACTGAGATAAGGTGAAATCTCTCTACGTCACTTGCAGTCTTTCTTTTCCTCCTCTGACTGACCAGGCAAATGATAGCTTGCAAGGCCCAGCCTCCTTCTATCTGCAGAAAGCTGATAAATCCTGCCACAGTCACACACACACACACACACACACACACAGCTACACAACATTCGTGACTGGTGTGTAGATGTGCACTTATTCTATTCATACACATACAATTTTGAGACGGTCATTTAGACTGAGTCAGGACAGGACAATAATCTACCTTAATGGCGACAGTATTTCTGGTGTAATGTGGATATGTGTGTTCATGTGCGCAATGACCTGACCTGGGAGAAAGTTACAGTGCACGTTGGTCCTCATCAGTCATGGGCTCACAGTCTCTCATCGGGGCAGCAGCAATGGATTTATCTGCTGATACCCTGATACGGCTGATAGGGTTAATTGGTTTTCAGAGGGCATGTAGAGAGACAGAGCCTGACACTGACCAGATTACTGCAGAAACACCGGGGAGGACCTACCACAGACAGAGAGAGTGGGAGAGAGGAAATAAATGGACACTCGAAGACGAACTTAAAGCAGGAGGTGCAGAGGAGGGGAGAGGATGAATGATCTTCTTTATCACCAGAGATGGGAGGTCAGAGAGTGAAGAGTTGAGGCCATGACAGAATGTGAAGTAGAAGGGAGATGTTCCTTTGTCTGATTTAATGAGGTTTCAATGAAGTCTGGAAGAACCTGGAAACTATGAAGTTCAAAATTTGTGACGTTAAAAGAAATGGGAAATGGAGAAGGGAAAATAAGTTGTATTTTCAGGCTTTATATTCTTTCCCTGAAAGCTGTATCCATCCATCCAGCACTTCAGAACCCGAGGAAAAAGAAAAAAAAAAGATCCTGAAGTTGTTTACATGGAGGACTAGAGAAATAAGAACTTAGGAAAATGGCACCATCAGGTTTTTAACAGCTAAGCAGAAGGACCAGAATACAGTCAAATCCGACAAGAACTGAGAGGCCAGAGAGGTATAAACATAGAGCAGTGGTAATGGTGAAGCAGGTGAGGAAATGAAATGAAATTTATAGCAAAGGGGAAGTCAATTTCCCTCAGATTTCCCAGACTGATGTAAGAGAGTAGATGGCTTCAAGAAACATCTTAGTCATTTCAGTTAAATATTATAACTTCAGAGTTTCACATAGATACAAATTTTAGTGTGACCTTAATTTGTCCAAACTGAAGAACAGTGTAAAAGTCGGAATCTTCTCTTGTACTTCTAAATATCCAGATTTTCTCATAAGCTTCAACCCAATCCTGACTCTTTCAGATTCGAGGATTTTCAGGATTTTCTTTTTACTGAAAACTCACTAAACTCTAAGCTATAAGTCATTCAAAAATGAAAAGGTTTGAACTCAAGGAATTTACCAGCGCTATGTTTAGACATGATATGTGAAGAGTTCAGCTGCAGTTAAAGAATTTCAACAGGAAGCCTGAGACGTGCTCTTCCCCAATTTGCACGCACTCACACACACATAACATCGTATGCTGTCATGAGACTCGGTTGAGAATGACTAAAGTAAGGGTGACATTTTTTCAAAGCCCTTCATAAAATCTTAAGAACTATTGATAAAAATTACTTGGAAAAGAAAGTATGGGAACTTAAAGAAAACTTTCACACAGTACTGAAGCTTGGACCAATCAATGTTGACAAGCTTTTCTTCTCATCTCTTGAGGTTTTCACTTTTACTTTGCCTTGACAACTTCACTTTCACAGCTGAAGTGACAAACTAGCCCTGACTGATAACAGTTACAGATGAGCTTCCCTTCCAGGACAATAACTGTTGAAAGTCACTGAGGACATGATGGACGAATATGGCAAAGAACCGTTGTGAATGCTAAATGCTCCAGCCACATGGAGCAAACCACAGTTGTTCTGTCATTAAGAATGAACCCAAGATGTTACAGTGTACAGCCAAGATTTTTGCAAGCTGCTGTTTTTTCAGCTTTGCTTTGAATTTTGCAGTGTTGATATTTTTCTCAAAGGAAGCTAATGTTTGGTATTTGAGTTGCTGTTTTTATGAGCATAGCCCAGCATTAGTCGGTGTAGACTGACAAGGTAAATTTTATACATTCCTACGTTGCTGTGAAATTCCCCAAAGCAGACGCTTGGCAGGTGTGTGAGACTCTTTTGAAAAAGTTTCAAGAGCGCAGCCAGTTTTTAAGCCGCCTGAGATACGACATAAATATTTAATATGAACTCACAAAGTCTGAGACAGGTTATCTTTCATATCAGTCTTGTGCTCAAGCCTGGTGAGGTGGTTCTTATTGATTTTGCAGAAGTCAATACTCGGCTCCAGTTGCAAACCCTAAATATTGTGAGACAAAGCCTTTAGAGGCTAAATAATCCTGAAACATTCCTTATTATTGGTTTTTCATACCAGGCCTGACAGCCTTTTGTTTTTGTGCAATGCCCTTCCTCACAGACGTTTTTCAAGAAGCTGCCAAATGTCGCAACAAAGAGCGGAGTTCCTGCCGTCAGTCACTGAGCTGCTGCAGTGAAGCAGCTGAAACATTTGGTGGAAGATGATGACATTTTCTTTCATCCAATAACCTGACAACCACAGAGCCCCTGATCCATCCCATTGTTACTGGGTTAAAGTCTGCGTCCAGAACTAGTCCAAGTGTTGCACAAGTTAAATATTTAAATATTTAAGCTAGTGTTCGCTCTGGTATTCCTTACTCTTGGAAGGAATGTTTTATACACACACACATTATATATATATATATATATATATATATATATTATATATATATATATATATATATATATACATGTGTATATATATATATATTATTATTTGTTGATTTCAGGTTAGCTTTCTACGGAAGCTCATTGCTGTCACGCAGGAAAAAAAAAATTCCAGCGCTATCACGTTATAACGTGATACGTATCTTTTAAAACGTGACGTGATATCTTGTTAAAACGTGATACGTATCACCTTAAAACGTGATACATATCTCGTTAAAACGTGATAATTTTGAAAAATAATGAAATTCAAAGCTTTATGATTTATTTTGGAAAGAGGAAGTCTTATTTTGAAGAATGCTTAACAGGATCTAGTTTTGTCTTTTGCCACTATCTAGCCTTCTGTTGATTTCGGTTGCTTGGTTACGAACAGCTGTTGCCTGTTCAGCAAGTGTACTGTTAAAAAAGAAAATCTGAACATCAGATGTTCAGCAAATCCATCTGAGCCTCGGTTATAATCGCTCTTTAGCCATTTCCCGAATCAGAAGCTACAATCTGAAGTCAACTGCAGCTTCGACCCAAACAGTCAGGAACGGCCCACAGCTAGAGGACCGAACTGACGTTTCCTTCTGTGCATCCCGTTCTGTTTAGGATTCTGCTCATGTTATTAAAGGTTTTAACCACAGTGCAAAGCAGCATCCGTATCCGTGTGGACCAAACATGAAGGGAAACCTGACCAATTCATGTTAGCCAATGTAATAGGCTAACATAACACCGCCACTTTCTGGACATAAAATTATCAAGTTTTAACGAGATATGTATCACATTTTAACGTGATACGTATCACGTTTTAACAAGATACGTATCACGTTTTAACGTGATACGTATCACGTTTTAAGAAGATACGTATCACGTTTTAACGTGATAGTATCACGTTTTAACGTGATACGTATCACGTTTTAACAAGATATGTATCACGTTTTAACGTGATACTATCACGTTTTAACAAGATACATATCATGTTATAACGTGATAGCGCTCGAATTTCTTTTGTCCTGCGTGATAGCAATGCGCTTCCGTAAGCTGACATCACTTATTTTTTAAATGATTTTTTTTATAATTTGGCATTTTACCAGTTTCAAGTTTGTATGTACAAAGTTTACTTTGCCTTTAAGCAATCTGAGAAATCCAAGATGATGTTTTTCTCTGCATTCCTGTTAATGCAACACAACTTACTTAAAATGGATAAGGATATCATTGTGGAAAAACCTCAAACTCGCTGACATTCTGACTTTAGGCAGAACAACAGGAAGATAGATGGACCTCCACCTAATCTAATCCTTGTGTATAATTTCCATGTGTCTAAAGGTGTTGCATTCAAAAGATTTGCCTGCTTACAGATTGAAAATGCAGTCAGGGAAAATTTGTGACTGATCAAAAGAAAATAGAAGTGTCTTTTCTTGCTGTAATTCTAAAGCGAATATCTTGGAACCCTAAAATTACACCATGTCAAGTGTGAAGGACAGGAGTGTAAGTTGGTACAAGTTGCAACATAGATTGCATCATAAGGAAAGAAGATTTTATTGAAGTACTGAAGCAACGTTTCAAGACATAAGTCAGAAAGTTGAAGCTGGGTGCGCAAATGTGTCATCCAGTTGGATAATCATAGTAAGTAAACCTTCAAGGTGGCTATAAAGTGATTTAAGGACTCCAAAGTTTTGAAGAGACCATAACCAATCCCTCACCTAAATACAGCAGAAAGAAAATTGGGCAGAGCTGAAATGTGTGTGTAATCAATGTGGTTTAAAGAAACTGACTGTTTCAGAATGGCTCAAAAATTCATAGATGTTAATGAAACAAAACCAAAAATGTTTGAATCCTGTCGTATAGTTTTAAAGGCTATTCTTACCAATCACTAAAAGAGTCATATGGCTTTCACACAAAATCCATGTTAGCATCCCAATCACATAAAAAGCTATTATTTTAGCATTTGTCAGATACAAATAATTGTATTAATCCTAATTTACCTAAAAAAAAGGGGAAAAGTTTAGTCCAATTTGATGTCGAAAGGAGAAAAACATGCTTGTGTTTTCTTATACAGTGTATGTAAACGTCTGATTTCAATTCTGTGTGACAGGCAGTGAAGCAGTTTTACACTGAACCATGAATAATTTACATGTCTTCACAGCTATGCGCGTTTAATTATTCATATAAAACTAAACTAGTGGATTTAAATAAATAGATCAGTCATTTACATTCAGCAAACACTGATGTGTAAGTTAAGTTTGTAGTGGTTTATCAGAAGTAAACTTTGTTTAATTTGGATTTTCATCTGGCGTCGGTCGAGTGCGCGCATATTGCAAGTCGCCGTTAGTAAAAGCATCTGCCAAAATGTCAGCGAGAAAATGGCTCATTATTTACAAATGCTTATTAGTCCACAATAATCTCAACAGAGCTTTTGTCTGCATACTATTGTCTGGATCAATAAAGCCTTGAGCACTTGATTTAGAGTGCGGTGCATGACAGCTGACACTTTTGTTGCTAAATTAATTATGCAGCAAATGTGAAAAGTTTGGCATATGAAGTAAACTTATATGCGACACAGGGGTTGGTATTTTTGAAAATGCGTGCTTTGAATTTTATAAATGCTCAGAGGAGGAGGGGAATCAGACGAATCAGCAAACTGAGGAAAACCATATTTGTGCTGCACCCACACTTGTCACACTTGTCAGTCAGTAAACTAATTTACTCAGGGTTGGGGTTGCCACCCACATGCATATGCACACTGAATTATGTAGGGTCTGATCAGAAATTAAGGGAGTAGAAATGTCCTTGAAAAGTTAAAGGATGGCTGTGAAATTGCAAGTGAGGAGCCACAAATCTCTCTCGCTGCTAAAATTGAAGTGCCCTTTCTGCATTTCACCCAGTAATTTGTTGATTTGTCAAATATTCGCACATGAACAGTTTCACTATCCCCCTGTGGGCCACTGCAAGCAAATTGTGGTGGAGCAATCCTTTCCTCTGCACTATGAACGGCAACAAAATAGGCGCGAGTCTTGGTCAAAGCGCAATAGCCTGAAGAAGGAATAAAATGTGAAGAGAATGCTGGGAGTCGCACACGTCCTCAAAAAAGATTTAAAAAAATAAAACATACATGCATGAACACTGAACTGTTTACACAGCCTGCTTTTATGTAATTTTATACCTAGCAACCATGGATTCTAGGTCTTACAGTGTTAAAATATCTGGGAAAAAATTTTTAACTGAATATTGCATAGACTTTCGATTTTCTCATTTGTGTTTTGTTTTTATTTTGGTTTCTCTGACCATATAAATCTCACACTAGCCCACGCCTACTACAAGGGTGCATCTCTTTTTTCTTAATTATTAGAGCAACAAATAAGAGATACATAAACAGATACAAATGAGATACATAAACACTCATACAAATGAGTGTTCAGAGCCACACCAGTGTGTGGCTCTGAACACCTTTCAGATTGAATTAATGCCAAATAAATTTCTTTTGAACAACACAAAGTTCAGGATTATTAACAGGCACACTTTTGCCCTCAGGCTCAAAAAAGACTTAGTTTTTCTTTATTCGGTCTCGATACCTGTCAGACTCCAACACCTTGTGTGAATAAATGAAGTTTGACATGACAAACATCCTGACAGTTTATTTCTGGCCAAGGGTATTTAAGATCAAGGTGATTGTTGGCCTTTTAATAATTAAAAAAAAGTAGAAAAAAGACTTTTGAAATTCAAATAATACAGATGTTAATACAAAAACATAAAATAATACTGGCAATTTAATTCAAAAAGTCTAACTAAAGGTATTGCAATTTTTTTTGTTTTTTTTTCAGAAATGTTAAATATTACATGAGACCAGTTGAACAAGAATTTGTAATATAGATGTTTCATGGCCAACTTGATCATGGGGAATACTGCTGACTTTTGCAAACAATGCTCATTGATACCTTCCACAAAAAGGCTAAGCCACTAAGCACCATTGTCAGTTTGTGAATAGACTCTATGTATAAATGGTAAAATGAGTGTTAAGATAGAGTGGTATAAAAAAGGGCCGCAACCAACAAGTATCGGCACTGAAAAGATGGTAAAGTTAGACACATTTAAACGTTGGGATAGTTTCATAAGCTGCGCACTGCAGCTATACAGTCCGATCTCCAAGACTCACTACATACAGACATATCAAGAACTAGAACTGTCACGTTCCCTGTGTTAAGCTCCTCCTGAACTGGAGACACATCCAAAGCATTTCACAAAAAAAGGACTCGATTCCTGCCTAAGTGTTCAAAATCAACTTTTCCTTAGCCTTACATTTCTGTAATCCAGTTTTATTTCATGGTTTTTTTTGTTATTCTAATTTCTCAAACAGTAGCCTTCAGCCTTAGTCAGCAAAATTAGCAAAAACCTGAACATTTGAAACCTATCACTCTGTGTGTAATTATAAATAACTTGAGTTTCACAGAATTACTGAAATAAATTACGTGTTGTATGATATTTTAATTTGACAAATTGCTGAATTGTCTGAAAATGGAGGGGCTGGGACATGCACCGGTATGAGAGTGAGCACAGCTGTAATGAACAGGGAAGACTAACTTTTTATTTTCGGAGGACTTAAGAGAATAAACAAAAAACAAAAACTTGGATGCTTGTTCCAGCACATGGGTATTGATTACTAACAATACTTGTAATAATAATAATTGATTATTTTATGACATATTAATAACCGGCAGTTAATTTAATACCTGCAGCTCTCTTAATTTAATTTAATACCTGCAGCTCTCTTTTTATATATATATATATATATATATATATATACTGTATATATATATATATATATATATATATATATATATATATATATATAATATGGAGTAAATAAAAGTCCTCCTCGATTCACTGTGGAGCAGGGCATCCACTTACCAAATTCATAGGTGGAAAAAATAATACCTTTCATTTCTGTTTCAGCCACTGGTCTCATAAATAGCCGCACATTATCTCCAAATTACAATGACGCAGGTAGATTTTCTTTTTTTAGATTTTAGGAATAAATAACCTGAATGATCAAACACATACAGTACAGTACAGATGAAGAGGTAAAAAAAAATGCAGTTTTATTTTTTAAAAATTTTATTTCATTTTTTCTAAACTAAGAGCATTTCCATCATTAACTGAAAACGACACAAGTCTCATTGACAGCTGCTATGTCGGCTCTCCCAATGCCAGAATCCTTTTACAGTTGCACTTTCTTAGGATCTTGTATAAATATAACTCAGGTTAAGTTGTGTCTCTCTCTTACTCAATGTTGTGAAAAATATTGTTTCTTTCAATGTTTTCTTTAGACTAATTTAAGTTCTCGGTTAACTTTTGTCTTCCTCTGCAACTTCAAAGACTGTTTCTGAAATACAGACAGAAGATCAATTTATGTGATAATTGGAGCCCCAGTGGATTTGTGACAATAGATTTTTTGTTACCTGTGGAGGGGGATTATCCTGTAAAATTTCAGGTATTAGAAGGCTTACAAGAAGGATTACTCATTGTACTTGATTCACACTCATTCTGAACTGGTAATATATGTATGGAGTCGACTGCATCTTCCCAAAGCAAAAGAAAACTGTTTTAACAGGGATGAGGATGTAAATCAGTCATTTTAAAGTGTCTCGTTTCATTCTCCCTTAATGGTTGAAGAATATGTTACTGCAGTAAAAATGTATGGCACTCTGTTATTGCTCATTTCGCCACTGTTTGAACTGAAACATATTGCAGTTTTTGTCTGTAGCCTTTGCATCTCTAGAGACTAAAAATGTGTAGCTCTACCTTAAAGCCCAAATAAAATACCCTGAAGTAGATTCTCACCATGACTTGATGTTACTTGAGTAAAAGACAAACCGACTGCAGTTTATGTTTTTTATGTCTATATGTTGATTTTGCAGCTGGTCAGGGTGAGACTATCTTGTTGACACTAAAATTAAATAATTGTGTTCCTTCTTCTTCTTTTTATGTAAAATGCAGATTAAGTTGTTGACCCATTTCGGTTTGTCGTTGGGCCTGCTGCTTTTTTTGGAGGGATGGAGGACCTTTTTTTATTCTTTTTTCTTTTATATATATATATATGAACATCTAAACCATTGCCTCTGTTGAAATCTCCCTTTTTCTGAGTCTCTGAACACAACTACTGAAAGAAGAGTTACAGTGATAACGTTCTCTGTCTTTGCCTTTGTAGTTGCCTAGGAAAGTAGCAAAAATTCAAAGCATGTTTGAGCACAATAGACGGCTTGCACTATGACTTCATTCTTTGCTTGACCTTCCCTCTGCTTGACAAAGAGCTAGACTTCACCAACCTTAGTGTAAGACTTCACTAAGAGAGATATACAAAACCTTTTCCAATATTAAATTTATAACTGCGAGATATATTAACCTTGACTGTCCCGACACTTCTCTGCTGTCAGGCCAGAATTCATTTATCTTCACCAAAGTCTTGAACCCGGGATGCGCTGAAAAATACAGATACACTCCACTGCAGCAGGCGGTTCTCTTAGAATCAATGAACACATCAATTCATACTGCATGAAGCGATAAATACTGTACAGACCAGCACAGCAGACACTAAATACTGTTGTTCATTGATGATGTGTTGCATTAAATTGCATCTGTGTGCTTGGAGGTGAGGGAAATTAGCATTAAAGCAAAGGTAAGGAAATCCAAACGGGATACTTGCTGAGAAAGTGATGAAGATAACATTTCTCGGTAAAATGTGGCCAAGCTTAATAAAATGAGAAGATCTTGAGATCCACGGCAGGGACACTGGGTCCCACATTCTGGAAACAACCAAGCATCCCTAAAGTGAAATGGAAAATAATTTATAACTCCAATACCAAAATAACTCAAGTTAGTTCTTGTTTTTTTTTCCTTGATCAAATGGGAGGCCTTACCTTTCAAAACTCATAATTTTTCCTCTCCATCCATGGCAGAGCCAGATATGAAAGGAAAGCCAACACTATGGCTAGCTCCTGTTAAAATGATTCAGAAGAGGAATAATTAAAAACCTTTTGAGTCGTTTATTTCCTCCTCTGCCCGGATTCATTGAAGTCGTCATTGTATCAGCTGAACCATAAAAACGCGACAACGTCCAAAAGCATAACATTTATTAGACAAACAACTAATGACACTGACAGAACTCAAATAAAATCACAAACCAGCAATATTTACCTCATACGAAAGACATCCACACACCACTGCAGAATATTACAAGGGAGCATTTTGGCCCATACTTCCCTGGAGATGGCGTCACAAGGGCCTCCTCGGAGCGATCTAAAGTTTGAAGTTCTGGGTCCCACACTTGAAATGGGAGGGCGTGTTTTCCTTTCGACGCTGTATTGAACTCAGTGGAGTGTCCTTAGCGAGTTTCATTTTAAGAACAAAGTATTATTTTTCATTAAAATAAAGACAGATGTTTTTTAGGACCCTGTCTAGAATTTTATCAAGTGGTCAAACACATACACAAGGAAACAAGCGGTGCTCTTAATTGAAGAGAACTACACTTTTAGTCATTTTAATTCAACTCATTGTATAATGCTTCACTAGAAATATCCTAGATAAATGATTACTCTAATTGAACCGTGAATATAAGTTGAAGTGGATTTCCTTATTTGAATTTTACCTAATTATTGAAGATATGGTTAAGTTTTACAATTAGCTTATTTTAAATATATTTTCTTAACACTTCTCATCTGCCCCAACATGAATAAGACACCATCTCTTTTCAAAAATAATTTATGCAGATATTTCCTTTTGTATAACAAAAATATAATCTTTTTTTATTTATGGTATTTGCTCTAACATCAGCTGAATGTAAAAGATTTTTGGTAAACAAACTATTTCCAAAGTGTATTCAACTTTTTGAAAAAGGTATGCTTAAGTGACTTCTGTGCCAAGTAAAAAATTAAATTAAGGGGATGATACTTATATAAATGGAGGAGAAATGCTGCTTTTTGGAGTCTATCAAGGGTTTGTATTTGGTCTAGAATTTTAGTATATTTTTCCAAGGTTTGATTCTGTTGAACCATGGGATGTAGCTTCATAATAGTTAAATAGGTTACATTAGGATTTACCTACCATCAAAATATAATTCAGATTCTTTAAACCAAATGAACAATTCTTAGATCCAGCTATGTCTTGCATTTTGAAGTTTGCCGAAAACCATATGAAAATAATATCTGTGGTATTGGATTATATCACATATAATAATTCTCAATTGAGGGACTCCAGTACCATACAAATAACCTTAAGCACATCCACCCATTATTTCCATCGTTTAATCGCACACTGTTCTTGTTTCGTAGCTATTATGGTAGCTATTATGAATGGATGCTGCTGTTGGGATACATTAGTAAAGAATAAAGATATTGTTCACCTCTCCATTGTGCTTGAAGTTCCTACAATCATTTTTTTGTTTATGTTTAAACACAAAATTTTGATTGTCTTTTCAGCTGGGTGAAGACACATTCAACCGGGCCAAGTTGCTGAATGTTGGCTACACGGAGGCTCTAAAGGACGCCGAGTATGACTGTTTCATCTTCAGTGACGTGGATCTGATCCCTATGGACGACCGGAACCTGTATCACTGTTATGACCAGCCCAGGCACTTTGCCATCGCAATGGACAAGTTTGGCTTCAGGTAAGCTGATTATTGCAAAGTGTGTCCTGCTTTTGGTAAATCCAGACAGGTACACATGTATGATGACAGTGTTTACAGAAAACATTAAAAACAAAACTGCTTAACATGCGCTAACGTAGCAGCAGTTTGCCACTAAAATCGCATGTTATTTATGTTCAATCATTAAATTATCCAAATTGCTAAATTGGTAAATAGATTGTGAATAAATTATCCAAACAGGTTACTGATTTCCAATTCAGTCAAGAACTGATGGAAGCTTTACTACCTCAAAGTTTTGACCTTTGCATTTTGAAATGGTTATTTGGAATAAATACCAAGTTTCTAAATTTCTCTACACTAATTCATAATTAATTTAGAGCTGATTGACCTCACCAACAAAACTCTCATCATTTCTTTTTAAAACAGGGGTATTTATAAACAACAATTGGAACTGAAATATTAATCTAATATTTTCCTAATAATCAGGTGATACACTGACTTCTACCACCTGTAATTCTGATCTAAATTAATAGTTTTATTAATAATTGCTTTAAGAAATGTTCATAGTTATTCATAGCCAAAGATAGACTCCTACTGATATACTTGTTTTTATTCCCGCAATAATTCTAGCTGAGTTTTCTGTTTTGTGTTTTCAGGTTCAGAACCAGTGGCATTCTGATATCTGTCATTAATCCTTTCAAGTGCAAATCCTAAAGAAACTGATGTATTAATTACAAATCATTTGAAAGTCATAAAATTAAAAATACCTCTCACATAACACATGGGATTAAATGCAGTTGAGTCCTTCACATTGTTCATAATTAAGCTTTAACTACAACTAGACCATCTTTTTTGCTAGCAATGTCTTCTGGGAGGTCTTCTAAATGAGAAAGAAATATGCAAATATTTAAGACCTTTAGGTTCACAGAAACCACAGAGGTTTCCAAGCCCTCGATGATGAAGTCTTGTTTTATCTGCTGGCATAATGACACCACACCTAACCTCAATTATCTAAGCGCACCAAGAGTATTGATGAATAGTCCAAACATGGTCAACAAATGCGACCTCACCACATAGCAGCTTTCAGTGCTCCACAGCTGTCCAGCTAAAAAAAAACGCCTCCAGGCCTGCAGTGCTTTCAGTATACTGTAGAGCTCAATAAGCTAATGCTATCTGGCAATAAAAACAACGCCAGGTGGTAAGCAGAACTGTAGCTGACATTTCCTGTAAGTAATTAATCAGTAAGCGCTCAAAATAGTTTTATTCAAGCTCTTGGCTCCTCGATAACTAATGGCCGTAATAGTTGAGCCTGAAGGTTCTCGAGTGGAAGGACTCAAAATGGATGCAGGTGATTATCAGCTGAAAAATAAACAGTTGTAGGATAAATTTTCTGCTCTAGTCTTCAGTTGTTTTCAAGCTGTAAAATGTTAGACTTGTTTGTTTTTTTTTTCAAAATCTTAACAGATGTAGTGAATGATATGAAAATTGTTAATAGCGGTGAATGGGAGCTCATGTTAAGAACTTTTTCATCTGTTTTTATAAAAGAAACGAGATCTCTTTAAACAAACTGCAACATGCAAATCACTTCTTTTGAAGGATTTCTAAAGTATTACATCTTATAGAAACTTTTTAATTAGCATTAGTATGAACATGTTTAAAAGCTTTTTGGGTAAATGTTCCAGAGCACATCTAAACAAGATAGTAACACAAACTGGTCAATATCAGCACTTGACATAAAAACTACAGAAGAAAAATTTCAATTTAAAAGACTCTTTGATGCTTAGTTTTTTTATCCAATCAATAGTTTTTTTTTTTTACAGAATGCAAGTATTTATTCTTTTTAAAAAAGAAAAGAAATAAAGTAGAACCTTGATTAATTCCTAAATTGTAATTTAGGAATTAATCAAGCATTTTATTTTGTATGAGGGACTTAATTAAAATCTGTTAATGTTTGTGTTAATATTAATGTTGTCCACTTACTTTCTACATACTGCACTCCGTGTGGTTTAGACAGGGGGAATGTAAGGTTGTTATTCTAATAACAACCTTTCAAAAATGTTCCAAGGTGTGTTATGAATTATGTCTTGAGTGAAGCAGTAAAACATTGAGGCCAGTGTCAAAACAAAGCCCAGTTTGCTGCAGGCTCTGTGCAGACTGGCCTGTACGGTAGCCAAATGTGTGTGCAGGAAAATATGTTTCTAGGACATTCATGTTTCATTCACATTCTGAAAAAAGTCACAGTCAGGCTTGTTTGTACATAGAGCTTTCACTGTTTAAATAAGTCAAATATCTAATTTCTGTACTATCAAATTGTGTCTCTTTCAACATAAGTGAAAAATATCAAAACTTGTGATCAATGTCCAAATATTTCTGCCCTCACTGCAAGTGCCTATACTTGAGATTAAATGTTAACAGTTGTAGTTTAAAAGGAGCCTGATCTGTTCTGACTTTAATGTTACTTTGGGACCAAATCCTTCAAAGCTAAGAGGCCAATTTAAAAATTGCTGAAGCCTCCGGGTACTCTAATGCCTCTGCCATTTATAATGTTTTAATATGACCTTTAAAATGCAGCTGCACTGTCAAATTCATCTCAAACCATTACTTCCAGCACACTGGAAGAGAGGAAATCAACAGACGTGAACAGCTTTAGGACTTTATTATTTGTGTGACATAGACAATCAAGAAACCTGGAGGTGTGACTGACCATCACTTTCTCTGACTTGTGGTCAAAGCAGAAAGACATGGCAGATTTCTGCTAGACGGGAATTCTGTTTAGGAAAAAAGAATCCTTCTAGTCATCTTTATGACTTTTGGATCAATGGCATCATGGTTTACTTCTTTAATTTTGCAGAGAATAATTAAGACTCGGATGCATTAACTGGTAAGATTATCCAGTATATTTCTATCATCTTGACAGGAAACGTGTTTTTAAATGTATCAAAACTTTAAACATTTTTTGTGTATAAAAGTCGAGACTTTTTAAGTAGTTTTGACATCATCTACTACTACTACTTTATTGACGTTTTAGGTTAAAAATCCGTGGCCTTTGCCAACTGTGGTTTTGAACATGCATTTATCGTCTTCATCCTGTTGTAAAAACTATCCTTTTTTCCCCACTTGAAACCTTCAAACAGATGGTGTGATGTTTACTTTCACTACAAGCTGTGTATGCTCCACTGGCCTTTCAAAAAAAGTTAGTTTTTTTTTATTCCCACTGTTCAGCTTGATTTACTTCTGAAATTCACCAAGCTTCTTTTAAAGGTCTTTTAATGCTTTTAAACTGGTCCCCAGGTCCTGGACCAAAACACTCAGAATCAAGGCTGAAAGTATCTGAAGAACATTTCTGGGCTCATCTTCTGGCTTATTTATCAAAGACGTCTGATCCAATGGGGATATTTTTGATCACACTTTTCTTATAAATAAGAAATTAATATGAAAAAGGTTTTAACAAATCCTTACACTTCTTAAGCTAGAGCTAACATTACGTATATATTTATATATATATATTTTCATTTTTATATTTTCTCTCTCTCTCTTTCCTCTTGTTCCCCTCAACATGTGTTCCGTTTAACACACACCTGCTCACACACTCCTCCTGATCATATTGCTGCTCAGACAACTTGTGCTGAGACATACGCTCTCATTAGTTTCTGCTTGTCATCTCTCAACAAGAAGCTGTCGCACGTTTGACAACATAGGGTGTACACACATGTAGGTGTACATACACACCACACACACACACACACACACACACACATATGCAAAGCCCTCTGGTTAGACTCCAGGCGCCTGTCATGACACCCCCCACTGACGTCCGTCCCACTCCACTAGCCTCGTGACTTTTGACAAGAAGTAAAAACGCTTGTCTTCCTTTTTTAGTCAGCTGTGTTTTCAAGCACACACACAGACACACGCACTCCATACTCAGTACATATGCCTGTTTATTCATCAGTTTGAAAATTAATTCACCTCATTAATTCACTATTCATACATGTGAGAACTCATCATTAGAAGCTTCGTAGCATTCACTCCAACAAGGCAACTTGTTTTATAAACAAATGCTGAGAAACTGCTTCGGAAGTCTCTTCAGAGTTTTTATTTTTTTATTTTTGTAATTTACATTGAGTCAATTCATATCACGATTGGATTAAAGGGATATGGATTATCCTATTACAGTTAAAAGTTACCCATAAATTATCCACTTAAAGCCTGAAATGACAAGAAACAGAAAAGATCAGATCTCCAGACAGACATAAATGCCTTATTTAAATGTAAATTGTGTTAGGTAAATCTGCACATAAAAAGAAAACTCACAGTTCCATCACTTTGATATGGAGTTTCCCTGAAAAGGGTTCTTCAAAGTAATGGTGCAATGGAGCAGCTGCTGGAGATATTATCTCGCAGAAACGGAGTCATTGCGTCAAGTCCTGGCCAGAGCTTCTCTGGGTGGAGTTTTCACGTCCTTCCGCCACTGGGATTTGTTTCTATACTTAGACTTTCACCAGCTGCTCAAAACCAGGCATGTTAGGTGGAGATCTTGACTGTAGGATACAAGAGAAACAAAAAATTACACTATAAAAAAATGTCATATCAATTAAAACATATCAATCAAGCTACATTTTCTCAGTCAGTAGCACATAAATCTGGTGTGTAGATTGAGTGTAGGGAAAGTCCATCCAGCCGACTAAATAAATATTTGGAAGCAAAGCTCAAATGCCTGACCCTTGGAAAACGTGTACATTTTGTATTCAAATAGTCCTTTGAAACCAAAGTTTTACACATTTGGCCATTCACAGCTTTAGAAGAAATGTGTTGACCAAAAAAAATATCATCCTTTGGCATGAATGGGACGGTTTTCCGACTTGATCAGGCATGACTGGTGATAGGTTGGCTGGAAACTCAAAAACCCAACCTTTTTGCACCTTAATAAACCGGGCCATGCAAACCACAACACTCTTCATAGTGAATGTTGATACTGTTTGAAGGCAGCTATTTTCAGTATCAGTGAAGTACTTGTCTTTCTGTTGAGGCGTGCCAGCTGTTGATTCAGTTTGATACATCAGAGAGCAGGGTTTTGGCAGGTGCTGGTCAGTTCGCTCCTTTGCAATGTTGTACTTTTGCCAGTTTTGTCCTTTTGTACCCAATGTTTAACACAACATAAAGGAATCGTCTGCCACAGGATATCAGTCCATACACACCTCAGGGACGTTTGGGTGAACCGCTGAAGGGATTCGTTTACCCTAAGGGAACTTCAGTATTCAAACTGGGATTGATGTTTGCAGTTAACAATGTTAACCATGCTGATCTTGCTATTTGATCTGTCCATTTATTCTCTATACCTGCCTGTCCTGGAAGCATCGTGTGGGGCAGAGGGCTGCTTCCTATCGCTAGCAAGTATTGGGCACAAGGTGAAATACATTCTGAGCAGGTCGCCAATCCATCAAAATAATCATTCTAATCTCTATTACTAAATCCCAACTAAAACTCAGAGGTGTGAGAATCCTTGTTAAATGGCGTTTTAACTAAAACTCTGAGGTGTGAGATGTTTAACTGAAGTCCTACAAAGGGTGGCGGTTTTAATGTTTTTATCTTTTTTAATCTTTTTTAATCTTTTTTCTTTTTCTTTTTAAAAAAATTCTATTTGTCTTTCTAACTGTTTATTGACTGTCACATGCTGTTTTTAGTTTAATTTGTAAAGCACTTTGAAATGCCTTGCTACTGAAATGTGCTATACAAATAAAATTTGATTAATTGATTGATTGATTGATTGATATTATAAGAAGGTCTGATTTTTAGAGTTTTTTTGGCCTCTAGATTGACCTTCGGTGTGGGTTCGTGGTTGCCCACATCTCTGTGATGTCCTGTGGCAGACTAGAAAACTCACTTCTCGCCCATGAGATAAGCACCTGCCTTTTCAAGACACTGCAGTGATTTAGTAGATATATTGAATGTCGGCTAAACAGGTTTCCTGAAAGTCTAATCGCTGTAGTGGAGGTCCTGGGTTTAAATCCAAAGCAAGGCTGTACTATGCAGAGTTTGGATGTTCTGTCCTTGTCTGTGTAAGATTTTTCTCCTGCTGCTGCTCCTAAATCTCCCATAGTTGTGAGTCTGAGTGTGAATAGCTGGTCATTTTGTACGGTAGAAGATTGATCATTTTATTTTATCTGACACGGCATGACAGATATCTGCCTCGGGGCATTTTGAACTGACCGTGTGTCAGTTCATACCTCCCTGGGGGCCTCTTTAACCATTAAAAATGTAAGATTAAAACCTGTTCATAGCCTACTGTATGGCAAAATGGTTACATGACTGCCATAAAAATACAGTATATACCAGCAGGAGGTTGGTTATTAATTCATTCAGATTTGGTGATCAAGCATTGCAATCTGTCATACTTAAATAGTTTCTACTGGCTCAAACTGTAATCTGAACTAAAATAATAGTACAAGATAATGCAAAGTTAACTGGAATTAAATTAAATGTGAGATCTGAGTTATGTATCATTACAGCTCAAGGAAATATGTTTCTACCAAGAGAGATAAAGTGGGTTGTACTAGTTCAGGAACATGTCTGTCAGTTTTTGTTGTTGTGTTTTATGGGTATTAAATTGATATAGAAAGGCACTAAACGGCAATGAGTTCAAATTAGAGGTATGGATTGAAAAAGGAGTAAATTGACCTGTAGTTCCAATAACAGCTGGAAATGCCTAACCTGTTCAAAGAGTTGTGTCTTAAAGTATGTCAGATATTTTGACTCTTTTACTTCCATACTTATTTAGGTTTTATTTGAGCAAATTAATATTTTAGCCGATGCATGGAGTGGTACGGAGCATTTCGATAAGTTGTGACTAATTCACATTTGCCAGACAACAGCATGAAAAACAGCTGAGATGAAAAGCAAGTAGGAAAGAATCAAATAAAATTATCATGGGTTACAAATGTCCATAAATATAAATTGACAACAATGCTTTCTGGTGCAACTTTTTCAATAAATCGCTCTGTTCTGTATCTGTCTCTTGTCAAATTGACAAAGATAAATCATGCTTATGATGCTTTAAATAAACTGAGCTACAATAAGATCTTCCACAGGCTGAACATAAAAATGTCAGGAGTTATATTTTCTACTGAAATTCGCAGTTCTCTGAGGAAAATCGTGTTCACTCCTCAAAGCAGAATAAACTTTCGTTTTGATTCAGCAAAGAAATGGTGCTACCAATCCTCCAAATGAATGTTGGCGCTTGTTTACAGAATTCATTTTCAGAAAATTGCTTATTTAGGATAGATATGTAGATTTGAAATGTTCCTTCCTATTGTCTGGACTCATCTTCTACTTCTCTGAACTTTCTCTCACCTTTTCTGCTTCCCATTTCTATCTTCCCCGTTCTGCAGGTTGCCCTATGCTGGCTACTTTGGAGGAGTTTCGGGTCTCAGTAAAAAGCAGTTTCTAAAAATCAATGGCTTTCCAAACGAGTACTGGGGCTGGGGAGGAGAGGATGACGACATCTATAACCGGTAAGTGAAGAGGATTGGAGGGAGAGTTGATTTGTCTGTTTCCAATTCACTTTTTACAAAAATGGGGCCAAAAAAGGGACATTTTGCTATGTCATCTATGTCTTCCAGGAGAGGCCAAACAAATAAAAGATTTGACACTGAATTTTTTGAGAAAAGTATAGAGATGTGTTGGAACTGTCAGGTTTAATTTTCATTGTCTTTTAAGAACAGTGTAAGACCACCTGCAGCAACCCAAGCTGTCACAAATACTGTAGATGTCATCCATTATTCCTTATTTCTGCTATCTCTGTAGAAAATTGGACACTTCAGCTAAAAGTGACACATGAGTTCTTCATTTAGATGATTTATTACAACTGTTCAGAGAAGGAGAATGATTATTTCATAAATTAACCTTTTGAAGTGCTTCAGTCAGCTTTTAATGTCAAGCTGAAGTTCACTAATTATGTTGCAGTGGGTGTTGGCTGGAGTCAAATCCGGGAGGGCATTAGTTGTTTGACAGGTTGACAGGAAGATGAGTTGGGTCTGCCTGGTTGCGTTCACACATTTAGATGATAATTAGTTTGATTCATCTTGAACGCGTGGTCCTCTTGTACTTGGTTCTGTTTAATTACCTGGTTAACTGATGATCTTATGAGCAACTCGGCATCTTTGGGGCTTGATGCTTAGTTTGAAGTTAAAAACTGTACAGATATGTACTTTCAGTTTTACATATTCCCTGATATGTGATCCCATAAGCCCCCTCGCTCAACGGGAAAAATGTCACTTGGGTGTTTCTTTACAGCTCGTCAAAATCGGCTTCAAAGGAAAAGATGATGTCAGTTACATTTGCATTCAGCAAACTCGGCTCAAGTGTACTAATTATACAGACACACAGCTTCAGACAGCAGGACGCCTCTCCACAGATTCAGTGCCACCTCCATCTTCATTGTATCTATATTCTGTATCCTCTGTTTTCCTCTTCTGCTGTATGGCGTGTGTGTGTGTGTGTGTGTGTGTGTGTGTGTGTGTGTGTGTGTGTGTGTGTGTGTGTGTGTGTGTGTGTGTGTGTGTGTGTGTGTGTGTGTGTGTGTGTGTGTGTGTGTGTGTGTGTGTGTGTGTGTGTGTGTGTGTGTGTGTGTGTGTGTGTTGCCCTCACAGTGTGAGGCTTATCTTTTCCACTCAGAGTTACTATGTTGGAGGAAAACTGAAATAGAGCATTTGAGAAATGCACTGTTTGACTGTGTGAAGCAAAACAGTGTTCATGTTCAAAAGATTACAGTTGGTTTTTTTTCTGAATCTGGTGAGATGTGATAAAAAGAGATCTATGGTTGCCGTGTGAGAGGGTTGTGTGTGCTCATATGTCTGCAATAATGTGCCAAACAAGATAGAGTTAAACCACTAAGTTTTTATTGGAGGAAAACAAACTCTCAGCTATTAGATACTGTAGATTTCCCCAGAGATTTTGTCCTGCACTTCGACTAGGCTATGTTAGCTGCTCTGATATATGATATAATGTGGGGGAGAAATAAAAACATTTAGTGAACAAATGTAAACTTTCTAACATTGTGTTTCAGAATCAAGACATAGCTAATTGTCTGGCTTTAGTTAACATAAAATGAACAGACAATATTTCCTAAGTTCATTTTATTTCACACTAATAAAGTTCCCAAATTAGGGAGGAGAAAAAGGCCTGTGTTACAGATCCTCATCTACTTAACAGTGCATAAAGTTCTCTTACATATTTTCATAATTTGTTTCACAACAGATTCAAATGGATTGCTTAGTCTCAAAGAGTTGAGTCTGTGTATAATCTGCATAAAGCACATGGTCCAATTAACCCACTTGAGTAGTATGTTCTCTATTCTTACCTGTTTGGAAGAGAAGTTAAGAGAAACACATCTATGTGATGTTTATAGATCAGACAGACAGGAAGTTGTAAATTGCCAAATAAAAATCCCTAGAGTATTTTAACAATTGTAAAAATCAACATATAAATATATTTTAAAAATCCCTTCATAGCATTGTTTTAAAACCAAATGTTAATAACAGACTGATGAGCTCTGTAACCTTTGGGGGCTTTTAGGTTTTTTTTCAGCATTTTTCTTGATAAATATACAGGTTTAAAGGCTGGTCATTTTTTATGTTTCTCCGTTAAATAATTGATTTATTTTTTACAGCTTTTTCCTCAACTTTACTTCCAAATTTATAAATATGAAAGATGACCATAATGTTTTCTACAACCTTATGAACTTCTCAGAGCAGCGTTTTCATTACTGTTGCTTTGTAAAAAGATCTTTCTTTCGTGCCTCAGATTTACAAATTTACCGATAATATTAAGATATTGTCAGTTTTATTTTGTAGGCTTGGAGCAAAGAACCACTGGGATAAAAGTTATTTTTTTATTTATTTTTTTTTTATTTTTTTTGCAAAATACATGTAAAATGAATACATAGAAAAAGCTAAACTGGATAGTAAAACTTAGAGGTATTAGTTTGTTTGTTTTTTTTGTCAAAATGCAAGGAACTGTAGAAAAATAAATATATGCTTTATTTTTAATTTATATTTGCAGCCATAAACTCACCCTGACAGGTCTGAAAAACCTAGCAGAGTGCAGTGGAGCTAAACAAACTGTCTTGTGGGGCTGAGTAGAATAGAAATAGGTTTTTGTTCATTTTTTCTAAGTTACAGGCAGTCCTCTCTGTTATGCACATTTATCTCTTTCTATAAAAGTCACGAACTCAATCTCAGTATAAGAAGAACCACAAGAAATAAGAGAACAGAGTTCATAACAAAGGTTATGCAGGACTTTATTTGTAAACCCCCATCGTCCACCTTTCAGTCTTTTTTTGTTGTTGTTTTTGAATCAGTTAAGTAGAAATGCCCTTGAAAAAAAAAGAAAAACACCCTGGGATGAGCTGCTAAGGTGAGTGAAGCTGCGCTTTTATAGCTAAAACTAAAACCAAGCAGGAGCAAAAATCCCTGGTGGGGATTTTGTCTGGGTTGGGCCATGGCACTAAGTGAAGGTATTACCTGACTCTCTTGAACCTGCCTATTTCTAGCACCTCCCATCACTATCACTGCTAAAATAACCTTAGTTTGTATCTGAAGAACCTTCATGACATGTCATATCACAGATGCTGACTCCACCTTTAGGAAGGTAACTAACAATTACAAGATGCCCCATTTAAATTACCATACTTGAAATAGTTCAATTACTTACATAACTCATATTTAGTTAATTTATAATTCCTTTTAGTAGCAGACAGACAGATGGTAATATAAATTCAGTTTGTGATGAATAGAGATGACATTTATGAATTGAAATGAAAGTTGCAGATCTGTTCCTCTCTTAAAATCCATTTGAAATCCCGGCTTAGGTGTATATTCATTTTATTTTTAGCTTGGGTTTTCGGGACGTATGTGTTGAGTTGCAAATAAATGAGATATTTTTCTGGAAAATATTGTCCTCTGTTTTACTGTTTTTGTCATAGAAGAACAATATCCATAAGCTGCTGCCTCTTCTGTGGCTCAAACTTATCATTTATTTATTTTTGACACCAAGTCAGATTTTGTACCTGTAACATGAGACCCATGCAGGTGCCATTGTCTTGACCAGTACCATCATGACAATTTTTGCTCTCGTCTTCTCAGGGATTCCTACCCCCCACCTCTATTTATGACATGTTGTTACAAATGAGAATAAGACCTTGATTCACAAGATTCCAATTTGAGTGAAATTCCTACACAGAAACATAAATAAGGTCAGTCTGCTTTAGAGCATATTTTGCTTGGAGGCTGTCTTGGTATTAGAAAAGAATGGTTTGTGTATATATATATATATATATACATATATATATACACAGTCCAGTCACATTAATGTGACCATCTGTCAAAAGCCAGAATAACCACCTTTCGCAGAGCGAACTGCTACGAGACGTGCAGGAAGAGAGTCACTTAGGTCCCTGAAGGTCTTCTCTGGGATGTTGAGCCATGCCGACTCTAATGCCGTGGCCAGCTGCGCTAGATTACGCGGTTGAGGATCCATGGCGCGAACAACTCGATCGAGATGGTCCCACAGATGCTCGATTGGGTTTAAGTCAGGTGAGTTTGCTGGCCAGGGGAGGACGGTAAACTCATCCTGGTGCTCTTCGAACCACGCACGTACACTGGCAGCTGTATGGCACCTCGCATTGTCCTGCTGGAAGATGCCATCATCCTGAGGAAAAACAATGCGCATGTAGGGGTGGACATGGTCCGCAAGGACAGATGCGTACTTGTATTGATCCATCGTGCCTTCCACAATAATCAGTGAACCCAGAGAATGCCAGGAAAACATTCCCCAGACCATAATGCTCCCGCCTCCAGCTTGGACCGTTCCTGCAATGGTTGCAGGGTGGTTCCTTTCAGAGGTTTCACGCCTTATACGCCAACGTCCATCTGTCCGATGGAGCATAAAACGCGATTCATCTGAAAACGCTACCTGTCGCCACTCAGTGGACGTCCAGCTGCTGTACTGGCGTGCAAATTCTAGCCTTCGTCGTCGATGAACACCAGTCAGCATAGGTGCACGAACCAGGCGTCCGCTTCGGAGGCCCAGACGCAGCAATGTTCGCTGAATAGTGGTTTGGGAGACACTTGTGGTAGCCCCTTGGTTCATTTTAGTGGTCAGTTGCTCAACGGTAGCCCGTCTATCTGCCCGAAACGCATCTCCGCAACCGTCGTTCGCCTCTGTCATCTATGGCCCGTGGTGCACCACATTTGCCACGTCGTTGATTTTGGACAGTCCCATTTTGCCATGCACGGTACACTTTTACCACGGCGGCACGCGAACAGTTCACAAACTCAGCCGTTTCGGAAATGCTTCCACCCTTGGCCCGAAAGCCAATGATCATGCCCTTTTGGACGTCGGATAAATCGCTTCGTTTCTGCATTACGCCAACGATTGAAATGTTTTCCGAAGCCCACACACACCCTTTATATACGCTCAACTGCACTGTGCTGCCACCTGCCTTCTGTGATTGGTTATTTAACTCTGAAGTGGAAAGTACGTGGTGGTCACATTAATGTGACTGGACTGTGTATATATATATATATATATATATATATATATATATGTATGTGTATGGTTTGTGTATATATATATATATATATATATATATATATATATATTATGTATATATATATATATATATATATATATATATATATATATATATATATATATATATATATATATATACACAAACCATACACATACATATATATATATGTATATATACATATATATATATATATATATATGTATATATATATATATATATATGTATATATATATATATATATATATGTATGTGTATATATATATATATATATATATGCTGTTGCATAACTGACCATTGTTACACATTTAATGCTGCGACCCCTAAAAAAGGTCCCATAAAGAGTAAAGTGAGTGATCTCCTGAAGAAAAGCTTGTTTGTAGATTTAATTTGACATCTAAGGGTTTAGACAATGCCAAATGCAGTAGGGTGCAGAGAGGAAGAGCATCCAAGGTAAACTAATTAAATATCCAGCAGACAGAGTCTCACTGGATTTAGTAAAAATAGCTGTAAGACAGGAGCAAAGAGATGGAGAAATAAGAGTCGTGTTAGAATGCACAGTGGCAAAGGAGTAGTGTGCTCTGGTTTTCGCTCAGCTGGAATTAGAAGACATAGTTCATGAGTTTGAACCAAGCAAGCGGCTGCTGTGTCCACCAGCCTCCATCTGTTCTCTCTTTGAAGGCTGCTCTGAAAAAGGAGCATCAACTAAACCACTAAATTGCTATATATATATATATATATATATATATATATATATATGTACACTTCCTGCTCTCACCTTCAGCACCTTCCCCCTCCCTCGGTTAGTACTTCTCTCCAGCCCAGCAGCCATCCATCTCTTCACATCTTGTTTGTTGCTTCCCTCCAGCAATTTCCTTTTTTGTGCTGGTTTTGATGCTGCAGACTGAAATGGGTCCTGCTAGCTTCATCTCAGCCCAGAGGAGAGCTGTCCCTGCTGCATGGGGTGGGCTTCGGTCAGATAGGGTATGTGCCACTGCCCCGGCCAGGCCTCAACCAAATGTTGGACGATATCACCCATAAAGATGAAGTCTGAGCACGCAGCTAAAGGATTGGAAAGCCACCAACCGCCTTCTGCCACTCTTATCGCTGACCTTTACCCTTTGCTCAATAAACCTCCCAGCTGTGACTTTTAGCTGTGCTTGAGCCAGCATCTTACAGACGTGCAGTCACAGCAGTGAGCGCTTCTCTGAAGCCTCGACAATGGTATTTTTAGAGCAACCCTTTGAACGTGTCAAGCCTTTGATAGGTTTAGTCACAAATCAGGGTCAGGGCAGATGAACAAGACATGAGGAGTGTTTGAAATCTCACGTTTTGCTTTTGTTTTTGTTATTTTTAGAATATTTTCCCTTTCTGTCAAGGAGCTGAAAACGAAAGGATTGTGACAAAGCTGCAGGAAAATGACAATAAATGATGGATATCAAAAAAGTACTTTTATTGTGGTTTACTAAACTTAGCCGTGGGTTAACAAATAGAGAATAATAAAATCAGTGTACCATTTACAATTTAGAGTGACAATTTAGATGCAGCTAATTATGTATTTGACCCAATAAAAGAGAGCAGATCAAATCTTCACCATCACATCACAATTCACATGTTGGGCAGTTTTTAACTTAAATGTTTTAACTTAATTTTCATTAGCTAGAAGTAGAAAGTCTAAACAATTGCCAGAAATAAAGGCTTATAAACACATGTGTGATTAATCTATATTTTGCCTTTCACTTCATGAATTGAGTTGGTAAAAAAATAAGTGAACCTGCACTGACTTTCTTTGCATACTCTTGGATTAAAATGTTGTTAAACCCGCATTGAATCCCATCATTCCTTATTTTTCTGCAGTCAGTTATAGAGAATCTGATTATCTGGGAATAAAGTTCAGCTCTCCTTGAAGGGTTTTCTTGCCATTTTCTCATTAGCATGGTTTAGGTACAGTTTGCAGAGAGGTTAAAGAGGATTAAAAAGAAAATGGCACAAAAAGATCCACAGCATTTGTCTTCACACACAGTTGTCAGTGATTGCAAAAGAAAATGGAACCACTACATCCGAAGGCCTAAACATACTCTGCAAAAACAGATAGATTTGATCTTTTACCCAACATGGTAGGAATAAGAGCAAGAAAAATATTAGGCTTGTCAAACTAAAGCACCAGATACCAGTAAAACACCAGGTAGTATTTAACAAACACTAGAGGATGATGGTGCAGTACATATAGCATACAGTTCTGTAGTTCTCCTTAGATTCTGTGTTGTCATATTTCTATCCCCAGAAAAAAAGAGCTATTAGTTATAGTTTAAAATGTTCTCAGATATCTAATGAACTTAAAAAAAATCAAAGCGTAGATTTTTCAAATCACCCTCACATAAATTTTATTGGAATTGACAGAGATACTAAATAGCATTGATGATTTTGTTAAAGAAAATATTTGTTTATAAAGTAACAACCGAACGAAAGTACCTCAGTGAATGTTTGGATTTTGGAAAAACTACAACTGACAGAAATAATGAAATAGTGTGAAAGACGGGAACAAAATTGGGGCTAATTGATGCAGCTGTGTCATGACAGATTTTCTTGACGTTTCTTTAAACAGACAGCTCTGAAAGCAAGGATGTCTGATTTTGTTAAACTCCTGTCATCTTGACTGTCCTGTCCTTGTTTCAGCCCTCACCTACTCTGCTTATGTCCCTAAAATATGGCATGAGCTGTCAAGTAGAGAAATCTAAACCTGTGTTTAAATTGTAGGCTGATAATTCTGCTGTAGGTTAAACAAACTATAGCCAGTAGTAAAGACAGAAAAGTGCAGAAGGAGCTTGTTTTCTGGGTGCACGGAAATAAAAGCATCCTCGAGTGTCAGCAGGAAGAGGAAACATCTCCTCCCTTGCTCTTTAGATAAGCAGCAAGCACTCACATTTTCTTTTTACTGTCAAGGAATGAAAGACAGCTTGACTATCTTGAGGAAGCTGGGTAATAAAGTTTAATCAATGTGCGGAGGAGACAAACTGACCAAAGGAAGCAGCAGAGGACCGAAACAGCAACATCAGCATGCGGTGATCTGAGTTTGAGGCCGGGGCAGCACAGTATTGTGCATCATGCAGTTCATGTTAAAATGTGTTTGTCCATCTGACCTTCCGCGAGCCTTATTGATTTGAAAAGGTTACATCTTAAAAGTCATCAGTGTGTGAAGTTCCTCTCACAGAATCTGTTTCTGTATCTGCAACTGGTCCCACAATCCCAAAGTCACAACCAACCAGAGAGATGTTTTTAATTACAACCTGGATGTCAGTTTAGATGCGCACACACACACACACACCAGCAGCTAAACTTAGATTGTTCCAAAAATTTCAAGTAGCATTGAAAATAAAAAATTCTACACTGAATTATTACATTTTAAATGCAGCTACTCTGCATCTTAATAGATCGAAACTTTTTTTTTATTTTAGTCTCACACTAGTTTCCTTTATGAATAAAATACAATAAACGCTTGTAGGTGTGTAAGAACTCCTAAGATCTGCTCAGTAAATTAGATTATTCCTTTAAATTTAATCAGAAGTAGGAGAAAATTGAGCCCTAACTTAGAAAATGAACTTTTAATATCCTGCTGCTGTGTTTGGAATGTTTGGAAAATTACTTGTTACTTTAGTCATTTCAGTAGTAATAACCATTCTGTCCTTGTTTAAGGCCTTAAAAAAAGAAAGTGCTCTCCTTTAACCAACCCAAAAAATATTTACTTCTGTTGCTGTGCTTCTTCTGTTGACTCTCCCATCCTCCAAAATGCACAAATTCTATATATTTTAACAACGTCTAATGTGAATATTTCTATCCTCAAATGGTAAGGAACCCTGGGCAGTATCTCCACTTAAATTGCAACATGTTTTGGAGCCGCAGTAGGATACTGTCGTTTCTATAACTAAACAAGGGATTCCAGGCCTGTGGACCTTACTCAGTGAATATTTTTGTATTTTTATTTATGTATTTTTTATCTTCTAACAAGCTGGTACAATTTTGTTTCTACCCTCTATGGTCGATCACTATGGAAAAACACACACACACACAATAATAAGGGATGTGTGCTGACAGAAAAAGGAAGATATAACAGGACAGAGGAGGAAAGTTGCTTCGGGAGGAAATTAGAGAAGCAAGTGGGAAGAGCAGAGAGGAAAGGAGGGAGGGAGAGAAATGAAGCATTGAGTGGAAGGTATGGTCCGACAGAATCGTCTCAGTCAGCAGCTGCTGGTACAGGATATCCACATGGAAGGAGGCAGTGGAGTGGAAATACAGCAAAATGCAGCTTATAGACCTTTTGTTGAACATATACAGGATTAGCCTGCCTTGAATGTTGCCCTGAATCTTTATAACTTGAAAGTGAGTACATGATGTGAAAAGGGATAGGAAAGAGAAAAAATGAGGGAGAGATTTCAGTTAATGCTAGACGGCAAAGCCGATCTATATAAAAAGACTTTCAGCCATAATAAGAGGCACATTTCAGTCTAAACTTGTCTTAAAAAAAGTCTTTCTGCTTCACCATCCTGTCTTGTATGAGCTGGTATGAAATGTTTTATATATATGGCCTGAAATTAACTTAGCACAGTTCTTGTAGTTTTGCATTTTTTCGTGAAAATTAAAAAAAATATTCATAAAATCCTGAAACAGCTTTTATTTAGCACAACTTTTATTCCTACTGCTTCTAAAACATATTGGTTAGAGTGTAATTACCCATAGCTGTTTTGAAGAATATGAACTAGTGGTTGGTTTCTTTATGTTTGTTGGTTCCCAGTAAGAAAAATAACTGAAAAAAAGCTGGATTTGCGATTTACAAAGTGGGAGTTTGTTGAATGAAACAACTTTACTGTCACAGATTGTAGAATATAAAAATCTTAAGAATTTTTTTTGGTAGTAAATAAAATAAAATTATGCATGCATATCTGGGGTTGCCTTTTCTTTTTTTGATGAAATCTTGTCTTAAGTTGTAACTCCTACACTTAAAAATAAAGTAAGGAATAGATTCATTTATTCACTTTGGCACTCATGAGGCAGTTCTCCTACTTCAACATCTCTATCGCACAGGCAGCGAGAGCTGAGACACGAGTCAAGACTTAACTTCTTCTCCACTTCATTGCACTAATGCAATTACCTCCACTGGTGGGAATAAGGGGGGGGAAGCTTTAAAATTTCCTGATTAATCCAATGAAATGTCTGAGACTGTATACTGTATGCATTTCTCTCTAGGCCACTGTCAAGACCACTGCTGGGCACTAATGCAGCTTTTCATGATAAAACATTTTAGCATTTGCTTTTACATGGAGAGAAAAGTGCTGGACAATCTGCAGAGTTCATACCTTTTCATTTGGTGCTTCTATGAGTTTATACTACATTTCTCTTTAATATATTCAGCTAGGAAGGCTAGATTTATATTCAGCTTTTTATTCTGACTCTAGTTGCAGGAGGTCGGTCTTTTCTCCTGCCACATCAAAGAGGAGCAAAACGTTGACACTTTGGTGAAAGACCATCAAACATAATTTGCTGTTTTTTAACATTAAATCCAGTCATACACATTGCCTTAAATAAAAATATTTGAATATTTGTATAAATAAAAAGAATAATTGTAAAGTGGAAGGAAAAGAATACATTTTTTTTGTTTTGTTTTGTTTTTCTACAAAACCACAACATGATTGATGATCAAAGAACACAACGCACAATACAAGATACAAATGCAACTGAAATGCAGAAAATGCCAAGAACTTGTACTAAAAACTTACATGTGGTTGGTAATTTTATAGCGGCCACCGATCTGCTTTGTCACAGTATAGGCTTTGGTCCAACATGTTGTCGCTGGGTTGCATCCGTCTCCCAGAGGAGAGACTTTCCTTCTCTTAGCTTCACATGATCCTGGCTGTCCTGTTCCTCCTTACATAATGTTCACACTGCTCTGTCACTCTGTGTTATTGTCTCCTGCCAGTCGGAGCCGTGGAACATATTCACTGTTCCGATGCGTCATTGCAGCTTTTAGCTAAAGTTTGATTCTGATAAAGGTCAGAACTCTGTTGTTCACATAAATACCGAGTAGTATGTGTATAAGATGGTGCTGAAGGCCGATCTGGGACATCGATCATCATCACTGTCTTGTTTAAAACTGAGACTTTAGACATAAGTCGTAAGTCTCCTTTACCCAACAGCATGAACTTATCTCACTTATTTGTTCTGGTGAAATGTAAAACATGTTGATGATTTTTGGTTTTTTTGTGGGGGTGGTTAGGGGGAGATTAGCAAATTTGTGTTTTTATCCAAAAGTCTATTGTTTATCTATTGACATAAATAAACAAGATTAGACAGCCAATATATAATGCATAATGTTTTATGAAGCTTTTCAATAATATTGCAAATAATTAGGATTTCTAAGAATCCCTAAATGTTGTTTATACAAAGAAACATACTGATACAAATTATATTCTTTCTCAATTTCTTTTTCAGTCACCTAAAAGTCATTGATTGTAGTTACTGCCACTGTCCTTCATAAAAGAGTAAACTAAATTGGAAAATGTTTATTCATTTTATGCTACTTTTTTATTGAAAACAACTTTTAGTCCTTGAAAAAAGCTCTGCAGAGGGAAATGTGTGAAATTTATTGAAATTCAGGGTGCATTCACACCAGCTCTGGTCTGCTTTAAACAAATTCTAGCCTGGTTCTTTGGGGGGAGGTGTGAATACACAATCGAACTCTGATGTAGACAAAAAGAGCAAACTCTGGTCCACCTAAAAACCTGGAACACAGATTGGTTGAAGTGAACTGTAGCGCGGTTCAAATGCTCATGTAAATGTCAAGTGGACCACAGAATGCTAAACTGCTAAAACCTGATGCTACTCTATTCTTGTTTGTATTTTATGACAAAGGAAGTTGCACTCAAAGGTTTTTGTACTGTTTCCTTTAGTACTACTTGGTGCAGCATCACCACAGGTGAGGGGCTGAGGGCTTGAATCATTTGACAGATGCATTGAAATGTACATAACATTTAAATAAAAGTGTGATGAAACGAGACTGGAAGAGGGCACAATGTTATCCTACCCAGACACATAGTGAGCAACATGGTAAGGGATGTAAAATTGTCATCTCGGGTCACCAAATCTCTAACAATTATAAGAATCTGGTCTAAATCAATTATAAGATTCTTTGCCTAAATCCTGTAAACTGAAGAAAAGAAAGCATAAGAGCAGATCCAGGACTGTGAGTGTCTAGAAAGATTGTACACTATGCTTCATTTGCTCCAACTTTACAAAATATCATGGGGTAAGACTTGACTGTCATAAATTGCAAGAAGTACACAGTCCAGTCACATTAATGTGACCATCTGTCGAAAGCCAGAATAACCACCTTTCGCAGAGCGAACTGCTACGAGACGTGCAGGAAGAGAGTCACTTAGGTCCCTGAAGGTCTTCTCTGGGATGTTGAGCCATGCCGACTCTAATGCCGTGGCCAGCTGCGCTAGATTACGCGGTTGAGGATCCATGGCGCGAACAACTCGATCGAGATGGTCCCACAGATGCTCGATTGGGTTTAAGTCAGGTGAGTTTGCTGGCCAGGGGAGGACGGTAAACTCATCCTGGTGCTCTTCGAACCACGCACGTACACTGGCAGCTGTATGGCACCTCGCATTGTCCTGCTGGAAGATGCCATCATCCTGAGGAAAAACAATGCGCATGTAGGGGTGGACATGGTCCGCAAGGACAGATGCGTACTTGTATTGATCCATCGTGCCTTCCACAATAATCAGTGAACCCAGAGAATGCCAGGAAAACATTCCCCAGACCATAATGCTCCCGCCTCCAGCTTGGACCGTTCCTGCAATGGTTGCAGGGTGGTTCCTTTCAGAGGTTTCACGCCTTATACGCCAACGTCCATCTGTCCGATGGAGCATAAAACGCGATTCATCTGAAAATGCTACCTGTCGCCACTCAGTGGACGTCCAGCTGCTGTACTGGCGTCCAAATTCTAGCCTTCGTCGTCGATGAACACCAGTCAGCATAGGTGCACGAACCAGGCGTCTGCTTCGGAGGCCCAGACGCAGCAATGTTCGCTGAATAGTGGTTTGGGAGACACTTGTGGTAGCCCCTTGGTTCATTTTAGTGGTCAGTTGCTCAACGGTAGCCCGTCTATCTGCCCGAACGCATCTCCGCAACCGTCGTTCGCCTCTGTCATTTATGGCCCGTGGTGCACTACATTTGCCACGTCGTTGATTTTGGACAGTCCCATTTTGCCATGCACGGTACACTTTTACCACGGCGGCACGCGAACAGTTCACAAACTCAGCCGTTTCGGAAATGCTTCCACCCTTGGCCCGAAAGCCAATGATCATGCCCTTTTGGACGTCGGATAAATCGCTTCGTTTCTGCATTACGCCAACGATTGAAATGTTTTCCGAAGCCCACACACACCCTTTATATACGCTCAACTGCACTGTGCTGCCACCTGCCTTCTGTGATTGGTTATTTAACTCTGAAGTGGAAAGTACGTGGTGGTCACATTAATGTGACTGGACTGTGTATTACCACCATATTAAGTAATTCTGTTATGTTGTGGTTTTGTAAAAAAAAAAAAAAGTTTTTCTTAATCCAGGGATGTTTTCTCTTCATCCCAATGTAGGAAATAAAAAGGTTAGATTTTTCTAAATCTTTCAGTGCGAGTATGCTGCTCTGAATGGTATTGTATGTGTGGTATTTACAGAACTTTAACAGGGTTACCAGTTGGGTGCTATATTTGCAGTTTTATGTGTGCAGGGAAAAAAAATGCACTTTTTGCGTTTCCTCTTGCTCCGATTTAACCTCAACAATTCCTGAGGGAAACATTGGGCTCTTTTGCTGACAAACACCCTGAAGTGTTCACCGGCTAATGATCAGTTGGCTCTGTCTGTTGCTTATTGCAGTGCATGTGTTGTATTGAGGCTTATCAGGGATAATTCTGCTGAAACCAGCATGTTGTACAAAATTATATGGAGTTAAAGAGAGTTGAGCTAAATAGCAATGAAATCACCTGGGAAATTAATCCAAATATATTGAGTTAATTTTTTACTCATTCATCCCCCTAAGCCCATAATGTTTGTCTATTACAGTGAATTGTATAAAATATATTTAAAATTGCATTTGCCTCAATAAATTACTGTTACAAAGGAGTGCTTCATTGCTAAAATGTTTTGATTTTTTGCTTCTGCATATACATTTTCTAAATTCATTTTTTTCACATTTTATTAAATATATAGAACATTATTTAATTTCTGTGGAATGACACAGACAGTTAGCTAAATCAACTACTGAGCTTCACTAAGATTTCTTTCTAGAATTGCACCACATGTGATTCAAACAACACTTTACGGTCTGTACTGAATCATGTGAAAGAGAAATTATTCAAGACAGTGAAGTCCTGTACACTCTGCAGGTCAGAGGACACAAAAGGGATTATTTAAAAGATGCAGAACTGGGAATAATGTAAAACTAAGTTCACTGAGAAGCTGAAAGAGGGAAAAAAGAAGGGCTTACAGACTTCATACTGTCAAACTCACATTATTTGCATCAAAATAAATCCCTAAAACTATGCAAATACATGCTCGCTAAAATGCATGCATGCAAACTCTATCAAAGCCAATCATAAACAAATATGTGCCAACTCAGCAAAGTTGCTGAGGCTTCAGAGAAAGAAAAAAGAAAAGGAGTCAGACTGTTTTATTTCTGTGTAAAATTATTCTGTGTTTTTTTTTTTTATTCAGTTCGGGTCTGTAATCTTTTATCAGGCAATTTGTTTTTGTTTTTTTTATTTTTTATGGGCTGCATTTACATTTTCCTCGTCTGTATGGGAGATTAAAGAAGAGGGGAAGTGATGCAGAAATTGAGGGAGGTTTGTAAATAGAAAGTAGAAACGGAAAGACAGAGAAGAATGGAGGTGAAAATAAACAAGTGATGATAAAAGCATAGAGACAAAACTGAATGGAAAAACAGTAAGTAAAAAAATTGCTTATAGAAAAAGAATGAAAATGTAAAGAGAAATGAATGAAAACCTTAATAGCGAATTTAGCTTTATACACCACCCATATATCCCACTACAACAGAATCAACAACTGACTCAAATACTACAGGAGAGTCAGAAGTATGTTGAATAATATGGACTTCCTCCATTCATTATGTTAAAATGAGCTAAAAACAAGCTAAAATTAACCAAAATGCTAATGTTGGCCTAAATGCTGCCAGTGTTGTCTTACATTGAGTTCCTCCATTCAGTGTGCTAAACATGGCTAATAAATGAACAAAATAGCTAAAAAGCTTATTTTAGGGAAAAGACTACTGCTAATGTTAGTGCACTGCCTTCTAATTTTTACTTTTGCAAAAGTAAAAATCACATATTTACTTCCTGGCACTTGGTTAGCAGAAAACGTGCTCATCTCTTAGCAACAGATTAACAAGATAAGATTTCTTATGATCTTTTGAAATACTGCATACCACTTGTGCAGTTGGTGATTTTTTCAGAAAAGTGAAGTACTTTTTTTTTTTGTCATTGGTGATGAATATATTATAAAACAGACATTCAACACAACAGTAAAAATCTAAAAATGCTCATCTCTTAACACCAAATTAATTATTGTTTACAAAACATAAGCTCCTTTGAAATACGCCTCATCTGCTTATGCACAGGAAATTTACAGTTGGTGAACTTTTGGTTTTAATTAAGCATAAATCTGTTGTCTTTTTGTAATGCTTGTTGTTTGTGTCTGTCATTAGTGTGTGAGAAACATATTATGTTTCACATTAAACCTTGAGGGGGGGTTTATTATCATTTTTTGATGAAGTAGCAACAGAAAATACTTCACTTTTTTATATTTTTGTCTTTATTTGAAAAGTTAAATGGCCCATCAAATAGAACTACTCATCAATGCAGACAGGAACCAGTTTCTTTACGTGTTTAAAAAGAGATATAAAAAAAAGAAATCTAATTTTACAGCCACATAAAACTGAAATAAGACGGCGAATGTCCCCAAAATTGTGCCCTTGTTTTGAATAAAATCAACCTATAGACATCAATAGATTTCCTATAGACCTGTGTGTTGGACAAACATTTGGAATGATGTAAATATTTGAGCAGAAATACAGAAGACAAAAAAGATAAGGTTAGAAAAAGGGGCAGATTATAAAGGGAGAAACAGCCTTTAGACCTTTACTCTTTTTTAAAGACTAAAACTAAGAGAGAATTCTGTCTTTGATTGCTTAGTGTGTTTGCAGCTGCTGACTGGTAATATCCAGTTTGAAAGCTTTTTTTAAACTCACTGAATGCATGAACCAGAGCGCTGCATACGTGTTCAGCCTCTGGATATATGAATATCATCGTCTCCATGAAACCCAGGGTTTAAGTCAGGCGCTATGTGGAGCAGATCTGTCATTATAGTTGTCTATGCACCATTTCTTGCTGTATTAGGCATTGCTTTGCCCTTGTGTCAGATCTTTGCAGTATTATAATGTCACTCAGTCTCCAAATACAGATCAATTTCGAACTAGGAAACACAGTAAAATAAAAAGTGTCACACACCCTCACATACAGAAGCAGCTCTTCAAAGTTTTTCTTGACAAAATAAAAAGTCAACACTGGAGGGTTCAGCTGGTAAGAAATTTTGAAATAAGTTGATACATTACATTTTAATTCAAGGTTTTTACTCCTATTGTATAGAATCTCAGTAAATAAATCAAACTCTGGTTGGTTTGTTCAGAAGTCTGGTTCACTTGGGAAGATGTGAATGTGCAATCGAACTCTGATGCAGACCAAGAATGCAAACTCTGGTCCATTTAAATACCTGGTCAAAGTGAACTCTGGTGTGGTTTGAATGCATATGTGAATACTGAGCAAGTCGTAGACCAGTCCAAAAGTTTTCAGTCCCCATTCGAACCTAGTCAACTTGATTATCCAGTGTGAGAACACCCTTAGCTAAGAAAATACCTTTTTTCTATGATAAACAGTTTATGTCATGCTCTTGGCCTTTTTTTTTTCTTCTACAGTCTCTGGGAACATTCTCAGAAGGCAAAGCACAATTACTTGTTTGAAATAGGACATTTTGAATAAAAATTTAGTGGTTTCTGCCAGAAAATGACACACTCGTTCTGTAAGCAGGATAAAGATCCAGCAATAAGACCAGATCGATACAAAAATGGTTCACAAGATATCAAATCAATCTTCTTCCACTAGCCCCAGCACTAAACTCGACATAAAACCTGTGGTGTCTGCAACAAAAACCAGTAGAGAGAAGCCAGGACTAGGGGAACTTTGCTAAACAGGAATTGTAAAATAGTCTTACGGGCACAAATGTTTGTTTTGTTGTTGTTGTTTCAAAAAAATGCTGTTTCTTTCTTTAGGATTTTCTGAATAAATATACTAAAAGTTAAACATGAAAATGTGCTCTTTATTTTTGTTTGTGCCCTAATATAAGGTGTTTTACACATCTGGCAGAGGTGCCAATTAATTTGATTGACTCATTAAGATTTTCCATGAATGTTTGGGATTCAGTAGTAGAGAACAAAAATAAAACGGCAATGTAAACCATCTTAGATTGTTGGGATTTTTCTCAGTTTTTTTTCTCTTGCAGTTTACCCTTTTTTCCCTTGGTCTCTGTGTTTTCGTTCTGTCTCTGTCCTCTAATGGATATTCCATCTGTACGTGTTGCAGGATCACTCTCAACGGGATGAAGGTGTCCAGGCCAGACGTCCGCATCGGCCGCTACAGAATGATTAAGCATGAGAGGGACAAACACAACGAGCCAAACCCACAGAGGTACTGCATCACTGTCTAAAGTCAATCCCCATCTTTACATTTAATTCAATCTTGCTGCTTTTGTTTCATACAAAAAACTTTTCAGTTATTTCTGTTAGGTTTTGGATTTCTTGTTTTAAGGGTTACAAACATATGACTTCCTGATAAACTGTAAGAAGCACAATTTGAGGAAGTGCTTTGCAATCTGAGTTGGAAACATCAGAACCACGTTTGTCGGCTTCAGCGTTAGAGACTCCGCGTTTCATCCGCTGTGGTTAAACGAGAACGCTTGCTCTTTATTTTCCACAGCTTCTGATTTCCAATTCACACCTGGGAGCTGCCTGCTGTTAGTCCAGTGCTCCTGCTGTTTGTTCACTGAGCAGGTCCTGCAAAGAAACTACAAGTGAAAGGGAAAAAAAATCTCCCTTTGACACACCGTAGAGGTGTTAAAGTGTATCATTAAAGACTGCATTGCTGTCGGATCTTTAAGCCCAGTATTTGGCTAAATCAGCTTCCTGACAGCGTGGACCTTGGGAGTTTGGAGGAAGAAGCTGTCGAATTGAAATTTGCAGTCTTATCTTGCCTTTTTCTAATTTTATTTTGTTTAACAGTGTTAAAAGTAGTTTGGCTTTTATAGCCTCTTGTTTTAACTTTCTGCAAGCTGTATCTTCCAGGAGGAGAACAATTTTTCCTCTCTGTAATCATGCTCTACTTTTTGTTGACTTGGCTCATAAAGTCCAAATAAAATAGATTTAAGTTCATGGCTGTAATGTTAAAAATTGTAAAAACTAAAAGAAAAATTTTTTTGAAGGGTTTAAATCCTTTTGTAAACCATTGTAAATAAGGGACACATATGTCACACATGCTACAGTACGATAATTTAATGTTTAGTGAATATGCACGTTCTTGTAATGTAAGCAGGTCATAACATTCAGGTGCAACATTATATCAGGACATTGTGTGTAAATCTGTCAGATTATAACAGAAAATATGAACCAATGCAACTTCCTGCACACCACGGTTTGGGCATTATGGTCACAAAAAGACATGAAAACATGTTAAACACCAAAGAAAAAAAACTAACCTTTTTTAATAAACCAAAAATTGCTTTTCATGCATACAGCCCTAGGGTTTTAATGCTGCTCTTTTCACTATGATGTGAATTGCTTTTTCAGACAAAACATGCAAAAATACCTCCCTCATAAATGTGCTATTTTATGCGTTGATGAACGAGTACCAGTGTACAGAGATGAGCCCTTCTAGACACATTAATCACCAGGAGTATAGCACCTCACATTAAGCTGCTTAAATGCGGATTATCACTGTTTATTCTCCTCTAAGAGCCTCCGTTTTCATGCCTGGATAGGCCGGCCAATGAAGCCTCTCAGCACCAAAATCGATAGCTGCTCTGGCTTGGTTTGAATAAATATGTAGTGAAACTTGTCCCCTCCCTCCCCCAATATTATTTCAGTTTGATCTCCAGTGGCGTGATTATGTCACAACATTTAGACACTTCTGTGCTCCAGGACTGTAGTCCGCAGTGAGTTCTGCTTTAGTCGTTGCTGCTAAATTGGTTTTTAAGAAGATTAACAACTGCTGGGAACAAGAGTCATGAGTGAAAGCATATTGACTGTTTACTGCAGCCAAACAAATTGTGGCTGCTTGATTTGAATTTTGCATATAGCCTCTGAACCTGGCCACTGATGCGATATTACTTTTTTTTTTCTTTTAAATTATGTTCTTTTAGCAGGACAGACATTAGAGGAGAAAACAAAATAAAACTGTCAGCTTAGCAAAAGAAGAAAAGATCAAAAGTTCTGCTCTATCTAATGTTATTGTGGTTTGCATTTTATATAAGAGAAATAGTCCAAGTTTTTGGATCTTGTATTCATGTTGGAAATGACAAGTTTGGAGTTGTTGTTTTTTCTTAAACACATCCAATCAAGAGTTCTCTGGCAAGGAGGCAGGTAAGCTGGTCAGCGCTGACTAATGGTAAAATGGACAAAACTAAAAACTAAGAAAAACTGACAAAGGTTGCAAATAAAATGTGAAACCTGAGTGAAGGTTCACCTCTCAGTAGGACAAAAACGCTAACCATGCCACTAGAGATACCATCGAATGATATCAACCAAAGCTATTCCTTTGATAGGCTCAAGATAAACCCAATTGAGAATCTGTAGCAATACTTGGAAATCAGATGCTCATCTCCAGCCAACATCCCCGTCTCCAAATGTGTATATCTGGTAGAAACTTAGCCTAAAAGATATGCGGTCGCTCTGCAGCAAAACATGGCTCAACAAATGATTGATCAGGAGGTTGAATACAAAATACAAATCCATCTTTTTGTGTGAGAAATAAAAAAGAAAACATAAATAATTTTTTGCTTTTATGCTTCCCAGTGACTAATTCTGTTCAAGTTAAAGGGGGAAAAAAATAGAAGTCACTGTTGTTCATTCTGAATTGGAAGAATGGCTTTGCCATCAAATGTTCAGACCATTTAAAAAATATATAAAGCTAGAGAACATCTGCAGTGAAAAATACAGAAGTCAAGCAGGTGAAAAAAAGTTTTTTTCTGCCAACATGCAAATTATATATACAGTATATTAAAAGACGTCTTAACAGACCAGCCCTAAAATCTCCACTTGTTCTCTGCATCCTTTTTAAACTTCCAATGTTTGTCAGGAGCCTAAGGTGTACTTTATCAATCTGCTCAGCCTGTCTCTGATGACATAGTCTGTTTTATACAGAATAATTATTCAGTGATCCTGTTTTAAGTTTTTAGTGATTTTTCTTGGTTGTTAAGCAAATTTCCATCTTGTGCTCTTACAGATTAGTCATTGCACTTCTAAGAGATCTATTACTAATGCACTGATATTATTAAGTACTTCATCACATAATTTCTGAAAATATGGAAATGAATAATATACACATTTTAGTGCAAATGAGCGGAAAGAGCAAGTTCACCCACAACATTTTATGACTTTAGCAGACTAGAACTTAGAGAAAATAGTTTTTCCTGCTCTTTCTGAGACATCGGACATCCATCTCAATGCGCTTTAGCTTTAAAAACGAACAATCTATACTGTAAATGTGCCGCAATAGCTTGAAAGTGAAAATGTTTAAAATAACCAGGCTTGTGTAATGTATCACTCTTCATTGTTTTGTATGCGTGCGTGCCTCTGTGTGTTTGTGTATGTCAGAGAGATGGAAAGGTTCAACGATCCCCCCAGTAATTGCCTGCTGAAATGACACCAATAGAGATGGGAGCCGTCTAGGTCAGAGTGGTCTAGTTGCTTTCATCAAAATCAATAAATCAGCCACTAGACAGAATGAAAGTGTGTGTCTGTGTTTGCATGCTGTGAATGTGCATGTTGTGTGCGTGTGTTTCTGATTGATACCCAGTTCTCGTTTTCCTCCCCGTCTTGCCGGTTGATTTCTTTCTGGTCCATAGACCAGACTTCCTCTATAAGAGGTGACACCAAGAGGGACACTTTTTATTTGGGGTGGATACATTATTCATCACCGAGGCGACGGGCAGAAAATAGACTCCTATAAGTTGCCATAAACTTCATTTTTTAAAGCCGTTCTGGACACTTATAATGTCTTTCAGGTTAAAGTGAGCTTTTACAAAGAAGTGGGCTTGGACTTTAATAAATTGTGGCAGGTCAAGATGGTCAGAGGCAGCAAAGGTGGAAATAGCCGACTCAAGACTGCATTCAGGCAGTTTTTTTTTTTTTAAAAGAAAGGCTCTCTCATTTATTTTCTGTCCCTTTTGAGCACAAAATTTCTTCCATTTGAATGAAGATATTTATTATAATAGCATATCTGACACTCTGCAGTACGTTTAATCGATCAAATTAACCGAAGTTTTAGACACAGTTGTCAAATATAAATCTTAAAAACATTAATATGGTAACAAATCATATGTTTTTAATCTGATACCAAAGGTGGTGTCATGATCCATCTTTGGTGCACAGCAATACCTTCTTACAGTGGTTTTTTTGAGCACTTCTTCCATTTTGTGAAGATGCAAAGACGCTGTAAAAAGCTTCTTCAGTTCCTATATCAGCAATAACTTGTCTTGCACAATGTGCACCCTTGTTCACCCCAGCAGAATCATTGTATTAAAACATCCACTGAAAAGCAAAGGCAAAAAAATTACATGAATTCATCAGCAGGTGTACATTTTATGAAATAAAAATAAATAAAAGGGAGGTAACAGAATTAAAATCAGCAATAAGCCAATCAATGGCTTGATCTAGGAAAAAGACATTCCTAAATCCAGAGGTACATGACCAGGGCTGTTTTTTATGGGAAATAAAGTAGAGTAAATGTAGTTAACAACACCAGTACCTCAGTTAATGGCTCCCATGAAGGCACATAGCTGAACATAAGTCTATTATATGGGAAAATTAAAATAAATAAGTGCATAAAGTTAATGGAAGCAACACCTCTATATGCATCTTTGTTCAGGAAAGAGGCAAAACTACCACAACTACTGGATCTGGAAGGCTTTCTATTAGAAGATCAGAGAAGACAAAGCCACTTCAAATTGAAAAGTAAAAGCATGAGCGTATGGCTAGATTAAGTCTGACACTTTTGTCAGGTTTACTTGGAATGTTCAATTTCTTTCTCGAGATACAAAATAAGTGACCACTTTTTAAAGCATCAAATAGCATAAGAAGGACACATTTACCTGTTTAAAACTATAAATTTTATTCAACACCTGCATTTGGCCTGACGGCCTTTATGTGAGTTTTATTTCCTGAACGCATTGACAGCAATAACAAACCTGCTTGGTTGTTTGCTGAATAAAAGAAAAGTATTTCCTTTTTTTCTTTAAAAAGAGTCGAGAACAGCCCAGATTGTCCTTGAAGAGGTTTGCATCACCACCGTTCTTTTTCCCACACCAAACATTTTGACACATTGACAGGAACTGCACAGGTGTGTTAACAGCAGCTGCATTCCTCACAGGAAATGTCATGTTGTATTTTATGCTTGTTCATTTAACGTGTCCTCTATGAAAAATGCCCCCTTCACTGATAAATTCAGCTTGACTTTCTGTTTCTTTGTCTCCAGGTCCAGTTTTTGGTTTCCTCTTTACACTTCAGAATAATTATAAAGTCTTCTAAGACATGTTATCTGGGCTACCTGGGTAATGTCCAATTTTTACAGAGGAGTACTTTTATGCCTACTGCCAGATGGATGTTTGCTATCTCGCACGCACCTTTGACTGCACATTCAGTTGAATGTGCACAATCTTTCACACAAGACTCCTTTCTCTCAGCTCGCTCAGAGATTCTGGTTAGGCATAGCAATGAGATATTGGTAAGAAAGAGGGACATTCATCACCAGCCTGGAGCATGTGTTAACACACGCATGCATATACACACACACACACACACACACACACACACACTCTGTCTGGCAAACGTCGCCTCATGCATTACAATTGAATGAGATGCAGGGAAACATTGTCCAATATTCAGTTCATATGTTATCATCCCAGTACAGTGCGGCTGAAATGTAAGTTGGTGTATGCATTTGAATTTATGTATGAGTATATATCTATACCTGTACACAATTGCCTTCTAGGAAAAATGAGGTAAGCATAAACTGCACATTAGGTGAACCCTCTTATTTACACCTATTTCTATATACAATAGAAAGAATAGAACAAAATATTTGGCCCAATACTGTTTCCCTTGTTGCAGCTGGGCCGACCACAACCCTGATTAAAATATTCCCCTTTAAGGCTAATCCCAACTAATTGTGGACGAATTTTATTGAACACTGATGAATACAGTATATTTTACATTAGCAGGTGAACTCCTAAAAAATAGAATGTCCTTAAGAAGACAATTTGTTTCAGTAATTTAAATCAAAAAGTGAAACTTGTAGATTTGTTGCACGCAGTGATATATTTTCTGTTTTCTTTCTGTTATTTTTTATGAGAATGGCTCACAAAACAATGCATCTCAAAAAAGTTGTAATATACTTTAAAGTTGAAAATGAATTTAAATTTATTTTGTATAATTAAAAAAAAATTAAAAATCTGACCATGTTACACAATCATGCGGAGGATCTTTGACTTTGTTCAGCAAACAACCACTGATACAAGGAGGATAAGCATAGTGAGGTAATTCCTAAGGAAATGCTGTATCCAGAAACATTATTCAAAAAGTACACTAGCAGCAGCAACAGTTAGAGCGTTGAGAGGATGTGGAAGCAAATCCTTTCTAGAGTTTGTGGGATGTTCACAACTGAACTGTGGTTAGCCCCTTTCACATCATACAAAGTGACTGAATTCAGGTGCCCTTGTGCTTGCAGCTAATATTCCTGAAAGTATGGAATCAATAACACAATGTTCTTCACACTGTGCATCTAGTTTGTAGAGGCTGTGGGTTCATTTCTAGCTGAAATGGTGGAACAAAGGTGTAATTTTGCAGGGTTAATTTCAACTCCCCATTTCGTGTCAGGATTTTTCAGGAGTAATAAACACGTCTAGATCACAGAACAAAAGGACGCTCTGAAAGGTTTAAGTACTTCAAGAGCCACTGCAAAGATTTATCCAAGACTTGGGCTACAGCTGAGATGCAGAGCTACTGCATCTCCTGATGTTAACCCCATTGTGTTTTCTCATGTCCAAGGGCATGCTGATTTAATTTTCCAGGAGGACTTGGCACCTGCCCAAACTGCTAAAGTGCCAATATTTACTTTAATGACCATCCTATCACTGTGCTTAATTAGCCAGCAAACTTACCCGACCTGAACCCCATAGAGAATCTATTTGATACTGCCATGAGGATCCAGCTATACCGCTGAGATGAAACCTCATAGTAACAAAACCTGCTTTACTTAACACAAAGTCAGAAGCTGATCATTTCCTCTACTGAGTCAGTGATTCCTAGGAAAATGGCGCTCCAACTCAGTACTGAGTGTTTGTGCTGAGCAGTACAGGGACATGTTTTTCAGTAGGCTAGGATTTCTATAGTAAAATACATTTTTAATTGATCCTGGGGTGTTCAAAATATCTAACAGAATTTGGATTTTTCATTAGATGAATTATCACAGTTCAAAGAAACTCCTAAAATATTTAATTCTGTGTGTAATGTATCTATACTGTCTGAAAGGTCGGCAGTCAAATCCCACATGAAGACTCACTATTCTTGCACACAGGATGCTGCGAAAAAGATCAGTAGAGGAATAATGGATAAAGAAGACTGCTCATATCTGAGCAAATCATGTAAACAGCTCTGATTCTTTTATATATATACACAGTCCAGTCACATTAATGTGACCATCTGTCAAAAGCCAGAATAACCACCTTTCGCAGAGCGAACTGCTACGAGACGTGCAGGAAGAGAGTCACTTAGGTCCCTGAAGGTCTTCTCTGGGATGTTGAGCCATGCCGACTCTAATGCCGTGGCCAGCTGCGCTAGATTACGCGGTTGAGGATCCATGGCGCGAACAACTCGATCGAGATGGTCCCACAGATGCTCGATTGGGTTTAAGTCAGGTGAGTTTGCTGGCCAGGGGAGGACGGTAAACTCATCCTGGTGCTCTTCGAACCACGCACGTACACTGGCAGCTGTATGGCACCTCGCATTGTCCTGCTGGAAGATGCCATCATCCTGAGGAAAAACAATGCGCATGTAGGGGTGGACATGGTCCGCAAGGACAGATGCGTACTTGTATTGATCCATCGTGCCTTCCACAATAATCAGTGAACCCAGAGAATGCCAGGAAAACATTCCCCAGACCATAATGCTCCCGCCTCCAGCTTGGACCGTTCCTGCAATGGTTGCAGGGTGGTTCCTTTCAGAGGTTTCACGCCTTATACGCCAACGTCCATCTGTCCGATGGAGCATAAAACGCGATTCATCTGAAAACGCTACCTGTCGCCACTCAGTGGACGTCCAGCTGCTGTACTGGCGTGCAAATTCTAGCCTTCGTCGTCGATGAACACCAGTCAGCATAGGTGCACGAACCAGGCGTCCGCTTCGGAGGCCCAGACGCAGCAATGTTCGCTGAATAGTGGTTTGGGAGACACTTGTGGTAGCCCCTTGGTTCATTTTAGTGGTCAGTTGCTCAACGGTAGCCCGTCTATCTGCCCGAACGCATCTCCGCAACCGTCGTTCGCCTCTGTCATCTATGGCCCGTGGTGCACCACATTTGCCACGTCGTTGATTTTGGACAGTCCCATTTTGCCATGCACGGTACACTTTTACCACGGCGGCACGCGAACAGTTCACAAACTCAGCCGTTTCGGAAATGCTTCCACCCTTGGCCCGAAAGCCAATGATCATGCCCTTTTGGACGTCGGATAAATCGCTTCGTTTCTGCATTACGCCAACGATTGAAATGTTTTCCGAAGCCCACACACACCCTTTATATACGCTCAACTGCACTGTGCTGCCACCTGCCTTCTGTGATTGGTTATTTAACTCTGAAGTGGAAAGTACGTGGTGGTCACATTAATGTGACTGGACTGTGTATATATATATACAGTATATATATATATATATATATATATATATATATATATACACAGTCCAGTCACATTAATGTGACCACCACGTACTTTCCACTTCAGAGTTAAATAACCAATCACAGAAGGCAGGTGGCAGCACAGTATATATATATATATATATATATATATACTGTATATATATATATTATATACATATACATATTTGTGGACTGTATATTGATTTTACTGAAAGTATCATTGTAAACTATTGCCTCGTTTCCACTGAGTTCACTGATTTGATATCAATTGTTGAACTGAACTTTCATTCATAAAAATTACTAAAATACATCCACAGTTACATATTTGCCAAAAATATGAAGGTTGAATGGGTGAAATATTATTTCCAGAAAATTTTCAAGAAAAGTTAAGTTGTACGCCACAAGGTGCATGAATAATCATGGGCTTTTCTCTAGTTTATTTATTGTAGATTTTGCTCTAATAAATACTGCAAGAACCTATTTAAACCAATCAGTTCTATTGAAATTAAAAGGACTTTAAAAGTGGGGCAAGTACTACATGACATGTTGTAATATTTCCAGTCTGATGATTGTAAGGTAAAATATGTTCTAGATGTGTTTACTGGTTGGTTTCACTTCAAATTCAAATGCAACATTGATCTGTTATACACTGTCCACGGTTGCCCTCATTAAGAAGCAAGTGAAAGAGTTATTTTTAAGCTGCTCCTTAAAGATCATTTTTCCAGAACAAGGACGTGCACAGCAACAAATTACATGGTAAAAATATCCCTTAGTTTCCGGCATTACATTCTATTGTTGAGATCTGAAACAAGAAGCATTTCCCTGTGAGACCCCCAGCAGCATTAAAGTAGAGCTTTACTCAGCCCAATTAGAACGTGTGGAAATCAGGCTAATGGATATACGAGGTGGGCTGCCTTTGGCTCGCCCTCCAACTTTCTAGAATAAAACATTCACAACCTTGAAGTTAAATCTACAGTAATGTGTGTGGGACGCTATGGTTCAGGCATTCTCTATATTCATGTAGGAATTAAGTTTATTGCCTTTAATCCCCTTTTTTGATTTAAAGTGTATCTCCATCCATCTGTCACTCTTGGATATATATTTATCTCTCTTATCTGCCTTTCATTTTTTTTTCCTCTACACCCTCCATGCTTCATTTAAGCTGAAACATGATGCTCTTTCTCTTCATCCCCTCTTCTCCCTTAACCTAATCCTCCCTCCTTTTGGACAGAAGTGTCTCTCCCTAATGTTAGTAACACAAGTGTAATTCTATTTGTATGTTATTGTGTTGTGATGTTCAAAAGGAAGATGCTTTATAAGATTTTCCTGCCTCCATTCAGGCCAAAGGAGGTTTTTTTTTTTATTCAATTTGAGGAATACAAAAACCAGAGGGGAAAGCAAAGCTGAAAGAGGGCAAGGGCTTCAGCAGTCAGCTCTGACAGGAATCTGTGGACTCAACGGTCCGTGGCGAACTGAAGTGTCAACTCCACTTGTACGTCCAAGCATATCATTAGGGAGACATCTTTTGTTGGAGTCAGTCACTGCTCTCGTTTGGAGACTGGATGCGGAACTGCTCGCGTTTGCACGCGCCAGCTCTTTCATTAAAAAAATAAAATATAATAAAAAAAACACATTTTAAAACAATGGTGTTGTAAACAGACATGTCATGTAGGTTTGTGTTATGAACTAGGGTTTGATGTAGAAGGTTGCCTCATTCACTAAATTCAAGCTTCAGCATAAGAACTGTAACCATCTGACACAGTGTGTGACTTATTTCCCTGCTTTAATTCCCAAATTCAGAGCAGATTCTGATGTAACTACTGAATCACAGCCAATGAGGAAAGAGAGTTCAGCATGATTCAGAAAAACCAAAGCAGGATATTGGAGATAATGCAACTCATTAAGTTCCTATCTCAGTACCACAGCACCACCTGTTGGTCAGCATGGTTTCTGTTCTTTTTGTAATCAGGAAAGTTCAGTTATCAGATGCTGTTTGGCTTTTTTATGCTGTTTATCTTATGCTTTGGGCTCTTTTTACAGATGATGTGTTTAGATTTTTTTTCTTTAAAAATGTTCACTGCGTGCTTAAGTCACATTTACCAGTTTTTATTTATATTTGGAAAATAGGTTTTCTATCTCCAGCATTGATTTGGCAAGAGGTTGGGTTTTATCAGGACAGGTGAACCGTCCATCGCTAGGCAACACAGACACACATAGTCATGTACACATGCATTCAGACTTAAACACAATTTAGAGCAATCACATCACCTAACAGGCATGTTTTTAGTCCATAGGAGGAAGCTGGAGTATCCGGTGGAAACCCAGGCAGGCCAACTGATTGACCAGCAAAAACAAATAAATCTTCCACAGAAGATATTCAACTGAATACTTTTTGAACTTCTTTTTTACTTCTCAATGTTCAATTTTGTGAACTACAGAGATGATTAAAGAATAACTATTGGTCCCAAACATTGCAATAGAACCTGTGAATATGAATTAAATTTCTTCAAATGGGAAAATATGGAAACCATTAAAAATAGAGATAAATGTATTTTTAAGGATGCGTTTTCTGGTTAAAATGCAGTTAGATTTTCCAGTTCCCAGTTCAAGCTGTCATAAACCTAACTAAACAAAATCAGGAAACCATTACATGAAAAGATGTGACCAAGGTGAACTTCAACTTTCTATTTCAATATTTGAACTAAAAATTCACATTACTTTTGAAAAATAACACTACCATCTTAAAAAAAAACACTAAGCAAGTGGAAAGAGCTGTAGTGACTTATATCAATGCATATTCATGTTGGAATGGCCCAAATTTTTATTGACAATTCAGAATGAATAGTTACAGTCTCTCCACCCCCCAATCCGAGAGGTCCTGACAGTAAAATATGAGAAATAAGGTTTTAACTTTGCACTGCTTCTCTTTTCTCACTCTGAATCACATCTATGCTTTGTCGTCTCCTCGTCTCTCTCTCTCTTTAGATTCAACAAAATACAAAACACGAAGAACACAATGAAGAAGGATGGCATCAGCTCTTTGACCTACAAACTGGTTCAGGTGAAGAAGTATCCTATGTACACAAACATCTCAGTGGAGATCGGCAAGCCGCCGCCTCGGCCCATCAAAGGCTAGAGAGAGTAAAAGAGGGAAGAATCTAAAGTTGATGCACTTTTACCCAGATGGGAGAGAAGAAAGGAAGGTGTGGAGAAGAGAAGGATGATGTGACTTTCTCTTTTTCCCCTGTTTACTTGTTTGAGATTTCAGCTTGACAATTTTTTTACTGGATTTCACTAGGGATGCCAGCTGCCACCCGGTAACAGTCAGCGACGTTAAAAACCTTTGGAAATGGAGCAGGAATGTCAGCAGCTGACAGAAGGTTGTTGTCAAACTCAAGAGTCGTTCCATGAACTATCATCTACAAACTGGAGGGCATCCAGCAACATATTGGCAGGAACACCAAACATGGCTGTTATAAAACAACTTGCCCCTGTTCTGGAGATGCACACACAATAACTCAATCACATTTCAAAACAAGGTTCACCACAATGCTTGACGACATGAACAGGATGCAGCTTCCAGTTGGGAGATGCATGAAATTACCAAACATTTGCAGTGATGTTTTGCAGGTAACAGATTGCCCGCAGGAACATGAACATTCAGTGGTTCAGATGGTTTTTGTTGTCCCCAAGACATAATCTTGTCTTAACATAGAACTGTTTCATGTTGACATTTCCCTCTGGGAGTTTTCAGTCTGAATCTCCAAGCTCAAACCTTCTGCTATACGTCTATGAATGTTTAACGTGCCTGCATCTACAGCAGAAGACTCATGAAAACAGAGCAGCAATGAACAACTGGGGCGGGGTGGGGGGGGGGGGTCATTTTTTTCTTCTTTTATACATTTCTGAACTTCAAAACAGAACTGGAATTTTGTAACAAAAAGATACGGTTATTTGAAAAGTTTTCTTCAGCGTGCAGCCTGGTGGAAGTACGTCGAAACGTGAAAAAAGAAAAACATACTGACAGCTCGGGTTATGGGTTCCAGTTTTCCTTTTGTCTTTTATTTTTGTCTCTGAGCCTTACTACAGTTTTAATAGGCTAACCCGTTTTCTTAAGGTGCAATATGCTATAAAGTTTCTTCAACATTCTGAACTCATCAAATTTCGTCAAAATACACATGAAACCTGAGCTGTCGGGTTATGTTTTACAGTCGAGTAGCATTGCGGCTAAAAAACATTGGCTTGCAAATCTTTTACACTGACAGAACTAGTTGAAAACTAAGTCTTGTGGTTATTTTTTAAGGCTGCAGTATAACCATGTGGTTTTTTTTAAACAAATATCATCAACTCTATATAGTGTTTGAGTCACTCTTGTGTCTATTCAGTCATTTAGAAGATGTATTGAAATGGAGTGAATTGTCTAAAGGAAACGTAAATCTTCTCTGGTAATATACAGAGAACTGCAAACGTACTCATACTTCCCATATTTTGTCACTAGCTTGATGTAAATTATTATTTTATGTGATGGACCAACACAGTTCAGCATATTTGTGAAGTGCAAGAAGTGTGAAGTGTTTTTTTTTTGCAAACAAGACTCTGAAAACTGTGGAGTGCAGTTGAAAACCCTTTACTCTAATACCCTTAAAAAAATTTCTCCAGTCTTTAGAAGTAATCAAATTATTAATCACCTGTGTAATTTCATATCCCAGTGTAAATGTAGCTGTTTTTTTGAAGACTTAAGGTTTTTCTTGAAGGACATTAGTGGAAAAATAAGTAATGAAATTCAAGGAATGCAGCAGACAAGTCAGTTGTGGAGAAGTTTAAAAAGGATTGAGTATTGTATAATAGCAAAGCTGAGACATGGCTGTCTACCTGACCAGCGGGGCAAGGAGAGAACTAATCAGGGAAGTCATTTAGTGGTCCTTGACGCTTTAGAGACTCTCTATTCAAGTCGAAGAATCTATTAACAAGACAACTATGAGCACTCAGTGAATTTGGCCATTAAGAACAAGTTGCAAAGCAAAAGATATTGCTGAAAGAAACAGTCTTGATCTCATTTAATGTTCGTCTCAAGTCATGTAGGAGACACAGCAAATACTGTGGCAGAGGGTTCTCCAGTCAGATTAGAGCTGCTTTGTAAAACACTGTAACCCTGATTACACCATGTCTATTGAGAAGCATGGTGATGGCAACAGCATTCTGTGGGAATACGTCTCTTCAACAGAGATAAAGTGAAAACTGGAGACTGAAAAAGAGTCGATTGGAGGTTGATCTTCCAGATGACCCAAAAGACTTTTGGACATTTGGAAGTGGGACCAAATACAGATAGACTCAACATTTCAGATTTTTAATGTAAAAAACAAACAAACAAAAAAGGTTTTGGTTTATCACATAAAATCTCAATAAAGAACATTAAAGTTTGTGGGTTCAACATAATTAAAAAGTTCAATGGGTTTGTGTACATTTGCAAGCCACTGTTTAAACCAGCTTAGCATTCTGTCTGTGACTTTTATCGATTTTGTTCCCACATTTGAGTATCAGCCATAATAATCAAATATTCATATCTTGTTCTGCTTAATCACGTCGATGCAGTTTGTCCTGTAAAGATGCTTAATAACATTCAGTAACATAAGTTGAACCATTTAACAGATACACACAATATTTAATTCGCTCTTCCATCAACACTTCATAGCCTTGGACAGCTTCGTCTCCGAGACATTGCTCTTCTTCCGTTTATGTTTTTAATTTTTCTCGCCTTTCTTGTTCGTCTATTAATGCCCACATCTCCAAACTAATGCCTTGAGAAATAATCTGTACTAATTCAAAAGTCAGACCTGGGAGGAAGTAAAGAAAGTATCAGAGAAAATCTAAACTAAAGAGGTTGAAGTGAATTCCCTTAACCGCTATGCTTTAGTGAAAATGATTTCACCTTTTTGGTTAGCCTTGAGGCAAATCTGCTTGGCTCCTCGCCTCAAGCCTGAATGGTGGACGATATAATTGCTCCTCTTTTCAGACACACAGACACACACACATAAAACACACTCATTCACACCATCTGCCTTTTTTATGTATTATCTCCCTTCTCGCTGCCTTTCCATTCTTACTCTGCCAGTCTGGGCTCTATTGTATCGGTGGCTCACTGTTGTGGTTTGCGATGGACCCACTTCAGGCACATCTGGGCCTCACAGGAAGAGTGCTTCTTCTTTCAACAGATATCGACAGGAGCTCTCTTTGTATCTTTATTTTGTCTCTAATCACTGCTTCTCAGCACACATCCCCACTTGTGAGTCTTTCTAACCCCCCACCTGTTTCCTCCTTCTCTCTTCACTGTCCATTTGACTCCTTGCCTGGATTAAGGCTCTCTCTTTTTTTTCCGTTTGATTAGCCGTATTTCTGGTGCTTTTCTCTTTTCTGACTACAAGTGGTCAACGTGTTTCCTTATTGAAACTGTTTACAGCAGTATTACACATCGGTTCACATCTGTTGCATGCTCTGCTTTATAGTCATTATTAAGGATCAGAGGTCATAGCATTTTTAGAGGGTAGGTTTGTATTACAGATTAAATTTTTTGGGGGGGGGTTTGTTATAAACGCTAATAATGAGAGTGCAGCAATTGCATAGTTTTTTTTTCTCATGGTCTTAAAGGGGCACTACAGCAAAGGCAGAAAGCTTTTAAAGTTTGGTGACTTCAAGGTCACATTATTCATATTTTTAAAACCCTAAAGTCTTAAATCCCATTATAAATATTAAGTGCAATGACATTTGGTGCAATCTTAGTATTGCAAGTTTTGGTTAGGTGTATATATGCTTAATAACACAACAAAATAAACAACAATAAAATATGCATTATAAAGCACCACACAACTGGATTAAAAAAAACAACTCAAATTTTCAAGAACTGATCTCAAAATGTATCTGCTTACTCTTCAAAGAGCCATAAAATTACAAATTAATCTACCTTGCAAAACCTGAACATGTGAGGAAGGAGCTACAGCCAAAGAAAACTGAGGTCACTCTGCTAATTTCTCTGCCATCTCATTGAAACTGTAGGAATGGTGTGACTGGAAATTTTAGCAATTTGACATTTTGATATAGTCTTATTGTAACAACCTGTCCTTGCCCAACTGGCTGCAATCCTGATTAAAGTTACACTGGGTTTGCTTTGCTTTGGAACTTTGATCTGAGATAGACATCACATCTGAGTTTGTTGGAGCTGCAAGTCAATAAAGCGATGGGCCAAGCTAATTGGTACGATCAGTGCCTGGCCTACTGTTGGCAGTGCAAGGTGATAACATTTTATCTTTAATTTTATGTATTTCAATATGCACGCAAATAGTCCAACAGCACTATTTGTCCCACTGGTTTGTTACAAATATTTTATTCCTGTGTCTTTGACTACATTTTACACATAAGGTGGCCATATTGGATGTTGAACTAGGAGTTGCTCAGAGACCTACAACTTCTGCAGTCATTTTGTTGAGATTTTGTAACTTGGAACTTGATAATTCCTGTTTCTGAGTACAAATTCTGATTAATACATTTGACCCGTGGCAGACGTCACACCTTAGTTTTACTCTTTCTTGTTGCAAGTTGAAAATTCAGTCGGTTGCAAAAACCTTTGTGTAGTGACCAGGCCTCTGTTTCATGCCTTCAAGCATTTTCACAAATTGAAGCTATTCCATTTTGGTGTCTTTACACACACACTATAAAAAATAAAATAAAATAAAAAACAGCGGGAAAAAATAAACTTTTTTTTTCACTATGCCTGACATGAAATCAGATTGACCTTTGACATTTTAAGTAAATTAAGATTACAAAAATTGTTTTTGTTTGAGAAATGCCATATTAATTGTTATGAAAGCTTTTGTTATTTTCAGAGTTGGAAGTTTATGTATGTCCTTAGTGTTTTATAGGATTGTTTTTAACGGTATGTCAAACATATCAGATAACCTTTCACAAGCTTCTGAAAGTAATTTCCTGGCATTTTGGTCCAAATTGAGGTGAGTTTGTTGGCTGTCGTTCTAAAACACACCGTTTCAGTTTGATTTTCTATGGGACTGACATCAGGGCTTTGAGATCGCTACTCCAAAACTGACTTTTGTTGCACATAAGTCAACTTTTACTAAATTAGCAGTATGCCTATGTTCCTTGTCCCTTTGGAAGATTTGCGCCCACACACTAACTTCTTGGCTTATGTATAGAGATGTTGCTTTACTAATTTCTCCATCGATTTTGTGAAGTGCACCAGTCCCTCCTGGAGCTAAAGTTGAGAAGGTGATCTCAAGCTTACAAATCTATTTCTTTTTCATCCCGATGTAATTATGGTCATTATAGCCAAACTGTCTCCATTTTTAAGTAGCATGATTGCTGGACATTTCCATTCTATTCATACTTGCATATATTTTTGAACAGATAAACAATTCATGGATGAACAAAACTTCTGGTAGTTCTACAATCATCTCCCTGATGTTTCTGCTTATTTTCTGATGATTTTCCTGGGGAAGTAGTGCTTTAATTGTTGCCTTAAATTACATTCACAGATGTGCCTCCAATTTACTCAACTGTTGTGAAATATCCTTTTAGAAGATTACAGAGGTATTACATCAACTGGGCTCCCCCCCCACACCCCAAATTTTTAAAGGACGTTAACCTCAGTGCCAGTAAACTTCTGACTTTGAAGGAAAATAATTCTCTCTCTTGTTATCCTGGCATTAATTCAAACGATTTTAGTCATTCCAACTGAGCACTCACAAGTTAAAATTCAGCGGGCATGTTGAATATGAACTTGGGAGCGCTCAGAGACCTTCAGTTATCAAGCTGGAATTTAGATTTTTAGAGCCATGCCATTTATTTTAGGATGTGCAACTCAGAAATTCTGACTTCTAAGGTAAAAGTCAAATGCAGCATCACTCCAGTACTTTCTGATTTCCATCTCATGGTAAAAAAACAACTTTTTTTAGGAAAGGTGTGAAAACCACAGAACACACTCATGCCAAATTGCAACCAAAACCCCATTCCTCTGCAAAATTTACAAAAGAAAAATTGTTTCAATGCCATCTTAAAACAAACTGAGTATGAGTCTGATACACCACCTGAAACTTTGATTGGATTAATTGTAGGATGTTACATATGTGCAGTGGAGACAATAAGTTTACTTACACTGGACAAAAGACACAAAAACCTTTTTTTTCTCACTACCTGAAGTTAAATCAGACCAGACTTTTCTTGTTTTAGGTCAGTTAGACTTACCAAAATGATTTCTATTTGATAAATGCCAGTATAATGAGAGAGAATATATCAGAAACTAATATTGTCATTTAGCAAAATCAGAATTGACATACAGAAAATTACTCTCTCTTTAAACAATGAGGGAAGGCCCAGGCTTTGGAAACTTGTGGTTAGTTAAATAACACATTTCAGTAAATTGGAAGTTCAGTCGTGAATATATTAAGGCGATGCCTAGAATATCCTGCTTTCTTGTTTGACCCAATGGAAAAGCCACAAAAAAGACAAGGATGTCATGTAGGAAGAGTAGTAAAATTACAAACTTTATTCCAAGAGAGACATAAAAAAAACTGATTGAAATTTAAGTTCGACAGGAACTTTTATTTTATGGAAAAATGTCATAGAACTATACTGTTTGACCATAATGACAATCGTTAAATCTGGAGGAAAGAGGGGGAGACATGTAAACCTTCTCTGGTTTACATGCCACCATCCCACCTGTGAAGTATGGGGGTGGCAGCATGAGGCTGTGGGACTGTTTTAGCGCAGGAGGAACTGCTGCACTTCATAAAATCAATGTAAAATCAATGCTATCACGGGAAACGAACATTACGTGAAAATATTCACAATAAACATTTCAAGACAACAGCCAGGAAGTTGAAACTAGGGCACAAATGAGTTGTAATTAGTAATTCTAATTGAACTAAAACAACAGGAGTTTGATCTGAATTAACTTCAGATAGTGAGGAAAAAAAAGTGTATTTGTCTTTTTATTTTGTGTATGTAAACTTCTGGTTTCAACTGTAGCTGGAAAGAAGGCCCCAGTGTGTATAAACTGTACCACGCCTCACCAAGATCAGTAACCAACGTATTTAGCAAAAAATGTATTTGTGGCCTCTGCTTGAGAATCAAACAGCTGTATCACACCTCTGGTGGTTAAGGTGTTTGAATCCATATTCAGATGCACTCTTTGCTCTTCAACTGCTAACAGCCCACAAGATCTTCAGGCCTGGAGGCGTTTCTAAAACTTTACTGTACCTATGGCTTTTTTGTACGTTGAATGTTGAAAATGTTATATCTTATATAGAATGCATTATGTCATATCAAACCTACTTTTTCTATACAATTAATAAATCTGATGGTAAAGATTGTATGTTGATGTGCTTCCTGATTCTTTAGAGTAATGCTAGTTTTCACATCTGGGCTGAAGTGAACAGGAGGATTTTTTTGTATAATAATAATAATAAAAATAATAATAATAGAGTTTTCTTTCTTATATGTTGCTGTACAGTCATTCTGTAGCTGTTCAGTTGGTTATACAAAGTTTTGACTCAGTAAGGCTGAATTTAAATCCATGATGTATTTGTGTTTTTCACATATGTTCCATTGCACAACTATGCACTACTTTTATTTATTCGTCTTTAAAGAAATCCCAGTAAAATACACTGTTTGTGGTCATAACAGCACAAACAACAAAAAGTATTTAGGGAAGTAACAAAAGTGTCTTACAAGAGTGTGCTTCTTAATGGAAGGTTTTCACAAAGAAAAGTAATAAAATTAAATAGAAGCTAAAGGAAAAACTAAAATAAAAAAAGCAAACCTAATAGTTTATTTTGACTTACAGTGTAAAACCAATGTGCTGAAGTTGTGATGTGAGAAAAAAGTTGCATCAGGAAACAGACTACTGATCCCAGGGTTCATACAAAGTTCAATCATTGTTCTAATTACATTCTTGACAATACAGTGAAAAAAAACTTTTACTTGAGTGTTATTCACTATTATTTCACAATAATGGAGTAGGTTTCAGACTTTACTTTTTTGTTGTTAGATCAACTTAGCTAAAAAGCTAAGAGCATGTTTGGTTTTCTTCCATATATACATTATAATTAAGTTCTTGGAGTAAGTCTTGCAAAATTTAAAACAATACAACATCTTTATGTCAAAATAAACCAAAGACTTTAATTCTGACAAGTCACTGAAAGCTGTATATTTGTTGTATCTTGGCACTGAAGAATCAATACTACCTTCCTACACCATGTGCGTGCCCAAGCAGCATACATTTAAATAACATGCCAACACATTTTATCTAATGTTACACTTTCATTAATTATTTCCTATTTACTTTTCGTCACAGCTGTGCATGAAGTGTAAAACTGCATCAGCTTGTGACAAGTCTTTCACCAGTTGTCTCATTTATCAGTTGTTTATGCTAACACTTAAATCTATCTATCCTTTTCTGGGTATTTCCGCACTAAGAGATCCTAAAGCTCTCACTCTTTCTCCTGGTCCTCCGTAAAACATTATCAGCATTGAGCAACATTTTCAAAATGCAAAAATATAAAATAAATGGAGCTACAATAAAAAAGTAGAAGTACAAAGTTCAATTTTTAATTCCTGTGTTTTGAGATAAAGTTGCTTACGTTAGTGAACAGAGTTGTGGTATAAAGTCGCACTGTTTCTTACATGGTTCCAAATTTTATTGACTTTTCATTTTTTGTGTTACATTCAAGTGTTGGTGAGTTACCCCTATTGCGTTTGCAGATTCTCCTTCCTTGGGTGGATGTATAACATCCTCAGTAATAAAATACCTAAGAATAAACTGTGAAGATCACATATTTTAAAATATATGGTGGTTGTGTGAAGAATCACTGAATTGGGGTGGGCGACTGCTGAGGTGTGCAGTTTTTGAGGCGGGAGCAAGTGGCAAGGCGATTTCCCTCCCAGTAGCCGGCGTCCTGGCCGTCATGACAGCGACACTTGGTGCAGGAGTCCACCCACACAGGCTCTCCTGCAGATATCACTTGGCTGCGGGATGCATCAGTATAACAGTTGGGACCTAGACAGAGAAGCAAAAAGCGTGGAAATTGAAAGATTTAAACTTAATGTTGCACCTAACATGTTCTATCATACAAAGATTTGTATTTGTAAAAAGGTTGCCCTAATTTAACAAAAAAAAAGGTTTCCATCTGCCCCTCATGCTCAAAGGCAGAACAAATGAGTGCACCTTGGACACCACTCCTGTATGCCACACTTTTCAGATTTTCCTTGTTTAAAAAAAAAAAAAATCAAGTACCATTTTCTTTACACCTCACAATCATTCCCTATTTTGAGTTGGTCTACAATAAATAATCTTAACAAAATACATTGAAGTTTATGCTTCTTACTTGAGAATCTATAAAAAACAAATATATATATATATATATATATATATATAAATGATATGATAAAGACGGAAATAATAATAATATGATATATATGAATGCTACTAACAAGAAACATGTCAGAGGGTGACATGGAACTGTTGGAATGGTTACTACTCGAAGTACCCTAGTCAAGGCTACATGCTAAGAACTAGGTGATGCTCCCAGTCAACCTAACTGCTAAGCAACAGTGGCTCAGTGTTCAACACGCAAACGCAATGCTGTCACAACTTGAGATTGACGAGGTTCAACACAAATGCTATGGCAAAGGGGAGGAGCCAGAACGCCAGGTCAGCGGGGAGTTAACTACCCACCCAGAGACTGGGTATGTAGCCCCAGTAATGAACGAATCATCAGAGCTGAACGAGGCAGCAACTGACCTGAGAGAGAGAATCGTGGCCGTAATGAACACCAGACAACCCCGACGCCAATTACAACGGCTGAGTGAAGCACCACCAGAAAGTCTAATTGAAGATGTGAATGCGGCATTGAGAACGATCCCTACCAACACCATAACAGAAACCAATGAGCTCATATACAACTCAGCATCAGTGATCCTTGAGATGCTTGGCTATAAGAGCAATCATGAGACCCAATACCCACCATGGAAAAGACGGTTAGAGGCTAAGATCAAGATAACAAGGAGGGAAGTGAGCCAACTGTCAGAGCTCCAAAGGGGTGCAATGAAAAGATCAGTACACAAGAAGTACAGCCAGATGTCCATACCTGAAGCACTCGAAACTGCCAAACAAAGGCTCCAAGCCTTGGCCAGCCGCCTGAAGAGATACACAAGAGAGAATGAAGCCAGGAGGATTAACCGGCTCTTCCACACCCAACCAGCTAAAGTGTACTCTCAATGGCAGGGTACTAACAACAGAGCAGACCCACCAAGGCTGGAGACTGAACAATACTGGAAAGGCATATGGGAAAGGGAGGCGACCCACAACAGCAATGCAAAGTGGCTGACCTCTCTACGAGAGGAACACAGCAACCTCCCTGAACAAGCCCCAGTAACCATCACTGTGGCAGATGTCCAAGAAAGAGTCTCGGGTATGAAAAACTGGACAGCACCAGGACCTGACATGATCCATGCCTACTGGCTAAAGAAACTCACTGCCCTCCATGAGCGACTGGCAGCTCAAATGAACCAGCTGCTACAAAATGGGACTCACCCTGAATGGTTAACTGAAGGTCGCACAATCCTGATACAGAAGGATCCCTCAAAGGGTTCAATCCCATCCAACTATCGGCCAATAACCTGTCTCTCTACAACATGGAAGCTCATATCAGGCATCATAGTGGCTAAGATAAGTGGTCACATGAATAAATACATGAGTACGGCACAGAAGGGCATCGGCTTAAATAGCAGAGGAGCCAAACACCAACTCCTTGTAGACCACACAGTCGCCCGAGACTGCAAAACCCGACACACCAACCTGTGCACCGCTTGGATAGACTACAAGAAAGCCTATGACTCAATGCCACATACTTGGATCATTGAATGCTTAGAGATGTACAACATCAATAGGACTCTAAGAGCCTTCATTGCAAACTCGATGGGGCTGTGGAAAACCACCCTTGAAGCCAACTGCAAACCACTTGCACAAGTGTCCATCAAATGTGGCATATACCAAGGAGATGCTCTGTCCCCACTGCTGTTCTGCATAGGCCTGAACCCCCTCAGCCAAATCATCAACAAGACTGGCTACGGATACCGACTGAAGAATGGGGCCACAATCAGTCACCTCCTCTACATGGATGACATCAAGCTGTACGCTAAGAGTGAGCGAGACATCGACTCACTGATCCACACCACCAGGATATACAGCACTGACATTGGGATGTCATTCGGACTAGAAAAGTGTGGTTGGATGGTTACAAAGAGAGGGAAGGTCGTCCGCACAGAAGGGGTCTCACTCCCAGAAGGAACAATAGCAGACATAGAGCACAGTTACAAGTACCTGGGAATACCACAAACAAATGGCAACCTCGATGAGGTCACAAGGAAGGAGCCACAGCCAAATACCTCCAACGAATAAGGCAAGTCCTGAGAAGCCAGCTCAAGGGCAAGAACAAGATCCATGCAATAAACAGCTATGCATTACCAGTAATCAGATACCCTGCCGGAATAATCAGCTGGCCAATGGAAGAGATAAAGGCCACGGATGTTAAGACTCGGAAGTTACTAACCATGCATGGAGGGTTCCACCCCAAATCCAGCACCCTGAGACTGTACACAAACCGTAAGGAAGGAGGCAGAGGACTAGTGAGTGTGAGAGCCACTGTCCAGGATGAAACATCCAAGATCCATAAATACATCAAGGACAAAGCCTCAACGGATGATATGCTCAGCGAATGTCTCAGGCAATGGGGAACAGAGGATGAGGGGCTAGAGGTTCCATCATGGGAGAACAAGCCCCTACATGGGATGTACCACCGACAAATAACTGAAGTGGCTGATATCAGGAAATCCTACCAATGGCTGGACAAAGCTGGACTCAAGGACAGCACAGAGGCTCTCATCCTGGCTGCACAGGAACAGGCCCTAAACACCAGAGCAATAGAGGCTCAGATCTACCACACCAGACAAGACCCAAGGTGTAGGTTGTGCAAGGAGGCCCCTGAGACAGTCCAGCACATAACAGCAGGGTGCAAGATGCTGGCAGGGAAAGCGTACATGGAACGACATAACCAGGTGGCGGGCATAGTGTACAGGAACATCTGTGCAGAATATGGACTGGAAGCCCCGAGATCGAAGTGGGAAACACCCCCAAAGGTGGTGGAGAATGACCGAGCTAAGATCCTGTGGGACTTCCAGATCCAGACAGACAAGATGGTAATGGCGAACCAACCGGACAGTGTGGTGGTGGATAAAGAACAGAGGAAAGCCGTTGTGGTGGATGTAGCTATACCAAGTGACTACAACATCAGGAAAAAAGCATGATAAACTGGAGAAATACCAGGGCCTCAGGGAGGAACTGGAAAAGAACTGGAAGGTGAAGACCACAGTGGTGCCTGTGGTCATCGGGGCCCTCGGGGAAGAAACCCCAAACTGGAGCAGTGGCTAAAACAGATCCCAGGAACAACATCAGACATCTCAGTCCAGAAATGTGCAGTACTAGGCACAGCCAAGATACTGCGCAGAACCCTCAAGCTCCCAGGCCTCTGGTAGAGGACCTGAGTTCAGAGGATGAAAAGAGACCACCCGCAGAGGGTGAGAAGGGAATTTTTTTTTTTTTATATATATATATATAAAAAACACTTTTGCCGTTTGTGGTTTTTACTAATCCAACTTACCCTCCTTGCATTCCGGGCAGCATTTCCCTGGATGGTACACAGGATTGACACAGGGTGGAGGGGCACAGTCTGCCACGAGGCAGCGGGCGATGCCGTCACTGTCACAGGTGCACTGCTCACATTCAGATGGCTGGAACACACAGGCTGATGCTGTACTTGAAACATTTCACAATGTCCTCCTGAGGTACAGACATGAATCCTATCTCATGGTGTTGCGAAAGGGGGCGCCATTTACCTCTTCTCTGCTGCATATTCATTATATACCAAGTACAGACATGTTTTCTTTCAAGCCTAAGAAATCCCTTGGACTTCATTTAGTTACACCACAGATCAGATACAACATTTTTAACACTGAGATTGACAAGTTTAAACTTCTTTTTCATTTCTATCTTCTTTTGTGGCAGATATAGCTGTGGCAAAGTTTGTTTTGCATCCGGTTAAACAAAATTATAACTTTAAAATATAGTGCTGCATATTTATAACAAGCTCTAATCTGTTTTATTTATCAACGTTGTATTTCTGCTTTATTATGGAGACAGTGCAGTAACAGGGTGGAGGTGGGGTCAGGCTTTAATATGCATAAGTTTTTTCATGGTTAACAATTTATCAGAGGAATGGGGAACGTATTAATGAGCTGTAATTCTTTTTTTTTTTTATATTTCACTTTCAAGCTTCTGTCCCACACTCCTTGCCCTCATCTTAATCTCCACCTACTTACACATGATAATTAATCAGCCAGGCAGACTGGAGATCAGCTGTAATCAGAAGGGCAAACAAAATTGAAAACTTTTCCCTCAGTTCAAAAAATGCTTCAAAACTAGGAACTTTCACTGTATTCAGCTTATAAATACATCACTCATTAGTATTTTTTTATGAAAATACTAAAGTTAAAAGAAATAATAATAATAATAATCTTTAGATAGAAAGAAACTTTGTTATTCCTTTTGGGATTTTTTTCCCTCAGGGAAATTGTACTTAATTGACAATGTTTTTATTCAACTACACCTTGATGACCTATTCTCTTTTGTATGCCACAGTTAAATCAAAATCATTCAAAAAAATCCCAATAAAGCAAGTCAGACCTCACAGAAAACGACAAATTGGCCAAGAAAAATCGGTGCATCTCCATTAAGAGTCCATTATGGCTTTTGCTTTCAGTGTGAACCCCCGATGAAACTGCTCCTTCACTGCAAAACGTTTTGAAATCTCCTCTGCTCCATAACGATATGACTTAAAATATATTATTTGTTTATTGACAATAGAGATACCAAAAAATAAAACTTTGGAGTAGTCTTGAAGCCTGGAAGCCCATTTCCGCCGCAAGTTATAATTATGAGATATTCAGCATCTCATAATTATCAGATGGCGAAGTCGTAATTTTGAGATACAAGTGAAGGGGGGGGGGGGGGGAGTTTCACCAGAGTGGAGGAAACGGGCCCTTCCATAACTACCATGAACGAGTCGCGTCTTACCTGGAAATGTTCTCCGAGCTCGTACACCACCCCCCGGTACTCACAGCCGATCTTCTCGCACCTGGGGCAGCAGTCGGTGGGATAGTGGCTCACATGGATGCAGGCGGCCGGCAGGGACGTGCACTCGGTGCGGGCGCACACGGAGCCCTCCCCGGTGCACTCGCACTGGGTGCAGTGATCGGAGTCCAGGAAGTACCACTCTCCCACGTAGTAAATGCTGCCGTTGGCCTCGCAGGTGCTCTGCTGTTGTCCCGCGAAGCCCAAAGCGGCCCGCGTGAAGAGCAGAAGAGCCCAGAGCGCCGCGCGCCGCTGCACGGAGAGCCGCTCCATGGAAACCTGTGTCATTATGATTTACGACGCCTCTCTCTTCTCCAAAATGGAAACTTGGGTGAAGAAAAAAATATATATATCAAACTTACTCAAGTGGGCTTTGGTAGGGGGAAGAAAAAAATCACCCAATTTAGTTTACATTACTTCACATGTTTAATAAAGCCGTGCATCTTCCCTCTGTGCTCCCAGGGTTTCTGCAAAATGTCCGGAAGAAGTGAAGAGTTGGGGAAAGTTTCGTAGCAAGTCCCTCCCCTTCTATTAATCGGTAAAAACCAAACTTTTATCAGACCGCTGGTCCCTCGATGACCTTTAGGATTTAAAGTGTTTTAAACGCTTAGGAGAGGGGTTATTTTCCACTTAACGTCCAAAAATGCACTTTTATAAAACGTAACGTGTTTTAGAAGTATAAACAGAAGCAGGGAAATCATGCTGGATTTAACATGCGATACCTCTCCCTAGCAACCGGAATGTTTTCCCTAGATACCATTCTCTTGCTAGAAGACGAACTGAGGTAAGCGTTTGTTTTCTTACACCGACAAGCTAAAGAATATTTACTCTGCTGTTTCACACGGACACTTTTCCTTGTCTTTTTTATGACTATTTTCTATATTTGCTTTCTGAACCGTTTGGTCCTGTTTTTTTTTTTAAAGCTGGGTTTAAAACGAGATCAATGAGATGTCTGAACAAATGCTGACTTACTTTACTTGTATTTTTAATATTTTCAGTCTGGCTCCTTACAACGTTGATGATTAACTGATTTATTTATTTGTTTTGAGAAATCCTAAGAAACTGTAAAGGTTGAACCTCAACAACAACAAAAATCTAATGCTGTTAGTGCTGGCCAACCAAACACAGCAATGCATTATTAAAGACTATTTTGCTGTAGCTACATCCTAATGGGTGAAGTTGCAATAAAGGATTTGTTGCTGAAAATGTCATGAACACCTTAAAAACAATGCAATTACATATACAGTGCAGACAGTCAAAAATAAGAGGTTGTCAAAAAAAGTAATTGATTACTGAGTTACCTAATTGATCCATGCTTTTGATGTGATACTTTAATTAACACAGTTACTGATACCACTCTGGTCAGTGACTTGTGTAGCCTTTTATTGAGAAATACTTTACACCAGTGATTATGGTGGAGGATATGTGAAGCTGCAGGCTGCAATAAGGAAACCTACTTGACATTTTAAATAAAAATCTGCAAAAAAAAAAAAACATAGCTATTTCTATACTTTCAGCAGGTTTACTAACTGAAAATCTATTTCTAGCTCGAAAGACAAATTGTTCACCAGAAAATAAATTAAACTTCTTCTGAGTTTCCAAACAAAAAAATCTTACAGAAAACCTGTGGTGTGAGACGAAAAGATAAATAAAACGACCCATCATTTTGTATTATCTTGTGCAAATAAAATGCAAAAGATTAATTTCTCTGTATGGTTTAACACTGTGAAACGTTATAGAAGAACACTAAGTGCTGTGTTGTTGGCAAAGGGTGGTGTGCTAAGTATGTAAACAGCAAGGCTGCTAATTAGGGTTTCTATTTAGCGTGATCTTGTTAAAAAAGAGCAACTTGTTGGAGAACATTTTCACTCTTGAAGAAAGAAATTACGCAGCTCCAGTTTAGTAAAAACCTAGAGAGTGAAGTTTCTTTACTGTCATAGAAAGTGTATAATTATGTTACATTTAGCTTATGCTGTTTGTAACATTTCTTCACTTTTGGGGGGCTGGTCAACATTTTCAAGTTACCTCATGTTCTGCGTGCTGCGGTGACTTTTGCATTCTTTTGTGCTCAGTCTGCCCCGCACATGCATTCACCTGATGAAAACCAGCTCTGGTGTCCCGGACAGTCTCTGTGGAGCCTCATCACTGAACATGTCTCAGAGTCAGAGCTGCTGAAGATCCATGCAGCTTTGGGTGACTCTCTGGTCGACATGTACACAGAGGTTCACTCAGAGGTGAGTAATGAAGGCTCCATGTCTTTTGTGTGACCGTTGATTCATGCAAGGGTGACTTTAGGATGAAGGATCCTGCTTTTCTCAGTGAGAGAAGAAATTTCTTCATTGCTTGTAACTTTTGCAGGAATCTTGAGTCTATTTTTAGCAGATTTCCACCAGAATGAAGCCACAACAATTGCAAGAATTTCCTTTTTAACCCGGGCGAATAAAAAAGTTGCACAGCTAAGCATTCCTAGAAAAGAAATCCAGTTCTAGACTGTATAAGGAAGTAGTTTGGCTTCATTCCTGACTTGTACTCCCATGAAGCCATAAAAGAAGTAGAAATTAATTGACTATTTGTGCTTCAAAGCAGTGAAAATGTAAGCCAGATAGATATTGATATTTATTCAGGAGTAGCTAAACTCTCAGTCCAGAGCCCTGTTTGCTTTCATACAAGACAGACTTGAGGTACTAATTCTCATGAAACAGGCTAGTACAAAGTCAAGACAGAAATAAAAAAATTTAAAAACTATGTTTTGACAAGAAAAAAAAAATTAGTAAAACTAAAGGAAAAATTGTTAAAAGCCTAGGAAGAAATTGTTCAAAAATCAAAAAGTATTAAACATGCGGCACATCTTGCCTCTGTCGAAATGTCAAGAAAAATGAATTTCAACGTTTGCTATTTGTGACAAAATCATCAAGGGCTGTTGTGACACTTTGACCCGTTCTCAAGTTAAATAGATTTTCTTTCACAATTGTCTTGTAATTAACTTCAACCATCCTCCCATAATTTCTGACAAACTTCCTGTTCCTGCTTCTGAAGAGAAGCATCCTCCCAACATGATGATGCTTCCACTATCTTTCATAAGCTCAGCGTTGCAACGTGTTGATTTTCCATCATGTTTTGATCTTGTGAGGGTTCTTGCATAAACCAGCCAGAGAGACACTGAATGGATTCCAAAAATAATCTTAATTTATTACCAAAAAGTTCAAAAATAATTAAACAATGAAGAATTGGGTCCAAAAAACTGAGGTCAACATAACAAAACTCCAACTCAGGTAGTAACACAAAGAACTCAAAAACTGACCTAACAAACAAGACATGAGGGAAACTTATATAATGGCTGATCAGACCACTGCTGACACACAAGGGGTAATTAAACATACAAGAACTTAAACACATACTAATCACTACAATATCAAATCTTTAAATTAAAACATTAAACTGAAACTACCAAATAGAAGAAACATTAAAGAAATGGTCAAATTAAATTAAAGAAAACCAAATTTCCCCGTCCCCTGGCAAACCAATGGAACGGCCCGCTGAGGAGGTTTGCCAGTCATATACACAGTCCAGTCACATTAATGTGACCATCTGTCAAAAGCCAGAATAACCACCTTTCGCAGAGCGAACTGCTACGAGACGTGCAGGAAGAGAGTCACTTAGGTCCCTGAAGGTCTTCTCTGGGATGTTGAGCCATGCCGACTCTAATGCCGTGGCCAGCTGCGCTAGATTACGCGGTTGAGGATCCATGGCGCGAACAACTCGATCGAGATGGTCCCACAGATGCTCGATTGGGTTTAAGTCAGGTGAGTTTGCTGGCCAGGGGAGGACGGTAAACTCATCCTGGTGCTCTTCGAACCACGCACGTACACTGGCAGCTGTATGGCACCTCGCATTGTCCTGCTGGAAGATGCCATCATCCTGAGGAAAAACAATGCGCATGTAGGGGTGGACATGGTCCGCAAGGACAGATGCGTACTTGTATTGATCCATCGTGCCTTCCACAATAATCAGTGAACCCAGAGAATGCCAGGAAAACATTCCCCAGACCATAATGCTCCCGCCTCCAGCTTGGACCGTTCCTGCAATGGTTGCAGGGTGGTTCCTTTCAGAGGTTTCACGCCTTATACGCCAACGTCCATCTGTCCGATGGAGCATAAAACGTGATTCATCTGAAAACGCTACCTGTCGCCACTCAGTGGACGTCCAGCTGCTGTACTGGCGTGCAAATTCTAGCCTTCGTCGTCGATGAACACCAGTCAGCATAGGTGCACGAACCAGGCGTCTGCTTCGGAGGCCCAGACGCAGCAATGTTCGCTGAATAGTGGTTTGGGAGACACTTGTGGTAGCCCCTTGGTTCATTTTAGTGGTCAGTTGCTCAACGGTAGCCCGTCTATCTGCCCGAACGCATCTCCGCAACCGTCGTTCGCCTCTGTCATCTATGGCCCGTGGTGCACCACATTTGCCACGTCGTTGATTTTGGACAGTCCCATTTTGCCATGCACGGTACACTTTTACCACGGCGGCACGCGAACAGTTCACAAACTCAGCCGTTTCGGAAATGCTTCCACCCTTGGCCCGAAAGCCAATGATCATGCCCTTTTGGACGTCGGATAAATCGCTTCGTTTCTGCATTACGCCAACGATTGAAATGTTTTCCGAAGCCCACACACACCCTTTATATACGCTCAACTGCACTGTGCTGCCACCTGCCTTCTGTGATTGGTTATTTAACTCTGAAGTGGAAAGTACGTGGTGGTCACATTAATGTGACTGGACTGTGTATGATGTCAATTAGCTGGAGCTCTTCTGTGACCCTCCAGCAGCAGCTCCAAAGGAAACTGGTAACTCAAAACAAATACATTAATTTGTTGCTTTTAACAAAATATGAAGAGCTGACAAATAAAGTCAACTAAATGTGTGCACTTCAAATAGTTAACTTAAAAGTCAAGCTAATGAAAATAATTTTCAAAAAATAAAAATCTAAACTATTCACTAATTAATGTCTAAATTAATGTTAAGAATGAACAAAACAAACAGTTACCATTCAGGTCTGTGTGACAGTAGAGTCAGCTGTCACAGATCTTCTCTGATCTGAGCGCCTTCTTCCACATATTTGCATCTGGAAAACTTCAAATGGAACTTCTTGTAGCTTTAGTTTGAAGTAACATTTTTACTACTTTCCTATAAAGGGCAGATTTGTGCAGTTCATAATATAATAGCTGCCTTGTCAACAGATTCTCCCTTCTGAACTGTGCCTCAGCTGCCCCACCTGAGTTACTTGTGTGCTTATTTGCTATATCTGATTAATGCTCTCCTTTCCTGAACCTGTTAGTTTAGGTCTCTCTTCTCCTCATGGAGCAAATAACAGCCTGCCTACTCTCAATTTTCTTCAACTTTCAAACCAGATAATTTGTTTTTGATTCTGACAACATTTGAGTTTTTGAGGCATCTTTACCTATCAAAGCCACATTAAACAACTTAACAACCACTTCATTTAAAATCTTTAAATGGAATGTGTATTTTCTAAACTCCGTATTCTTTACTTCACATTGAAATACAATTATTTTCAGTTAAAAAAGGCATCAAATCCAAATTATTATAAGCTGCTACAATTTGCTCTCAGATTGCGCACAAAGGTTGTTGTAATGTTTCAGTTTCAAACCTGTTATCAATATTGTGTCTATAATTAATAGATATTGTGACTTTTAGTACTAGAGAGATGGCAATCTGAAATGTATTGATAAAAATACACAACTTGTAAGTATTAAAACTTGGTTGCTGGAAGAGACAAAGGAACATTTTAGAAGTGAAACTGTTATAGGTGGCATCAAAATCATTTTGAGGTATAACTTCAGTATACCTCAAACTTTAGTTTAAGCTTTAATAAGGTCTTTTGCAGTTTATATTCTGTCTCCAGTGTTCATGCAGCTTCTTTCTCCCTTTGCTAGACAGTCAGCTGTGTAATGAATCCATGCCTCTGTGAAAGTAAGGTGATACAACATCAGAAGGCTACTCCTTCATTCCTTAATAAATGTGTTCCTCCCTCTATCAAAGTCCTCATTGTGTAAGATGGTTAGATATGAAGTCCATATTAAGCTTTCTTGATTTCCTTCCAGGACAAGTTCTCACTGTGTACCCTTCAATCCTGAGCTGTCCAAAAACGGCTCTTTTAAGATATATTTAACTTTCTTTATTTAACCGTTTTTTCCTCAATGGCGAAATATATTTTTTGCAAGGGAGACCTAGCCAACTCAGAGAGAAGCACCACAGTTCACAAGCAAAAAATCCCCACAGCGGAGTAGTAAATTATGCAAAATCATACCACAAAACATCTACACACAGTTAGCCTGACTTCAGAGCTTTCACCATTTTTAATTCTTTCAAAGACACAACACTTTCTAGATCAAATTCCAAAATATGAACGTTGTGCTTTTCAGTTCAGTTTTTTTAACCATTTTGAAACTGTCCATTGAAAAAAGAGTTCACTAAGATAATGCTTAACTAATTTAGTAGAAATAGTTTTATCAAGAGGAGCTTTGTATCAAAACAACTGACTCAGCACAAATGTACAAATGACAAGTTTGCATGAGTGAAGAGTAAATATGAATGAGTGTTAAAGCCAATGTTACATCATGAATGTAATCCGTAAACACAAATTATCATCATTCAAAAGTTCTAAATGTTAAAAATCAGGCATTAATTCCAGTGCTTTGTCTTCTCGAAGTAGTGAAAAACATATATTTTATAAACTTTGCTTTCCTTCAATTTAAAACTGTTTTAAAGTTGTTTAAATCAGAGTTGTTTGAACCTGCTTGAGATTTGTAACTTGTAAAAGATGATCAAGAGTTTTTGCAGGTGTAGGCATGGAAAGTAATTACAGTATCATCAGCATAGAAGTGAAAGTCTAAGTTTGAATTACCTTTCTCTAGGTGGTTTGTACAAAGCAAACAACAGCCTGCCTACTATTCCACAAGGATAGTTTCTTAATTATATGATTAATCATATAATTAAGATAGTTTCTTAATTATATGATTAAGAAACTATCCTTGTGGAACACCCCTGGCCTTGCAGTACGTCTGAAGTAGAACAATCTTCAACATTATTATTACATAGTCATATTTTAACTGCTGTTTTCCAAAAGTGCACCTTAAAGTGAATTTCACAATGAGCTGAACGATGGAGCAAATACCCAAGAACAACCTGTCAGTAGCCAGCAGGTAACATACACACCTAATCATTTGAAAACAGACAGAAAAAAGAGTGAGCTTAAAAACAGTTGTGTGCAGCTGCAAGACGCAGTTCATACTGGTGTGTGAATGAGCAAGCACATACATGGAAGGCTCAGAAGTGACATGTTTAGTCGCCTTCAATGTATTCCTTTGAAGTGAAGTCTCTGAGTGCAGCACAGCAGCAATGACTGGCAGCAAGCAGGCGTTGAGGTGCTAATGGTATCCAGACTCCTCTGAGACAGAAACACAGATTACAGAAACTGAGAGGTTGACTGGTCCTCTACCCAGAGGTGTTTTCAGAGCAGTACAGGTCTGTTTTATACCACTTTGCTACGCCATATGTTAAAGATTATACAATTATTTACAGGGTAAGATTTTATCCTAATATAATATAATGTAAGCTGAAACCATATCTCAGTGTTTCTGTAGAGCAAACGTTTCTGGAGGATTACAGAAGTATTTTATAAGATGCTTTATTAAGGGTACAGACTCACTCATATATATTGACACCAACCCACCTCAGAATTATACGTTTTATATTTTTATTTTGAAAATACATTTTTTACAATAATTTACTTTTTTGTTTACACCATTACTTGTGGGTTTTTTCTATATTATGATCAGTTCTATATTCAACAACTAAAGACACTTCGGAAGCAAATATTCAAATATGCTTTTGCATGTCATCCTTTGGGCGGCTCTACTGATTGTGCTTTTTACTCAGAAATAGAAATCTACATTCAAGTTGTCTGAGCTTGAGCTAATTTGCAAAGAAGAATGGACACAAATTGTGAATTTCCATAAAGAAATTTCTTAAATTTATCAAGAAGGGTTAGTCAAACTGTATGGTTGTGTAAATTATTGCCACGTTTTGGAAGATCCTCCCATTTTTTTTATTTTGTTAGCATAAAGAAAATCTGTCTGCAGAGCCATTGTGACCATCAGATATGAAAGGCAAAATGTGGAGTTTTGTTGAGGATTATGTCTAACTCCCTTCATTGTGGTCATGTCTGCAGGCAGAGATGTGGCACAAGAAGTGGCAGGAGACTCAGCGTTATGGGAGCCAGCGACTGCAGGGTTCCTCTCTTTCTGACCCGCCTGTTGTGAAAGAGTTGGTGAGAGCTGAGGCCAAGATACTACTGGAGACACTCAAAGGAAGAGCCTGCAACAGTGAAATGTACTGGTAACTCTCAAAGTTTACTTTAACTCTACACTACAAAGATATTATTGTTGTAGAAGCTCTTGGAACTGTAGTGGAATTTTGAAGATTTTTAAGTCAGTAAAGGCAAATACTTACATTCACTTTATGCCACATAATAAATACTGACTAAATCTTTAAAACTGTGATCTTGTCTAAATTCTGTTTTGTTTTGGGGGGGTTTTATATTTGGCTTTTCTGATCTGAAAAACAGTGTTGCGTCCGATATCACCAGCTTAATGTTGAGGCAATCAGTTCACAATGCAGTGACTTACTATCTGAGCAATTTGTACACATACAAAGACTGCAATAAAGTGTTATAGTGTTCTCTTATGGGAATTACAAATGGCTTGTGAAAGCAGTGAAACAAAGATTTCAGGGATAGGAGGAAACAGTTAGGTTCAGAAAATCCATAACAATAGCACAATTATTGGAGGAAGACATGCTTTCCATTCTAACGACAGCAGGCACCATTTAAGAAGTTGGTGACTACAAAGATTTATGGCAGAACTCAGTCAGTGAAAAGAGCTCTGGGAGACTTCAACAGAGCTTGCTACCCCATATTGCGTTTATATATTCAAAAGATATATGGGGTAGCATGCTTTCCATAGACAAACATAGGTTCCCGCTCTCTTTCCAACAGCTACTCTGAGTACATCTTAAATGAGGAATGATTTTGTATAGGTTGTTTAATTTAAATTTGACAAAACTTTGGACTATCTTGGTCACAAGAAGATGCATGAGAGTATGTGAAAGTCTGCATAAATTTAGGTATCCCGGCAACCAGCTTTTTGCTGCTAAGAATGTTGAACTGCAAGAGCCCATGCTGGTTTTAGGGCTGGGGCTGTAACAAAAGAGCAACATAGTTGATTTCTGTTTTGTCTTCAAATTGTTCTCTGAATTTGCCTCTCAAGTTTTAATTTGCTATTTATTTATATGACCAATTTTTTGTTCCTAAACATACCTGATGTGGAGCTCTACTCCATGTTGTTGTTTGATTTGTATTTTTTAATCTGAATTTTACATAAATAGCCCATGGTAGTTCCACAACAGTATCATGTCTTACTTTCTGAAGTTTTGTTCAAACCGCAGGATGCTTTGACAACCAGTGATTTGAGTCGTTTTCTATATATTCACACTGTTGGTCTGCTGTATAGATATGTGGTTATGTGATCAAATAAATATAATCTACCTGGAAAGGTCACTCCTATATAGTTTGCTTTGATCTGGGGTCCTGCGACAGACTGGCGGCCTGTCCAGGGTGAACCCCGCCTCTCACCCGGAACGTTAGCTGGAGATAGACACCAGCAACCCTCCTGAGCCCACTAAGGGACAAGGGTGTAAAGAAGATGGATGGATGGATGGATGGATGGATGGATGGATGGATGGATGGATGGATGGATGGATGGATGGATGGATGGATGGATGATGGATGGATGGATGATGGATGGATGGATGGATGGATGGATGATGGATGGATGGATGGATGGATGGATGGCTGGCTGAATGAATGATCTGGGGTCATAATTACTCATGCGTCACAAGAGTCAACTGGCGAAGCAGGGTTCAGAACCGCATTCATTAGAAAGAAGTCTAATGTTATCTCTCAGATAATACTGTACATAGAAATAAGTGAAATCCAATGTTAGTTTTGACCATTTTTATGATTGATTATCTTCATAACGGATTTAAACTATAGAGATAAATAAACTGATATTCGTTAGCTAGAGGTAATTGGCAGGGATTTATGTTGAAGAGTCTAAGAGACCTAAAACCTTTAATTGCACAGTGTCCCGTTAAAGGGAGCAGAAATTCAAATTAATGCTTCCACACGACAAGTCCCTCACGTCCCGTCTCACATGAATGTGAATGGATTATAAAAAGTCTCCTTTAGTGTGAGACTTGTACCCTATTGTTCATGGCTGCATGGGAAAAGAGCCAAAGCAAGCACTGGTACCACACAGATGTTACCAGAACAAATGGCATTTCCCCTCTGAAGTTAGCGTTAGTGTAATTTGTCGACTTAGATGCATGGCACTGAGTGTGAGTGTGCACATTTCAAGCCTTTGATCTTTCAATTAGGCTAAGTCCCAAGTGCATATCAACTGAATGGCTTTCGGGAGTAAACGCAGCACACTTCTAACTAATAACACTTTCACTCAACAAAGCCACTCGAGGAGCCCTCTGTTTGTCAATTTTCCCCAATTTAATAGGCTTTGTTGGCATGGAATGTAGGAAAATATTGCCAAAGCCTTGCAAAGTCTTTCCTTTGAAATACATGTCTTCATGTTCATTACTTTTTAATTTGATTTGCTGCACACTTCGGCCAAAAACACTTCCATAGCAACTGGTTTCAACATTAGATGCTGGGTAGTCAGTGCAACATTCTGTAGGTGATTTGAATCATTTGTATGACGGTGTATGGAGTGGAGGTGGACCCTCCTCCATTGGCTTCATGTTGTGTGGTCCTGGTGCCCCAACCATTCTCCCCTCATACTGTAGTACGCACACACCACACACGCACACAAACGTGCACGCGCACGCACGTGCACAAAGCTCAGTGTAATTGTTTGAGCTGTATGAAAAGGCAGACTTTCCTCAAGAGTAAAGGCTAAAATTCATGAGGTTGCACAAAGCTGCCATCATTCCTGCAGCTGTATACACAAGAGAATGTTTTCTTTTCTCTAAAGAAAGCTTTCCATTTATCTGTTTTGGTATCCTTTCCTATCAGTCATATACTGAAATCTAAATTCTTTCATTCATTTTAGCGTATCCTACGTATTAGCTGTCTGATCAATCTGAGTGTACAGTGCTTGCTATTCATATACCCCTGAACCCTATTTTCAAGCCTCATCACAGATTCTCAGCAGATTAAGCTAACACATGAATGTGCTTGGATCACAACAATTGCAATTGTAGCTCTGCCTGTATGTTTAGAGCTGCTGAAGCTGAGCTTTCCCTCTCTGTTGCTTCTCTGGTCAAGGTTCTTCCTCCCAGCCTGATTTTTAAAGTGGATGACCATGTCTTTGTAGATTTTCATTTACTCAATAGACTTTCTGGATGATACCGAACAGTATCCCATGATGTGTTTAAAAGAATTGTTTATTATTTTCAACCTATCCCAGTGTTAAACTTCTCCATTTATCCCTCATAGAGTTGTCGCAGCACTAAAATTTTAAACTATTAAACTATAGTTGTGAGTTTTGACTACCTTCTGCTCTAATTGTCAGCTTCAGTCCGAGTCCACAGTTTTTCAACATGTGTTCATTTTCTTATTAGTTACATTAGACACTAATTACGAATCAGTTATCAAAGGTGTTCGCTGGTCATTTGTCTGCTGGAGGTTCCCTTGTGTGAATTTGCGCCCGTAGTGGGATGGACCCTTTGGCTGTAAGAACCATACTGGTGCTGTGGCTGAATATCTGTGTCTACAGCGCTGCTGTGAAAATGTGTGGGGAGATGAAAATGCCTCAGTTTGCATCAATTTTCTTGTGACTGTAATGTGAAGTATTGTGATTAATGTGTGCAAATACTTTGTTTTTAGGGTATTGTATAGGTCTCTTGAAATGCATTTAGACGGTGCTGAATGTCAAATTTTCCTCAGACTGTTTTTCACAACATTCACTAATGTGACCGGTCTTACTTTTGTTCTTACTTTTGTTGTAACAGAGACAATGAGGAGCTCCTGCTTCGATACAAACCTGAGACTCTAAGCTATGTGCTCGGTCACCAGGAGATTGTTTATGGCAGATCCTCCAACCTCAAAAATGCTGATAACTTAAACAGGTTTGGACACCGGTTGAGACTAGACAGCAGCTGAAGAAGAACTTAGCTGACTGCTTTTCTCTCTTTTCTAACAGGCCTAGCTTTTGTTCTTCTGCCATGTCCAGCGCTGAGAGTGAGATTGAAGCAGTTAAAGATATGCTCAATGTCACTGAGATTCACAGAGTGAGCACTCCTCTCAGGTAAACTCCAGCTGCTATTGCTTGTATGATTTAATTGTCTGCCTCAAGTGAAATATGTTGCTCAGTTGCTCTCTTTGAATTTTATAATAGCATTCTTGATTTTATCATATAGGCCAAAATAAAAATGACTCAAGTGGAAATGCATCAAATTGTTATTGATCTGCAGAATAGTTTGCGCCTTGCAAGATAGAAGCCAAAAAGCATTTTGACTAAATAGTTCTAAATCCAAAAGTGTTATTTTGGATGAAAGATTTCATTTCTCTTTCTCCAGAGTTGGCTGAAAACAGAGGTCCAAGTTAAGCAAAAGTATGAACTGTGGAGGAGTTTAAACTGAGATATGAATGAAAAATATAATGCTGAGGATAGTCCAGGAAAGTGAAATGTGTAGGACCGTCACTTCACAAAACTCCACCTCCACAGTTCAGGGTAATTTCCTCCATACCATTGCGGTATTCTGGAGTAAACTTCTAACTGGGTAATTGGTTTCTGTACTGGTAGATTTACCGGAAACGGGGGGATCACCTCAGAAAAGCAATCTGCCTTCTGAAGTAACAAACAATCCTTCATTTCCTCTCTCTGATTCTGTTTTCTTACTTGTTCTTTCATTGGTTTGCAATTTTTTTCTACCTGATCTCACTCTGATCCTTTGAGTGAACTCCTTTTCAGCAATTTCCCCCTTTAAAATCTCTACAAACTTTATCTGTGGCCTCTGTCACCAGGCTGCCCTTTCTCCATGCTCTATCCCTCTTTTCCTCACTTCATCCCTCGCTTTGAGGCCCTCAGGGCTCCTCCTTTCCTCACTCTTTTCTTCCCTTCCTTTTCTCTCTCTCTCCTTCTCTCACTCCCTTTTTCTTTCTCTCCCATTTCCTGACCAGACCAGAACAAAAGGCTTCATTGTCAGAAAATGAAACCCAGACCGGACTTGCAGAGGATTCCGTTTTTTTTATTTGAAAGAAGTAAATGAAGTCTGCAGTGATAATCTAACCAGAGAAGCAGGATGAGTGGAGTGATGGTGGGAGGGAAAAAAATAAACCAAAGTGCTTTTTCCTGAGTTAATTTGAAAAAGTGCAGAGAATAAATTCTGAGCAGTTTTACTGGTGTATGCTGTTTTTTGCTCTGTGATAGTAATGCATCATTTATGTTGTGATGTGTCTGTTTAGATGTGTCCTCTTGGCGGAATGTGAAGCATTGACTAAAATGACAAAACATTTCAAGGTAAGACTAGCGAATGACTAACCACTAAGCACATCTTCCTGAAGCACACTGGTCAATAATTTCATTACATTTTTTGGGGAAAAGTAAGGAAAACATATCACTTTCTTACCGATATGAAAACAAATCATGAAATAAACCATGTAATGATTCTGTTTCTCTACCTAAACAACCTTCTGAACCTTTTCATCTATCATATGGACATTCCCCTTGAACTCTTTCATATCATGTCACATTACAATGAAGTAGCGTAGAGACATATGTAATATCAGAAATGTAAAGTTTTCCCATTTTTCTTTGAAAAAACTTACACTTTTAATGATGCAAACTCTTAATTTCTTTTACTGTATGCCTAAAGCTTTGACTTGGCTGACATCTAAGGATGCTTTGATCTAAATCAACCTACACCCCAATTTTAACTATTTTTGTAGCCTCTATCAGAAATACCCTGTAAACATCTCCGTCCGTCTCGCCAACTCCTCTGACCCGCTCTGTCAATTATTCTCCCACCTGAGCTGTGGATCTCTGCAGCTCTTCCAGAGTAACCATGGTTTTCTTGGCTTCCTTTCTGTTTAAAGCTATCCCTTTCAAACTTACCAGTATTGATGAACCAAGTATTTTTGTTGGATTTGAATTGGGCTGTGATCTATCCATTTCGAGACCATTGAAAGATAAGTGCTCTGTTCAATGTTCAAAGTTTGGCCAATATATGCATAACCTGACTTTGCTTTATAAAGCACACTGTTGGATTTTATTCAATAAATGTGTTGCTTTGGAGTCAGTTTATGTTGTTTAGAGGTGTAACAGTGAAGGAGGCTGAAAACAACTCCACACCATTCATTTTGCATGAGTCACTTGTCTTCCATTTCACAAATCTGTCCTTCTGTGTGTTAGTCTATCACATGAATTTGTGGTTGGAACTCAAAGGCTTTCATCTGTCTGCCCACCAACTGTTGCAATGTTAAGAAATACTGGTTTATTTTCCAACCACTCAAATGGTGAACAGGCACAAGAAGGCAGAATAAAGCACACACAATGCATTCATGTCTACAATCTGGCTACAATATCTTGCACGAGAAAAACAGAGTGAGATTTCCCAGATTTAGGAAGTCTCTGTGGGCCAGATGTTCAACTCCCCCTCCTCCACAATGTTAATTTGTTACTATATAGTGGGATATTTTTTGGAAACAGGTACCTATAAAATGTGTTCTTAAGACATTTTTTTCTAGCATCATAGCTGGAAGATGCCAGCATGCCTGGAAATCCCATCAAGCCTTTCTTGTAAACAAACTGGAGAGAGGAGGGGATTTAAATTAGGCCACTTCACCCACAGCAATGTTAACACAACTAGTAAAACTTCACCCTAAGGCCTTTTGGTAGTTTGTGAAAAATTTACTGTCCAGGTTTTTGTTTCAGTGATTGTTTAAATAACCTCCTCTTGTAATATCTACTTCCAACTCACTTTCAATCGCTCCTGGTTGTGCAAGATAGAACTGCCTCATTAACTGTAATAACTCACCAAATCCTGGAAGGCAAGCTACCATAATCTGACCTCAGGATATTCTGGGTTTTTTTTTTTTTTTTTTTGCTTGTTTGTTTGTTTTTATGGCAACATAAAATTCACTGAGCTTATTCTCTAAGTAAAGTGGTTGCTCATACTGCTTATCAGCTTAAGACATTACTTACTCATCCTGAGCCGCTGAGACACAGCAATTAAACTTTTAACTTGATCTAGCTTGACAAAATTGCACTTAGCCTTTTTGTTTGTCTAAAATCCACATAAAATACATTTAAGTTTGTAGTTGCAATATGACAATATGACAAACTCAGTTTGGACTGAGATTTAAGGTTGAGTTATAGCCAACTCCGCAAGTTAAGCAGGAAAATATTTTTGACATCATCATTGCAAACATTTGTTTGGAGTATTTCGATGGCCATTCTGTTCAAATGTGTTTCCATTTTGCAAAACTCAACAACATGATTGGCCAGTTCCTCTTGTTCAGTCCAGCATAGCTTCATTATTTTGAGTCTACAGTTGAAGAAATGAAGACGAAAACAGCCCAAAATATCCTTTCATGAATTTCATAAAGCACCTCCTTTTTGGGGTTTAATCTGATTGGTTAGGTAATATATTTTAAAATAGCTATTAAATAAAACTGCCTTAGGCTTTTAGGTTGACGTAGTTTGAACAGTCTTTTTTTTTTACTGCCGCATGCAGCAACCCATCCCAATCTAGGTCTAAACAAAATACTTATGACTCATTAACGTCTTGCAAAAGAAAGGCTTTAAAATAAGTGCTGCAACCAGCTAATATTCATCCACCTGAAGATGTGTTTGCTAAGCAGTAAGCCACTCAACTAAAAGAATTAAGTATCCCAAATATGGAAAAACATTTATACTTTTTTTTGTATTGGCATTGCAGCTTAACATATTAAACCTCCAGATTATTTATTAGTGAAATATATGAAAATATGCATTGATTTCTCAATGCACTTACCCAAGTCCATCGTTTGTACCATTTCACTTAATTTATACTAAGCTTCCTATAAATTAGGGAGACTCACTTTGTCGAGGGGATTTGGAGAAGAGGACTACAGAGCTGCATTTGCATACAATCTGCTTTCATTCTGAGTATGTGGCTTAGGCATCCTTGTCACCTCTCAGACATGTCTGCTGTTTGCTAAAACATGACTTTAATGCATTTCTGTTGTTCTAAACAGAATTCAGTTAACTTGATTTGGGTCAAGTGATATAAGTGGCAACTGAAGCAGTGGTTATCAGTAGCTTTTGCATTTAACTTTAAAAGTGGTTTGAAAAGTAGCATCTAAAGGACAGCCATACTCTGATGCTGCATTATAGCTCTACATTTTAGTAAGAGTGAATGTTGCAGCTCAACCTAATCTACAATATCGTAATGCAAACCATCTCAATACTTCAGGGTGAGATGTAAAATTAGTTCAAAATTGACATATGTATTTAAATCCAGTCATGTTTGGAAATTAGAACTGTTTCAAAAGTTTCTACCTACCACAAAGGTGTTGGATAATAACAATCAGAACTCCACAGATTTCTTTTTCATGGGTCACAACAGATTTCCTAAATCTGTCGTGACACAGAACCCCCCTTTTTTTTGCAACTTTCATTTTTAAACAGAAGTAAACCTCTGAAGCTCACATTTTTCAATGTGAGATTATGCCATTCCATTTCAAGATGATTATGTTTTAAGACCGTTCACACATTTGTATAAGGCGTGTCATTTAATGGAGAAGAGACTGAACCTACTGAAATTCAGTGCAATTGTTTCTCATTTATATATTTTAAAAAGTCCAAAACTTACATAACTCGTCCTAAAATATCAGCAAGTTTGGACTATGGCTAATGTGTTTCTCCTCTCTGTGGGCTTATGAAGCCCATTTTCAGAGGTTTTATTCTTCCTTGTGAAAAGCACCACATATAATTCATCTGAAAGGAAACACTTGGAGGTTTGGTTTTTAATCCCTCTGGGACACTGTGATTTGTGCTTTAACATCCAGGTTCCCGACTTAGCTAGGTATGAGTGATTATGTTTATGCGTGTCTGTGTGAAATGTGGTACACTTTGTGGTTGCTATAAAAAACTTATGATGTGTACTGGCACAAATAAAGACTTGCTTGTATGCCGTATATCTGGGTTTTCCAACTTTTAGCACACAAACACAGAGAGCGGCATGGTTTTCATTTGCCATGGATTTATATGTTAGAGGCCAAATTATGATGGAACGCTGCTGCTCCATCGCTTAGTGGTCTCTCTAACCACACACTTACATTCCTTTCACCTCTCTTTCTGTGTTATTTTTATCCCTTTTGCTCATTTCCCTTCCCCGTTCCAGAGTCTCATCTTGGGAGTGTTTAGTACATTTACCTCTAATTTTTTCCAATGCGTCTTCCTTTTCTGCACAAGTATTCTTGACACATAACAGTGATGTGCATGAAAACTGCACCATTGGCTGAAACTCACTCATTTTCTCTTGTGAATTGTGTCTTTTCCAGGAAAAAATCAAATTGAAGTACATAAGTCAGTGTGGCTTAAAAAAGCCTGAACCGTCACTTACAGGTGAGATATATTTTTGGTATTTGCTGCCACCTGCTGACAAATTATTAATTAGCAAGAGTAACAAAAAAGTTCCTGAAAGGGGAAAACTCGGTCTTCAGAAATCTGGAAAAGGTTGGAACTTGTTTTTATCATTTTCCCAACTCGGATAAATATGTGAACATTTCTTAATGAATGCAATGGTTTTTTTGAACTCTACAGTTTGAGTTGCTACGCCATATGATAGCTAGTGCTACCCTCTGACTGAAATGACTGGTATCTTACACGACCGACCCAATTTTAAGTCAGCTCCACGATGTGCGATATTATTAAAAGATATCACTGTCTTGGTTGTAGTTTTGTTTGAAATCATTTGCTTCCAAACTGAGCTCTTACTTTTTAAAAGTTATTTATTTGCAATATTTTATAGTGCTACTTGTGTAGCACTTTAAAAAATGTTCTTAAGGCACACTCAGTTTGTTAATGCATTCTCATGTCAGAGCTTTTCTGACCTGAGATCTGTTGTATCTACATTTGCGTAGAGCTGAAAGAACTCAGAGCAGCCATCCAAACAGACTTGAAGCTCCTACCTTCATCTTCTGGAGCCTCATCCGCTGCTCCTGTTTCAAGTAAGAAGAAAGGTTTCAGGTTTGTGTGTTATGGTATTTCTCAAAGTACCTACTTATTTTCTATATTTTCATACTTACGTTTTCATTTTTCCTTTTACACATGAGCACAATAATGTTATGGTTCTGCAATATATGCAATAATATGTAAATGATCATGTGTTTTCCACTTCCACCTCAGATTTCCAGCTGAATCTGGCTCTTGTACTTGCTTAGCGCCTTCTTCTAAATCAGGCTCGAGACTAGATCTGCTTCCACCGTGGCAGCCCAAACCCAGGCCACCATGTCATAATCCTCCTACCAGGACCTCATCAGTGCGGACTCTTGGTTTGCATCGCTCTACGTCGGCCTCTCATGAATCAGTTAAACATCCCAGCAGTGACAGGATGGGCACTAATTTGAAAGTGTCTAAAAGTCAAGAGAACTTTAGTTTTTCCACAAAGCCAGACTTTGCCGACCCTCTCTGCAGGACTTCTTCAAGACTTCACATAAGCTCTGAGAGAGACTCAGCCTCCCATTCATCATCACAATGCTGGGCTCGCAGGCCGAGCACAGATTCTGATTGGTCACCACACAAGGAGAGAAAAATTAGTGCTATTTGTTCAAGAAATATCAACTTCACCCCCTCGCCTCCTCCTCCTTTGGGTTTAGCAATGTGACGCAGGCAGCAGGAGCAGCACCAGGAGCAGCACTCCCACTGACCATTCTGTGTCTGGGAATGGTAAAATAAAACCAGATGACAGGGATAGCAATTGTAGCAGTGGGAGAAACTTGGTGTTAGCTGTACTGAAGAAAGATAAGTCTGAAAAGACCAGTGGAATCTCCCACATATCTGGAAGTTTTGATCAATGTGGCAGCAAGAAAAACAACAGTCAGGGAGAAATAGAAATAGTTGCCTAAGATAAAATACCAACAATCAAAGAAGTCAAGATAGCGTCAGCATCGTAGATGACTCGTTGCATTATCCAAAAAACTGTGAGATGTGTCCTCAACCACAGCAGAGAAAAAACTTTAATTCGCCAGAAAAAACACAACCAAGAAAACTTGAGGAACACCGTTTGTACATATATTTTCACAGCCAGTTCTGCAATGTTGACATCTTTCACTAGTCTTTCAAATCTTCACTAATAATAATAATTAAATTGAGATTAAACATCACAGATTTGCTAAATATATTTTTGAGGGTGAGGACTTAACTTTGGCAAAGTGTGTGTTTTTGTGGCAAAAAGCTGCAAGTCCTATGCTGCCTGCGGCTACCTAAAATAAAGTCCTGATGAGAGATAATCTTAAATACAAGCTTTTAATTTGTGGGTTTTTTATAATTCAGGCTGAACAAAAAAAAAATTTTTTTTGGTTATATGGCTAAGTCATCCTGTTTTCACCTTGCTGAGCTCTGTATATAATACACAGAATTAACCAACTTTTGTTACTGTTGATTCTCACCTAGACTTTTGAGTGTTCAAGTGTACTCATCTTGTTATGTTTCTTAAAAAAAACAGCAAGCATTTTTGGTTGATGACATGTGGTGAAGATTTTTTAAATCACAAATATTGATCCTTATTATAACACTGTTGTCAAAACAAGTAAGAATATTCTCTATTTATAAAAATGTTCTTCAGACCCAAACAGTTAAATCATTAATACAACTGGCATTTTTTCAGTCTTATCTTTGGGGGGGTTACTTAATGTCCTACAAAGTGTTAATCTATATTTAATGGAGTCTTGATTTTGAGCACTTATTTATTGATTCTTCTGTTTTCATGTTATTAAGAAAAGTGCTAATGAGATAACTTGAGAGATTTATGGGATATTAAGATGGAATATTAAGCTCCATGATGAAGAACAGCATGTCTTTGATTTGTAAATGTTTTCTTTTTGTGTTAATTTATTAGTTTTGTAATGATTTTATTTATTTTTCTCTTATTTATTTTATTCTTTGAAGTCTCATAATTTGCATATAAATGCTATGTTTTTGTCTGCCTTATTACTTTTTTATACACTAAGTAAATCAGATGATATGTTTTAAAAGTGTTTTTCACCAAACACTCTTTTTACTCTTGTGTGAGATTTTTGACGACTCTATGAGCCTCTATGAATATTTTAAGGCAATATTTCTATTACATTAAAGAAAATGCTCCACCATGTGGTCAAAAGATGGAACTGAACTAGTTTTGACCCTTTATTCCCAATGCACAAAAAGTCAGCAGATTCAAACTGAAACATGTAATGAATAAAATGAATAAAAGGTCAACATTCAATCTTTAAACCAGTCAGCAATCAACATTTTTATTTACTGACAATTGTGGACCGTTTCAAGTTTAATGAATAACAAAATTAGGAAAACGAGGTAATCAACTTAATTTGTTCTCTTCATTTTATGAGGAAATTTGACAGCTGCTGTTTAGCATTCACATAACAAAATAACTATAACAACCTAAAGCCATATGCAGTCATACTTTGAAGATGTTGAGCTGCACCTTCGAGAAAAGTTGTTTTTACAAGAGCCAGACCAGTTCTAAGAGTACATTATGAAGGGATATGCAGTAGGACAATTAAAGTACATGAATTCACATCTTACTAGGCTTTGCTATAGATTTTTGCACAATTTCAGAGGAAACGGCTAAAAAAAAAAATTAAGGTATGGATGTCATATATATTTGAAGCATGTTGATTTCAGCCCTTCAAAATACTCAAGATGTGTTGATTTAGGCTAGAAAAGTGAAAAGCGTTACAGAGATTCCTGAAACATCCTGAGATGGACTAGTCTAGTCAAAACCAGCTCTTTGTCCTATGCTAATTGCTTCTTACTGAGAAATGATTTCTTCTTGGAGACTTGGACTGTGTTGAGGTTTAAAATTTTGTGTTTGCTCATGACAGATGTAATGTGGCAGTTAAACGCTATGAATCTTACCGGAAACTGACTAAACAAACATCCTCCACTCCAGACAGAAGTGCCGATCCGAACACTTTTAATGATAATTGAGTATTTGGAAGCATGGCCAACAAAGACTGAATAACTTTGTTCGCTTCCTTTGCTGTCACAGACGACAATCCTAAAACAGCACAGAAACTTTATGTCATCATTCACAACCTGTCTTTCTCTTCACTGATTGGCCCAGTAAAAGATCTACTCGAGACAATCCAAGTCAAAGACGTTTCTGTCTTTGACTTGGATTGATTAACCAGCCCAGACTGTGCTGAAAATGATTTTTTTTAAGCAGAATTGCACATAAGAGCAATAGCCAGGCTAGAGATGGACTGGTAACCACATCCAGGCTACTCCACCTCTCTCCTCATGACCATTAGAGATGGGCACCAGCACCAATCCTGTGACACTGCAAGAATAAGTGGATAATAAATGCATGGATGGATTCTCAGTTGTCTCATCCTCTAACATTCAACCATGTCTGACTGTTTTTTTTCAGGTTTGTAGAGAAACGTGATGAAAGCTCTGTAAGCCTTTGCAGAGTAGCAGATAAGGATTTCTGTCATCATCTGTCATTTTTTGGATAGACAGAAAATATGCCTGTCTCACTCTTTTTAACTTCTGAATATTTGTGATTTGTCTCTCATAAATATCACAATAAACGAGGTGGGAAGGACACAGGACGCTGTGCTTTTTTTTTTTTACACCTGAACCAACCGGACAGCGGCAACCGTTTAACCAAGAGGCCTCGCACAAAAATGTCAAAATTCGCAGAGAAAAAAAAGAAAAAAAAGTTGTTGTGGGTGTGGGGGGCGAGTTTCACTTTGTGTGCTTTTCAAAACAAAATACAAGTACGAAAAAAATGAAGTAGAAAAACAAAGAGTATCATCGACAAGCTTATTACGAACTTATTTTATCCACTTTGCGTGGACTCCATTTTGGATCTCTTTATTCCATGTAGTGGTGTCTCTTTTTTAGGTTTCGTTTTCTTCGTCAGTTGACACTAAGTGAAAACAGCTGTTGTAGTGGACACATAAACAAGGTATGATTCTCTGTTTGATTCTCCTTTTTTAGCATTTCAAACGATGAGTGAATAATATTCCTATATAATATTTGCCTAAATACGCTTATTTTTCCCCCTTAAAAGGTAAATAGAGTACTGACAAAAACAAAAGAAATGTAAAGGAGCTAATGGTTGCAACTACCCCGACATTCCGTTAAAATTAGCCGAGCCAGTGCTCTGTTGTTATACTGCTGCTTTAGTCTGATCCCGAGCTTTCTGGGATAAGATATAGAATTTCACAGAGTCACATTATATCAGGTTGAGACTCGCACTCTTCATAAAATCACGAACATCTGCGGTTAGAGTACTTCCGTGTCTGCCAAGTATTTTATTCTTAATTTCTCTCATGTTCGATTCAACTATTATTTTTGATCAGACAAAGCATACTCCTCTTGAATGACTTTATCGCTCTTTAATGATTTTATGTGCGTATCCCCAGTGTTTTCGTACTGGAAATTGATTAACCAATGAGCTCGGGCCGTTCCGTTGTTTCTGATCTCGCTCCACCTTAATCCTCTTTCACCCCCACTGGCGATCAGTTCCTCCCAGGTAGAGGATGAGCCCAAAGTTACCAGAATAAACGATGATGTTGTAAATTTACAAAGTAAAATAAACTACAATAGAAAAGTTAATACGTAGTTTCAGGGATATTTGCAGTATTATTATTATTATTATTATTATTATTATTATTATTATTATTATTATTATTATTATTCACACATTGGCAGCCCTCTATTTTTTGCAATACCATGCAAATGACCAATTATTCAAATTAAGCCTCTTATTGAACAGCCAATAGGCACTTTTCTTACTCAGTCGTTGGCAGATTTGCAACTCCAGAGTAAGAGGCGAAAAGTAAGCAGGCAGTTTGCTGTTTTCATTATTTTTCTCCAGAGTGTTTTAATTTTAGAAAATGTGACGTATTTAGAAGTTCATGTATATTTGTGTAGGTCTTGCACCGAGTTACAATGTGGATACGTAGCTACCTGACTGCTAATTGGTGGAAGCAATGCTAACTAACACGTGGAGGAATTTGCCATGTCGACATTTGAACTATTTGAAAAGCTATATATACACTCCAAGATATTGAAGATGTTTAATTTGTTTCAGAAATTTTAAAACGTTTATTATATTTAATGTAGACCAGGCCGGTTTGTGTTAGCCTTCTACCATACCAGCAAATTGAAAGCTAACCTGCCTTGTTGTTTCAGGGTTTGATGTAAATGTTTTACTTCACTGTTTTTGGAAACTTTATATGAAGCAAAGTTGTTAGCTGCATAATTTTATAGGATAATATCTAATATTTTTAAAGTTATACTGGCAATATTTTTTTTATGAAAAAGGTAAAGACTGACTGATGTCTTAACTCTGCACAAGTAGTGCAAGTTTGACAAGACTGGGAATTTTAGATTTTTGAGAATTTTATTCTAGAATCAATGTGCTATGTTTTTATTCAATAATAACTTAATATATTTTTCTTATTTCTTAAGGATGGATGCAATATTTAATTTGCTTCAGCAGTACAGACTGGAGTCCTACTACAACCAGTTTCTGCAAATGGGTGTGAAAGATGAACAAGACTTCCTTGATGGAGTGACTGATGAGGATTTGTACAGCCTTGGTGAGTGAATATGGCATAAATATGAATCATTTGCAAAGCAAGGTGAATGTCCTGCATGTTTCTGGGTTGCGGTAAATGTTTTATGTGGAATTGAAGATTGTAAATTGCTCATGGAATTCAATTGAGTTTATTTCTGCAGTGCTAATTCACACCAGAGGTAATTAATTTCACAAGAAATGCAGGTTCAGTTCATATGCAAATTGTAGAAATTTTAAGTTCTATCATTGTGATATTGGTCTTTAGTGCTGTATAAAAACATTCAAACCTCTTAAACATATTGAATTTTGTCCTGTTAAAAACACAAACTTGAATCTGTTTTACCTTCATTCTATGCCATTGACCAAGGCAAAATATAGTAAGACAGGATGGCTTTCTTCTTACCTCTCCATATTTAATTTAACTTTGGGATCAAGAAAGTATTTTTGAATTAGATTTTGAATATTTTTTAACAAATTGTCCTGTCTTAGCTGCAGATTGCCTTCTGATTAATGCTGCCCTTGCTCAGCTTCTCAGTTAAGCTGTGTCTCAGTAGGCAATCTAAAAAATGTACCCAATTTTCAGATTATGGATTGATGCGAGTTATGACTTTAAAACTCCTATATAGAAATTCTCTCTGATGCCTCAGTTGTGTTTGCTGGTCTTCATGATGCGGCTTGCTGATTTGTTCCTTAACAAACGTCTGCTGAACTATTTTATTTAGAGGAATTGTTTTAAAAACGCAATTAAAAAAAAATAAACTGTACTTTTTCTTACACTTTACATGTAATCACTACTTTGTGGTGCTCTAATATCATAAGATGATATTAGAGCATTATTTTTAACATGATAAATGTAAAGAAGGTAAAAAGGTTTTGCATTGTTTGCATGTTAATTTGTTGTATTTTTTTTTTCTCAGGTCTAAGTCATGTGGAAAAAAATCGTTTTAACAACATGAGAACCTTTATTCAAAAACTAAGTGCTTCCCAGCGATGGGTCCAAACTGTGACACCACTGAAGACTTCAAACTCATTTAGTCTGTGGTACACATATCCTAAATGCCCCGAACAGAAACAGATTAAAGGTAGGAGAGAAATGGGATAACTTCATTACTTTGAATGTCCTAAATTTAAAAACAAATATTAAACTAGTGCAATTAGTTATGAACACAGCAAATGCTAGCCCCTATATGAAACTTAGACCACAAATGTGAATGTTACAGATATGGACCCTGGACAAAACACTGTCGAAGATCTAATGTTACGGATCTCTCACCTTGAAAAAGTTGCCAACACTAAAGGGGTCTGCTTATATACCGCCGATGGGATGCCCCTGACAGATGATCCCTTCTTCAATACGTGTGAGTTGATATAAACTCTTTTTATATAAAGACGGTTTTTGTATTAGAGGGCATTTTACCTGTTTACTAGAACATAAAACCAACATTGTTGCTAAAGATTGAGAAGAAGAAACAGATTTGGGACACAGATGACACTGAATTTTGAACTAGTAGTAAAGAAAAATATTCAAGAGATCTTGGTTTGTTTCCCTTCTCTTTGCTTCATTTTTTTCCCCATCTTCAACATTTGTGAATTAAGGCAGCACTTGCTAACATACTTGCTTATTTTTAAGTTAACGGTTTTAAAAATGACATTTGACTACAGAGATTTGGGCTAAGATGGACAAAGATATACTTTTTGCAGTATGTCCCCGTCCGCTGTTGTGAATTTCTGTCCCCCGCCAACAAAATTTCTTATCGCGACAGGCCTAGTTGTATGTATCTATGAATACTATGTACAGTATCACAGGTTACTGTCCATTTTCCCATTTTATGTTTGAATTAAAAATGTTCCAACACTTGTTTGATACAGAACCATGTTCAACAGTTTAACTATGAATTGTTTATTTTCCAGGGTCTTTGAAAGAGAGACATATCCAAAGTGGTGACATAGTCTATGCCATTTTCACTCCAAAGGAAAACCTAAGACAGGCTCCTAAAATGCCAAAGCAAACACCCTGTGAAGCGAATGGGACAGAAGTCATTCGATGCCACGTCATGCTCAAGGTAGAGCTGATCCATGGTGCTCACTGTTAGAGATGCGGCAGTCAGAATATTGTGGCCAATTTTAAGTCTTAAGTGTTTGTCGGTAAAGCTTTTGTTTGTTGATATGATTTCCCTAAAGAAACTATTACTAGTCTTTACCATCTTGTATTTCAGGTGAGTGTAACTTGCACTACCAAACTACTCAGTATGTGCATTCCTAGAGAATGTGGATCTTTGCTTTAGCTGAGATTTCTAAAAGGCTACCAACATTTGCAAGTCCAGCATGGATTGAAATCTCAAGGGATTAAATCAAGTAGCTCTGTTCAGCCTTCCTGTTATCTGTTGAGTATTTGCATTACACATTTTGTATATGTAATGTGTAAAAAAATATAAAAATATTTTTTAAATACCAAAATTTTAAATCATCTTCATTCAGGAACCACACTGGTAAAGAACATTGTATTAATTAGAAATAAAAGATGAGTAAATTCACTGATCAGGACCATTAAAACTAAAAATCAGCTGTTTGCAGTTTCTGTAAAGTTGCCAGATGCATCTATCTATTTAACTTGTAATATCTTGTAGATATGGCAATATTAGTTTTTAGAATGAAAATATGGAGAGCATTTTTTTAATGCTGGTTGATTTTCTGTTTTCAAGGGATACTTTGAAGTTTGTGTGGACTTGGAAAGTGACACAATGGCAACCCTGAGACAAAAATTATCAAAGACAAGTGGCATCCCAGGACACGTCCTTCATCAGAAGTAAATCTACACAGTGATTTGTGCTCCAGTACAATACCTACTGTTCACAGGTAGTCCTCAGCACCGTCACTTGGTTTTTGTTGTCGTAATTTTTGTCCTCAGAGGGAAATACTCCATCAGCGACACACTGAAGAAGTGTGGAATTTTGGAAGGCTCAACCGTTTCCTTCAGTTTGTCGTCTTTTTCTGAAGAAACTCCATGTGATGACATGTTCTACATCAACAATGTTGTGCCTTCAGTGTCACAAACTATGAAAGGAATCAGTGTATTCTTCTCATCTCTTTATGCTATTGTAAGTACTGTCTTTCTGTTTTCTTTCATTCGCTAGTAGACTTGCCAGTCAAATAAGCTTCTTGTTTTGCCCTGTTGACTTAAAACCTTTTATTTATTTATTTTTTTAAATAGTCTCTGAAAGCAATTGTGGTTCTCAATTGTCCTAAGAGTTTTTCTAATGCATCTATTTCTATGGGCTTTCAGGCAGAGCATACAGACGTACCCCGCAAAATGGTGCTTGCCTACGTAAGAAAACTGACTGGATGTAATGCCCTCGTCCAGAGCTTACATCAGCTGTGCAGGAAAGAGAGAGTGACCAGAAACCAGAAGGCAAGTCTGTCTTTGTAAATATTGAAGGTATTCATTGTGAACTATTAATTTGACTATTTAGTCATTGTGCATATTGCATTTAGGAATCCATTTTGGTCTTATTTTTCTGCAATAGTGCTTAGCACATACACATTCAAATTGTTGGATTCATGAGTATTTCTACACAATGAGCCAAAACTGAGTGATTTCTCCTGGGCATTTGGAGCTTATGTGAAGCCCCTTTTAGGTCATCCTCTCTTGTTTAGCAAATGTGACCCCCTCTGACCCACCCTGGTAATAATAAGGGGTATCTGCAGTTGCCAAATGGCAAAGTGATGCCCCTTATCCATAGAGGTTATATTATATTTTTTTCATCTTAACTAGTTCACTGTGTGTTGTATGTTGTAACGGTAGCTATGACGATGTGCTAACTGATTTCCTGCAGATTGCCGTTGTTGAGAGCTTGTACATGCTCTTCAGAGAGCTTTTACCGAAGCAAGGATCACAGCGAGGGGAAAAAACCATCGAGGACCAGGATGTTTTTGAGAACTCCCTGTACTGCTGGGCACACCTCATCAACAAAGCAAAAGTAATTAAATTATTATTATTTTTTATATTGCCACTGTCCATGTCTGCGTATCTTTATTTTCTGTAAAGTTTTATATGAATTTTAGCCAGTGTTATTTATTTCTTAAAGCTTTCTTCCACATCAACAGGACCAGACGACTGAGCATGAAGACTTCGCTCCAATCAATCTTGTGTCTGAAGACGGTAACCATTTCTGTGAGCCAGTCAGAGTTCCTGGAGTGCCAACTGTCTTTGAAAGAGCTGATGTTCTCGACAAAATCAAGGGTATTTTTCAATTCTTAACTAGCTTCCAGAGTTTTATATTATGGTAATGTTCTAAAAGTAGTGGTGTTAATGCCTACTAAGTTGAACCTATGACCAGTACAATCTCTGTGTTGTTCCTGGTTTAGTTTAATGTACAAATTTTGGATTGTGCCCTTTAAATTAGATGGCATAAAAATTCCAAATTGCACCGAAGAGCCATTAGGAGAATGTTCCCTCAAGAGAGCTATTGATGTGGAGAAGATACTTCTCAGCCTCCCTCGTTCTGTCCGGTCATATCCTCTCTGGATTCATCACGACAAGGTGTCTGGTCGCAAGTACGTATCGTATAATGCTTCTGTTGTTTAAAAATAATTGTTAATCTTGGACTCGAGTGTTAGATTTCTTTTACAATAGGGTTGCTTCAATAGTGTGCCTACTAATTGACTTCCATCTCCTTTTTCATAGACTTCAACATTTAAAACATATTTAATAGATCTTAACAATATCAAAATGTCATGTAAACATAAGTCCAAAATATCCTAATATGTTAAAGAAGTATAGAAAAGCCACCACTTTTGAAAACCTTGAAAGACTCCAAAATAGGAATTTTTAAGCACATTTATTAAATATTTTGGTCTTTTAGAGCAAAATACAAAGGGTCAAGATTTGTTTCAGGTAAAACATGAAATACAGTGCAACCTGGTGGTGAAATTTTACATTGCTAACCAACCGCCTTTAAAAAAGATCCCTCAAAAGGTTTTTATTACAAAAAAGTTATTTAGTGATTAGAAAGGTTTACAACAGACAAAAGCTTTGAAATATTCTAGTTTACTAATCTCTGCAGCTTTCTGTTTTTATTTTGTTTTGTTTTTAGTTTTCAGGTTAATGTTGAGTGGACCTTTGGAAGTATGGTGGAAGGACTAAAAGCTTCCACTTGCCTCAATGTGACTCCACCTCTGCAGCTGAAGGATCTGGGATCAACTCGGTGTTCCCTCGTTATGCTGAGTGAAGGTAATATGAACATGCAGTTGTTTTAGTCCAGCATCCATGAATTTAAAAGGGACAAAATATCCACTCTATATTTGCTTTTATCTCGTGTGCTGAGTTTTTTGTTTTGTTTTTATCTTTAAAGAACTATTTTTCAATAAGGTTATTTGTTCTTTTCTTTTTAACCAGACAACCTCGGGGTTTATCTCTATAAGGACAAAGGATCCCCTGATATGATTAAAGTGCATGATTGCCTGGATGGAAAAGTAAAATTAGTGGATCTGAATATTTTGGCTGCCAAGTAAGTACATAACATGATACATATTATGTGTATGCCATAAGAAGAGTACTAAATAAAATCTGTTTTATGTGCTGTAGGACTGGTGACCACAGAGATGATGAAACATTTGTCACTACCAGGACTCCAAAAGAAGCAATACTGGTAATGTGTGAAAATACTTTTTTTTTTTCCTAATTCTAAAATAACTCAGAATAAAGTAACATGAGTTTTCCAGACATAAATTAATTAATGCCGACTTGTTTTCATCAGGTAATGATGGACACCAGTTCCTCCATGGAAGAAGAGTGCTATGAAAATGCAGAAATAAAGAAAATCAATGCTGTGAAGGAGCTTTTTGACAACTTCGCCACCAGGAGCATGGCCTACGATTTCCATCATGTCATTGGGCTTGTGAAGTTTGACTCCTTTGTGAAGACCCTCCATACATTTACTGAAAATCTGGAGAAGTTCAAGGTACACACTTTGTTGAAGTAAAGATCCATTTTTAAATGTTATAATTTTACATTTTAAAAGCCATAGTTGGTCAAAGACAATTTATTTCAGTTTCTCAAATTAACGCAGGGATGATTTCCCAGGTGAAATGTATGTTTACACCTTTAAGGCAGTTCCCAGAGAACCTGGGGCTGCAGAGACGGCCACATGCATACTATTCTTGCATTCATGCATTTTTGTTTCTGTACGAACACATCCACACATTGTGTAGGCTTTGACTGAAAAGAAAACTGCATAAAAAATTAGGGATGACTTAAGTCGGTGTTTAATCCCTTTAATAGCTGCTACGCAACAGGACTTGGTTTTTATCATGCTCTTCCACATTCGTAGGAACATTTGCGTGACTTGAAGGCAAGTGGCTGTACTCTGCTGTACGATGCGCTACGGCGAGGAGCTCGGGAGCTTGAAAAAGTCAAGGAGAGATTCCCAGATTGTAGACTTCGCATCATATGCCTCACAGATGGAAACGACTCTGGGTAAAATATCCTTCTGCTTCACTTCACATTTTAATCATTTCTTATGTTGATTAGGAAAATCATATTGAAGAATTTAACATGGTCTTTCACTGCGTATAATCAGTTTGCACAGGGTGTACACACATCCTTAACCCTTCTGCAGTCTTAAGAAATGGGGTTGTTTGGATTCCACGAGCTCTTTGCTCTGTGTCACTTTTTTCTGTTGTCACTGCTGTCCATCTGTTGCCACCCTCCTCCTGAAAGTCCAGCTTAAATTTGAGTTTAACTGTATAGCCTAACAAATAGGTTGTGTTCCACTTGTCTGTTGAGGTGCAACAAATGATGCCCTTTTTTTAAGATCCCAGACAGAGCCTGTAGCTGTGACAGTGAAACTGCTCAAATCTGACATCACTGTTGATTCGATCCTCCTGGGAAATGTGGAGAACAACATGGTGCATGGGATCAGCAATGCAACAGGTTTATTTTTATTGAATCTAGTTACCAGTTTCTTTTTCACAGTAGGTAAACATGTTTTGAAGCTTATCTTTACTTCCTCTAATTTCTTTCTGTTCCAGGTGGTTGTTGTTTCAAGCCGCAGACTACCAAAGATGGCCTAAAACTCTTTGAAATTGAGACAGTTCTGTCCTTGGAGCAAAGGAAACCCAAGAAAAAACTTGATGCATCTTCCATCTCTGAGGTCTGTCATGTCTGTTTGTCTGCGTTTAGATAAGATGAATGAATCACTGTGGCTTTAGGATGAATTTATTTTCATTCCATCTAGTCTGGATTAATGGGCCTATTTGCTGTTCATGGATATGATGAATACCCAGAGACATTCCTGCCAAGTCAGATAAATGGCAGAGTGACCCTGACTGAAAGGTAGGAGACATCATCACTTTTCTAGCTATTGGTGAATAAATGGACAATTCAAGCCCCTTTTTTCTTAATCAGTACCCTCAAAAAGAAGATTTGCGAGTCAAAGGATGGACGATTCATGGAAAAGGAAAAACGGATCCTGGAGGAACTCAGAAGTCTGCACTGTGACCCACATCCCTTCTTTAGAGTCTTTCCATCAGAGTCTGATTTCAGTAAGTTGATTTATGTTTTTTCCTTAAAATTTTTGCAGGTTAACTTTTTAAAAGTGACCAATAATTGTGCCATAAATGAAACTGTGATTTGTAAAAACTAGATGGTAAATCTATGAACCACGTAGCAGACTATTATGAATAATTTTCTGTTTAAAAAAATATTTTTATTACATCTGTGCTAAGAGTTTCTCATCTTTTCAGCGTTCTGGAGGATTCTCATGCAGGGTCCTCCTGACACGCCATACCAGTCGGGTGTGTTTGAGCTGTACTGTCAGTTTGGACCCGACTACCCAGTGAAACCTCCAGTCCTTCGTTTTGTCACAAACGTATCCTGACACTTTGTGGAAACATGAAATATTTCTTGCCAGGTATAGTAACTTCATGTTTTGTAGTTAGAATTCTTAACCTCATGGCAGGTGTACCACTGCAACGTTAACAGTGTGGGCCGAATCTGTCACAACATATTCGACCGAAACTACAATGCACACATCACAATGAAAGAGATTTTTGATGCCGTGTATGGGCTGCTCATCATTCCTGAGCCAGATGATCCCCTGGATAGGTGAGGAATATTTTAGTATTTCACATGGTAATTTATCTGAATATAAAATCCACATGCTTCAACTTCTGCTTCTCCAAAAATGCCTATAAATATGAAACTTCATTGATGTATACATATTTTTTTTTTAAGCATTTTGGCTGAGGAATTCTTGACGAGCCGTGAGATGTACGAACAAGAAGCCAAGAGGCACACGGAGGAACATGCAGGAAAGTCTCTGGATGATATGGAAAAGGTGGATCAGTGGGCGTATTTACACTATTGGTGGTGTAATAGTCCATGGATAAATTTAACATATTTATATATCTTTTTTTGTTCCTGAAGAAACTGGTGGATTCTGTGCCACAGTTTGTTCCCCAACACCTGCTCTGTCCTCTGACCAAGAAGATGTTTGTTGATCCTGTGAAAACGGTTTATGGCACTGTGTATGAACGCAAAGCCATCGAGAAGCATCTCAAACAGTAAGCTTCTGGATCTGTTTTTGTTAACTGAAATTTGAAGCTGCTAAGTTATAACTAGCCGCTCTAATCGTGACGCTGTCCCTCTCTTTCAGACACGAGCATGATCCACTGGCCGGACCAGGAAATGAACTTGAAATGAGCGACCTAATGTCAGACTGGAACATGAAGAAAATGGTGATGGATTACAGATCTCAACAAATTCAGTGAATCTTCTTGGAAACAGTTTTTTTTATTTCTTTTTCAAATATCCACAGTGACCTTTGAGATGATGTTGGTTAGAAAATAGCTTGGATGTGTGCTTGTTTTTTTTTGTTTTTTTTTTTATATATATATATATATATATAGTTAACATGCTTTATTATGTTAAAGCATGTTAAAACATATTATGGTACATGTTTAACTTAGTTCTTATCTGTGTGGTATTAATTTGTTACTAATCAAGATAGCATGTGATTTCTTTTGTATAGCATTTGAAATTCTACTTGACATCTTGTTACAAATTGTTAAGTCTTTGCTTGTCTTTCTCAATATTACAGTTTGTACATTATAAGTTGTTTTTTTTTAACTAAAGCTTTGTTGTTCTTCAGCTTTTTCCTATTTGCACATTTTTCTTCTATTTACATTGTTAAAGGCCTTTTGAGGAAACAGAAGTTGAAGCATCATGTGTTTTGCCTGGTTTCTGAATAAAGCAAGTTTTTGAACTTTTGGTATTTTATAACTGACTCATCTTGAGAGCTTACATGAAATTAAACTTTGTCTTGAGAGTTTATATGAAATTAAAGTGTGTGTGTGGCCTTATTTGATGCAGTGGCCCATTTTCTAACATACTGTTGACTGTTTTGCATAGCTTATTGGAGTTATTTATACATCAGTCAAGTATCTTGTAATGAAAATCTATTTTCCCTCGTGGCGTCACAACGTTAAATAAACATTAAATCTTTATTGTACAATTGAATACAATGAAGTAATCTAGAAAACTGAAATTAACAAAATCTTGACTATTTTTAAAAAGTATCATTGGGTTTGAAGAGCCAATCACCGCTGTCCACTCGATCAGTCTGCATTACATCACTTTAGCTTCCGGAAGTTGGTCCATTTCTTTTGTCAAAGTAAATGTTAATTAAAAGTATGTTGCAGCGACATATACCTGTCCTTCACTTAACTCCACACAGTCATAATATGTTTTGTTTACAAGACCTGATTTCATTTTTTTTTATTAATTCTAGGTTTTTTTAAGAAGTACCACATTGTGTTACTTTTATTATGAAATCTTTTACCGGAAGTCTTTAGAGTTAAGTTGCACCGTGCAGACTGCTGTTTTTAGCTGACAAGACACGACCACGGCAGGTGAGCTTCAAGTTTTCCCACATGCTTAAATGTTGCATAGTTTTACATTAAGTTCAATAAGATACATCTACTTCCTTGCCGTATTAGTTATTAATGTAAACCACACTAGCTAGATTTTTTTTTCGTTCTGAAGCAGGACCGCTTAAACTAAGATACAAAATGTGAAATATGTTCAGTATTTATGGGCCGTGTCTCTGATTTATAAACTGCTTTTTTAGAGTTTTAGAAAATATTTTATCAGTGGAAATCTCAATTCACTGAAACTGCTTGTCGTTAAGACAAACTCCTGCAGGAATAGCCTGCCTTTCTTGCAGAACCTGTTTGCTGTCTCCTATTTTGTGAAACGTTTAGACTTTAGTGCAACATTTTGTCAGGATTTGCTGAGACTTGGAAAATCCAGGAATGTCAACAAGACCAAGAAACAGATGAATATGGTTTTATTTGCTGGATACTGAATGAGCTGAACAATGTTTTTTGCTGGCCAATTTTTTTAAAGTTACACTTTCTCTACATGTGTATTACAAACAGGTAAATAGTTAGATTAATTTTACGTGAAACTAAAATTTCACGTACAATTTTAAGTGTAGTAACAACAGGCTTTTTCATTTCAGCACTGATTGTCAGATTTTGAAGCCATGATGGGTCAAAATGTCTCCGTCTGACCACTGAACCTGCAGAATTCAACGTAAAATATGGAATATGTCAACTGCTTAGAATATGATTTATTTCAGTTTGTTTATGTAGCGTTTAGTCACAACACGTTTCCTGAAGTAACTCTACAATAAAGAATCCAATCATACATACAAGTTCCAGTACAATCCAAATTAGTCCACGCAGTTGAGCTGAGTTTGTAATTAAAATGTTTTCTAAACCAGGATATTGCAGAGTCTCTCTGGTAACATTCACTCCTCCTGGATGAGTAAAGAGTGTTGGGGTTTCTATGCAATGCAAAGATTATCAAGTGGAGAGGAAGGATGTGGAGTTAGAATTAAGTGGTGCTAAAGATGTACATCTTTTAAATAGCTTTGTCAACTGTCCCAACCACCAACTTGTAGTAGGACTAAAGTCTCACACCATTAAACCATTTGCTTTGGCAGCTAAAGTTTAAATACATTACATTTCTAATGATTATATTTACCATATTTCAAGACTCTTAAATCATTTTCTGTTTCATTAAACACCTATTGCTCTGGGATGTACATTTATTGTATTGATTCACTGAATTAGCTGTTTTTGTAAATTTTTGGAATATCAGGTATGATTTTTTTCATTAATGTGCTCTTTAGGTTTCCATTGTTCAAACTGATGCCAGTCCGCTCAGGGTCTGCCATCTTGTTTTACAAGCATGCTTTACAACTTGAATTTACTTGGACTTTGAATTCAGGTCAACTCCTAGAGTGGAGGATTAAAATAAAAGCATGTTTTAAAAATTATTTTCTGTGATTTGATTTAACTTCTTGGGGCCAATGGCAAAACGCTATAAAACAGCAGATTAGATTCATCCCTGTTTCGACGCACCCGAGTTAAATGACTGAATTATCCCCGAGTACAGAATTACGCTCTAATCTTTTTTTGCATTTGTGTTATTGTGTCCTGTATAGCAGTTTAGCACTCCGAATGCTAAAAAGAAGCCCAACAGATCTGTTTCCAACTTTTGCTATAATGCTTTAGGTTAATTTAAAATGCAATAGACATGGAGACAGAAAAGCGGAGGGAGAATAAAGAAAAGAACAGAAAAAAATCAAAAGGAAAGAGAAAGGTAAGAAAAGAGGAAGAAGATACCAGACAATACAAGAAAACACCCTAGAAGTCCGTTTATGTGACTGCAAGAAGAGAAAAAATGAAGAATCCACAGTGACAAACATGCGTACATATACCAACACTAAAAGCAAACTGTACTAATTAATCCAAGATATATTTAACGGCACCCACAACCCAAGATGGTTTATCTGTAAGGACCTGAATTCAAAACTTATAATGGAAGAGAAAAAAATCTGTAGTTAAATGTTCAACATTAAAATCAAGCCAAATATAAAAGAACATATCATCATCACTTATTTCCATCTGTCCTGTCCTTACAGAGATGTGGTGGGTGGCATGGCTCCTCGCTGCTCTAGTGTTTCTCTTCAGCATCCTGGATGTGTGGTACTTCCTGCGAGCGGGCGCCGTTCTTTTGCGGGCCTGGTTCCAGCCTCCAGTGTGGGACGTCACGGGAGAGCAGGTCATGACGGGACGCGTCTCTCCACGCGACATCGACATGTGCCACATGAACAATGCCCGGTACCTCCGGGAGTGCGACTTCGCCCGCTTCTCTCTTTACATGCGCAACGGTGTGTTCAAAGCAACGCGGGCCCTCGGAGCCAACCTGGTGGTGGGGGCCACAACCATCCGCTACCGCAGGGCTCTGTGTATAGGAGAGGGTTACGATCTGTGCAGTCGGATCGTCACTTGGGATGACAAAGCTTTTTTCCTGGAGCAAAGGTTTGTGTCCACTAAAGACAGACTGGTGTGTGCCGTCATGTACTGCAAGCAGAGCGTGATACGCAGCAGCCCGGACAAGATCTTGCAGCACCTGTGTAAAAGGAAGGTAAGAGAGGGAGTGGAGGCTGACGGGATGAATCTGGGCACATGCTAGCAGCAAATAACAATAATCGTGTGCTTTGCTGCTTGTAGGTGGAGCCTCCTGAGTTTCCAGAGGACCTGCAGCATTGGGTCAACTTTATTTCTGCCAGCAGCCAGGCCCTGAGAGCTGAGAGTGGGCTTGAGGAGAAGAACAAATAGTTGGACGGACAGTATGTCGGCCTGAGACTCGCCATCGTGTCAGAGAGAAATGAATAATCTGCACAGTTGTGTCACTACTTCACTGTCGTGCCTGTTCTTTGCACTGAGGGTACTTTGAACCCAGCATTTAAAGATGTAACACAGGAATATTGGTGTACGTTGCATTGAAAATGTACGGATGCACGGCGTTACATCACAACTTATGTAACTGTAAATATCTAACATATGGCAGGTTTTATAGCAGCAGCAATAAAACTCATCCATGGGTTAAGGTCTGAGTTTCTTACTGGAACAAAATGTGCTTGTAAAGCATAAAAATATTAGAAATAAAAATGACTTCTTGAGCTTTAACATCTGAATACATTGTTTCTGTTGTACCATCTGATGGCAGCTGTTAACATATAGTGCTTTTTTTCTACAGAGGTAGAACAATCTTCAAAACCCATTAGCTTCTGGTTGTTTGTTTAGTGCGTTTAGCTTTAATGTTATAACTCTCACTAATTTGACTTGGTGTCATCCTTATGAGCAGAAGTTTGCTTTTCATTTGTGGCCTCTGAAACATCCATTTAACGACCTACTTTTACTCATTGAACTGCTGAATTGCAAAGTTCAAATCAGGTGCTAATTCCAAGACTATGTTTTCCACTTGAGCTGATGTTTGAGCAGCCTTATTAAAGTTTACAAGATAAATGGTTGTTATATAGTATTTCTTCTGTCAAATAGGACAAGGACGATGAGAACAACTACTCTATGAATTAACAAATTTATTTAGACTAAGTGTTTTTTCTGTTATCGGCTTGTTTTATGTAAGTTAAACATTCATATCCAAAGGTAACATATCTGTATGACTGCTATAAATCGCTGGAAAAGATAGGAAACTCAAGATAAGGCTTTTCACCTTTGTTAATTAGTCTTGTCTATTGTTACTAGATTAATTGAACATGTAATCTGGCTATAATGTTTTTTTGTTTTTTACTGTTATCAAATCTGTTTATCCTAATGTATCTTACTATAAAGAATGTGGTTTTTTTGGTCTGAACAGCTGGTCAGGATAATTTATTGTAACCTAGTGGAATAAAAATAAAGGAAGCAACGTGCGTGAAGCAGTAAATACAGTTTATTGGAGCAGATGTTAAATTATTTAAACCTGCTTTCAAATTCTGGAAATAAAATGTTCTACTTTATTTAAAATAGTTTATATTTTCTTTCACATGAGAATTTTGCAGTATTTGAATTTTGGATGAGCGTTTTGTACAATGTCTTTTAAATACGTTTAATTAAAAATAGTATTACTACGTTCCATGAGGTAGCTGTTAAAAAATCAAAAAGAAAAACCGCATTTGCATAATAAACCTGTAACCATGTCAACAGTCAGCCAATGAAGCTCCGTGTCGTCACACATCAGGAAGTCATGTCCATTGAACCTACCGGCTTCTTGAAGTTGCATCCTGTCCTATGGTCGCGCCTTGTGAGGGACGCACGGTGAGTGTTACTCTTGTAGATAGATGCTTCTGATACGTTTTCGGACGGCGCTGGTATTGCGCCGTAGTTTAATGCAAAGCGGCGACTTTTGCGTCAGAATTTGCCCCCTGTGCCTCCACAGGCCGGCAGCCTCCCACTGCTAACAGCTAGGCTAACAGATTTGACTTCCAAAGCAGGTTTATTTGAAGGCAGCTGCGCTAACTTCCCACTCGTGTCAAGGTTGCAGTGCTTGGCTGTGGGAATATTAGGCCTCTTTGTTTAAATTCTGGAAACATAGTAAGCGGCTCTGGAAAGCTCAGTTCATATTATATTGAGCACCTTCATATACACAGTCCAGTCACATTAATGTGACCATCTGTCGAAAGCCAGAATAACCACCTTTCGCAGAGCGAACTGCTACGAGACGTGCAGGAAGAGAGTCACTTAGGTCCCTGAAGGTCTTCTCTGGGATGTTGAGCCATGCCGACTCTAATGCCGTGGCCAGCTGCGCTAGATTACGCGGTTGAGGATCCATGGCGCGAACAACTCGATCGAGATGGTCCCACAGATGCTCGATTGGGTTTAAGTCAGTTGAGTTTGCTGGCCAGGGGAGGACGGTAAACTCATCCTGGTGCTCTTCGAACCACGCACGTACACTGGCAGCTGTATGGCACCTCGCATTGTCCTGCTGGAAGATGCCATCATCCTGAGGAAAAACAATGCGCATGTAGGGGTGGACATGGTCCGCAAGGACAGATGCGTACTTGTATTGATCCATCGTGCCTTCCACAATAATCAGTGAACCCAGAGAATGCCAGGAAAACATTCCCCAGACCATAATGCTCCCGCCTCCAGCTTGGACCGTTCCTGCAATGGTTGCAGGGTGGTTCCTTTCAGAGGTTTCACGCCTTATACGCCAACGTCCATCTGTCCGATGGAGCATAAAACGCGATTCATCTGAAAACGCTACCTGTCGCCACTCAGTGGACGTCCAGCTGCTGTACTGGCGTGCAAATTCTAGCCTTCGTCGTCGATGAACACCAGTCAGCATAGGTGCACGAACCAGGCGTTTGCTTCGGAGGCCCAGACGCAGCAATGTTCGCTGAATAGTGGTTTGGGAGACACTTGTGGTAGCCCCTTGGTTCATTTTAGTGGTCAGTTGCTCAACGGTAGCCCGTCTATCTGCCCGAACGCATCTCCGCAACCGTCGTTCGCCTCTGTCATCTATGGCCCGTGGTGCACCACATTTGCCACGTCGTTGATTTTGGACAGTCCCATTTTGCCATGCACGGTACACTTTTACCACGGCGGCACGCGAACAGTTCACAAACTCAGCCGTTTCGGAAATGCTTCCACCCTTGGCCCGAAAGCCAATGATCATGCCCTTTTGGACGTCGGATAAATCGCTTCGTTTCTGCATTACGCCAACGATTGAAATGTTTTCCGAAGCCCACACACACCCTTTATATACGCTCAACTGCACTGTGCTGCCACCTGCCTTCTGTGATTGGTTATTTAACTCTGAAGTGGAAAGTACGTGGTGGTCACATTAATGTGACTGGACTGTGTATGTATGTATTCAAGTTGATTAGTATCAGTATTTATTAGTAAAATACTAAAATGTATTCTTACATTTGGAATCAAAAACTGAATATTATTGAAAGTATTTTTAAGCCATTTTAAGACATGCAGCCTTTGTAAGTTATAATTTGGTGCATTGGTTTTTATTTGTTGAATCTTGTTCCAGAGATGATGCTGCTGGTGCTGAGCGCCCTCCTCCTCCTCTTCTGCAACCTGGATGTGTGGTACTTCCTGCGGGGGGTCCTGGTTTTTGTGAAAGCATGGTTCCTGCCCAGAATAGAAGACATACTAGCTGAGCAAAGCATGGATGGCATGGTCCTTCCTAATGATTTAGACTACCTGGGCCATATGAACAACTCTCGATATCTGAGGGAGTGTGACTTTGCCCGTTTCCACCACTACATGAGAAATGGGTTGTTCATGGCCTCGCGTAAACTTGGGGCCAAAATGGTAGTAGGGGCCTCCACCATTCGGTATAGGCGCTCTTTGGCCTTCTGGGAGGCTTTCCAGATTCGTACCAAAGTGCTAGGCTGGGATGATAAGGCCTTTTACCTAGAGCAGCGCTTCGTGTCTAAGAGAGATGGCTTTGTATCTGCAGTCATGCTTTGCAGGCAGAATGTGGTGGGCAGCAGCCCAGAAAACATCATGGAATTTACCTACAAGAAGCAGGTGAGTAGTTTTGCGCATTGAGTGTAATTGGCAATACATACACACAGTTTGTTAGGGAAAACACTTGGATCATATGAACATTTCTGAGCACATTTTGTTTAAGAACAGCATTTAACAGCTTCACCGAAGAATAATTTAAAAACTCCCCATTGAAGGTCATTTTCAAATAATTGCATTTCATAAGCAAAAATATGAAATCAACTTTTACAAACAACTTGATGAATCAAGCTTACGTATTACGTATCCAAAAAAAATTGAATATAAAAATGTGTTTGCAATTTTTGAATGTGTAATTTGGTATCGCTATTACTTTTTTGTGTGTTTTTAAACTTTCACAGTTCCTGTCAGTTGGTTATTTGGTGCAATTTGAACTCGAGGCTCAAGCCTTCATGTGAATTTTAAGAGCGTGTTTAATGCTGTGTTTATTTACAGATCGAGTGTCCACAGTTTCCAGAGGAGCTCAAACACTGGATCAGCTTCATTTCAGCCAGCAGTCAGGCGCTGAGAGCAGAAAGCGGCCTGGAGGACAAAAACAAGTGAAGGCACACAAGATACTTTGCTATCATGTGTGGCGACGCATATCTCAGCATTTCACAGCACTCAAACATACCCGCACCTTTTAGAGTGTTTTAGTCATCTTCAAATACTCTATGTTTTCTGATTTGGGGTCAGTCTTACACACTGTTTCTTAATTGTTTGGTTTGTTTGATGTGAAAAAAACTTTATTTACTGCAGCTAAGTACATATATATATAAAAAAAACTTGAACTGAATGAAACGTTTACTTTAAAATAGTGAATCCAAAACCAAGCTTTATCTTTGTGACTTACCAAGTAGTCAACTGTGAGTTGGGTGTTTTCAGACGTCTTCGTTCTCATCTGAAAACATGAACAAGATTAGCATGTAGCGCAAACATTAATATTCTACCGGCATAAATGCATGTTTCAAAACAATCTGGATATTTTTCAAGCCTGTTTCTGATAGTTTAGTAACAGAGTTATAACTTAGAATGAAAAACCAAAAACATGTTTAAGGGACTATTTGAATGGGTAAATTGAGCATGTTTTGATAAGGTTTAATCCCATGAGCTTTATTTTTTTGAAGAGGTTATTACCAGTTAACAATCTGAAAGGGAATACTCTATTTTTAAAAAAATATAGCTAAACATTTATCAGCACTTTATTTTACCAGGTTGAGAAAAGAAGAGCCATTAAAAAAAGATGACCTCTTTATTAGAGCTGCATGTGATTTTTTAAGGGAATGTTTTTGATTGCCAGGTATAATAATCAACAGCTAACAGGAGGTTGCTGGCAACTTTTCAAAACCTGCCACACACAAGAGAGTATGAGTGTTTTTGTGCTCCTATTGAGAAAAAGTTGAAATGTGCAAACTTGTCATTTATGCATCAGAGTATTCTGTTTGTGACCAAATTAATGTATTGTCCTTAGTTAGAGATACTAGATTTTTAAAAAATGTATGCCTAATCTTTTATGTATTTATGCTGTCAATGCTCTGTTTAGGAAATCCTGGTTAATACCTTGAAGTTTGAGGATATGGATTGTACATTTATTTTCCACTTACTGTTCTTTGATTTATGAAAAATGATTTGTCAGATATTATTTATTGTGTTTGTTAATTATCTTGATGCATTTTTTGAAATAAAAATGCACTGAACCTTGTTTTTGGGTTATTTCTTACAAATGAAGTACAGATTTTATTGTGGTTTAATGTTCCTACATTTAAGATATAAAACTGGTCAAAACTCTGACTGACTGTTCCTGCTGAACAAAAGCGCGCCACTTCCATGGACGTTTCAACACTGGAGGCTCTGCACTTGAGGCTGTGTTAACTGATGAATTACATGAATTCTGAAAGTTAAGCTGTTTTAGCATGACTGGTTCTACTGGTTCATTATGGTTCTACACATAAAACATAAATAAGTGATCAGTTCTTTACTGTTATGGTCTGTAAGATATATTTATTCTCAGTATTAGATGTGGTCTCCACATCACCTGCTGCGCTGCCTAATCATAATGTTTCACATCATGTGTTGGTTTTTCACTGTTCAGCGTCGGATTCTTTGTTTTTATGCCATAATTCACTTCTAGTTTTTCGTTTTATGTCCCGCTTCTCCTGTTTCTGAGTTTTGCACAATGTGCACGTCGTTTTTTTTTTTTTTTTTGTTTTTTTTTTTTTGTTTTTCTTACCCCCTAAGGTGCAGGGCGGTTGGGAGGAGTTTCAATGGGGAAAAGGCAGACTGACATAAACCTTTTAAAACAATGTAAACAATTTCTGCATTCTGATTATTGAAATTTAAAAGTGCTGTGTTGTTCTATCACCCCCGTTTCATACCGGACCACAAATAAAATGAACGCTCTCTATCGTGGTATAACCATGGAGGGATTTCTTTATTTAAATGGGTTCATTTTTCAGAGACACACAGTGAGGGTATCGTGATTTTAGCTACCAGTAGCAGGAGAACCGAGCTGCGCCAAGAAGCTAACAGAAGCTACAAACACTGAATAGAAGAAGAGCTGCCATCGATACAGTTGCAGCCAAGCACGATTTAATATTACACAATACAGTTTTACCAAATTGCTCAAAGTCTAAACTGGCATTGTTGTGCATTTAAGGTGTAAAGTTTACCTTCGACCAAACGCCCCCCAAAGGCATCCCAGCGCCCCCTGCCGTCCTCTGAACGCCCCTAGGGGCGGTACCGCCCACGTTGAGAACCGCAAATCTACACCAAATAATGATTATCTGGCTCTAAGTGGTCAAATGTGTCATTTTCCATAGAAACAGGAGCCCAATAAGCAGTAGTGTGACAGGGGCATCGAAGGTTTACATTTGGAAAACTTGGATCAGGCAACATATCTGTGATTCTCCCACCTAGTAAATTGGCATTTGAGACAAAGCTCCACTGTTGCTCCTGGAGTCAGTGTTGTAGAACTTCGGCTTCGGTTACTCCTGCGCACACATTAGCAGTCTTGCCTCCGTAGAATGTCTGATTGCACAGAGATGATGTTACCACGGCAGCAACAGGCAGGCACACGCAGAAGGGGGGCCTGGGGGTGCTTCAGCACCTGGCCTTTTGGTCAATTTTATTATTTTTTTTTTGGGTATTATTTCTTAAGCCCTTACCCTAAACCCTAACCATCTTCTGACACATAAAAACATGTACTAAAATTACTTGCTTTTTTGTTTCTTTTTTGCATAATATAATAAGCCGGTCACCTTGTCACCTTTGACCTTTTGCCCGTGACGCAGTTGCCTCTCGCGCAGTGAGATAAGGCGGCTAACTGGAGCTCAACGTAGCGAACGTTCCAGATTACAGATCAGTTTTTGGTGAATTATAAAAAAACGTTTTTGGTGAATAAAGTGGAGTAGACTTGCTTGCCAGATGACGGAAAACATTGAAGTATCGTTTCTGCTTCAGCTTGGAGTCGCGGTTTAAGCAGAGAGGTAATGAAATACAACAGACACTGACAGGTTTCTGCCTCTGCCTTTCTCTCCTTTCTCTGAAGAACTACTGAGCGAGAGGAGACAGCCAGGTGAGGAGAAACTGTTCTTATCTATCGATTCAGGACTTTTATCATACAGACTTTAGGCTGTTGTTGTTGTGCTATTAGCTAGACGCTAGCTAACGACTTTGCTAGCAAAGCTAGATAACTAAAAAGCTTCTCCCCTGTGTATTTAATGATGTCATTCTTCAGCATCGCTTATGCAATAGGGCCACATCGCCCGTCCAAAACCGATCAACACCATAATGGATAAATGTCCGATCTTCTAATTTCCTTTGCTGCATAAGGTACGTTGCATTTGTTCTAGCGTTAGGTAAATGTATCTTGAAGGAGAATAGCACTTAAATCAAAGTCCAACAAGGATATTCATTTAGAATTAAAAATAACTCACCCTGAATTACCATAATAGATATAATGAATGTAATAAAAGTGTCATTAATGAAGGGGAAAAACACAATCCAGACTTTAAGTACATTTATTGTCTGTTTCGCAGAGTATGAAGTTAATCTTTTTTCCCCAATTATGCAATGAAAAAAACACTACGTAAAATAAAATTGAAATCAAAACTTTTGGAATTGTATTGATTCCTTTTTTAAAAAACACGCAAAAAAACAAAGTTTTGTTTAAAAGACTTTTTAATTAAATAACTCATTTTTACCAAACATTTATTTGCACACCTCAGAAATCTTTGTTGTGATTTTAGGCCCTGCCCACAACATCAGGTGAGAACTACAAGCAAAATCTTGAGTCACAAACAAAAACTTAGAATAGCAAGAAAAAAATTATGACAAGTGCAAATAACTTTGTTTTGCAAAAAAAAAATTTACTTCAAATACTTCAAAAATGTGTGATTTAAATTTTTTAAAAAATTTTTAAGCAAGACTCTGTAGGTTTTTCTCATGGTGACATTAACAATTCAATATTTGTTTTGTTTGTTTTTTCCGTTTTTCTGCAGTTCCACCATAAAGTTTTATGCAGCTCTGCTTTCCTGAATGGATCATCTTCATCTCCACTGCAGGTGTAGCAAACAGGCAGCTCATTTTTATAGATTACAGTACACTAAAAGGTTGCATTGTGCCCTTGTTTATATTTTAATAGTGTAATTCTGTAAAGACAAAATATGTCTGGTGGTCCAGCTCAGATTTACATATCTTGCTAAATTGCGGGATTGAGTATTGCAATACTTTCCTACAACAAAATAGACCTGAAGTAAGAAATTACTATTAAAATATCTTACATATGCATAGCGCTATGCTCTATATAGAGATGTTTGTTAGCTTTGATTGTATATCTCACAATTTTGTCATTTATCATTGTTTATTAAACTCTGAAAGCTGTGTGGTTTTGTCAATTTTCTATCTCAGAATGCGGTTAGATGTGCCCTTTTTGTTGTTGTCCCTCTAGCGGTCTCCTTAGCGACAGGGCACAGTTCCTCCACAAAGGAAGAGAAATACCTGCAAAACAGTTTGACAAACGGAAGGTGACTGGTAAGGAACAGAAAAGATGGGTTGACTTGCGTGACATATGGTGATGGGGTGACTTTCTCAGCTGGATGCTGTGACCAACAACTTCCCTCCTGAGAGAAATCCTTCATTGTGTGTATGTGTGTGTGTGTGTATAAATTGTGTACTCATGAAGCGTGCCAAATCCCTCCATCTGCAATCCACACTCCTAATGTTGGGGCAAATAAAGGTTACACTGGGACTGCTGCCTTTTTTATCTTTGACTGGACAGCTAGTTGAGGAAAGGTGCTCACTTCCCTCATCGTTCATGAACACATCACACTTTCAATGACAGAGTGATTCTGAATTGTCTTTTTTATGTTGTTCTATTTTCAGCCCAGTGGAGCTGAAGACATGATGAAAGGACTTTCCCTCTTTTGGTTCCTGGATGTTGAAGTCCAACACTACAAAACACAAAATATTACAAAGTATTTTCTGTCTAGTTTCTAGTGTGAAATTCCTAGCACACTTGAAATAATACAAAACAAAGTTACAAGTAACTTCTCAGCAAGATATAGGAGCGTTTAAGTCAATAATTCCTTGATATTGATGAAAAATTATGAGTTCCACTGGCAGACCATTTCACTCACTATTGGTAAGAGGACCTAGTACTTGTTCATCAGTATTAATGAGGCAGTATTATGTATTTGTGGGCTGGAAATGAAAGAAAGAAAACGCTTCATGCTATAGTAAGTAATATTTTAGTAAGTAAAAGAATGTATCAAAGCAAAGTCTACTTTTGAGTAAAGTTAAGTTGATGGATGGAAAAATAGTGTGGCTATTATTTTTTGTTGGTGTTATTGTGTGATATGGACATAAACATTTCCTATCATAAATGGACCTAACAACACCAGGTGAGAGACATGGTTAATTTAAGAATATTTAATAAAAAAACAAATAATCAAACTTACAAGAAAGAAAAAAAAACAGGCAACAAAAAAAAGCGTAGCAAAGACAAACTGGAGACACGGGAAGATCACAAGGAAACCTGGAAGAAACAAGAAAAGTGACGACACGAACCGGCAACTAGTGACTAACAATGAGGTGCTTAAATACTGGAGAGGTTGTGAGCTTGACAAAAGACCTGGGATGATCTATAAATTAATTTTTTTACACCATTGTCCCCAGTGGGGTCAGTAGAGGTGCTGGTGTCCATCTCTAGCAAGAGGCAGGGTACACCCTGGACAGGTCACCAGCAACACAGAGACAGACAGGACAAAACAACCATGCATACACACATCCATACCTGAGGATGGGTTTACAGAAAACAATTGACCTAACAGTCATGCTTTTGGACATTAGGAGGAAGCCGGAGTACCCAGAGAGAACCTATGCATCCATTGGGAGACATGTAAACAGGAGAGGTGCTGGTACCCATCTCTAGCAAGAGGCAAGGTACACCCTGGACAGGTCACCAGCAACACAGAGACAGACAGGACAAAACAACCATGCATGCACACATCCTTATCTGAGGATGGGTTTACAGAAATCAATTAACCAGACGTGTGGTCAGAGGCGTTTCGAATACACTTCTGAAAATTTACAAATGTACAACAGTCATGATTTTGGACTTTAGGAGGAAGCAGGGCAGGTTCCTCCACAAAGGAAGAGAAAAACCTGCAAAACAGTTTGACAAACGGAAGGTGACTGGTATGGAACAGAAAAGATGGGCTGACTTGCGTGGACGGAGCTGACATATGGTGATGGAGTGACTTTCTCAGCTGGATGCCTGACAGACAAGGTGAGAAGCGACACGCTGGAGGAGACTATCAGGAGAGAACCTATGCATCCATTGGGAGAACATGTAAACAGGAGAGATGCTGGTACCTCTCCTGTTTACATGGAGAGGACGGAGCTGACATATGGTGATGGAGTGGCTTTCTCAGCTGGATGCCTGACAGACAAGGTGAGAAGCGACACGCTGGAGGAGACTATCAGGAGAGAACCTATGCATCCATTGGGAGAACATGTAACCAGCAGAGGTGATTCATGATTTTGGACTTTAGGAGGAAGCCGGAGTACCCGGAGAGAACCTATGGTGGCAGTGGACCAGGAACTGGGAGGCTGATGGGACACACAACAAAACCTTTGAGAGACCAAAGGGACTCGCCACAAAGCCTTGGAGGTCAGCTAGAAGTACCATGGTTGAATCCAGTATCTCAGATTGTCTGTTTTATACATTTTCAGAAATGTATTAGAAACGCCTCTGACCAGACGTCTGGAAACCGATGGCTGCTCCTGTGGCTGGTCTGAAACTGGCTGACTGTCTTCGTGGGTTTCCAATTCAGATGGCTGCTGGTTCTGCTGCTCCTCTCTGTCTCTCAGCCTTTGGTTCAGCTGTTCCACTTCCTGCTCCAGCTCAGTATTTCTATGCTCCAAGGCGGAGTTTTGTTGTTCCAGGGCAGTGTTTTGGTGCTCTAACACACAGTTTTGTCGCTTCAAAGCTATGTTTTCTTGTTTTAAGGTGGGGATTTTCAACTGCAAGGTGTTTTTGCGCTTCTCTAGGAAATTGTTTGCATCTACCAACGAGTTATAATCCTGTTCAAGGGCTCTCAAATCCCTCAAATGTTGACGGTGGTCATCTTGAAGACGGAACATGCACTCCTCCAGCGTGTCGCTTCTCACCCTGTCCGTCACGCTTCTCCGCTCCATGTTATTGGTTCTTTGTTGGTAGATGTCACTCATTTGCTGAAACATGGTGTTTTGCTCCCTTAAGGTCCTGTTTTCCTGCACCAGTGTGGCATTGTTCAGCTCCAAAGTGGTGTTTGCTTCACGCTGTTCTTTTATTTTTTCCTCTTTTTCTTCAAGCAACTCATCTTTTTCATTTAGCGCCTTTTCCAGATTTGTCAGTTGACTCTTCAGGTCTTCTATTATTTGATGCAGAGTCTGTATCTCAAGAGACATCATGGTGATCTGATTCTGGGATGGTGAAGACGATGATGCGTTCATTTTATCACTCATTTTTGATGCCTTTTTCCTGCACAAATCGAAAAACCGCTGTCTGATTTATGTCTTTGTCAGGAATTGCCTTTTATCTTGAAAAGCTTCTCTTGTTACAAGACAATTCTCTTTGTGACATCAATTTGTGTGATGTCACAAATTGATGTCACTACCTCAGCAGGACAACTTCTGAAGTTTGAAAAAAAACAAACTTTAGGCTGAATGCAGCTCTGCTTAGCTGATGGTCATTGGAGCAGTTCCACTGGGAATATATCACCAAGGCTGAAATCCGCACTTGAGGACAATGGACTGGACAGCAGGGTGTGAGGTCCAACTGTCAAAAGGAAACATTGTGCCTGATAACTGAAGGGGAAACAGGTGGGCATGTTGACCCAGCTGATGCCTACGAAGCCACCAATTCCGACTCTCTTTCTGGCCAATGTCCACTCACTGAGTAAGAAAGTGGATTTGTTAGATCTGAGGTTAAGAGTTTCTGCAGAGAGGAAGATCGGTGCCGTTCTTTGCCTAACGGAAACCTGGCTTAACAGCAACATGCCAGACTTAGTCTTCCAGATCAACGATCTTCAGTTATTCCAAGCAGAGTGTGACCAACAGTCAAGAAAAACACGGGGAGGAGGACAATGTATGTAGTGAATGAAGGTTAGTGTACGAACTGTGGCCTGGTTAAAAGCTGTCAGCCACATTATTTACATTCCGCCTGGTGCTAATGGCAATGAAGCATCAAAGGAGCTGTATGACACTGTTAGCTCACTGCAGATGAAGCACCCAGAGGTGTTTTATGTGGTTGCAGGGGACTTTAACCATGTGAAACTGACGGACACCCTGTCCAGTTTTTACTGGCATGTCATCCTTCTTACACTCTGGATTGTGTCGACACTGCCAGATGCAGTTAATAAGTCCTATTCCTGCTTTGAGCATCTTAACACCCACCTCAGTATCAGACTAATACCACCTCCTGGTGACATGCCTCTCTGTGTGACCACAGCAGATGTGAGGAAGTCCTTCCAGGAAATTAACCCCTGTGAGGCTGCAGGCCCCGACAAGGGAGGGTTCTGAGGGACTGTCTGTCCCTCAGAACCAACTGTCTGAGACATCTTCAACACCTCACTGTTACTGTCACCTGTCCTCTCCCACTTAAAGACCACCACTACTGTCCCTGTCCCCAAGCGTTCCAGTGACAGACCTGAATGTTTGCCCACCAATAGCCCTAACATCAGTAGTCCCCACTAATATTTAAATAGGCTGACCCAGGTATCAATTCAATTTAAAAATACTTTTAAAAAATACATTTCCTTGTAAATGTAGCTATGATAGTTGTTTGGATAAAGTTTCTAGTAAAAAAGTGGGAAAATCTGTTCAGTCTTTAGCTAGTTATAATTAATTAAATACGCTGACACTTCATTGTGACTCAAACGTACAACGTAGAGTGGAGCTGGCGACCACTCCAAGATGGCGGCTCTACATCACGTTTGCAACAGCAGGCAAGATCCGTCCATGAAGCATCTATTCTTTTATAATGTCTATGGCTCAACCTCTCACAGCTAGCTAAGCAAGGATGGTGGAATCAACTAACTTTCTCACTCTTTAGCCACCTAGCAACTCACTCACTCTTTGGTTACCTAGCAACTCACTCACTCTTTGGTTACCTAGCAACAGCCTGTTGAGTCGCAGCAGCAGTTTCTGGTCTTGCCTTCATTCCTCATAATTGCTTAAAAATAAAAAAATATATTAAAAAAAACATTGTGGTGTGAAACTATGGGTAAACAGAAAAGTATTCCAAATATTTAAAACAAAAAAAACTAACAAAAAAGTATTGATGCAGACTGATAAGATGCTTATTTCATGATATTGTAATATTGTTCAGCCTTACCATAATTAGACTATTTTTGTGTTTAAAATACATTTTAATTAATTATTTCAGATTATTTTCTATGAAATTGAGTTTCATTAGTTAGAATTTAAACACTGAAATTCATGGTTTGTATTATGTTATTAATCAAATCTATATGAGTTATAACAACACTTATTTTCCCTTTGGGATCTATAAAGTTGAATTTGTATCATTTGAAGGCAAAATTTACCAAATATTTTCTTTGTCTAGTTTCTAGTGAAAATATCTTAGTACACTTAAAAAAAAGACAAAACTTATTAATAAGCAACTTTTGAGCAAGACATAGAAGCTTGTTTAAATAAATTACTCCTTAATTTTGATTAAAATAACTGCTAGTTCCACTGGTGGAATATTTCATTTATAATATGAAATGTTACATGTGAAATAATTTGATGATGTAAGAAATTGAACAATAGATCAGTCAGTCTTTAAACAGAAAATAAAACTGATTTAAAGCTCTGACATCTCTATATTTTCTTCTTCAAAATGAGAAAATTGACACTTGGCGTGTTCCATTATTTAAAAAAAAACTATTGAGCTTAAAGACATATCAAGGAAATATCCGGTTATTTTCTCTGTTTTTCTATCATACCATTAAGCTGGCAGCTCCCTCTTTCAACTTGCATCAGCCTGTAAAGAGCCCGGTGTTCGGATCTACACAGGAAAAATAGTTCAAAAACAGTTCAAACACGCCGTGTTTGGAAGGTTCTGATCATCACGAGTCCATGCAGTCAAGAAATTTAGTCTAATTCCTATAAATGTTATCAGGAGAATACAAAAGATCCATGCTATTTCATTCATAACAAAAATATGCACGTACAAGCAAAAATAATCAGTTTCTAAATGTGATATTGTTATTGATTATTAGCAAACATGTCTGGGAAAAATAATTTCCACACATAAAGCAAAAAACTGGTTTGGTTGTTATGAGTGAGAAAATATTTGATCATCAACTACAACATAAAATGAAATGTGGTTTTAAAACATTTATCTTCCAATAAAACAAAAATCTGAGCAGTGTGGCGTGCATTTGTACTTAGCCTCACCCATCTTCCTGTTAAATCTGACTCCAGCTTTTCAAGCATGTACTGAAGTAAAAAACAAAACTTAAAAGTGGTTGAACTTTATTTATTTTGGAGCATCATAGTTAGGTGGGTGATAAATATAAACGCAACACTTTCCTGAACATTGAAAGATTTGTGAAATCTGTGTATTCTTATACTTCAACTGTTGCATCTACCTTAAGGAAATCTAATAAAATGTAGAAACAGGAAGTACTGAATTAATTATGAAAGGTTTATAGGAACTGTTTGATGTAGAAAAATCAGGCATATTTAGAATATGCCTCAGTTACATTTATTGTTGACTCTACAGGCCTTCCACTTGTCCTTGTTCACCTCCTTCACCAACCTGGTGTTAGGACATGTTCAGGTTCTCGACTGTTCATATTTGCAGGTTTATCTCATGATCCCTTGGAGTTCAAATTCTGCTTGACGCTTTCTGTTTTTGTCATCCCAGTCACGTTCCGTGAGTGATTCACAGTATTTGTCCTGTTCTGAAGTGTTTACCAGGGCTTAAAGTAGAAAAAACTCCTGAGCCTGAAACTTATAGTTATGATAGAAATTAACTATACCGTTGCTATTACCACAGTTTAATAAAAAAGAAGTGTCAAACTTAAATAAGACTTCAGTGCATTTCAACTCAAAACAAATGTAAAATGTTTATGCCCTAAAGATTAGCCTTACAGGCAAAAATCCCTCAACATTAAATAACAGTCCTTTCAGTCAATGTTTTTGCAAGTAATTTAGAGCAGTGTTTTTCAACCTTTTTAGAGCCAAGGTACATTGTTTTAATTGAAAAAATCACGAGGCACACCATCAACCAAAAATGTAAACAAAGATACTCTGTAGCCGCCTATATTACAAATGTAGTCATTCTTATCAAAGTGTATTGAATAGGAATCAAATAAACAAAAAATATTTTTATCACATTTTACATTTATTATTTCAAATTTTGTCCACTTCAAAAATACACCTGAACAATGCCACAACAATGCGGTGTTAAATTTAAAGAAGTTGTAGAAAACTTCAAAGTGTTTTACAAACTAATCCACAAACATTCTTATAGCCGGAATACAGAAAATAATTCTTATTCTGAGAGAAGCAATAATATTTGGGATAGATTTCACTTCATATTCAGTGTTACAACATGAACAGTTCATCCATCCATCCATTTTCTTTCACTTATCCGGGGTCGCGGGGCAGCAGCTTCAGAAGGGAGGCCCAGACTTCCCTCTCCCCAGAAACTTCTTCCAGCTCCTCCAGGAACCCCAAGGCGTTCCCAGGCCAGCCGAGAGACATAGTCCCTCCAGCGTGTCCTGGGTCTTCCTCGGGGCCTCCTCCCGGTGGGACGTGCCGGAACACCTCACCAGGGAGGCGTCCAGGAGGCATCCTGACCAGATGCCCGAGCCTCAACTGGCTCCTCTCGACGTGGAGGAGCAGCGGCTCTACTTTGAGTCCCTCCCGGATGACCGAGCTTCTCACCCCATCTCTAAGGGAGAGCCCGCCACCCTGCGGAGGAAACCCATTTCGGCCGCTTGTATCCGTGATCTCATTCTTTCGGTCATGACCCAAAGCTCATGACCATAGATGAGGGTGGGAACGTAGATCGACCGGTAAATCGAGAGCTTCGCTTTTTGACTCAGCTTCTCTTCACCACGACGGACCGGTACAGCGCCGCTTCACGGCAGACGCCGCCCCAATCCGCCTGTCGATCTCCCGCTCCCTTCTTCCCTCATTCGTGAACAAGATCCCCAGATACTTAAACTCCTCCACTTGAGGCAGGACGACCCCCCTGACCCGGAGAAGGCACTCTACCCTTTTCCGGCTCAAGATCATGGCCTCGGATTTGGAGGCACTGAGCCTCACCACCTTCATCACCGGCCGCGAACCGTTTCAGCGAGAGCCGCAAATCACGATCCGATGAAGCCAACAGGACCACATCATCCGCAAAAAGCAGAGATGCGATCCTAAGGTCACCAAAACCAGTGTTGTATAGTAACGAAGTAAAAATACTTCACTAATTTACTTCAGTATATTTTGGAGTACTTCATACTTTCCTCGAGTACGACATTTTTTGATAACTTTCACTTTTACTTCACTATATTTCTGAACTTAATTTCATACTTTTACTCCCGATACATTTTCAATGTGTGGTTTAGTTACTCTTACAAAACAGTGAAAAAGAGAAACGCTGGAGTTTTGATCCCACTTACTGATTGACTCCAACAAAGTCGGTAGCCTCCTTGCCTGGGCTTGTTCATCACCATCAATAGGAAACACCTGTTTCACTTCTCCCATTAAACACAAAGCAAGTCTCACAATGAGCAGCAGCCACATGTCCCTAATGCCACACATAATGACCAGTTGTTGCACCAATAGTTTGTGAAGTAGAGTAATCGTAACGGCTTTTTCTTCTTCATGTTGGGCTTATTTTCTGTACTGACTATAAATATACGCCTGCTGGGCTCTTTCCTACCTCTCTGACGGCCCCAACGACAAGATCCAGGCTGTCATCGACTCAGGCGTCTGCAGGAGGCTGGTGGAGCTGCTCATGGACGTTTGGGGTTCTCGCCGTACCCGTTCCGTTCCGCAACGCTGAAACAGCGATCAACATGGTCCTGATGATCGCTGTTACTTATCGCTGCTCTCTACACTGATTTAGAGCATGGAACATTACACACTAAACCAGTGTTTCTCAACCTTTTTCGGACCAGCACCCCCATCCCATATACAGGTCCAAAGAATTTGCAGGCTACTTTGCACTTATTTTATCATTAATATTACTATCACTATTGTAGATGTTTTGATTTTTATGCTTGGTTCTGTATTTATCATCAAGATAATTTCCCAGAGAACAAAAAAGCCATGGGAATAGAAATTATTTTCACAGGTGTCTATGAAAAATTTAATGAACATTCAAGTTAAAATTTGTAAGCCTAACAGCAGTCAGTAAGAGTGGAAAAGATATTCTGTCATTTTCCAGTTGTTAAATATTCCACACAATTACCTGATAAAAGATGTTCAACTTGCCAGTTTAAACTTTGATATATTTGCAAAACGATTGAGCTCTGCAACATTAAAACATGGATAGAACTGTAACTACATTAATTATAGCTCTTCTTCTCTTCAGTGTTTCTGTCGGTTTCTAGTGGTGCAGCTCTGTGCTGCCTTCAGGAGAATGGTACATCAGAGTATCATCCATAAAATTTCACCCTCATGGCATTTAATGTGCAAACCAGAGCTTTCAGTGGAAAAACAAAAGTTCCAGATCCTTTTAATACCATACAAATATGAGACAGAAACATGGATTATATCTTTATATAGACTATAGAACTATAGATTAATAGTTTTACTGGACAGAAATTACAAAGAACAAATCTGGTTCTTAATCAAATCTTAATAAAAAAATTTGAAATTCAAAACAGAAAACAGAATAGTCCCCATGAACCAATGTGTGTTAAATAAATTTGAGTAATAAATGAATCAAAAATTATCCAAGACCACAAAATTTATTTCAGGTATTTCAAATTACATTAACAATATGTTCAACATTTGATGATCATACATAAAAATCTTAAGAATTTAATATGTAAATATTGGGTGAAAAAAAAATTTTTTTTTGCCCTTTAAGCGAATTTTCCCAATAAATGCAAGTGCAATAAAGTGCACTAAAACTATAATAATAATTTAATAATACTTATAATAATTAAGCTTGTAAAAAGAGTTTGTGTTTTTGCATTTATTGCTGGTCTGTGTGTGTGAAGCAAAGACGGCTCTTAGTTTGAAGAATCTGTGTTTGTCTCTTTAAATTAAATGCCCCTCCAGTATCCGGTGTCGTTGCTAGGCCACGCCTCCATTCCCTTCACTTCCTGTAAACAAAGCAGCGGTAGCTGCCCCGAACCAGCGAGTTCTTGTGTTTTCCGTCATTTTCTGGCCCCTCTGTTGTGTTTCTAAAGATGGCTCAGGGTGGAGTGGTTCTGGACAAGGACCAGTTCAACTGTTCCATATGCCTGGACGTGATGAAAAACCCAGTGACCATCCCCTGCGGACACAGCTACTGCTCGGACTGCATCCAGAACTACTGGGACCAAGACGACTTCCTCGGCGTCTTCGTCTGCCCGCAGTGCCGACAGAGCTTTAGCCCGAGGCCGGCGCTTGCCAGGAACACCATGCTCACCGACGTGGTGGAGAAATTCAAGACGACTAGGCTCCAGGCTGCCTCGGCGCCGAGGGACAACCGATGTCTGGCCAAAGCTGACGACGTGGAATGTGACGTCTGCGCCGGGAGGAAAAGCAAGGCTGTCAAGTCCTGCCTGGTGTGCCTGGCCTCTTACTGCGATGTCCACCTCCAGCCTCACTACGAGTCCGCTGCCTTCAAAAAGCACAAGCTGGTCTCGGCCTCCAAGCGGCTCCAGGAGACGATCTGTCCGCAGCATGACAAGCTGCTGGAGGTTTACTGTCGCTCCGACAGGCGCTGCATCTGCTGCCTGTGTCTGACAGACGAGCACAAGGGACACGACACGGTGCTGGCCGAGGCAGAAACGCAGCGCGTAAAGGTAGCGGCGCACTGCGTCGGTCTGAGGAGAAGGATTTGTTCTGAAAGGACTTGGACTCACAGGTCACGGTTTTTGTTGAGAGCCCTGGTTTTCTTTGTCAGTCCTAATCATTTGGTCAGAGCCTGGATTCAGGCAGTTTCTATTGTCGACTGACTGATTAGTGATAAGGAGTAAAGAGCCGTTTCGCCCTCCACCCCTCAAATGCGGCATATTTTCGTTTGCATCCAGTGGCCGCGTTGTTTTTTAATTGTAATGAAATCAACTAGAGGCTCTGAATACGTGCTTTTTAATGAATTATAGGTCAGGGTTAGGGTTAACCCTCTTACCCAAAAATTGCTCGAGATGGGCACCATCCCCTCTGTGACCTTGCCTGCATAACTGGGTGCAGATAGTGGAAATCTATTTGAATTTTCTAGACATTTGCACATTTTTAAAGCCGTAACTTGCAGAGCGGTTACCAAGCATTAATATAGCAGTAAACAGTACCTCACCGGAACTGTTTACTGTTCAGTAAACATCATGATGGGATCAGCATACCTGAACCAAAACCGGTTGTGGCAGTGTGATGGGCTGGAGTTAATTTTCTTAAGATGGAACTGAGATAAGATTGATGGGATTTAGAAAATACCAGTTGTTTTTGACTTGAACTCCAGAAGGGTCAGACTGAAATTTGAAATTCAATGATCAGATGATGGCTGTGAGGAGACATCCTCATAGTCTGAGAGATTAAGAGAATGGTTGGGAGGGAAGACTTGCCCAGTCTGGACTTTGGGTGGATATACAATCAAATCTGACTTGCATTTAACAGCCTATGTTTATAAACATAAACACACACCAGAATAGGATTACAGTTAGTAAATTAGTAAATTAGGATTAGTACATGTACATGCAACCCTGTTGCTCTTTTATTATTTTTGAACAAATTTAATAATAATTTCACCAGATGCTGCACACAAACAAATCCAAAAATGACAGTGAGTTGTCTCAACTGATAAACAAAAAAAATATATTATCTGCTTATTATAAATCAGTGATTCTTGAGAATACGGACAAAATGGGTTTAAATTTTCCCATAGTTTTTTTTGTTATTTCTCAACCTTATGTATGCAAATATGCCAAATAATGTTTTGGAAATGTAAAGATGCTGAGGTACAGGCTCCCAGTTGCAACATTTTTTTTTTAATTACATTTTTAATCGACCTGACCTAGGCCGTTGTCATCACCATCTGACAAAAATAAATAAAAAATAATTTTTAATGATATTTTTACCCATTTTACAGACAAATGCTTCTCAAGAAACAAAATAAATATTATTTAAAACAAAAAACAAAAAGTCAATCTGACGGAGTTGACACAAAACTGAAGGTGGTGACAAACTAGTGGGTAAAATGAAAAACTTGGTACATGTGAAGTGATGCAATTTATGTAAAATACATTAAAATGAATTTATTGCACATTTAAGTGAGATTTGACAACAATTTCACTGAAAGAGTCACAAAAACTCTGATGGAGTTGACATCTAATGGAGGTGACAAAAAGCCAAACTACCTCAATTTATATGATATTAATCTGAAGGAGGCCATATTGTAGCTCATCAGGTCCATAAAATCTTTACAATTTACCAAAATTAAGCTTTTATTTCACAAATTTCATCAAAGTTTTGTAAAATGTCAGTTACAGTGTTGACACATCATGGTTGTGACAAACAACTTAGGAATAAAAAGAAGAAAAAAACTAAAGAATAACATAAACTAACCAGAGCTAACTAGCCCTCCTAGCAAAGGAAGAGAAAGGAAGTGGTCATGGGGTCCTCAGAAGTTCTGCTGCCCCCAATAATGCCTGATTATTTTACATTCTTTTAATTTCTGACGGTGTTGAAAAAACTAAGGACAAATTTCAATGGAATTGGAAAATATATTAAAAATATTTTTTATTCAATTTATTGATACTTTTATAATTATTTATATGACTACTTATACTTAATTGTCATAATATATAATATTAGTATTTCTTTAATTGTTTTAAACTATTATAATGTACTGAGTTCTGCTCCTGGACAAAGGCTTTTATAGGCATCATCAACTGACTACAATGTTTAAAATAAAAAAATATTCAGCAAATACTTGGAAAATATACATTGTTGTGCTCATATGACCCAGGTTAGTTTAGTCAGATATTTGAAAAAATTATATTTTGTGTATATTTTATTCAAATTTTGTGCTTTATCCACAGGACCTGTTTTCTCCCTATTCTCAAGAATCACTGAAATATCTTTTTTAGTTTTTAGTTAGATTTAGTTCTTGTGGGTTTGTTGCCATGTTTCTGAAGCAGTTCAATTGATTTCTGGCAAAACACTGCATTCAAATATTATTATTTATTTTTCTTTCATAGGTTTCACATTAGATGACCATCAGATATTCTGTGGATCTTTAGAAAGGCAAACGGGTGATTTTGTCCTCGTTTTGTGAACATGACTTGTGATTTTAAAATATCCTCTAATTCTTTCTTTCAGATGCAGCTTGGTGACATGAGGCAGAGCTCGCAGCTCCAGATTCAGCAAAGAGAGAAAGAGGCACAAGATCTGAGACAAGCTGTTTTTTCTCTCGCTGTAAGTGCTGACACACGGATTCTTCCTGTTAAATGATTAATGAGAAAACGTCCCATTACTCAGTACAATACTTAACTTGCTCTTTATTTACACAACAGCTGCTGCAGCTATATGTTCTCATAGAGCAGATGTTTTTTGTTTTTTTTAAATCTTTCCTCTCGCTGACTGCTTGGTCTGCGTCTCCCTCTAGCGTTCGGCACGGGCCGCTGCGAAGAGAGCGACGCCATCTTTACGGAGCTCATCCGCCAGATAGAGCTGAAGCGCTTTGAAGTGAGAGAACTCATCAAAGAACAGGAAAAGACGGCCGTCGGCGAAGCCGAGCAGCTGCTGGACAAGATCCAGAAGGAAATCGCTGAGCTGAAGAAGAACGAGGCCGAACTTGACCTCCTGTCCCACACTGACGACCCCGTCCAGTTCCTGCAGGTGACTCCTTCAGACACGATCTGCGGGCTGTGACTCAGCCAGCGCTCAGCCTAACACCGTCTCCTCTCCGTGTCTGTGCTCAGAGTTGTCAGTCCGTTCACGCCTCGCCTGCGCTGTCGGCTTCTCCTTTGCTCAACACGAACCCGGGCCTCTCCTTCAGCCCAGTGATGACAGCCGTGTCCGACTTCAAGGTGCTGCTGCAAGAAGTGTGCCAGGGAGGATTTGTCAGCATCTATGAGAAAGGTAGACACACTTCAAGAGGGGTTTTTAAGGGACATTTGTTCCAACCACTGACTGATCTAATGTTTCTCTTTTCTTGTCTTTTTTATTTTTTTTTATTTTTAGTGAAAGATGTTACAATTGTGATGACTCAGAATCCTGAGTCCTCAGAGTCTCAGTGTGACCCTCCCCTCGCTGGTGAGGCTGGGGCAGCGGCACAGATGGAGTCACCAATAAGTGAGCTTGTTAAGATGTCATTTAACCCATTTAGGCACGGCTAGGTTACCTTCTGCTTTGATTATATTAGAGATGTACAAAGATTTGAAATGGGTATATATTTTAAGTCACTTGGGAAAAATCCCACATGATAATAATTGTTTTAATCACAAGTGCTATTTCTATAAAATCTATAGGCTTTCAGGATTTCATATTGTACTTGATAATTTTGTGTCTGCCATTTTTATCTCTATTTTTTTAATCAAATATTTCTCATTTGCAAAACAAATACCCAAGTGCTATATAGAGTGTAATGATTATTTAATTTAGCATCTGCTTGACAACAAAATCACTTTTTTCTTTTCATAAGCTTATAAATGCAGGCATAACCAATAAATTAGAATATCATCTGCCAAATTAAAGAGCTTTTAAAAATGACAACCTATAAGCAAATGTTAAACATACTTGACTTCAAGCCCACATTTCTGTTTTATGAATTTTTTTTTACTTGTCTGATGTAATACTCTTAAATTTATGTCATATTTTCCTTAACTGCAAGTAAAAAATCAATGCAAATAACAGAAGTAAGAACTTAAAAATATCACCCTGAGTGTAATGTAACTATATGTGTTTTACTTGGTGAATTAAGTTAATCATATAAATTAACTTTCCAATAATTTTCAAATTTATTAATTGGCTTGTACATTCAGGCCAATGGGTTTAGTTGATGTTAATAAACAAATATTATTAACATACAAACTATTAAAGAAACTTTTCTTAAAAAGTAACGATGGGCAGATTTTTCATTCTAGCCCAATAGAAAAAGTTGTGTATTTTTATACCATTGGTATTAGATTTGTTTATTTATTTTTTGTTGTTTTCAAAATTAATATTTTTTCCTGTTTATGTTTATGTAGAGAAAAATCTACCTTGTTTATTAAAATGCAAAAAGCAAACTGACTAATTGCTGTTAAGTCTTATGGTTTAATTGACTACAGATTTAATTTTGATATTTTTTCCCACAGACACCTAGAATATTTTAGATCAGTTCATCTATATGCTTGTTAAATAATGCAAAACCTTGTCTCTCATTGCGTTTTCCTTATGTGCAGTGCGGTTTCTCTGTCCCACTTACTCAGTGACACACTGTTGAGATGTGTGAACACACGAAAACGAGTTGTGTGCCGTGTGTGTTAACGTTACACCCGTGTAGCTCTTTGTGTAATTTGACGTGATTTTGTTGTCCTGCTGAATAAAAGATGTTTCCCTCCTAACATTTTCCTTTTAGCCGAAACTCCTCTCTCAGCATATTTGTTTACCGCACAGTTTGCTGGATCTGCATGAGATTCTGTCAGTTTCCGTTTGGGAGGCTCCACAGTAACCCTGCTTCTCTGTCCTCGCAGTTCTGCCCTCTGCTGGTCTGGACCAACCAGCTGTCAGTCCTCTGAACCCGTTCTTTACCCCGGGACCATTTGCCTTCTCACCGTTTGGTAACTGGAGTTATCACATTAATGTAGCATTTATTTCAAGTCAATGTTATATGCGCTGAAATTTGTTGTAGCGATGTAGATACGGAAAAAGTTATTGATGCAAAACAATCTAACATTCAGATGCTTTAACCTTTCGGTAATTTAGCATTGTTTTTATTTCCTCACATCATTTGATCTCCTGGAATAAACTGATGAGATGTTGTTGTTTCTGCTGCCTCATCTTGGTGCGAAGTTCCATTTCTTGCTGTTTTCTTTTCGCTCAGGTTCCAAAATCTCGACTGGATCCAGACAAAGACACCTGCAGAGACGGCCTCACTCAAGAAGAAGATAAATCCTTCTGGACATCAGACTGAGCGTCATACACACACCCAGATAACCTGAATATCGTTTCATAAGAGTCAAGAATGAGACCTTTTTGAATATTTTATCTGTTGACACTAGTTTATTGACTTGAATCAGTTATATGTCAGTATTTATTTACAGACAATGCATTTAACTTGGTGTGGAGCAGCTAAAAGCATGAGCAACCTACTTCAGAGTATTTCAGTATTGCTAAGAGGGTCACCCTGTGTAGTGATGTGGTTTTATGCTTTTATAAGTATTTTTAACCAAGTGCTTTGTGAACAGTTACTTTCTTTTGTAAACTCATTTGTGACGCATTAAAAAAAAATCATCGGCTTATTTTGAGACTAAATCATATTTATTCACTGAAGGGTTTTATAAACAGTTTCACTTAAAAGCAAAGAGGAAAAAAAACCCCAAATGTTTTTGTTTTTTGTTTTACTTTTATTTATATGGGATCAATCTCACTGGGAAATAAAGCCTAGTTTTCAAAAGAGACCAGCATCATATACAACCATAAAAATCACATACAAAACAACAGTGCAAGTGTATATTACGGAACAGACTCAAAATGTGTAAGATGAGAACTCATTACAAAGAACCGAAGCAGAATCAGATCAGGAAGTTAAAGTCTGTTAGATGATTCCAGGCTGATGGTGCAGAGTAAGAGAAGGTTGTCTTCTCTAATTCTGGATGGACAGAGGGAACACAGAGTAATGATAAATTAGTTAATAGAGATGTATAAACAATAGCAAACTGGTTAAAATTCAAAGTAATACACGGAATGTTAAAGTTGTGTAAAAGTGTGTATGAAAAAGGTGCCTTTAGCTGAATGTTAAAAACCCACCGATTTCTATCCGGTGTTAGAGAGTCTTCGTACTTTAATGTGATTAAAAAAAAGAGAAGAAATTTTAAGAAGGGCATTTCTGAAACTCTTGAAACTGGCCTGTGACTGTTTGGAAGAGACTGTCTGGTGGTTGGTTCACATTTTGTTGATCAAACACAGACATGAGTCAGGGCTTTCCCCTGGGAAAAAAAAAAAAAACAAGCTTCATGTTACTTTTAAAGGTCATCTACTATGGCCCAGCCTGGTGTGGGTCTGCAGGAGGCTGATCTCTGCTTTCTTTACCTGGGAGGGCCTTTCCCAGGTGTGCCTGGCTGTGATTGGAGGCTTCATGGTGCAGCAGGTGAAACCTGAGATGCTGGTATCTGCACACCTGTGAGCTCCGCCCGTCTCTGTCCCTTCCTCTTTCAGCTCAATGCTGTGTGTGTGTGTGTGTGTGTGTGTGTGTGTGTGTGTGTGTGAGAGAGAGCGAGTGCAATGGCAGCCGCAACTATCTCCGTAGAACAAGACCAGTTTTGCTGCCCCGTGTGCCTAGAGATTCTGCGAGATCCCGTGACCATCCCGTGTGGACACAGCTACTGTCTGGACTGCATTGAGGATTACTGGAACACAGCGAAGCAGAAAGACCATTACAGCTGCCCCCAGTGCAGGCAGGAGTTCAATCCCAAACCCCTGCTGAGCAGGAACACCGTTCTGGCCGAAGTGGTGGAAAAGTTTCTGAAAAGCGAAGTCCAGCCTGCGGCTCAGCACCTGGCGAAACCGGAGGAGGTGAAATGCAGCGTCTGCAAGGGCAGGAAGAACAGAGCCGTCAAATCCTGTCCCCAGTGCCTGGAGTCTTTCTGCCCGGCTCACCTGAAAGGACACGAAGAGCGCTTTCACAGGAAAGGCCACAGGCTCATCCCAGCCACAGATAGGCTGAAGGAGAAGCTGTGCCAGCAGCACGAGAAGCTGCTGCGCCTGTACTGCCTCAATGACCAGCAGTGTGTGTGCTCGCTGTGCGTCAAGGAGAGGCACAAGGGCCACAACACGGTGCCGGTGGTGGAGGAGAGGGCCAATCAGCAGGTGAGTCAGAGCAGTTTGTGATAAAGTTTTAGTATGTTTCTGAGATATAGTCCCACTAACGGTTCAGGAAGGCGTTAAAGGAATCAGAGGAGCAGAATTGACAACACAGCTCCTGGAAAGAATTTCCATCAAAGCATACATTTTGATTTATAAGAGAAACTCCAGTATTTTTCCGTTTTCAACGTCTGAGGCTCTTGGTTCAATGTGCTTGTTCACCTTTGTAAAGATCACAAAGAAAACATTACTGAGTTAATGACTAAAGTATAAAAAAAGGTACAGATCAAAAGTACATTTGATTTATCAGGGTTTAATTGAGATACTAAACTCAACGTGTAATAATTATAACAGGCTTTCTAAACAAAATCAAGGAAAGGTTTTCAATGATTTAAGGAAGCGAATTTTGTGGGAACAACAACTTCCTGCAGTAGCTGCTGGCTTTTTAACTGGGTGGGTGTCAGCTCTAGTTTAAATTTGAACCTCTACACAAAGGGCTGACATGCAAATTACCAATTCAACAAAAAGGCAATTGTTCAAAACTTACATTTTTATTGCAAAAATCTGATGCAAATAAAAAACTACAACACAAAGTCTGACAACTTGGGGAACCTCTTTAAGTAATATTTATTTGCTTTCTTTGTTCTTTTACTTTGAACCAAACAGAGTGAATTTAACAGACTGTGACACTTTAAAATGTCTCCCCATTACTTTTTTATTCATGCTAGGAGCCAAAACCTCCACCCTGCCTTTAAGTTATGCATTTTTTTTATTTAAACCTGCTTTGTGCCCATGAAATACATTCATTTCCAAATGTTTTGTATACATTTATTCTCCATTGTAGAATCCACCACAAAAATCTTCTATTAAGACTTTAAAAAGAGGTAGTCTGGGTACCAATGAGGCTGCTGATAGGTTTCAGAGTATCTCAGCTCTGCATTCATGTGGATGTTATTACATTTCCTTTTTCAATCATACACGTAAGAAGCAGACCAAAGATGAAGAGACAAGCTGTTGGTCCTTTCTCTATAGGAGGAGGTTATCAAAGGTGGATGTAGAGAAACTTCTGGATATGTCCAAAGTCCAAAACACCTGAATCAAGGAGGGTTGGAAAGAGGATAGGAATTAGGGTTTGAAGGAGGGTTTGAAATAGAGGTTGAAAGAGGAACGTAATTAAGTTTGGAATAAGGGTTTGATGCAGAGTTGGATTTACTTTGGAAAGAGGTTCAAAAGAAGGATAAGCGTTCGGGTTGGAAGAAAAGTTAAAATGTGGGTTTACTATTAGAGTTGAAATTTGGGTTGGAAGGAGGTTTAGAATTGTGTTGGAAGGATGATTGGAAAGAACTTTATGTTTGGAAAGAATTTTGAAAACGGGGTTGGTTTGAATTAGGGTTTGATAAAGAGTTGGAATTGGGGTTGGAAACGGTTGGCCAGTTTTTTTCTTTTTCTTAAAACTGAGCCTAATGCAAGCAAAAAACTGAGTTTTTGAAATCTGTAAAAGATACAAAATGGTAAAACAGACAGATGTAGTTGAATAATATGGCTACATTTTAAAGTTCCAGCTGAAAGTACATGTAAGTGAAATAGTGCAACATTTTTTATCAGAATTCATCAGAAATTATGGGATGTTCCATTCAATTTCAATGGTGCCCAAGCTGATCACAAAAAGCTGAATATTTCATAAACTGCAGATGTGAATGCCAAAAGAAACAGTCAAAATGACCTGAAAAAAACAGAATATGGTAAATGTTGACTGGCTGAGGTACCACAAAGTATGCAGAAGTATTTAAGCGACAAATTATGTATGGGGAAAAAAAGTAGAGGAACTAAAAACTGTACATGTCTATCCTGATTAAAATAAAAATGGAGAACCAGGCCTAAAACTCTACAAACAGGGTTGGTAAGTTTATAATCTGTGCATCTATGGGTTTTTTTTACCCTGAAAATTAGTTTGGTCACTAAAAGTCACAATAAAAATAACATCACAATAACAGGGCTATTTAGAAATCTTTACAAAACGAATTATATCTTAGTGAGAAGACAACATTAATCAGTGATAAAACATATTTGAAAGTACATTTGTATTCAGGTTTTGGGCATCTAATCTGACCAAAAGCAACGTAAATCAGTTTGGCTAATTGTAAAATCTATTTTTGTAATGTTTTGAGAGACTCCTGTCACCAGGGGTATGGATAATTTTGGCCTTCACAGTATGTTACTTTGTAAATAACAGACATGCAGCAAATAAGCAAATTGACACGACAACCAAATTTAGTTTATAATTTTTGCTTTAGTCTGTGTTAAATTTCAAGTAATAGGATTGTTACAGCTGTAATATGTTTTAGTGGCATCTGGAAACAAAAGCTCTTTAGCATTTAAAGTGTTAAATATTGTGAACCAGTTACTCAGTTACCATGGTGACCCATGTCTAAAGTTAACTTTTAAAAGGTTTCTGGTGTCCTTCCTGCTCAGGTAAGCTCAGTTAATAATTTAGAGGCAAGTCCTTTAAAAATAACTACAGCAGCAACAACCAATAGTCTGAGACTCCAAATCTTTATAAAATAGTTTGTAAGAGTTCCCAGGAACATTTTCTGGACTTTGTTTTGGATAGAATTCAAATCAAAGAGAAAATACTTGTGGTATTCAATTTTTTTAATACCCAATACAGTGTCTGCTTTCATCTCCACTTTCAGGATCAACTGCAGAAGAACTAAAGCCAGGAACATATGCTGTTCCTATATCCTTCCTTCTGCTTATGGAATGACAAAGCTCAGTAATGCTTGCGGTTCATAAATAAAACATTGGGATGACTCATTTTCTATCTCTGGGGAGTCTGAAATCCAGGAGAATTAACACTGAATGCTAAACGTGTTGTCTGAGAAGTTTAATATAACCGTAGCATCATGTAATGTCTTCAGGAAGTAAAATATTTAACACACAGCTGATGGATCAAAACATTTCCAGTGTAATTCAGTGCTTTGTTGAATCAAAATGTTCCACTCCGAAAGCCAACCTTCGAATAAATTATTTCACTAAAAAGAGAGAGAGATCGTCCGATGAGCTGCACAGTGGCGCAGTTGGTAGAGCTGTTGCCTTGCAGCAAGAAGGTTCTGGGTTCGATTCCCGGCCCCGGCCTTTCTGCATGGAGTTTGCATGTTCTCCCTGTGCATGGTGGGTTTTCTCCGGGTACTCCGGTTTCCTCCCACAGTCCAAAAACATGACTGTCAGGTTAATTGGTCTGTCTAAATTGCCCCTAGGTGTGAGTGTGTGTGTGCATGGTTGTTTGTCCTGTGTGTGTCTCTGTGTTGCCCTGCGACAGACTGGCGACCTGTCCAGGGCGTACCCCGCCCCTCGCCCGGAACGCCAGCTGGAGATAGGCACCAGCACCTCCCGACCCCATTAAGGGACAAGGGTGTAGGAAAATGGATGGATGGATGGAGATCGTCCGATGTGATATTGATTTGTTGTATTCTTAGAAAAAACTCAAAGAAGCTTCTTTGAAGTCAGTGCAGAAACTGAAGGATGCAGAGAAGGAACTGAGATACGCCATAAGATACATGAAGGTGAGATCAACTTCACACACAAGAGGCCGTAATGTTCTTTCTATACAATTCAACACAAAAAAGAGGTGGCTTTCCAGGTAAATAAAGAACTTTAACCTTTCCAGCACTCCGCCGAGGCTGTGGTGGAGGAGAGCGAAAGGATTTTCTCCAAGCTGATTCGATCCATTGAGAAACAAAGCGGAGAGGTGAAGGAGCTGATCAAATCCCAGGAGAGACTGCTGGTGGGTCAGACCGAGGAGATGCTGGAGAAGATCCAGAGGGAGATGGCTGAGCACCGGAGGACCGAGGCTGAGCTGGAGAGGCTGTCTCACACGGAGGACCACATCCACTTCCTCCAGGTATGAAAGCGGAACCTGTTGCGTTTTGATGTGCATAATGGTGATGTCTGGGGGGGTCGAGGTCAATGTTCTGCCCAGGGACACGTCAACATCTGGCAAGGTGGATCTTGTTTTTAAACAAAGACGTTACTTCAAAACTAACATTTTAGTTTCTGAAAATTCATTTTCAAAAGGTAAACTTTTAAAGTATTTCAAGATTGTCGCAAATTTACTCCCAGTAACTTACTCGTGCCTGTAAAGGACTCTTCCGCACATACCGGATTGTACTGAACACATTGTTGCCATCTAGTGGTTAAAGTTATGCCCATTTTGCTAAATAGTGTACTAAATGTATACATTTTTTAATCATTTAATAAAATAAAATTCAAATGAACTTTCTGCTGAAATCAGCATCTGCATGATAAAAGACGAGGGTTAAGCAGCCAATTGTAAGATCTACCGGAGTAGATTGAACCAGTGAATATTCCTCTGTAGTTGGAAGAGAAGAATATCAAAAGGGGACAATTTTATTATAACCACAAGATATTTTTTCATGTTAGCAGCAGCATATTATAGAACTCAATTTCAGACTTAGATAATATTCCTTCCATCCTGCAAATGGGAATTCAATATGTCGTCTGAGAACTAGTTTGTCACCCTTAACAGAAAAAAAATGTCCTGAACTCTTTTCCCCAGTTAAGACAACCAGACAGTTCAGAAAATAAATGCCAAGCTAATTAAGAGTTAAAATTTACTTAAATTTGGTGCTTAAAGTGGAGACAAACTACACATTTTAACTCTTTAATAACTTCACCTCCTCCCTGGACATTTTTATTACAAATTTGATTTTACAATACAGTAAAAAAAAAAATGCATTTAAAAATTCAAATGTGATTCAATTATCTTCACACCTCTGCAGAAATGCAAGTCTCTCCATTTTCCCATGAGGACTGTGGAGATGCCCAACACGGATGCTCTCACGTATTTCATGTATAAAACAATGAGAGACGGCTTGGGTGACCTGAACGGAGGTCTGGAGGAAACGCTTCAAAGGGAATTCAGCAGAGTGGCTGATAAAGGCATGTCCATTTTAAATATTTGTCATCTTGCAGAATTTTGGAATAAACTTTTCTTTTGCATTTCTAGTGAACTCGCTGAAGGAGAGCATCTATCCAAACATCAGTGAAAAGACCAAAGGTGTGGCTCTTCATGAGCGCATGGAGATATTTTCAGATGATTTGGTTGAAATGGCCGCTAAGCATCTCTCTCTCTCTCGACAGCTAGAGACGCCGACATTCCTTACACCACAGAACCGAGGAAAAGAGCTGATTTTCTCCAATGTGAGCACAAATGTTTGATTCAATTTAATTACATCTTCTGTAGCCGATAAGATCATCGTCTCTTCTCCAGATTACAACGACTTGACGTTGGACATGAACACAGCCAACTCCTACCTGAGCGTCTCCGACAGCCGGAGGTCGGCGATGACCCGCATAGAGCCACAGCCCTACCCCGACCACCCGGACCGCTTCACCAGCTGGGCCCAGGTGTTGTGCAGAGCCGGGATAGCGGGCCGATGTTACTGGGAGGTGGAGTGGGCTGGGAGTGGGGGGGTCTCAGTTGGCATCTGCTACAAGAACATGAACAGGATTGGAGGAGGGAGTGACTGCAAACTGGGCCACAACTCCAAATCCTGGAGCTTAGACTGCGTCGACACCACCTGCTCGTTCCAGCACAACAAGGAGAGCGTTGCCATCACGACTCCCTGTGGGAGCCGGATAGGAGTGTATCTGGATTTCAGGGCTGGGACTCTAACGTTCTACAATGTGTCCGATTCAATGATTCTGCTCCATAAGGAGAAGACCACATTCACCCAGCCGGTGTACCCGGGGTTTTGGGTCGGCTTGGGCTCTACACTGAAGGTGTGCTCTCTTTAAACTAGAATCCTGCTTTAGTAGCACTTTAGAAGCTGTCTTGTAAATAATTATATAGAAATAAAAGACACACTTATGCTCTAGGTTCAGCTTTATTAACCCCACAAGCTGGGAGCAGCATCAACACTTTGGTATTGAAGGTTAGATCTTGTTGAAGGCAGCGACATCTACACTCTGGACCTGCAGAGAAACACACAGTTACTTAAGTCACAACTGACATCTACATTTTATTTAAAAGAAATAAAGATGAACTTAAAAGCAGGGAAAGTTTTCTTATTCCTTCCAAGTAATCAGAAAATGTGATTTCACTGAACTACGATATCCGACTAATGAGTTAGTCAACAGCTTTCTTTGAAGTTTGCATCTACCCATTCTTTCCAAAAATGATTACAGTTCAAGTTGAAGAATTGACAATTTCCATATTGAATCCTTTTTTTGTGAAACATCCTCATTCGTGCATTTTCTTCAACCATCCAGTCCCTGATAAACGAACCCCTCAGCATGATGCCTCCATCACCATGCATCACAGTGGAGATCTTAGCTAAGTGTTTGCTGTGTCACATAATTTATTACTCTAATTGTTTTCTTCTTGCCTCTTAAGAAAAAATAAATCACATTTGCAGAGAGCACGGCTAAAAGCTGTCGGATTCCCTCAGAATCAGCTATTAGCTGCAGAGACAGTGGCTGATCTCTGAAAGTTTCATAATCTGTCTGTTTTCTAACAAACTTGTGAGGTCTTCACAGAAACACTGGATTCGTACGGAAATTTATATTGCACACAGCTGGACTATCGGGTAATAAGGCAACTTCTAAAAGCAGTTTCATAGGGTTTTATTTAATTTCTTCTATTTAGAGGAAAGTTTATGCCTTACTTTAGGTGCCAAATGTTTAGGATATGCATCACAAACATTTAAAAACACTACTGTATTTCCTGCCCTTCCCAGTTATGCTCTGCTTTGTGTTGATCTATAAAATGGAATCCCATTAAAATTCATTATTGTTTGTGCTTTTTAAGGCTTTTCAAACATATATAAAAATGAAATCAGATTACTGCAGCACACAGCTTCATTACGGGGCAGAAGGCAAGATCAAAACATGTGAACAAGCCACAAACAAGGTTAAACATAACTTACATAATCCTCAAACTTGGTGATCTCCTCCTCCAGGATGTCTGTGCCGACCTTGTCATCCTCCACCACACAGTTGATCTGCAGCTTCTTTATGCCATAGCCGACTGGGACCAGCTTCGAAGCCCCCCACAGGAGCCCGTCCATCTGCACGGAGCGCACACACTCCTCCAGCTTTCCCATGTCGGTCTCATCGTCCCACTGGGTGAAGATCAAGAGCAAACGCCATCAGAACCCTCAGCAGTGTGCATTCGGTGTCCAGAGTGCAGAAGTTTGCTTACAGGCTTGACGTCCAGCAGGATGGAGGACTTGGCGATGACGGTGGGTTTCTTTGCTTTCTTGGCGGCGTAGGCTTCCAGTCTCTCCTGCTTGAGGCGTTCGGCCTCCTCATCTTCCTCATCGCTGCCAAACAAGTCTATGTCATCGTCGTCGTCATCGTCGCCGCCATTCGTCACTTTTACCTGTTTGACTGGAGCTGCTTGTACTGGAGCAGCCTGCAGAGTTTACAAAGTGAGGGATGGGGGAAAAACAAAAACTAAACTCAGAAACTACTTCCTCTTATTCTACATGCCAAACATAAAAAGACAACAATATGTTGGGTCAGAAATTTGAATTATGATATCAAAAACGTTAAACAGCAGCAAAAGGGCAGGAAACAGTGGCGAGCTGTTGCATGTACCTTAGCACAGGGGGCAGCTGCCGGTGCAGGGGACTTCTCCAGGAAAGCCACTCTGGACTCCAGCTTCTGCAGAGCTGCCCTCATGTCCTCGACCACTAGCAGTCAAACAAGATCACATCAACTGCTGGTTTCTTTTCACATGACAAACTCTTAAAGCTTATATTTTAAATATGATGGCTAAGCGCGATCAACCCTAAATGACGAGTAGTCGGACGGAAACACCACGCCTACGAGGCAGAGTCAACGTCTGATTAGTTTAAAACAAGTTGAAGGCCAAAGAGGTAATAAGTCTCTTTGGCGAAATAGTTATGGCCGGCCAGATTTGGCCCGTGAGCCTTGAGCATGACATTTGTGCATTAGGGAGTCTGGTGTTTGTAATTTTTCCTTCACAATGAAATTTTGCCCTTTCATTTTATGAGTAAAACATTTAATCTGAGGTGTTTACTTGTAAATAAAAACTTGTTTTTCCCCAGAAATACTGCTCAAACATCAATATGCAGACATTTCTTTTGAAACAACAAAGCATCCGATAAGCCAGTCCATTTCTTTTCTTCACAGCTGTAATGGGTTTCAGCAGATTCTTTGTTAAAAGAAATTGGCAGACAGCTGCCTTAGGATTATTGACAGCTGCAAGAGGAGTTAAATTGAGCCAAACCCACAATCATTTTGTGATCATTTTTGTTGCACAAACAGATTATAGCCCAGAATTAGGGAAAAAGCTTCGATATGGGAAAACAACAAAACACCTTTGTGCAGAGTCTGGTTCTCCAGCTCCAGGCTCTTCATGCGCGTAACCAGCTCCTGGTCTCCTGCTCCATGAGAGGACGACTGTGGGGACGAAAAAGAAAACCAATGAAAATTAGCACCAAAACTTGCACAGAGACCTTAAATCTGAAGAGAAGCATGCAAAGGATGGTTTAAAAAACAAAATCATGCACAACTACAATCGATGACACAAACATGCTTCTGGGTTTCACACAAGATCCATGTGTGAGGAAATGGATCCAGAGAAGGAAATGGTCTAATAATTCCTGCATGCAGATAGTAATGCCTCCTGCTTCAGAAAATTTGCCTAAAATGCCAGAGGGGGATCTTTTGTTTCAGAGCAAATGACAGACTTAACATTCGAGAAATGAACAGGAAATTTGTCAGATTCTTGCTGTAATGTCCTCAAAGAGTTTTTCAATTCATTATCAATTGAGGAATCTTTCCAAAAGCCATTATGACTATTGGATATTTGATCCCTGTTGCTTGTCAGATTAAAAGAAAAATCACATTGAGCTGCAACCTGCATGATATTCACAGGCACCGTTACAACTGATTATGCGTCACCTTCCCAAACAATGGTTTGAAAACAGACATACCGACAGGAGGCGGCAGAAAAAACAAGAATCCACAACCATCCAGCAGCTGTGGGTCAAACTCAGTGTTTCAGTCATGCAGCATTCCTGGGACTGAAAACCAACCTGGATGAGGACAAACTTACATTTCTGTGCCTCGGTTTCTGCTGGCGACCTTTGGCATGCTGCGCCGTTTTTCCTTGCCCCTCCTCCCCCAGCAATACAGAAGAAGTTAAAAAAAAGGCAGGAAACACTCAGGAGTAGCTAGACAGATGCTGTATGGTTTACATGCGAGGTTCTCAACGTTCATGTTGAGAACCTCAACATGAACGTTAGTCTGATTTTTAAAGGTTGAAGGTTCACAAGCAATGGGAATAAGACATTCCGCGTTCATAAATGTGCTTATAACTTGCATTGTTTGAGTTAAATTGCAGTTCCTTAATTTCACCAGAAATTTTTACTTGATAGCTATTAAGAGGCAAGTATATAGCAACTGTGTTTAACCATCACTAATAATCATATTCAAAATGCTTTTTGTTGATCAGTATTTTGACCCTCCCACTGTCCATCTGCATGTCCTCTGCTCCAAGACTGGAATACCTAGGTCTTATTAGGATCCTATAACGTTCTAACATTTGTTTCTAAAGGGCTATCAAACTCAACACATAGTGCAACAAGAAGTTACTAAACTTGGATCTCCCTTTGCTGAGGATCTCTGCAAAGGGAGATGTTTGCTGAGGTGCAAGGGTGACATTGCTTGCCCTCTGTTTTGATATGCCTTGTTGATAATTGTTTAGTTTTTGTTCCAATGAAACAAGTGTGGATAATGTGCTGGAACGGTGGGCTGTACTGGACTCAGGTCTCCCTCGCAGGGCTGTCTGAGCATGCCATTAAATTGTGGACTTTGAAAGTCACTGCAGCTGCATAGCCACAATATTTTGAACAAATTTTCTTACTGAAAGATGATATTTTCAAACTTTGAAATGTATTTCTAAATTACATTAAAGATGACAATATGGGCTTATTGCTAGCATTTACACATTTATTTACATTTTATGCGCCCAAGTGTTGTTTAGAACAATTGTAACTACGCTTCAGTTTTAAACAGTATTTACCACCTCCAGTGGCAAATACTTTTCAGAGTATATTCACTTGACCTCCACATAACAGGGGGCTCAGCTGTTAAGACTGCTTGGTTAAGCAGTCTAAACCAAGCAGCCTTGGTTAAGACTACTTGTTCTTCATTCAGTGAAATAACTAGAGGTAGGCAGTCATTATATGTTCAGATTTCTTGAAGCACTTTTGCATTTCCTGAGGGGAAAGTCAACTACAGTTGCTGATGAGAAAACATTTTAGTAAACAGACTCCTGATTAAAGTTTTCTCACTGCTGATCTTTTTCAAACCTAAGATCAAAATCCCCAAAGGTACCACCCCATGGACTTTAATGAAAGAAAAACCCGCCCCACTGTTAACAGGCCCTGTGCAGGAAGTCGGGACGGTCTGACAAGCCGAGGCAGCTGCCAAAACCACCTGACCCTTCTCACTTTGACGAGCCGCTTCTAAATCGAGAGCCCCGACCAACAGGCAGGCAGCTGCTGCAGGCTGCCGACCGCTGTGACACACGGTGATGTAAGTGTTGCCAACACTGGCAGGGATACGAGTAAGGAAATCTGTGCAGCCTGTGACTGATTTATAAACAACTCGTTGCCGGCAGACTGAGAACACATGAAAGCCCTTTTCCTAGCGGGAGTGGGCTTTTAGCGCTACAGAGGTTGCTACCTGTTGCTGCTGCTGGATGGTGGGGCCGTTTGCGCCCTCGTAGAAGTGCTTCTCCGCTTCATCGTAGCGGTGTTTGTCGAACCAGATGTTCTCTGCGGCGAGGCACTGCAGTCCACTCATGTTGGTACTGTGACGGAGTTAAAGAAGGAATTATGAAAACACTTTATAGGCTTATTTAGTCAAAAGTAAAAAGGGGTTAATCGACGTTGCAACAAGGACAGAAGGGGACGTCATGGGTTACAACACCATGCAGTTAAAGATGGACTCCATGATGGAATGTGAGGAAGGCGTTCAAAGCTTGACACGTTTTGTTTATGAAGCCAAAATAAAATAAAAAGAAATCAAATAGCTGAAGGAAGCTAACAAGGTCCATCTCCCATTTGTTTGCTGATGGGTTACAACAGCAGGCAGTGACACATTCCTCAAATAAACAGAGCTGCGTCGTCTGCAAAAACTGGATTAGCAAACAAAAGACCGTCTGCCAGTAAAAACACCACCCACTTTTTTGTCAAACATGTCAAAAGGAAACCCCATTCAGCCAGTCATGTTGGCTGTGGCTCAGTTCGCTCCTTTGCCAGTTTATACCAACGTATGCCGTTTCACCTCCTGCTACTTTGTTTAATAGCTGTAAATCAAAGCTGCACGATAGATTGCATCAAGTCATCGCAACGTACCTATTGACTGCAATATTCAGTAAAATGCTAACGTTTGACCAGTTTGATATACTCACAGACATCTCCACCCTATTGATTATAATACCTGATTTGATAAAAAAACAAGAACTAAAAAACTAAATGACTTCCTGAGGCTAGATATTGTTTACTGGCATCATAGCCACATTTCCTTTCAGCACACTAAGATAGCGAAAGATTACTTTAAATCCTCAGTTATCAAAACAGGTACAAATGTTCTCCAGTGGCAATAAATTAAAATCAGTATGAAATGTCCTGCAGTTGACATTTTAATTTCAAATTCAAGACTAAGCGACCAAAAATTGCAAAACAGAGGAGCGAAATGACCAGCAACTTTAGCTGTACATCATCACGTTACTTATTACGACCTCAGCAAGAATGACATCCAAATAAAAAGCCAGACAATAATGCAGACAAACAGTTTCCAGAACTACAACACACAAATCACGTTGCGTTCATTCTCCGTGCGAGAGGTATCATACTTGTCCCATCGTGGCCTGCCTTCGGTCTCGGAGATGCCCCTTTTCCTCGGGTTCGGCCCCCGGCTGCCCTTGCCCCCCTGCTCGGTCTCAGAGGAAGTGCGATTGCGACCTTTACCCAGCTGACGGTGAGGGGTACCGGAGGCCTTCACAGTCGTGACGCCTTGACCTTCATCCCGCTGTTGGTCGTTGTTGCGTCTGGAGTGGAAGGTCAAAGTTCCTTGAGTGCTTGGGCTCCGAGGAGACGACGACAGAGGCCCGTTTCCATTGGAGGCAAGTCGCCGCTGGTAGTCGCCCTCAGCTTGCTCATAGGCTGTGCGGTTGTACCATACCGCCTCGGCCTGCATGCCCTGGAGGATGGGGCTTCGACCGTAGGAGCCACTTGCCTCCACAGAGGAACCTAGATGCTCCTCTTCGGCCCCTGAGCTCTCAGATTGAGACAGATTTGGACGACGTCTCAGCCTCCCAAACTGGACGTTGTCTCCGATGATGATTCCTCGCTCCACGGTGGGAACATTTCCCTGCCTGAAGCCCCCAACTGGGGCAGCGCTTTGAGGGACTCCACGCTGTTGATGGTTTTGATCCATTCTTCTGTCAAGGCCGTCTCTTCTTTACTGACTTGTATTTCAAAGGGCAATAAAAATTAAGAACCAACTGATGGAAGCGCAATACAGTGCCAGGAAAAACTAACCGGTTATGCTTGTCTGTCGCAAAAAAGTATTTCAGATCAAACTAATTTTAATGAGGCAAAGATAACCTGTGTAATACAAAAAAGTGAGTTTTCAAATGATTCCATTAATTAATGAAAAAAAAAAGGCTACCAAAACAACCCTATGGACCAAAGGATGTTCTGATTCGCCATGGCAGGTTTGTCTTCCGTGCATTTCTGATTCCAATCAGTTTTTCCTGTCACATTGCTCTCAGATTAGCTGCACATCACATTCAGGGCTGAATGTCTTGTTTTTTTCCTTGGGGGACGCCATACACACTGTAATATTAGGCCAAGACAATAAAACATGTTAAATTTCCCTCATTTAAGATTGAAGAAGCCATTACGTCCTTCTGCAAGGACCATGCCACTTAACACACCACATACAGCGAGAAAATCTCCTAAGGGATGTCCGATAACCAGACGGAGCCGTTAAAGATTTTCAGAAGGGAAAAATTAGGACAACAATTGGCATAAAAATTTTGTCAAAATCTTAAACCAAAGACCCATTTCACATTTGGCAAGTAAATGTCTTGATGAACCTCAAGACTTTTGGGAAAATATTTGACACTCTGAAGGCCAAGCTTTTTTGACGGGTGGACCAAACTACCACCCGTCACATGCGGTGAAGATGTATAAGACTTGTTTTTGAAAACGCCTGACGGCAGTTTTTGCAGCCAAACCACACGCAACCAATTCTATCTAGAAGGAAGTTGCTTTTTACAAGGGGCCAAATTGGTTCTTTTTCATCTTAATGAAGTAATTAGCTTTTTGTATTTACTAAGGTTATCTTTGAGACATTTAAATCTAATAATCTGCCGAATTTCAAGTTGGAAAGGAGGCAGAGAAAAAAAACTTCCACAGCACTGTATTTGTATGAAGTTAGTTTATTAGCTTTTAAGAGTAAAGCCTGTTAGACTCATAAGGAAAAGCTTGTAAAGAAGCAGAAATGGGGGTTAAATGGGGTTGAAATTAATCAGAGATAATGACATTATTTTTCAAAAGCAAATAAAAATAAAAAATGGCAGCATAGCTTTAGTTACTGAGGCACTTTGGAACAGCTTCCATCACTTCTGGTGTCCCTCAAGTTTTCATCTCGGGCCCTTAATTATATTCAGCACCTCTGAGTTTGGTGTAATAGGAAAAAAAAAAGAATAATCTCAGACCATCTCTCTAGTCTTCATGACCCCTTTCCACTTTCTTTTACTTATGAAGATACATAAATAATTATTGTGACATTCAATAATACTTTAAAGTAATAAAACTTGACTTAATCATCAATTATTTGCCACTTACTGTATTTATTTTAGTAGTGATTGATCACCAATATGTAGGCTGCAGGTAGAGGAAGATACAGTAACTGACTTTATTGATAGCAAAAAGAATAACCACAAATTAACCATCATTACCATTATCTCACATTCATTATAAATACAAAAGATGAGTGTTTTAATATTTCAGGCCAATAACTACCTTTTCCCATAATGGATCTTTTACCAGTGACTTTTGATCATTTTTGTTTTAAGTTTCAACATAAATTAAAGGACAGAATTACATAAAAAAACTTTAAACATTACAAACATTATATTCATCTTATTTCTCAAAATGAAAATATGATCCTGGTACAATTTATTGGTCTTTTAATGACTTTTTAAGATTAAATTGTTTTTGATATTAAACATAGTTAGTGACAGCTTGGAACCATTGCATTTTACGGAGGCTCCCTCACCACAAAGGTCTTATACTGGGGCCCTGGTTCAGTATAAGGGAGTCACAATTTATTTGGATATTCCAAAAGCAGAATGTTAAACACAAACATAAATGTGCAAAAAAAAAAGACCCCGTCAGCTTCGTTAGCTGTTTTAATAGCTAAGCTTAGTCCAAGCTTACGAACAGCACACACATTTAAAGCAGTGCATATAGACACCAACTGTACTAGACTTAAATAGTTTTAGGTTTGCTTTAGTTGCAGTGTTTAAAGTTTGCAACCAGGTTGTCAGCATGCCAACTAAAAATAAGCAATTTAAACCCAAAAACTTACCTCAGGAATCTGAAAAGATGCTAGTAACGGAACATGAGAATGACATGGTTATCATAAACAGGACGTGTGTGTAAGTTTAAAGCGGCTTTAAGTAACATTACGGAAAATAAGGAAAAAAACGTGACCAAGTGTAGCATCAGCAACACCCAAACACCACAAATGTAACTATAAAAATCTATATAGCATTTCCCCTGTAGCTTGTGTCTGGTTTGATTGTAGGCAGCACAAGTTTTTGACAGCGTCACCAACTTGTGTTTGACCACGTGGCGCTGACAAACTTCAAAATCAGGACAGTTCGGTGGTTTCGCTAACAGCAGCCATTCAGGCACTAACGGGGGACGGATTTTCACTTCGCCACACTTACTTTTGGTTTTATTCGACGTCTTATGGCTTTGAGACTCTTCAACTGCGAGCCGCCACAGCTGTAATCCGACGGTAGAAGAGGACTGGCATTAACCGGAGGCCTGTATTCTTCCGCGGCTGAGGGGAGGACAGTTTGGTCTTTCTACCTTTTCATCGATGATTTTTGAAACTTTGATGGAAATTTCAATGTAATATGTTATTGAAAATAAAATTAAAACGATTTCCAAGAACAGTGATTATATATACAAGATTTAAAAGCATATCACTTTATTGGTATGATCCATTTTGTGGCAACCTACGATTCCCATGATGCTTCACGACGAAGTACGGAAGTAATAGTACAGATTGAATGGTGCAGATTTTGGTAAACTTGATAATAATTTGTAACTTATCTAAATAGTAAATATAATAATAATAATAATAATAATAATAATAATAATAATAATAATAATAATAATAATAATAATAATAAAGCCACGTCTGTACTGAATTTCGAAAAGTGTGGAACTTGATTTAAGGATTTTAAAACGCACAAGAAACAAGCTGGAATTTGCCAAAATACTTGCAGACGAGCCCCAAAGTATCTGGTAGAATGTCTTTAGGACAAGAATAAACTGAAGCTTTCCGTTCATCACTGTTTTTTTCTTTCAAAGGGGAAGAATAAACCTTTTCATATTATGAGACATAAACAGGGCTTGGTTTTGTTATTAGGATACTTTGCTGAATCTGATACTGGATACTTTGACTCAGTTCAATGTTAAAGTAAGTGCCAGACTTACTCCGGAGTGAAACATACTGAACTGTGTCAAAAACCTCCGCCTCTGTCTTAGCATCCCCCAACAGCACAACAAACCGAAACATGCAGATAAAGCCCTAAAAAATGAGCTTAGAGCTTCATGAGCTTACATTACAGAATCATCAGAAAATCTGCAGTGTTTAAAATCTGATCAGTTTGAGCACTTTACTTTGGAACAGTGGGACCAAACTACCTGTCAGGATATACATTTATCTCATTGTGATGTACTGAGATCTCTTGTAGGGAAAGACAGCTCTAAAATCTGCTAGCATTAATTCTTAAATCAACATTTCTTATCTGTCTGTCAATTCCATTTTCAGTAATTAATTATATAAACTTTTATCTTTGTTGAGCGAATCCAACAAATGTTCACATTTATTTAACATGATGTGAAATTATCATTACTCGTGTTCTTATTTCTAGAGCTTATTCTCTTGTCCAATTTTTTTTCATTACAATTTGTTGCATCCAACTCTTGCAACATTAGTTTGCTTCTGATATTTTAACATTTTCGCATTAATTAGATTAGGTGTATGTGGATTTTTAATTTATTTTTTACTTCAGTCACTTCAAGCGCAAAACACATTAGTGTTGAAATGATGATTTGAAATGTCATTGAGAGGTCTAAAATATTCAAAACTGGTGCCTGAATAAGACCATGGAGGAATAATTTGCTTCTGCTCCACTGACTGCTTGTGTGGTCACTAAGTGTGACTCCAGAGAAGCTTTCGTGTCAAACCAAATCAAATTCATTTCACATCAAGGCTATAAAGCAAACTTTTCACATGTAAAGTTTGACTGCATGGGCTGACTCACAACATGTTTCCAGGTCAGCAAGCCCTCTAGCCGTAATTTGTGGACAGGCTTATACAAAGGAAAACCAACACAGAAGCATAATATCACCCTTCACATTTAATCTTATTACATAGATTTTTATGGTAACTATATGACCATTTTGGTATTTTTTTTTTGTCAGAGAAAGGTTCATTATAATGACAAATGAAAATAAAGATCATTTAACAACTTTCGGCCTAAATAATAAAAGGTATTTGTAAATACTGTATGTGTGCACAATCAATAATTCAGACAATTTTTCAAACTTTTTTCTCTTTTTGTTTATTTACCCAATAATTAGAATATTTTTATAGAGGATATGAGAATTTGAATATGAACACTCAAATTATGTCAGTGTTTCACTTGTGTTAAAAAGTCTCCTGACTCTTCGGACTTGCTAGAACATGAGTAAAACCTCTGTCCTCTACTTCCATTGGAGGTCTTGACAGTGTTGTCCAGTGGAGATACCTTTCTTCAACAAGTACAGGGGAGAGATTTGAACCTTAATGGAAGATAGTTGGCGGTAAATACTGAGCAACACTGAAAGAAAACATGTCAAAAGTTGCCAGAGCTGATATGGAATAGTTCAGATCAAAATTTGTTAAGGTTTTAGAATGGCCCAGTCAAAATCCAGACTTTAATTCAATGGCAAGCTCTTTTGCACATGGGTAACAAGTTCAGTCATTTGCTGGTGGAGACAAACCCCAAAACACTTAAAGCCACAATTGCAGTGAGATGAGCTGCTGTTGTTTTGATTAATACTAATACAAGCCATACTTTTCAGGGTTTTTTTTTATATATATAAAACTACATCATTGAACTTAAAATAAGTTGAAGCTTAAATGGATATTTTGTGGTTGTGACTATTTTTGCACAGACCATAATACACTTTACACTTTCTGGCTCATTAAAGGGCTGCTTTTTGTTCTAAAACTACACATCTAATTTCCCATCCTGTGAACAGTCACTGTTTAGGTCTTGTGAAAAATCTGCAGAGAAGCGTTCCTGTTGATGAATCACCTGGCAGCACTGGACCAGGATATGAAGGTTGAGTCCTATTTTCTTGTTCTTAGAAGGTGTTCTATAGGGAACAGTTTGTTGTTTTTAGCCCTGTCCTGATCTACATTCAAATGTGAACTGTGTGATTTGACCCCATTTGTAGATCACTCAGCATTAACTAGCCCACTCTTAAAAGAGATGTTGCATAGTCAAAAATACAATCAGGTGCCTTGAAATAAGAAAAAAACAAAAACAAAAAAAACACACTCTTTTTTTATAATGCTCATCAGAAAAAAAAATTAATGTTTCGATACTGTGAAATTTTATAATCAAGGATAACTGGTTTTATCAGTCATGCTAAATGAATATACACTGAATTCTTTTTCTTTTTTTGTCAGTTTCAGCTTAGATTACATTCATGACTGTCAAGCTGATGAGCATACAAAATTGGAGGCAGCACATCCAAATCAAGACCAGTTATGAAAATAAATTAATTAAAATTTAAACTCTGTCTCCATATTTATCTTTGCTTTCATAGCTTTTCATTATACAAAGTAATCGCAGACTATGTGGTTCTAACAAGCCTCAAGGACCAGAAAAGCAAAATTACACTTAATCAATCTTTGGGACTGCAGGGCAAGGAGCCAGTTTTTTTTAATTAATTTTACCAAAGGCTTGGTAAAAGTTAGATTTTAATTAAATAAAATGAAGACCGTACAAGTGCGAATAAATCTGAAGAGCAGAAATTTCTGATATAGTCAAATAAATTGGGATGCCATTCTGTTGCCAAGATCATTTTGTAATCCCTTTTGCCATAACCTGCCATAATTTATTGACCTGCTCCAGTTTATTTCCTGTTTACAGTGTTTATGTTTTTTTCTGGGTCACATTTGACTTGTGCTTTTTTTCAGGAACTGGATCCGTTTACAACTCCTACAGGAGCATATGAACTGTGTCCACTCTACTCAGCGTGATCTGCTGCCATGTGACGAGCTTTGCTGGAGGAGTTTTTTTTTCAGAGTAATGACTCTTGCATCAGTTCTTGGTGTTGCTATATCTGAAGGTACATGAATGTTGAAAATCTGTGAGAAGAAAAGAATGGAGATGAATGGAGACAACAAGATATAAGAATGCATACCCTGATGGGTTTGAGATATAGAAGCATGAAGTTATTAATAGGACATGTGGAAACTATTATAGTTTTTTAGGACAAAAAACTGAGGTCCACTCAAATCAGGAAAATGATTGTGTACTAATCCAGGACAAAAAATGAAAGACGGTGACATAGCTCACAAAAACAAGAAAATGTCTTTGCACCATAGAACTGCAATGTACTTTGAAAGCAACCTTTTATACTTTTTAAAAAATATATATAATAAACCTTTTTTGTTGTCAATGTAGTTGTAAAATACAAGCTTTAAAAAAATCTACTCACACACATTACATTTATGGTTCTCATTTCTTACTTCAGTGTTTCTTTATGGAGGAAAAAAAATAAAACAAAATTCAATAATTAGAAACCTATGAAAAGTTAAAAAAAATGTGTCCATGTTTCTGTGGTTTTTTTATTCTAAAAGTATATATTTTTAGGGTTTTTTTTGCCTTCCTAAATAAAATAAAAAAAAAAAAAAGAATCGCACGTCATTACTTTCATAGAGCGGCTTACATAAGATACATAAGAATCACTGATGTGTGAAGTTACACAGTAAAAATGCTGGTGTTGAATTAACACCCAAAAGTGTCTATATGTGTCCAAGTCAGCTGGTGTTAAAGTAACACTTTGAAAGTGTTAAAAGATTGACACCCATTTTTTTGTTAAATTAATTTTGGTCTATAACACTGAAATGGGTTTAAGAAAAGTTAAACTTTCCATTTCTGTGTTTTGTTTTGAATATTTTCCACTGGATTTGATTGATATTGACACCTTGTGGGTCAATTAGTTACTTTTTTAACACCACATTATGTTTAGTGATCAACACTACACTGGTGGTACTTTTAATATATTGTAACACTCACACCGTTGTAAATGCTAATGTGACACTCTGTAGTGTTGAATTTAACACCTGCTGACTTGGACACATATAGACACTATTGGGTGTTAATTCAACACCGGCATTTTTACTGTGTACCAACATTTCATTACAATTTTTAAATGTTTTCACGGTGGAGACTCGGAGAACTAGGGCCTCCAGCTCAAAACGCCACAGCACCCAAACATCTTCTATTATTATTATTATTATTATTATTATTATTATTATTATTATTATTATTATTGTGATTACTGACTTTTAAAAGCTTTTATGGTGTCTGATTCTCATGTGAGAGTAACAAAACCATTTTGCCTTTAATCAGTTTGAATGTCAGCCAAAATACAAATGAAGGGGGAATTAAAAAAAAAAAAAAAAAAAAAGAGCTACTGCCAGTTTAAAACACAGGTACGCGCTGTGACTTGAAAATAGGCCATTGGCTGTTGTATGTTCTGAGGCGTCCCCGGTGTCTCTGAATGGAGCTTCTCCTTCAGCTGATTTCACTGTGCCGGGTGCGCAGATGTGCAGCAGCAGCAGCAGCAGCAGCAGCAGCAGCTCAAGTTTGAAGATCATAGTCAGGAGGGGGGGAAAGACAAGGATGCGTCTATTTTAGGTCGACAGATTGGATGTTTGCACCGAGGAAGTCACTCTTAAGAAGCGCAGCGAAACAAACCTGGATTTGCGCTCAACACCGTCTGATGAGACACTCGGAGGGCCATGGGAATGTACCGCAAGGGAGGATTTCAGAAAGTCATCCTGCTCATCTTTTACCTCCAGCTGTGGTCCAAGCCGATGGTGAGTAACATGCTCTTTCTTATCTGCGCCAAAAACACGCACACCAATAACTGGCGGAAATCACCTTAAAGTCCAACAAAAGTTGTTCCTCTGGACACCTTTGATAGAAAACACTCCCCTTTATTTTCGATGGCTTCTCTAGCGTAATGTGGTTAACCTTTTTGTGCGCTGTCTTCCTGACTCTCCCTGGGGCTTTTGTCACAGTTGGACTGACATTATAGAATGCAGCTGCGTGGCTCTCATTATTGCTTTTCCATCCACCTGCATCCATCAACAACATCCTCAACCAAAGGGTCAGTCAGCATGGATGAGGAAAATTAACGAGAGGTCCGACAGCGCACAGGTTTGCGCATGACTTTTCGGGGGGCATGAACGCAGAATTCCCATCTGGTATAAATTTCAATGGCAGTTTGTTCCATTATAACATGATTTTTTTAAAAAAGTACTTAAAAACAATCTGATTAGTCATTTCTTTCACTGAATTCTCCATTTCCGTATCTCCCCGTCACCGCATCTCCCTCTTACGCGTCAAACACACCGAGAACAAGCGAGGAGCTTCTCTCCTCGTCCCTGTAGATAACTGGGACGTGTGTCTAATTTTCAGGGTGAAGCAATTCATCCGGACTGCGCCATCATCGCTCAGCACCTGAGGGCTCGAGAGATTTGCAGCCAGACGAGAAGGAGCGAGGCGCAAAACCGGAGCGATCACAGCGGTGGGTTCCCCGTGTGACAATGCTGCGCTTCTGGGGCTCCTCTCTCTCAAACACGCACTCAGGGAGACGGCTGCGAAAGTCTGACACTCTGAGGCATGATTTCAATCGAAAGTATGAGTGCGAAGCTAGAACAAGGACTTTGGGGATGCAGAGATAAAGCCAGAGGACCTTTCTGACAGCAGGGAAGGAAAACATGATAAACATACTAGAGGGAAAGACATGTTGGTTGAAGTTTGTCGTTTCAGTATTTGAAGTTACCGGGTGGGGGAAACACATCTTAAAGATTACCCGATCCATTCTTTTTGAGAAATTATAAATCGCCCAGTTTGATTCACAGTAAATTAGAATATGATTCAATTAATGTTTTTAACTGATATACTATCTCACAAATATACTTTGTTGTGTATTAGGTAATAGTCAAAGTATCTGAAAAAAAATTAAGTTTATATTTCATAGCAATAATAAAATTACTTTTATGGCTAATTTATTGATATACATTTCTGAGAAAAAGTACAAATTTCCTAATTTTTTCTAGCTTTGTGATGTTTCAAATGATCAAACGACTCATAATTCAGACATAGTTAATATGGGAAGATAAAATAAAAACAGCTCAGACTGGATCAAGGGGAAAAGAAAATCTGAACAAGTCTTGTTAAATGGGAAACGTGATCACTCCATGTATAGAGTCATGAATTAAATGTTAGTGATTAAATTTTTTGGAAGCTGAGTTCAGATGCATGAGCTACATTGAGACATGTGGAGAAATGATGTCACTTAAATACAACCTGTCTGACAACATGAAGTAGGACAAAATAATCATGTTGAGATCAACACACAGGCATAAAACAATACTCCTAATAGTGCATTATTAAAATAGTGAGTGGCTAAAACGTAGGCTACTTTTTAATCACTCAACAAAAAGAGACTGAGCAAAAATGGCACTCATGTCCCAATGCCAAACACACTTCTGACTAAAAAAATAAATATTTGGGGAAATATTTTGTTAATTGACAAGACGAAAGTACAACATTTTAGAAAGTCCTGTCAAATCTCATTAAAAACATAGAGTTTAAAAATATTAAATTACACAAAGCTGACAAAAAACAAACAAACAAACAAACAAACAAAAAAAAAACACGTTATGGTGGGAGTTGTGAGTTTTTCATGCTGCTGTTCAGATATAAGATAAGAGAAGCCCTGGTGAACAGGAGGGAGGGTGAAGTTTAGATAATAATAAGAAAAAAGTAAATGCATAACAATTGATTCATAACCATGATGTGCACCCAGCATTTACTGACAAAAAACACTATGAATAAGCTGACAGAGATCAGATTTTTACAGTAATTTATAAACAGATGTGTAGCGTACAATGGTGATAATGGAATTTCAAAACAAAAATGGAGACATTCACAACACAGAGTATCAGATAAAAGGTTTGCGGAAATATGTGTTCTCTTACTTTAACTCCATTGCACTGATCATTTACTCAATGTGAAATATGCCCATTTTCCCTGGTGAGGCCTCGACATCTTGTCCTTCCAATGTGACCAAGTTGACTTCATAATAGAGTATTGAACCTGGCATTTCCCTGTGGGCTCAAATGTCCCAGGAACTGGCATCATATTAGAACTTGGCTCAGACATGCAACTTGGGATGATGAACTTTAACATTTCATAACTACTTTGATCTTAATTGAGGCTGAAGCTACTCAGTACTTTGGTGCAATGTTGTCCTCCGAGGCTCATTATGCAAATAAATTAATGTTGATGAATTCCTCTGATAGAGTTGATGCGTCGGTGTCCGTTCAATGTGCTGGTGGCATTTGACCACGCAGAACTCCGGAGTCACGCAGAATTTAATGCACCCCTTCTCAGTTACATACTGCCTTGCAAAACTGTCCACACACCTGGAACTGTTTTACATTTTGTCACATTACAGCCACTAACTTTAATAAATTGTGTAACAATTTGTGGAAAAATCAACAGCCTCCAAATATATTTTTTTGCAAGACTGTAGGTCTTAGTGACTCCTGGTGGTAACTGGTCAACAGAGACATTATGTTTCATTTATCTATTTAAAACATCATGTTAAAATTAGACTCCAAATTGTTTTTGTTATTGACTTGATTCCATAAAATTGAAGAAAAATAACTAGCAGTCTTCTTCTAACATGCACAACCTTTTTAATTATATCAAAGAATGTAGATATAAATTGAGAAAATGTAAAACGTCTTTTTAAAATTGATAAAACACAACAAAGCATCATCATACTATACTGAAATACAGAATAACAAATGCATTTCAAATATTAAAAAAAAACTGCCTTGCACTAACTCGTGAAACGTCATTGAGAGGTCTACTGAATGAGGACTGCAGGCATCTTCCTGCTCCTCCGCCAGCATTGCTCTGAAAGGACTCAGTCTGTGTCCAAAGTCAATTCATACGTCTCTGTTAATCCAAAATGAGGTGACATTCAAGTGGCAAAGTGAGCAGCCCCCCTGCCGCCCCCTTACAGCTGCCTGTTTATCAAGGACTCCGAATAGAGCACAGCTTAGGGGAGGGGAGAAACATTTTCATTAAAAATTATGTTTTGAAGTGAGCTATCAGCCTCTTTATACGTCAGTCACTTTTTGAACTCTCGACAGCTTGATGCAGCTTCAGCTTCCCTCAGCCGGTAATTAAAAACAAAGAAGCCATTCCCACGGAAACTGTATGTTTCCGTGGGAAACATACAGTTTCCGCAGAGAGCAACTCTCTTGCTCTCTGCGTGATTTTATAGAAGTGAGTTTGAGCATGATGATTGGAATTCCCTCTGGGAAATATTTCACCACCTTCATTTGAACTTGTTGTCAACCTTATCTATGTCAAGAATCTAAAATAAGCACACATAGAATGAATTAAACTTGTGTATCCCCTCACTATTAGAGAAACTAGGACAAATTCTGCTGAACATGTTCTCAGTGTTAGCCTAGTCATGGCTGTGTACTATTGTCAAAATCAAGACATTCTGCTCTGAGACCAAATCAAATCAGTAAAGCTGACTGCATGAGAGAAAAGGACACTAGTTTATTTTTATTTATTTATTTTATTACCTGATGATCCCCATTGCATTTCACCCTTTGCCTCAACTATCAACGCAGTGGGATGTCCCAAAATCGTTTTCATGGTGCAGGAGAAAGCTAAAGTGTTTAGCTTTCAAGCCCGTAAAAAGTGAGATTTTTTTTAAGGGGACATTTGGAATTAAATACATTTAAGCTGCTCTTGCAAACCAGCTTTTTTAAAAAAATGTTTTTAATACTACAATAATGTCCAGAGGAAAGCCTAAAGTTTTGCTAAATAAGCAAAAAAAGTTGCAAGAAGATCATATTTATGATGTTTCTTTTACATTTCAACTCATACAATGTGTAGTTTTATGTATTTTAGTTGATATCTTTTTAAGTTGTTCCAAACAGAAAAAGAAGAAAATGATTGCATTTCTTTTTTTTTTTAAATGTTATCACAGCAACAAAAACCTATATGAAAACACATTTGTCTTGATAAATTGGAATATCATTGAAGAGTTAATTTATCAATGTAATTCTTTTTTTAAAAAATGAAGCTCATCCAATCCTAGATTATCAAACAGACTGTTTTAAATGTTTGTTTATTACATAAGATCAATAAAAAAGGATTTCATTAAAGAAATGTTAAAAATGTCTAGAACAATGAGAAGAGAGAGGAGCAAGTCATAAAGCAAAATGAGGAGGCAATTTATATAAAAAACTGCATTTAAAATCAAACAAGCCTTTTCTCAACTGATCAAAGCAACCAAAGCCTTAAAAAAGGCAAAATATGTGCATATAGTTTTCATGTAATTTTCTTTCAGGCATTAACGTTGTCATAACCCCCTCACAGCAAAGGCAGAAAGGGTCTCTGTTTTTGAATGTGACAGGACTGTTGAGGCCTCTTGCAGTGCTCTATTTGTGCAAAGGTTGCACACAGTAAGAAAGTCATTTTGAATTTTCTAAAAGATCCTGAAGGGATTTAAACAAAAAGTCAAGTAGTGTACCTGTACAAATGTTACCTGCAAAGAGCTTCAGAATCTAGCTGCATGTTAATGATGAAAGCGCATCCTCGACGATGCAAACTAAGGGACTTACTGACGTTTAACTAACACAGTGCTCTGAAAACGTGTTTCTCTAATTGCAGCCATATTCTGATTTTACTTTTTGATTAACTTAAATGTGTTAGATAATCAATTGCTTCACTTAAAGGAAAAAGCTGTCCCTTTAAGAAAAGCTAGTAAAGTAATTAGCTGCTTTTTTAAGTTCTAAGTTAACAGCAATTATCTAAACTTTGTGAAAGTGAAATTAGAAACATCATTGATTGCTGTCAGGATCACATTCAAAGGACAACATGATGTAGGAAAATATCTCAAAATGCAAAAAATCATGCCCAGATCTGAAGAAATTCAAAGACAAATGAGAGTTAAAAGTCAGGTATCAGTTTGTAACCTTAAGGTTTTAGTTGAAGAAGTGTCAATCAGTTAATGACTGATTTGACACAGGATGCAGTTATCATTTGAAATGGGGCCATACCGCTTTGGAAAGCTTTTTACCATAGTGAAAAAATAAATAAATAAATTTGAAAACTGCATGATAAATTGTTTATTGATCTTGAACATTTAAGTGTGACAAAAGTAGCAAAAACAGAAATGATTTGTAGTGGGAAAATACTTTTTCACATCACTGTAACTATGTTTGTGATGACAGTTTTAAATCTAACTGCTCTTTTGATCTCACACACTGAACACAATTTCGCAATTTTATTGCTTTTAAGGAGTGATGTTTAGTATTATCCAGGCACACAGTGCCACTTTGTAGCAAAAATAAAATAACTTGATTGATATAAAAAAGAGATATCAAACATAGCTCAAAAGAAATGTAACTTTACAATTGGATTGCCCTTCACTACATTATAAAAATGCTTCTCCCTCATGCCATTTACAACTGTTTTTAGCAGCGTTGGGCTGAGATATAGTTTTATAGTATTTTTTAGTATTATTTGTCTGATTGTTTGCAAGATTTGTATGATCTGTGAGGCGGAAGATTCAAGGTTTCCTCAAACACACATGCAAGAATCAAAGCAGGTTTGTTTCTGATGAGGAATAAGAGTTTCTTCTGCTGTGCTTTTGTGAAAAGCACATTGAATCATTTAATGGATGAAGGAGAGGCTGCTAGGTAAATGTAACTTGCACAGAAAATGACTGTTACACATTCAAATATGCTTGGCAATAGATTTTACTTTAGCATATCTACAAAATACCTCGGTCTATCTACAGTGAAAATCCAACGTAACCAGATTTGTCTGTGTGAAGAAGCAGGTAACATCCAGGAATTGTTGGATGTGCTTCAGAACACCCACATTCAGGGTTTCCTGAGCAAATCCTCCTTATTGTGACTTGGTGATGAATTGGTGCCGCGTGTTAATCCTGAAGGCAAATAATGCACTCTGCTCTCTACCTCTTTCACTTTCAATCAATTTATCCGCTGCTTCACTGCAGGAAATGATTTCAGTTCTACTCTGTAGTTCATCAGAGGATTTTTGCACCTGAAGTTGAGTAATTCAATCAGATTTCCATCAGCTCTTCTGCCATTAATCTAGTAGCTTCAGTGTTGCAGCTGTGTCTGAGCAAACAACATTGCTAATGACATTCATTTGCAACACACCGTCGCTGTGTTGACACAGTTTTTGGAAGATGTTGTCTCTTCTTAAATTAGGAATGTGTCAAGATTAAAACCATTCTGAGTAAACCCTGGGATGATCCTTCCACGTAACCTACATACACTCCGCTCAGAAATACACTCCTTCAAACCAATTTAAAAATGAGAGATAACGCTGAATCACAGCGTCCTTGGTTATACAGCCTGAGTACAGGAGAATTACATCTTCTGATACCAGACAGCAATTAAGTCTTTGTCAAGATGTAGAAAGTGTAATTTTCTGTTTATGACCAGCTAGACTCAAACAAATACTCTAGAAGCAACTTGTTAATATGTCCTTTATTTTCCAAATGCAGTTCCCTGTCAGTTTAATCTTCTTATTTCCTCCCCTCACAACAAGATGAGCTTCACAGGAAAAGGTGCAAAAAGGATTTAGTTTCTTCTTCTGTATGTGATTAATTTGCAGTTCGAGTGAATAAAAACACATCAGAACTAGAAGGTAATCTCGTAGGAATTTATAGACCCAAATGAACTGCAGACATTTTAAACATTACAAGATTTTTCTTGACAACCAAACCAAATAGATGTTACCGAGCGTCCTGGGAATCCATATTTTGTTCTAATTAAAATAGTGTTAGGTTTTTAAAGAATCATCATACCATATCCATTTGTAGATGATGCTTTGAACAGAGTGATGTTCTCTAACTAACCTCTGAAACCCTTAAAGGACAGACAGATTTAAACACTATTTATTGATAAGGTGTTTTCTAAAGGCAGTTTGTAGGACTGGAGTTTTTTTTAAGTGTATCAAAGTAAAGTAATGTGAAACTATGTGAAAAAGTTCAAGGGGTACAAATAGATCTGCAAGGCGCTGTATGACTAAATGAAAAGAAACATGGATAACCAAACCTTCAATTGAACCAAAATCATCAAATGTATGATTGGAAACAGAGATCTAGGGATGTTGCTTGGAAACAAGACAATAACAGTTCTGTTGTTACCAAGTCTTGTATTGTTTAAGCCAAACAAGCACAACAATTTGAGTCCCTTTCTTTGAAAAGACAGATCTCCCTGCATTGTGTAAGTCGTTCGCTTGCAAAATTTGATTCCTTTCACTTTCCTGCCTTTGTCTGAAGTCAGTGCGCATAAAACCAAGCATGCGGTGCTGGAAAGATATATGAAGGAGTCTCCTGTTTCAGATAGGCACACCCACAATCTGCATGCTTATAGGGTGAATGTAGCGTCAACATTTGATGGCGTTGGCCACCTGCTGTGTAAAAAATCTCAACGTCTCACAACCTCAAAGCAAACAGTCTGTCTCATAAAAACCAACCTGGAAGTACACAGCTTCGGGATTATTTGACTGGGCCAGGCTGAAAGCAACAGAGAATAAAATGCGGAGGTAACTAATCCAGGGTAAACAGTAACAATGATTTGCTAGTGTTACACTAAAACTGACAAAATGTACATGTGATTACGTAGAAGGAGGGAAATACTTAGTTTGTTTATATGGGATGGAGTAATAGAGTTGATAATGGATTAGATACAGAGGCTTTGTAGAAATGAAATGAGGAACAGAGAGAAAACACATTTAAAAGGCATTTCTATATAATTCTGTAGTTTCTCTACAATAATTTAAGATCCCAAAAGCTTAAAAGAATGAAACACCTTAATGCCAGTTTGGCCTGACTCTTTGAGCATAGCTAAAGTCCTTTTTTTACTCCTCACATTCAGTCACACTGGAGTAAACCCCAAAATATCTAATGGACTGCCAAAATCTGTGCAAACAGTGATGGTTATGAGCGGGAAAAGCCTTCTGGCGTTTCCTTTGGTGTAAACAGCAGATTAAATCTGCCTCAGCTGTTCAGGCTGAAAATGTCTTTTTCCTTCTGACTAATTGGCAAAAATGCTAGTCTAAATATTTATCTGTCACAGACTAACATTTGTTTAAAATCTACATGGTTTTATTGCACAAGGCGATCTGAAGTTCACATATAGTCACCTTTGGCATGGATATGTTATAGTTCATTTCAAAGAGATCAGAACTTTCAGGTTAAAGTTAGACTTCATCATTCTTCCCAAAACCAGTTTTGATATGTTTTTTTGGATAGCGATCTTATAGGAACACCATTTCTGGCACTTATTTATCTGTTTAAGATATGATTATCTTGCTGGTTTTAGAATGGATAAAGCGGACTAATGTTAAGCATCTGGAATGATTTTTTTCATTTTTTTTCATGCACAATAATGCAATAATGACAGACAGATTTTAAGTGACTTGCCCCTCTTTTTTCGTCCCTCTGCTTTGCAGGGTGCAAAACAGAATGGGACGAGATTGGATGCTGGCTGAGGGCCGAAGCTGGGCAAGTTGTCAATTTATCCTGCTCTGAGGTCTTCCAGCATTTCTCCAGCAATCAAGGTTGGTTTGCATAGCTCATCAAATGCTCAACCTCATTAAAATAGAAATAAACGAGACACTTGTACTCAACATCTAATCAGCACAGTTGTTAAGATGAGAAATACTGTGTTTGAGACCTGTCCTTGTGCACAATATCTTTGCTGCTAAGGTTAATTATATAGAACATAATCAAAGTGCAAATGCAAAGTGAGGATAGTAATGGAAAAACATGGTATGAATTATTCATGCATGTTTGCTGCCATGAACACACACTGCCCTGGGATGTTTCTGATGGGAAGAGTTTGAAATCTTGTCATATAGTTTTAGTTAATACAATACAATTTTTGTCTTTTTTTGTGTTTCTGAAGAAAAATGTTATGTCATACCATTACTACAAGGTGAAATGGATGTTAATATTATAAGTGTTTTTTATGTACATTCACTTATTTTAAATCTACAACATTTTATTGTTTACAGTGATTGAGAGTAAAACTATTTGGCGTAAAATGTTACCGCTTTCCTTGTAGTGTTGTTAATTAATGCTACATTTCATTAGATGTTGTAGTTGGTAACGCTCATTTGTCCGTCAGCGTCAATGAAACAGTGGGTGAATTGCAGTTCACCCAAACAAAGGATAATGAAGTTTTAAATATTTGTACTCCTGCTGGTTCCATGTGCAGAAAGAATCAGAATGGTGAAGAAGAATGATTTAAATGACTTTGAATGCGTCATGTTGGCATAATAGGCTGGTCTAAGTTTTTCTGAAACTGCTTGTCATGTGGATTTTCCACACAAAATCATTTCATTTTCTTCAGAAGTATGGATCCACTCTCACTTGAATCAACAGTTCAGTCTGGTGTTGGTAGTGTGATGATGTGGAAAATATTTTCTAGTCCACACTTGAGTAGCAGTCAGCATCTTAATACACTCATTGAATCCTGAATGTAAAGCTGTAACAAATGTAACAAATCTGCCACGACTGTCGGATTCAATTATGCCAATTTGAATCAAAATGCATGCAGAACACTTCCAACACATTCCAGTTCTACAGACAAAAGGATAACCATCACAGCCATGTTTGATTAGTTTGTACTGGAATGAGTTGGATTGATTTAAATTTTATTTTGACAATACTTTTTTTTTGTATAATTGAATATGAATTTTATACACTTTTCTTCCCTGAAGATTGCAAATTGCTCCATACAAATAAAATTAACTCTGCATGAGGTCTTGCAATATGCATAAAAATCAATTTGTTGCTTTTTGTGGATGTATATTTTTGTGACTGATTCCTTTTGCCAGTAATGATGATGAGCATCTAACCAGAGAGTACATAGGATTTATCTTATTAAAACTGGGAGGGATGTATACAGATAATTAAAGCCAAAGACACAAGAGCCAGTCTTGCTGCACAGAATTATTATTTTTTATTTTTTGCTACATTATGCTAAAATATCAGCAAGAGTTGTTGCTGGAAATCACAAATAACCTTTAACAGTCTGTATAAGATTAACGACCCAATCATGAGCAGCAGATTAATGTGGACAAGTGAAACACAAAACTGTACTTTACATTGAATATAAAATTAAAATTGGGTTCACTGATATCTGATGAAAAATTTTCCTGGAGTTTTTCTGCAGATGTGACCATGATTCAGGCGCTTCCTCACACGCCCTTCAGCTTTTCTTTACATCCTCGCTGTCTGCTCTTTTGTCAGGGTTTGTGTACAGAAATTGCACTGCTGATGGCTGGTCTGAAATGTACCCAACTTATGAAGACGCCTGTCATTTCAGTGATGACAACGAGCCTGAATCTGAGGTACACACACACAAACTTTGTTGGAATCAGGCTTTCTCAATGCTCACCTTCTTTAGCTCGGACTTCTTTCACAAAAATTCTGCCAATGGATGACACTATTATTATTGTTGCATCTGTAGCAGGATTCTTTAAAGGGAAACTTACAGATCTGTTTAAAAGTGTATTAAGCTCTTTGCCTCACATCTTTCTTCAGTTTAATCTTGACCTTTCTTCTTCCAGACAAGTTACCTCCATACGTTCAGACAGGTCTACACTGTAGGCTACGCCACCTCACTCATCACTCTCCTAACAGCTATAGTGGTGTTCGCAGGTTTCAGGTAAGGCCACCACAGCACTGACTGCATACGGAAATGACAGAACTAAGGAAAAAAAATACTGGGTTCTTGGTTACCTTACATTGTTGTTATTATTTGAAACCTGAATTATCATCTCTCCTACACTGATACATTTTTTTGCCCCCAACCTCTGAGTATATTGAAGAGTATTCATTTGCATAGACAACATAAGAAGACCCTTGGTGTGTGACTTTGTGTTGTGATGCACAGGAAGTTTCGCTGTACCAGAAACTACATCCACATCAACCTGTTTTCCTCATTCGTCTTGAGAGCCAGTGCTGTGTTCATTAAGGATGCGGTGCTGTTTGCAGATGAAACTCTCGACCACTGCTCCGTTTCTACGGTAAGCTTGCAAATTAGTCAAGGGATTTTTTTTCATGATAATTTGGATTATAACAAGGTATTAACAGAGAAAAGAGGGACTGAGATTTTCTTCTTTTTTTTTCTTCCAACACTATCTTTATTGGTTTTACAACAATGGTTTCAATAATATACAGGACAGAAGTGTGCTCTCATATCAAAGGAAAAAGAGTCATTAAATTATTGTCCATCATTCAACTTGCCTTTCTTTGCTAGTCAAGACATTGAGATTTCTTACAGCAGCACTTATTACATACAGACTTTATAAGAAAAGCAAACCAACTCCCTTAACCCCTAACCCCCTGACAACCCCAAGAAAAAAACAAAACAAAAAAACAACTACGGTAACAACAGTTTCCCTATTTTCAAGAGTTAGTCCAAATTATTTTAGTATTGTATGAGGTTCAAAAAATACAAACTTGCATGTATATTTCAAAGTAAAGAAATCAAGTATACAAATAAAGGACGTTATCTTAGGACACTGCAAGATTTTCTTCTTTTACAAAAAAAACAACAAAACATTTTAATTTAAAATAAATATGCCAACAGGGACGTGATAGTGCTCGAATTTTTTTTTTTCCTGCGTGATAGCAATGCGCTTCCGTAGTAATCCTACATAATTAATAAGTAAATCAATCACCATTTCACCATTAATATTAAACAATATCAATATAATTAGATATTTGACCCAAATTCCTTTATGTTTCCAATAGATTGATCAGATGTATACTGTCAGAAATGTACTAAAATGTATTATCTTCAAAGAAAAATCACCTGGAGGTGTCACTTGATTCAAAGAGTAAATTTATTGTTATCTTACAGTATATATGTATACTGTCAGCTGTATAATATGTAGTTTATGTAGTTGATACTGATATTTACTGATAAGAAACAGAAGCAACATCCTAGATTAATTCAAACAAAAAGCTAAACAAAGAACAAACATTAGTCTAATCCCACTGATGAGAATAAAAATGGGTTTAACTAGAATAATCAATGACCATTCTATAGTTTATCATTTAACTTTTGACCATTATCATTTGACCATTATCATTTGACCATGTGTTGAAAATGTTTTGACCAATTGATATGAAGTGACCTTCCAGAGGAATGGTAACTAAAGGACAGAAAAAAATGGCAGACAGTTTCATCCCAGTGAACTTCTTGAGTTCTAAACTTTCACTTGGCAAATCAATCAATAACCAAATCCCTCCTGTCAGTCTCTTCCTCATCCTTCAGTCACACAAGCAGCAAGCGTCACCTATTTCTCTCGATGTGGGGGAATATACAAGTATTGGCATAAAGTCATTTGAGTTGGCCTTGGGGAATAGCTTTGCAGAGAGCCAGCCTCAGTCTATCTCATTCAGCACAGGTGTCCAACTCTTTTGGCTGCATTTGGTCTGCGGTGCCCAGCAACAAAAAAAGAAATTGTTTTGGTGAAATCTCCCATCATCAGAATGCCAAAACCAGAATTCCTTTGTTTTTCAGATGCCAGGAACGGTAAGCAGGCAGGACTTGAACAAGCAAACAGAAGATTTTCTAAATAGTGTGGGTCTATTATGAGTGTCTGCTGCTTGGCTGTTCCAACCCAGGAGGGCCAAATCAGTGAATGAAACATGTGGTACAGAAGAGTCAGAATTTTAATTGCTCTTCATCAAATAGTAGATCTGTTATTCAAATTTAATGCCCATCATTTTTCTCACAAATATAATACTTATAGAAATTCACTTTAATATATTTAAATATTTGTAAACTCGCAGTGAAATGCAAAAATGTGTCTGGAGTTTATTTAATTGTGGCGATAAAGTCTGATATGTTGAAAGTTACATAACAAAGTCAACATAGTGAGGAACCTACATAAGAAGAGTGTTCTCTTTTTTTTTAATCCTACTGTTGTTTCTGTCATTTAATGGATTACAAATATGGATCAAAATAATGCTGGGTCAAGTTGAATTTGTTCTACTAACAAATTGATTTTTACAAAAGTTAACAAGCTCGAAAGCAGAAACATCGATTCGGGATAGATACAAGCTCATCTGTAGTTCCTATAGATGGATGCTTTTAACTCATGTCTATTTTTATCCTCCAGGCTGGGTGTAAGTCAGCTGTGGCTTTTTTCCAGTTCAGCATCCTAGCCAATTACTTTTGGTTGCTGGTGGAGGGCATGTATCTGCAGACCCTGCTGGCCCTCACTTTCGTCTCTCAGAGGAAATACTTCTGGTGGTACATTCTCATTGGATGGGGTGAGTAAGAAAGGCAGCAGTCATCTGTACATGTCAAACTCATCACCGACTCATAGTTGTATGCATTGCAGGGCACTGTTGTGTTAAACCTTATATCATCCACCCATACATTTCATAACACAGGGTTATACTGCACATATCCTGCTACCTTTAGCTTACTATATAAGCCAAAGGACCTATATTTTTCTGACTGAAAATAATAATCTGGGGCTGTAGACTTGCTTTTACATCATGAAGCTGTAAAATGTTAAAGAAACCATGAAAAGTATATTTGTTTACAACATTATGGTCATTTTGCTGGGGGAATTCACAGGATATCCAATGAGCTTCCGACGATCGCTTCTTGCAGGTGTGGAGTCTGTTGAAGTTTTAAACTTTTCCCAGTCGTTTAGTAACGTATGTAATGATGAGCCAGTTTCATGAAGCTTACTGGAAATCGCCTGCTCTGTAAACAACTGTCCTCCACTTTAAAAAGAGAAGTCCTGAACAAGATGGTTGTTAAATGTTAATTCAATATTCAGAAGTGTGGCCAACATGGACTGACTGGCTTTGCTAAAACTATGGGCAGTAATGATTCTAAAACAACACAGAACATCAACATCATTTCACAACTTTACCTCATGTTTGCTGATTGGCTGCTACTGAAGGAATCCACCTCAATGGGAGAAAGCTCAGATTGAGCTGTGAAGCAAGATTAGAATCAAGCAGAATGGTGCAGGAATGCAATGGCCAAGAAATTATTAGCCAATCAAAAGACTTTGCCTTATTAAAAAAAAGAACAAAAAAAAAAACAGAACATGTTTTGGTTCCACATTTAAATAAAAACAGATTTTGTTGTCTCATAAAAATCTAAGAAGAAGTTTTAGAAAATTTTTAAGTTTTATGTTTTTGACTTGGGTTGGCACACAGTTCTGACTCATTCAGACTGATAATCTATTTTCAGATAATCAGCTTCCTCAAAGCCTGCTGACAGGATGTTCTCACAGCGGCTGATTGCAGATACAATTACACTTCATGTAAAAGTTATTTCTAAAGTTGTTTCTCTGAGCTTTTTACGCAGATTTAATGAAATTTCTTATTGTAGCATGTTATCCCAAACAAAACAACATCTTGTTTCTGAATTCATTCTTGCAGTCTTATGTTACCTCGTCCTATATTTACCTATTGTCAAACTTCTCAAGCCCCATTTGTTTAATTTGTTCTGCCACCAATATACTGCAGTATTACTCAGCCACAATAAGAGGACAGCTGACTGGTTACTGTAGGGTTAACAATAAAAAACAGGCAGACAGCTTGTTATTTTTTCCCCTTTTGCTGAGAAGCTCTTAAAAGTTGGAGGCAACAGAAATGACAGCAGGTAAAAAAAGTTTACAGGTCACATTGAGCTTGTTGTTCTTGTAATGTCAGCAATGAGTTAAGGCTATGTTCAGCTAGTGCTGCATACAAGCACTGCTTATGGGGTCTTTGTGTCAGGGATTCAACTGGAATCTGTGGTTAGATCGGATGAAGTGCAGCAGCAGGATGGATCAGACCCTTGGGGATGAACATGCAGACCCTGTGTCAGTATAATTAAAGAATAGTCGGATCGCCTGCATTCAGGGTGGCACAATGCCTCCAACTCGGGAGGTTTTATAAGCAGCTTTAGTGAAATTGTTTGAAAAGCTCCACCGTGCCATGGCATTTCACAAACAAGCCGGTGTCTCCAAGACGCAAAGATTTGAGTTCAGGAGAGCGTCACCTGCTGCGACGGGAGATAAAGAAGAAACGCATTGTGCCTCTGCCCATCAAACCTTGTTGAGGATTAAACGAATTTCCTTCAACCTTGTCGGTGAAGGCTTAAGGGGAAAAAAAAATTCATTCTGCATTCTTTCTCCTATTAATTTTAGTGACCCCTTAGAGGAATCTCCTGAACTATAATCAGATCAAACGTTTCAAACATACACCAGTTTTGAAAATACCTCCTAAGATGATGTAAGATGTACAAGTGCACTTTATATTCGGGGATAACAGTGAATAAAAATTGGTAAAGTCTTAACTTTGATGGGTTTCATAGTTGTGTGAAAATGAATGTTAATCAAAATGAAAGATATTGCAAACATGTTTTTTTACATCTTTTTTTACAATTTGTCATATTATAATTATAAACCCTTTTTGTTTAATTTGAATTTGATGTAATTGATAAGTGGATGATTATGAAATAAAAGTACCGTTCATGCCTCCTACAGCAGTTTTACCCTGTAACATCAAAAATGTTTTCCTGTTCCTGCTTAAAAAAACCCCAAATAAATAAATAAAGACACCACCGCCAGTTACTTTGCTGCTTTTTAACTCAGCACTCTCCTTACTGGGCTAGTGTGTTCAGAGCCTCCAAAGAGTTTGCAGCTGTGCTATACTTAGTTCAATTTTTAGATGGCAGATTAAGTGAGAAAGCTTAGAATATCGTTTCAAAACCTGATTGTGTTTTAAACACCAGTAGCACTTCATTCCTGTGCACCTTTGTCCTTCATGATGCCATTTGGTCACGAATGTTGCCCGACAAACGTCTGAAGCCACCACAAAACAGCTAGAGTTACGCTAATATTAAGTCACAATAGTGTTATTTTTTAAATTAGGTAACTTATGTAGTCAAGAGAAAACACTGATCTTTGGAGTAAATGGACCAGATTACAAATGCATGCCACACTTTTCAGATATTTATTTGAAAATTATGAGTGATTTACCTTCCACTTCATTATGAGATACTAAGCTACAGAACCATATTGCTGACAAGGAGAAAAATAAATGTTCAAGAGTTATTACGTAATAACGTTTTCTACTCTAGTTCTCTCGCTTCACCTGATTTTATGACTGCACCAGATACCTACTAAGGCAATGTGATGCAAGTAGGACAAAGATAAATTTGATATGCAGAGTAAACATAATGTCATGTCCTCCTACGAAGATTTATTTAGATCTAACAGCAAGTCAATATTTTATCTACCATGCATAATTCATGTGCTTTTGTATTTATAGGATTGCCATCAATGGTTCTCATACTTTGGGTTCTGACCAGATTTCTCTATGATGACAGAGGGTGTCGTAAACTTTATTCTATTTCTCGATATTAGTTACATTAAAGCTGCTCATTTCATGCTCAGCTGAATACAGTTTGTCTTTCGCTGCAGCTGTTGGGATGACAATGACAACGTTGGCATTTGGTGGATCATTAAAGGACCAATAACAGGCTCGCTGCTGGTGAGTGACGAACTGAGAAGCTGTTGCAACATGATAAACTGATTTTTTTTAACAGTTACATTTGCTTCATTTCTATTTCTCTTCTGGTTCACACATACTTCCGTTTGTACTTGTATGGAGGAATTTTTCTGCCACAATCCAAGAGCACAGATTTTCAGTCTGAAAACAGGATTTTAAGTCTTTCTTCTCAAAATCTGTAACTCTTGTACTCAAAACTTCTCATTGCGGTTTTGCAGTTTGAAGTAATAATAAGTTAATAAAACATTTGGAGTGACTTTAGATAGGTTTTAATTGCTTGGACAGAATTAAACTTCTGTTGCTTAAAATCAGGGCTGATTATTTACGAGACCGGAGCTCCTTTTTGTTGCAACTCAAACAGAAAGGGAATACCAAGTTGCACATTTTCCCAGTTTTTGAAGTGACTAATTGCCTTTTAACCATTAGTGTGATTAAACAATTTGAAATTATTGTTGGTCTGATTTCTCCTTTAATCACACCGTGGATTTTCTCTCTAGCTGTGGGCAGAGAAACCTGCTTCCCAAATTACGAACAATGAAGCTGCAACATTCTGGCAGAAGAAAAATTTCAGTTTTAAGTTACATAATTTACATAAGCAGCCCTACTCACATAATCAGAATAACATAGAAGCTTTAATTTGTATATAACATTTACATAAGTGACTTGGTTGTAAAAAAAAAAAAGAATAAAGAGAGATTTGGGGTTTTATTTGAACACTATTGATGTTGATGGTTTGTGCATATATTTCTGACAGGTCAACATAGTCATCTTCATAAACGTTATCCGGATTCTGGTCCAAAAGCTTAAATCTTCAGCCATGGCTGGAAACTGCGACACTGGTCACTTCATGTAAGTCTCAACAAAGCAGCACAGCATATTAAGCTTGAACACAGACTCTAAAGACACAACATGAAATCATTTCCTCGGGAACAGGATTACCAAGGTTAGGAGATTAGTGGAGCTCTGCCCTTCAAAGAAGCTATTAAAATCAACAAAGTATGAGCCTGTAAGAGCTGTTTTATTATTTTATAGGATATATAGATACCTTTTACTCTTGATCCCTTGTTGATATGCAAGCAGTGCAACAAGGAAACAATGTAAAAATCCTTCCACAAAATGAATGGCCTCTTACTGTAAATTGCTTCATTCAGTATAACACAGAACCCAGAAATACTGCTTCACCTGAATCACTGTATTTTCTGTATTAGCAGTTTGACGAGGGCAGATTTTTGCTGAGCTGAATTCATCTCAAAACAGAGCAAACAAAAATAGAATCTAGATACTAGAAATAGATGTCTCTTTCATCGCTGTGTGACAGAATTGTCCCACCCATTCAATGAATGTTTTACATGCTCAAAAGCTTCATTTCTGCCTTGCAAATTCCAGCCTTATTCAGGTGGATCAGAGACATGAGCACAAAAAGACCCAAAGCACAGGTGTGACTAAAGAAAAGCACAACCCAAATGTAAGCATGAAACATCCAGGTGGATTTTTCATTTCAAATCCTGAAGCAGTCACGTTAAAAACCCCGATTTTGTTTTGTTTTGTGTGACTGGTGAGATGGTCAACGTCAAAGTGGATTTATGCTGTCGTAAAAGAAATTCTTTAATCTCATCCATTAGTTTCAGACCAACAAACAAAAACAGAAACATCTGTTAGAGAACAGTTTAGCTGTTGTTTGATTCTTAATAAGTGGATCTTCTATCTCACTGTTTTGTCTCACTGAAGTTAAAGGTTTATCATGTTTTTGTAAAATAAGCAGATTAAAACAACATGATTTACAAGTTGATGGTTTTAAATAAGTTGTGCTATTTATATTTATTGCATTAGTTATTCAATCTAAACTTGTCTTACTTGTAAATTAATCCTATTTGGCATTTTAATCACCACTATTTATTGTTGTAAAAAATTGCTTGAATACCTAATTTAGTTTCACTGTTAAAGCCTCAAATAACAGAGTTCTACACTAAGGGAAAGGTTAAACAGATGGTAACTGTGGCTCAGTGAGAGCTCAAAGCATGAGGTTTCGATTTCAGCTTTATTCTGAAATATGTCAATCTGCTCCTGGGCAAGGCAATTAACCCCACGTTACCCATCATCTGTGTCAATGGATGTCTATGCAGTGCAATTGGGTGACTGTGGCTAAAGGTGGAAAGCAGTTTGAGTGTTTGTAATCCAGCCTATTTACCATGAGATGTAAGTTTTGTCAAATCTGTAATAGTCTTTTGATCGGTTTGTTTTTGTCTCAGGCGGTTGGCTAAATCAACCCTGTTCCTCATTCCTCTGTTTGGGATGCACTACACTGTGTTTGCCTTCCTGCCTGAGAACACTGGAGTGGCTGCCAGACTGTACATCGAGCTGGGCCTGGGATCCTTTCAGGTATACAACATTTTTGAAGGGAGGCGGAGTATTGTGTATTTTCTAGGCAGATTGTATCTATAAAATCGCATATATTGATGTCTAATCTTTATTTAGAAAACTTTTTCATATTTTTTATGAACAAGTTTTTTATATTGTTTAGCATCTCACAACCTGCTAGAATTGGACTATGCTCCACCTGCAGACATATTTTTATAGAAAAAACTGTCTTTAGCTTAATTTGAGACCTCTCTTTGAATTACTTTTCAGACTCATAATCCATACTTATGCTACAATATTTTTTTCTGAAGGTCTCAGTTGACTCAACTATGGTGGTCACTATTACTTAACAGTCAGATGAAAATCAATGTAAATGTTTGTGGCTTGAACAGAGCCAATCTCTTTTAGGAGCATGCACAGTTCTGCAACTGCTGTTCCGTCAGAGATTTTCAGACATATTCCAATTTGACCAAATCATTTCCTGAATATATGTGAGTTTATCAAAGTGGAGGAGATCAGAAACTAATTTGTATTTGTAAAAACAATTTAGAACACATTTGTTCATAAATAAAACTTGAAAGAGGATCGTAAGTGGACATCCTGCCTGATGGATTCTGTAGCCACCACTTGTGTTTGGACAACGAGTTGAGCATGTTAATGCAACATTTAAACAAAACATAGTTAAAGTCGATAACCATTTTGGTTAAAAAATCTTAGCACACTTCAACTCTACCGAAAATATTAAATGGAGAAAAAAGTTGCAATACAAAAGAGGGAAATATTATTTGAAATATCACAAACAGTTTGGAACAAATACTCGATTTTACAAAACTCATTTCCACAAGTTTATGTCTTGTGGGTATCTTTATGTTGTGATTTATCTTACATATTAACAGCATAGCAACTAAATTCCCAGGCATAGAGATTGGCTGACATGAAAATCCCACTGGCACAAACATTTTCAAACATGAAAATGTGGAGCTTCTTTTTAACAGCATATTGCTCTGAAACAAACTATGTTAATTATTCTGTTTATTTCTCTGTGTGTGTGTTACTTACACAATAAAATATTTACAACTATCTTACAATTGAGTGTATTCACAATCAGCATTTACTAATATTGACTGATTTTAAAGTGACTTCTGTTGTGTTGCAGGGATTTGTTGTGGCACTTCTTTACTGCTTCATGAATGGAGAGGTGGGAAATATGTGGTTTTGTGACAGAAAAAATGCTTTGAAATGAACAAACAGATGCTTTACACTCCACCTTATATTCTTGGCTGCAGGTCCAGGCAGAGCTCCGGAAATGGCTCTGGAGGTGCCACAATCCAAATCTCACTCCTGCTAAGAGAAGCATCACTCAGGTCACAATTCGAACCCACGGGGGCTTGGGTTTGCCTTCGTCTAGTGCCAACATTTCTGCTGTGTAGATCTTGTTTGTAAAAGGAGGAAAAACAATCCTGAATGTGAAGAAACAATAAAAGCATGGCATTCCTCTGCTGAAAATGACGGCGGCATAACTTCAACTGTTGTTTTAAATGGTGCCATTGTGAGACAGGAAGCAACAACCGAGACAGAGCTGGCCCTGGACCGAAGAGGATTTCAGATGCTTGAGTTTATAGGTTGTAAATAAACAAATAAGCCGATTTGTTCACACAGCTTTAACTTTACTCTAATTGTTATTTTAATGCTAACTTTAGCCACAGGACCGTCTTCAGTGGTGTGAAACTCATTTTCATTTGGGGCCCACATCAAGATAATATTACTCATGTGGCAGAATGTATAGTATTAGAGTGTTGTCTGTATTCAATGAGTACTTTTAAACATGTTATCATACTTAATATTCTTCATCATTGAAGTAATTTGGCACTTTATAAATAAAGCCAATTTGATTTGAATGATAAAATAGTATTTAAGAACAAAGCTAGTATCTTGAATTTCTTGAAATAGTTATGGTTGGCCAGATTTGGCCTGTGGGCCTCGATTTTGACACATGTGCCTTAGATGGTGTCTTTCTTGTTGAAAACTGTAGCACTTGTGCTGGATTATTTCACACACTACTTAGATTTTTGAAAGAAAGCATTAGATTATGTATTAAATGAATCCACTGTACATGTTGACATATTCATTGTGCATGGAGGTAGAAATAAAACTCCTATAAATGTACAGAGTCTGAAAAAATGTCAGTCTTGGGAAAGTACAACAACATACCACAGATTTATTTTGCAGTTAGTTCACACAAGTAGACTTGGATGTTGGACATCAGTACACTTATACGTGACTCAACATTACAGATTGAACACAAAATGAAAGTTTCTACATCGTTTTTCAACATCTAAGTTTAAATTCTTTTGAATGCTTGTCGTTACGTATACATGCATACAGAATACATTCTCTCAAATTTCCAGTCATTCACATACACTCTTAAAACTGGACCATAAACAACTTTACAAAAAACACTGTCACAAACATTGTAGATTTTAGTCAAGAAGTCCACCTGTATGGCAAAAATATACACTATTTATGATAGAGAAAAGACATCATTTGTACACCAGAGCAAATTGATAGCAGAGAACATCTAAGAGCAGCTGAGAAGCAATAACTCTACATTCAGAAATTCATTGACAATCAGTAAAACTCTCTCTCTCTCTCACACACACACACACACACACACACACACACACACACACGTGACCAAACTGGCTCAGCAAGCCACAACAGTTGAAACTGCGTGTTAACACAGATATGCATCACAAAACACAGTTTAAACAAGAGATTTGACAATTTTTGCAATTACAGTCATATTTTAGTGAGATTCACATGGTGGTCTATTACTTAAACTGCAAATGACAGAAAAGTGAAGTTAGGATTCATAAGCTACCAGCTACTTGAAAATTGCCTACATATGACTTGCTAGCTAGAAACTAGCTTTTTAAAGGAGAAAACGTGCTGATATGTTGATTTCAGCTTTAAACCTCAGGCATCTGAACAATACTGGATTTGATGATGTGCAAAAGTTCTTTGAGTGAGGATGGGTAGCATTTATGGTAGGTATGATCTGAAAGATTGACATAAATCATGACATTCTTAGTGTACATTAAAGCTGTGAAGTGTACACCAATTGCTTCAAATATAGTCACTTATTTACAGTCTAATGACTAGTAATGCTTTGCTATCAATATGCTTGGAAACTAGGCTAGAATAGCTAAAAGCTGAACTTATCAAGTATGGCTATTAACTCTTTGTATGTGATGTCACGCTCTTCAGAAAGTAACTCACTTGGTTGGTAGACTACTATCACTTTTACTTAGTTGATTTGGGGTGCTATGTGGTCAGTTGCAAAAAGACAGGGATGCAAACCAAACATGTAATTTTATTGTAAACCTTTTGATGGGGAAAAATGATGGAGATGGATAGCAGCCTTCGGTGTATTAGTGGTTTTGCAGTAAGCGCTTTTTACGAGGTAAAATGATTAATATTCATGTACTTCATAAATAAGGTTAATAGGATGCAGTAAAATATTGCATTATGGAGAAGGTGTGCATCTAATCATTAGCAACCACAGAGAAAACGCCCCACCATCATGGAACCCATCATGTATGATAAAACTAACAAGTATCCAGACTTTACTATGCTTATAAGTCTGCTCTGGTGTAAGAGAAAACACAATTTATGACCCAGAGGTTTAAATCATGTGGCGCAAATTCAGGCAAAGTTGGCAATTTGGTCAAATCAACACAGAAGTCAGAAGGGAAAAGGTATGGTTCGGTTTCTAAGCTAGTTTTTATAAATTATGTAAATACTGCTGCCTACGAACCACAACCAGCTACGTGATTAAGTGACATAGCTGTAAAGGGGTCAATACTATCCAGACTAGAGTTGCGTTCACAGATAAATTAGCTCAACTTGAACAAGTAGAAGTCACGGCCTTACTGACAAAAACAAATTGGGGAAAACAACCGTTGGGACTTTGATACTCCAGGCTCTCACTTCAGATTTTTGTCATGGCGCCTTTTGACTAAGTGATTAAGTGACATAGCTGCAAAAGGTCAATACTATCCAGACTAGAGTTAGCTTCTACCACTAGATATACTAACATGTCTCATGTAGCTTAGTATACCAATTGATTTTCTAGTTGGACTACTCTTTTTTTTTTAAGAGTTTTAGAGTTTTTTAGAGTCTAATATTTTTTAGAAATATTAGAAATGTCTTACTAGAAATAGAAGCTCAACTACAGATTTCTGGGCCTTGATTACACTTTTAAATCTCACACCTGACTGGCCACACAAAGCATTAATCACAGCTTTGACCACCTATACAGGTCAGCTGATTTGGGGCTGTGACTACCTCACTTTGGAAGCAGGGTTGCAACATCGTCGGGCTGATCTATCTCAACTCCTCTCTCCATATTAGTTCTTTCACAGAACACATGATTGAGAAGCCGTCTTATAGGGGCTTTTGAGCTTAATGGGAAAATAAGTGTTCAATATGGGCTTTGTTTTGGAGAAAAATACTGAGTTTATCAACTATTATCTATCTACCTTTTCAACACCTCAATCTAAAAGGAGTTAGCAACTCATTTACCTCAGAGCAAGAGGTTAATTCAGTTGTAAAGATATTTGAAGTGGTTGCTAAAAATTTCTAATGGAATGTTATTATGAAGGTAAAAGCAAAATGTTCTCTAAGTGTTATGTTGTTAGATAATATACAGAGTTCTGTTTAATTATGATATAAACTTGCCATAAAGAACAAAGTATAGCTCTTCAAGTGTAAGTGGAAGTGAGATTTCCTTCACCTTGCTTTTAAGCGATAGAAATGAATATGGGTGATTTTAGCTGAAGTTTGGATTAGTCTTTACAGTGCTCTTTTTTATGTACTGCTAAAAATTACATCAACATTAATTAGGCTGACATGGCTTGTCTGACAATTCGTGTAAAATAGAAATAAGGAATTATGCTAATAATGATACAAATATAGACATTGTTCCTCTTTTTAAACATTTGTCCTGCAAATTCACAATACAAAGCCTATGAAATCAACAAATAAGAAAAGCTTTCCTTTCAGCTCTCTCTCGTCTATTACAAAGTTTTGCTTCCATCTAGTGGTGGACAAATATACAGCACATATAAGGTCATGTGAGGAGTTTTCAACTCTTCTTTTTTTTTCTCAGACAGTAACAGCATTAAAACATGGTCGTTTCTTTCTGAGGTTCAGACTCAGAATGCTGGTGACAGAAACACATAAGCAGCAGAGTGGTTTTTAATCACACGCTCAAACGCAACTGTTGCAGTGGTCAAATTTTTTCCTCTATGTACATACTTTGACTTCCACACAAAAATGTAAATTCTAGCTTCATGTTTTTTCATAAAAGCCATTTTACACTATATTTTTCTACACCAAAAGTTGTGATTTTTCTCCATCTTTTGCCACAAACCTCACCTTATAATCTTATATAGGGACACAATCTTTATGGCATGTTGACCAAGTCTGCATCAGTTAGTGTAATAAAATCAGACACTTACGTTACAGACAAAACTATTTGTAAGCTGTACAAGTCGATATGTTACATAGCACATAATCGTTGGGAAATAAATATACATCCATAGCTGTTCCACGTATCATAAATCATCATTTAAAGATACAACAATCTTATAATCTACTTGTATGACAAGAAATGAACATCTAAATTAAAAACATGGTGGAAAACTCCTATGTACACCATTTCACATTTCAATTTAACATGATTTCTAAGTGTACAGTAATGACTTTTTAGCTGGTTTGACCACAAAAAAAGGACATAGAGCAAGACGTAAATGCGATTGTCAGAGGCGAGTAAATTAAAGCTTTTGTTGATCACTGATAATATTAAGATTTCTACTTTGAAGTCATACATGTGGCGGTAATGGGGTAGAAATTCAAAATGTATGGTAGGTGCAATAAAAACACCTCAATTAATTTCGTCAAAGATGTTCAACTACGTCCTCATTTTATTTTGCATTTCATGAGAAAAAAAGGCTAAATTCTTATAATAAATTGCAAATTATTCAACTATCAGAGACGCATTGTCAAAAAGCATGCTACCCACAATAAAGCCACCACATTATTTAATCTTTGCAGAAAATAACTCCATTAAATCACGTGTTCACTGATAATTAAAGCGATAGCTATTTGTATGAGTAGGCACTTTGGAAAATGAGGCGTCTAATCAAATTGCAAAATGAGGTGCGTAAAGGTGGCACAATGGGCTTTAAGCTCAATCGATGAGCACAGAGTGAGGATGACCACCCAGGATGAAACACAGCACTTATGGAATCATGGCCTGGTGAAGTTACTATTGGAGACAAACATTGGCACAGACTGCTCATGTTCACAGACAACACATCGTGGGTTTGTTGAAATTTGTGGTGGTTAAAAACTAGCTAACGGCCCACTTTTCCTTCTTTGCCCATTTGTACATATGCAGAACCATGTCTTCCCTCCCATATTAAACAATAACATACCCGTGCTCTTTGACAATCCTGCAGCAGATTATTATTTTGTTGCAAGTACGTGTTTTCATTAAGAATTATGATTAATGTTTATAAATGCTCAAAACTCTTAATTTAACTCTCTATTCCCATATTATGTTGGTTCTAATATCTAACTATGAAATTTGAAAGATTGTAAGCACTGCTAAAACCAAAATGACTGAGTAACATCCTATTGGCAGATTGGCGGATTGACCGGAACACCTCTGTCTAAATTATCTACTTTGAAGGGTAAAACAAAAACATGTTTTATTTTTTAAAAAGTTGGCAATTGCTGCTCTGTTGTTATTCACTGAGCCTGCAGATTACATGTTTCCCTTCCTTCTTTTGTATGAAGGAAAACCGGACTAGAGAGAGCATGAACCACTGGGTCTCTGCATACATGACAGTGTCTACAGATTTGGGCTCCAGTTCCTTTTGTTTGAAAAGGTCTTTACAATACGCTGTTGCTAAAGAGATAGATCTAATCTAGACACTAAAAGTAACTATTTACACATGAGTGTTTTTGACATACTCTGTACTTACGGCTGATTGTAGGAACATGTTTAAATTCAAGATGAGACATTTACATATAAACGTTGAGCGTTTTGTACAGGCAAGGCGAGCTTTTGGTTGTTTTTTATTAGTTTTTTTTTTAAAACCTTTGGACTATCGTGAGATCCAGTCAGGCAAACTGTATGGCACTTTGAAGCACAGTTATTGTACACAAACAGATCAAATGTGACCCACAAATATTTCATATTAAAGAATCACTTTTCTAAAATGTTGAAGAAAATCAATGTCTTTCTTATGGCACAATCTTTATTTGCTTACATTTCTGAGAATGGTTTGCTTATAGGGAATTTAAATCTAATTTTATTTATCTAAGATGTGCTGTGATAATTATAAAAAAAATGACCATCGCCATGTTTTTTTTTTATAAATAAATATTTCTATTTCATTGTATACCCAAATAAAAATGATCATCTCTAGTAAAATGCTTTCCCTTCTTATAAAGTAGAAAATATAAGAATTGCAAGGGGCCACTTTGGTCTGCTCTGGTTGGTCTAACGTTAAGTGGAACGGCACCTTGAAGTCGGCTCTGGCCTGTCAGACGCTCAGGTCGGCAGGCTGATGTTGGCGTTCTCCGCCAGTGGGCTGGACATGCGTATCTGCGAGCTGCTCTTGCTGAGGATCGACAGCTGAGTCCCGCCGTTCACCCCGCTGCTGGCCAACGAAGGGTGCCTCTGCTGCTTCAGGTCCACAGCAAAGTACCGGTTCACCGTCCAGCTGCGCCATTTCCTCTTGATCTCCGACTGCACCTTCAGGGAGAAACTTCACAAGGTCATTTTTTAGTGTACTTTAAGCTGTACCAGCTCCACCAAAGATTCACTTACTGTCTGTGGGAAAGTGGTCCTGGTAAAATAAGACCTCAACATCCATTTTGAAGGTCAGAGTTTATTTTTTTATGGAAGGGCAGCATTTTTATGTCTTAGTCTATTTAATTTGCAGGCAACTGACACCTGTACAACACAAACTTTATAGGATATCTAACTGTACTATATAACCAGTTTTAAAATGAATAGATTTTTCCATTTAATAAAATAGACCTTGGAAAGTAATACTCATCTGAAGACTTTCTGAATAAATTTATTTCTCTTTAGACGTTTGTCTGTTTATCACCTCATGTAAGTCCAGTAACAGGAAGTTTTGATATTGTTGCTAATGTCTCCAAGAACACTGAACTGTTTCTTGATCAGAAAATGTAACCTCAGTACACTCTTACACTACATTAGTACATTGGTCACTACTCCATCCAATACTGTTTTAGTCAAAATATTTATGAATACTAAAACATTTGAAAACATTGTGAATTATTTTTTTTGTCTAGTAATGTAATGTATTTGTGTGAAGGTGCTCAGACATTCATGGTGACAGCCAGGTTTTAACATATCAAACATAATAAAAAAAACAAGTCAACAGTGTAAAAGTGATAATAGCTTACCTCTCCATTGAGGAAACAGTAGAGAACAGCCACCACAAATCCCTGAGAAGAAACGTAAATAAAGTCACAATCCATTTTGTCAAGTTAGGGTCTGTCTTAAAACCTATGGTGCTGTGTGCATAACATATCTTACTGAGGCAAAATTGAAAGAAAATTTTAGGAAAATTCCAAAAATTTTGCCTCAACGACCTGCTTCTAGTCTTAGGATTCTTTGTGAATATGGACCGGGATGTTTTGCGGAGGAGTGAGAACAAACCTGAAAGGATCCAAGGCCCAGCTCAAAGACAAGCCTCTCCCTCTTGCTGACATCCTCAGGCGAGAAGGCGAACACAGTGTAGTGAATACCAAACAGGGGTATGAGGAGGAGAGTAGAGCGTGCCAGACGCCTGAACACACACACACGCACACATAAAGCAAATATTTTTATTTGATCTTATTGACATGTAAACAAGGACAGGTGCTTCTATGTAAGTTAATTCATTTTGCGTAGACTCAAGTGAGACACAGAAGTTGTACTGCTGATGCAACATGATGTACTACTGATGTGACATGCCACAAATTAAAGCCAGGAATTCAAATTGAAGATGAAATCTTACTATTAAAATTACCTTCAAAATTATCGCTCTGAATTATTGTTTCATCTCAGATTATCCTAATGATAATGTTTTCTTATTGTCAACAAATCCCACGAAAGACATGTATAAACCTTTAACTGTAAGGTAAAGATCAGTGAACCATCAATGCTTGTCATTATCTAATAAGAACTTATTGTTCAAATATTGTTCAAAAAAGCACCAATTACTCTCACTGAAATACACTTAAATTACTGTCAGAAAAGAAGACATATTTGTTGACAACAAGAATACAGGTTTGTTTTACTGTTGTGAATTAGGTTTAAATAAATTATTTGGTCTTTATCTCTGTGGTATGCATCAGAAACCCAGCAACACACACACTGATAGCTGATGGAAATACAAAAAGACCAACAAAAAAAAAACACCACACACACACAACTAAAAAAAATAATAACACAGACTACACACAAAATGAATGAAGGTGCAGCTGTGCAAAAGTAATTTCAGTATGTCTTATGACCCCCCCCAAAAAAATAAATAAATGAATAAATAAACTACTACTTTGATTAATTTTCTTGCTGAGATTTAGAAGAGGTAAGAAAAACTAAACTGATACGTTGGTAATTATTCACTCCAATTTTGGAGCAAACAAGGAGTGTAAAATCAACACCGTACTAGGAATTTGTTCAAATAACTGTTAGTTTCAGTGTTAGCAGATATTTTTATAAACCAAAGCTCTTCAGAACCAACAAATTATATTTCACATAAAATGCCATTTCTAGCCTATTGCGCCTTTTGCTACAGCGTGGAAGTGACAGAAAACCAAACTTTCTGATCAACATGGAAAGTTTTTATTTATTTTTATTTTTTTTGCAATTTACAATGCCAGAATGGTGAGAATCAGAAATACAGTTTCTTTTTCTTTTTTCGGCTCACAAGAAAAAAAAAAGTAAAATTTTGACAGCAAAGAAAATTGAATATGCTACTTGTTGATTCTGATAGTTTTGATTTAAAAATAAATCAAACTTATTTTAAAGTTTGATCTGAAATTCATAGTTTCACACCAAACATAAGCGTTGATACACCATTCCCACATTTAATCGTGGTGGTAGCAGTTTCATACTGTTGCTTTGCTTTTCTTCAGTAAAGGAAGCTGGTCAAAGTGTGTGGAAAGATGGATGTAGCTCAATACAGGGAGACCCTGGAAGATATCTTATTTGAAGCTGTAAAATACCTAAGACTGGGGTGAAGGTTTACTTCCTATTAGTACAAGAACCCTAAACCTACTTTCAGAGTTACAGTGGTTTAGATCAAAGGATAAGCCTGTGGTAAAATGGCCAAGTCAAAGTCCAGACCAAAATAGTCTTTGAGAGTGTGCAATGAGAATTGAAAATTGATGTTTATATATCTTCTCCATCTAATCTCACTGATTCAATGTTAAACGCTACGTTGGATTAGCCTACAACATATATCAATAAAAAACAACAACTTTGCTTTAAGATGATAGTTTTCACCTATTTTCAGTCAATACTTTGCTCTTAATACATATCACAGAAAATGGCTCCATTTTTAACAAGCAAAAAATATCTTTCTTCAACTGGTTTTTCCTTCTATAAAGAAGCTGAAATATCTTTAAAAAAAAAAAAAGTCATTTTGCTTTTGTAACGAGCAGCTCCTTAAAGAGTTAAATGGCAAAAATGAGAAATTACTGTAAACTGTTAAATTTGAGTCTTTGGTTTTGTGCATATGTAGCATAGATTTGGTGGTGTAATAAATATACTTTCTTAATCTAAGAGGGAAATTCATATATTTCACAGCACAACAATTTTCTTGAATGAAAAGTAGCAAAAAATTGTACAAGTTTTATTTTCTGAGGGTTGATTCTCTTCAACCTTGGGGACTTGAATTTGAAGTATAATAGTACTATAACCTTAATCTGAAAAATAATCTGATATCTTTCCCAATACTATCTAAAGTAGTCTTACTTACTTACTTTAGCTCCCACTGATTACTGTGTTAAGATTTGCTGTTCAGCCTAAAATTAAGCAGTTTTTTTTCAGTTCCAATAATTTTTATTAAAACTACAAACCCTTCACTGCAACCTACTTATCCAAATCTGAGCAAGAAAGCAAAGGTATTTTCCTCCTGCAGTCAAAATGTACCAGGAACCTTTGGGATACGAAAGAAAATGAAATCCAAACCCAAAAGTAAAGAAAACAAAAAATATGTTTATTTACACTTTGCATTCTCAATTAAGTTAACTCAGTTTTTTTTCTCCCCCATTTCTGTGTTTGTTATTCAAATCAAATTATTTGGAACCCCTGGGGTAAAACACAATTACACACACATACGCACGCACACCTACATGCAATCCACAAAAAGCAGTCACACACACACACATACACATACACACTTACAGTGTGATGGTGGATAACTCTGACATCCTGCACGAATGCTGAACAGCCTGTGTGGGCTCACTGAAGCATTTCTGAGCACAGCTGCTATACAGCACAAAGACAACACACAATACAACAAAGACAATGTCTTTAGGGACGCAGTCTCGCACACGCTCACACGTCTTCAGTTTGTCACGCACGCCTGGACCCAAGCAGCAGATGAAAATGGCATTATCTATAGGGCTTTAAAAGACAGTCCTGTGGGACCTGACCAGGAGGGATGTCTGACTAAACTACAACTCCACAAAGATGCTCAGGCTTCCTGGCAACAGGTTGTACATGTGAGTATAAAAGAAAGGTGGACACAACAGGTTATAAGATAGCTTTAATACTTGACTTGCTTAAAACTGCTTAGCATTTATTCTTCTTAGCACTGATTGTGGTTTTGCTTTTCCAGTAAGATTATCCCCAGGCATATTAAATATACTTAGCACAATAATGAAATTTAATATATATATATATATATATATATATATATATATATATATATATATGATGGCATAAAACATTATAAACTACCAATTTATAATTGATTGCCATAACTAAGAGTGCTTATGTATGTAAAACTTCATTACCCTACCTCGGAGTAAGTATAAAAAAACCCTGTCAGAGTCAAATTTTAACACAAAATAACTTCTCGCAGATTTGACTACTCAAGGCACATATTTTAGTCTCTGACTAAAATTTGTGATGCAACTTACAGATAAATGCTGGACTCATTTCCTCCGATATCAGGGGACTGGAGTTTTTGCACCAAGATGATGATGATCCCAATGAAGAGAACAAAATTGATCTGCCAAATAAAACAAAAGGACTTTGCAGGAAGCACAAAAAAGCTATTTTTAACTTTACATAGTTGCCCATTTTTAGCTATTTTCAGCCACCCTTTACTAAGCTAGGCATCAAACTGCTGGTAAAAGATTGTTTGTTTTATTTAAAAATGAAAATCTATGCAACATGGAGTAAATATATATATCTATATCTATATCTATATATATATATATATATCTATATCTATAGATATATATATATATATATATATATATATATATATATATATATCTATAGATATAGATATATATATTTACTCCATGTTGCATAGATTTTCATCCCTGTTAACCTTCATATATAAGTAAGTAAAATTGGTTTTACTTACTTATCAGAGTCAAGTAGGAAAATACTATGAACTCACCATTATTGAAGCTACAACTGGTCCTTTAATCACCCACCAGAGGGCAGTGTGCTCATTCGTTTCCCAGCATCTGTCAGTGACGACCAACACGTTTTTTGGAAAAATTTCCATGGTGGCAAATGAAACTTTCTATCACCATTCAAATATTTCAGATTATATTTCCATTGCCCCGGAATAGAACTAGCCTATAATTACCAGTGTATATTTACCCTGAGTAGATAGAATCCCTGTTAACCTTCATGAAAGCCATGCTTTTGTGAATGTTACAATAAACTATGTTTTAAAGAATCTACAGAGTATTTCAGTTCATTTGTAATTATTGTTTTTGCTCTTCTAATGCTTCTCTTATTCTATGGCTTACTGGTGTCAAATAAAGCACTGAAAACTTAATACACCAAGCAATAAACATCCTTAGGATCTTAGGAAGAAAAAGTTAACCCATTAATTTAGTACTGCATCTGAAGCAAAAAATCAGTTATCAATCTTTTCATATTCACCCTCCAACTTTGATTGATCATATTTTCCTATATTGACTACATTGAGCATTACACAGGAGGCGCCAACGCCTCATTGACTGGGCATAAAAATAAGCAATAGCAAACTTATTCTGGGCACATCTGATACTATCTTTTTTCCCTGTGTTTGCGCTACTCTCTGAAAGAATGGGACCCCAGGCAACTGTAGCACTCGCAATAAGAGCATCCAACTCTAAAATAAAACAAAGCCAGTAAACTACATGTTCTTATATACAAACATATGACACTGGTTGGAATAAAACGTTGCTACATACCCTGTGTCATGGAAATGAAGCCTCAGAACGGCCCAGACAGTCACACATATAGTTGGAGTTCCTGTTATCCATAAACATACATAGATAAAGCACGGAGAACACAAATTACACCACTGGAAAAAAAGATGAGCTGCAGATATGCTTGGCAGTTAAAACAATAAAACAATAAAATAACTAAACCAATCAGAAGTTGCTACATACCCCACCCGACAATAGTGTACCAGTAGAAATAGCGTCTCTCAGGGAAGAAGGTCTCGACCAGCAGAGTAAAGAGATACAGACCCTCGATGAAAAGCCAGAAATAGTTGGACATGACGCAGTAATGGAAAAATATCATCACTGCTTTACACGCCACCTGCATGAGGAAACACAGCGACAGGATGTTGGAGCAGCAGGACGCTGAGATTTTGATCTTCAGAGAAATCTCATCTTTATCTGGACTCACTGCTCAAACCCTTTGAATTAAAATCTGCAATAATGTGATAAAAATGTCAGATATTTGAAAGAAAAAAAAAAGCTCAACAGTTGACTACTCACATCCTTACATTTACCCTCCACCATAGAACATGATAACTGAGTAGAAAAATGTACTGTTTCAGACCAATGCTCCATCAAGACACAAGGACACCTTAAGTCTTACAGAGCCTTGAGAATTGACTTTAAGATGCTTTTGTTATTCTATAAATTATTAAATGACTTAGTCCCAAATTAAATTAAAGACCTGTTACTGTATCAACCATATAGACCACTCAGGTCTTCTGGTTCAAGTCTGCTCTGCATTTGCAGAGAACCAAACATAGAGAATCGGGATTCAGTTTTAATGCATCTCTAATCTGTGACAAACGTCCAGAAAACTGCAGGACTACTGAAACACAGAGTTCCTTTGAATCAAGGCTACAACTAATTTGTTAGAGATGCTTTTGACTAATAATAAGTGAACACAAATTTATTCTATTCTGGATTGCAATATCATTATTATCTTTATTTTGCCACGGCAAATGTTTCTCTTTTGTTTTATTTTATGGTGTTATGTTTTTGTCATATATAGTAGATTAAACTGCTTTGTTGGCGAAATGTGCAAACAAACTTGACTTGAGCATTGTAAATTTAAATGCACCGTTCCCAGCGTGTCATTTGACAGAAATGTATGTTATGATCCAACTCTACTTTGAAGTTCTATATAATGTTATCTCTGACTTATCTGTTTTCCTTGGTTTTCATGATGCAGCCTGTTTCATAATATTCTCTAAAGTTGTGATTCAACTTTACATTTGGCAGTTAGATATTTATAGCAACACATTTTCTCCAAACAGGAAGAGGAAGTGCAGCAGAAGGTAAGCAGCAAACTGAATAAACAGAGTGATTTGGGACATTTTAGTTTTTATTTGGACTTTAATCATCTTTAGCCATGCAGACTGCAACTTCTAACATAAGTAACATCTGGATTCTTGCTAATCACTGCATAAGCAGCAGTGGTCAGTAATTACCACTAATTCATATGAAAATGCTGCATGAACTGATTGAAGCTGATATTCAAACTACCCACAGGAATGACTCACCTCAATGTCAGGTGAAGTGTAATGTAGTGACACCATGTTAATGAATAGTGCCCACATTTAGAGTCAGGTCAGACAATTACAGTAGTGATCTAATTCAGAGTCCCTCCATGATGATGACCTTGCAATCACTATGGCAACAGAGGCAAAGGAGTAAATTTAAAAACAAGACCATGGTAGCCTTTCAGATGGTAATGGGTCTGCTGTAGAATATTTCAGCGGGCCTTTTCAAACCCATTAGCCTATATAATTAGGTTTATTTGTCATGCCAGCTTACCAAAGCGGGCAATGAATTGTTTCTAGGGGAAGGCTTAGAGTTTGTTTTGCATTTGTAATCATAGAGGTTTAATATTTTAATGTACAAAAACACAAGCTTGTACCCGGTTGAAGTTCTCTCAAAATGTGAAAAGAAAAAAGCTAGAAAAGCTGAAGGATGAATGATTCTCATGTAAAAAGCATAAATGCACTTTGACAAATTATTTTACATGACTTTTTGAAAACGGGCATCCTCATCAAAACTTTGTACATGCAAATGTACTGGGACTATGCAAACAATAGAAGTCCAGTTGCACAATTATCTGTTTCAGATTAGAATAAATAAAGCAATTAACTTTGCAATTTGAAATTAACTTTTATTAACAGCTGCACAAGCAGAGTTGTTTTCTTTTCCTGTGGTGAAAAACACACACACCACACACACACACACACACACACACACACACACACACACACACACACACACACACACACACACACACACACAACACACACACACACACACACATGTTGTGTCTTTCTATTTTCACAAGGACTTTGCATTGACTTTTATTCATTTCATTGGCCCAGCCCTGTCCCTATCTCTAACCCTAAACCTAACCATTACTAGTCTATGCCTACCAGTAAAGCTAGCGCAAATTTAATTCACACTTTAGCCCTAAATCTAACCCCTTACCCCAAAACAGCACTTCTTACGGTGTCCAGGCTTTGGAGAACGTATTATTTGTTGTACAAATGGGCTTTACCAGGGGAGATATGCTGAAACTCACACACAATCTTGTTTCTATAAGCAAACACAGGATATATGATAATCATCAGTGATAACTGACTGTGTGCATGAAGCAGTGTTCGCTGACTTCCTTAGGGTACAGCACGCCGTCCTTGATGAAGACAGAGATGGCTCTCAGGATGAAGGACACAAACAGGTTCATGTGGATAAAGTTTCGGGTGCAGTGCAGCTTCCTGCAGAAATGGGAGAGAGTGAGAGTGTGCACGGAGAAATATGTCACATTTTGTCATCTTTAACCTCAAACAATCGGGGCAATGTTTAAAACTGCGAGTCAAAATTGTCCAAATCAACATCAGTTTGAAATGAATTGAGCTTGTTTACAACAAGCTCCCAACAGGTTACCTACCTATATATTCAGTAAAGTCTGTTTGGGGTGCAGGAGTTGGGGTAGGGTGAGACAAATATTGTATGATTAAGGAATGATTTATAATAACATTCACCATGAGAGGGAGAGTTTGTATTGGCTGTTCTGGGAGAGCTGCTTAGTGTGGAACTGAAAGAATAATGAAATTAATCATAATAATGATCTTTTTAAACATTGAAGTCACAGAGCTAAATTTAGGAAGCAGGAGAAAAACGTTTTCTGCAGTCTTTTTGGAGAATCCTCTAAAACTAAAGAATCTGACCATCGTTAATTTAAGATCAAACAGGTTTTAAACAAAGTTTGGTTTTGATGAAAGATTAACTATATTTGTGAAAACACGTAAAAATAAACATTTTCATGACTTTGGCCACCTTAGAAATTGTGCTTGGAAAAGTTATTATTCAACATTAACACATTATTTTTGTGAACCATTTTCAACTTATGAAATATTAAATGAGGATTACTAGCTTTTCCCAAATCTCTACTTCTCCTCATGAGTCCCATATCATGCATATGATCTTGCGATGTATCATTACTAGTATCTCGATAACCAGTAAAGCCTCAGATTTTCTGAATTTTAAAATCTAAGGGGTAAAAAAAAATCCTTGTTTGTAAGGCCCTCTCTATGATCAACAGAAAAATCTTTATTGAAGTTGCAAGAATCAAATCCTTCTTTTTTTTTAATAGTTTTTAGCTATTAGAAAAGGACAATCATTTTTAGTAGAAACAGCACACTCATAATCAGAGGCTAAATTGTTATAGTAACAACAAAGTTCCAATAAGCACCCATTAATTTACAGATATGAAAAATAAATTTTTACTAATGAGAATATCTGTACAAATATGAGCTATAGCTTACTATACATGAGAAGCAAGCACAATATTTAACTCCTCAGTGATAGCTGAGACATATTTTGCTCTTTTACAATAGACAAGAACAAACACTGCTAATTCAAATTAAGAAGCTAAAGCCTTTTAATTAGTTTATTTAGGGACTTCCACTGGGATCAAACAAGTCTTTTGGAACTTGGTCCCTGCAGAGCTTGATTTCAAGTTTACTGTAGCTGCAGCAGCTGCCTGCTGAATAGAATCAAAAACAGACTTTTTCTGTTACTATTTTCACGTTCAACTATTCCTATTTTAGTTTCGAACTCACCTGAATCTGCAGAGAATGACCATGGCTGTGGTTAAAGAGACCAGTGAGGTGCTGTACCCAACTGTGTACAGGGCTTTAACCGATGCAAAATAATCCTAATGATGGAGAACAGAAGTCAGTCCATGTAGGAAAAATATGAATATTTAAACAAGAGAAGAAAGTCATACAGGTTTTGTCGTGTTGTCGTCAAGAAGGCAGATGTCCACATAGTGAGGATAAGGCTCAGACCAGCCATCCTCTGTACAGTTTCGATTGACCTTCCCAATTTCTGAAATTGTAAAAAAAATATATATATAAAGTTTACTGCCTTAAAGAAACCAATAGGGTAAACGTATTCTGACATTCAAAATGCATTAAATGGAATGACCTTGCAGAGAAGGCGACTCACCTTCTTCAGGTGTCATGAAGTCGTGAAAGAACTCAGGACATTTGACCGTTACGACCTCACCGACATCGGCTGCCTGCCAGCAGGTCAAGTTGTCCCACATCCAAGGACACACTGAAATGTTATAAGAACATACCGAGTAACTTATATATCCGTTTTATGATGAACAAGATGCATTTGATTCATAAAGACGAATTGTGGTAGAGTAGTTAAAAGCAGTGACAGATTATTTTTTTAAAGACAATAAATTCAGCCAGGACGTGCGACTTGGAGAGGCCAATTGTAGTAGCAGAAGTGGAAACCTTTTAATAATGTTTGTTTTTAACATTATAGTGTTTTTTTGTTTGTTTGTTTTTTGCCATATTGGCACCTTATCCTTATCCTTATCCTTATCCAACCTTATCTCACTCCCACATTGGTCTGGTTCTTCCAGTAGCCTAATTTATTATAATTCTTGAGTTTTTCCATGTCTGTTCGCAGCAAATGAATCTCAAAAATGAGTTGAGTTGAGTTGTTTTAAAATAAAGTTAAATAAAACTATCAAGTCTCTTGCACAAAGATACCTCACTACAGTCTTATTCATTTTCTTCATATTAATATTTTTTCATCAACTGTTTAATCTGTAACAATACAAGTAGAAAATGTAGCAAATTCCATGGAAAATTAGACAACAATTAATCAAACAACAAGAGCAACACGTCAAGAAAAATATGACAGACCTAAAACTAAAACCATAAATGATAACATAACTACATAGATGGCATGTAGCTGTGCAGAATATAAAATGTGTTTCTTAAAACACAGAATGCAAATTCAATAATTGCTTGTTTACGGTCCAATTTCTTATTGATGACACTCCTTAGGAAAATATTTAACCCAATAAATTCAACTTTAAATGATCTGCTAAATTGAATTCGGATTGCAAGTTGTTATAGCAAAAAAAAAGTATATTTTATTTGCATATTTATTTATTTTTTATGCTGAAAGTGACTTTCAAAGAAATGTCTGGTATTGGGTACCATGTTTTGCTATTAGTCAAATTCAGTGCAGGAGTTTAATTATTTTTAATTAAAACTGAAAACAAAAAAGAAGATGCAGATCTGCAAATTATTATTATTATTTAATTTATTTATTTCGAATAGACAGAAAGGACAACCAAGAAAAAAGAAAGCAAAATAAAATAGAATGAAACAAACGTAAGACATAAAAATGTAAAACTAATTATTCTGCCCATGTGACATGCAAATTTTATATTTTCTGTTCAAAAAGGAGCAGGCAGAAGATATAATATCTTATAATGTCCCACCCTTTCCTACTTGTCAATTTACTGTATAATCAATTAACTTTCAGAGCATCAAAAAGAGACAACTTGTTTCCATTTTACATGATGTTTCATTATGTACAATTATTTAAATACCATTTATGTCATCAATTACATTATAGACTATTAAACAGTCGTCTTATATATAAAAAAGAAGATGCAGATCTGCAAATTTGATTATCTATTAATTACATTTGTTTATCTGTTTTAGGTAAACTCTAGTTCTGGATGTATTGTAGGACTTCAAGGTTTCTCTTGCACATTTAAGCTAAAAGTGACAAAGAAAATGTTAACTTCTTAGAAATAAGTTGTCACTTAATTAAAGTGAAAAATGTTTCACAGCAATACTTCATCCTCCCAGAAAAACAGAAAGCCGCTCTACCAAACAGGATTTTTCTGAAGCCAAAAGAAATTTAACTCTCCTTGACTGAAAGCAAAATTTCCACTATTCACGCTGCTTCTGCTTGACTAACTGTTCCCTTGAAAATCACGTCCACGTATTTCAATATATTCCATGAAAAGCTTAGTTGTAGTTGATGTTTTTAATTTTTTTTTTTTTTTTTACAAATTCAGATTTTTCTGTTTTGTTTTACTGCGAACTGCAAAAGCCAAACAAAACGTGTGCAGGTCTTTATATTCAACATTTGTCTGAAGCTACTTTATTGCAGTTTTAAACTAATATTTACTTTTTATATTTCCCATTGGTGATTATATCCCTCACCTGCTTCCATCTATTTTTATACGTCACCATTTTTATGGTCTTTGCTCTCCACCTGCTCCGTCTCTATTGCTTTTGCCTCATTATTTCTGCTGCAGCAGTTTTCTGGGTGCGGACAGGTCCCAGTCTGTGTTGTTTGTGTTTGGAATGTATTTTGTAGTGTGGCCGCATCCGAGTGTGCATAAGTCTCCTCACATACGTGTGTGTGGATGTGTTTGCAGACCTTTCGCTTCTCCGCTTGCCTCCCTAATCTGTTTTGGTTCTGTCTGCTGAGCCGGACACGGAGCCAATTACCTTTTAAAGGGCAAATCGGAGCCAAATGAGCCGCACTGAGCCACAGAGGTAAGGCTTAATAAAAGACTTTGTCTGCATCGCTGGCCATCTTACACAATATCCTACAAGCATCCTGAATCTTCGCTGAGCAGCAGAGGTGGGTAGAAACTGGAAACATTTACTGTTACATTTACATTTGATGTCTTGAAAAAAAAAATACTTTGAGCATTTTTACAAAACTGAATACTGTATCCTATTTTAACATGCTGCTACTACTGAGGTATCAACATTTTATGGTGAAAATATTATATTTTCTTCTGCTTCATTGTAATTATGTCATCCATTTGTATTATTTTATTCATTTAAGTTCTTAAGATATTTAATATGTTTTTTGTTTGCTCATCATTTTTAAAATATGTAACGCGTGAGAAATTGCACATATAATGAAACCAGCCTTCCAGATACTTGCGCTAAAACAGTGAAGCTACATTTTGCCCAATGATTACAAGATTGGATCAAATACATCCTAAATGTCCAAAATCAACATGATAGTCAATGTAAATGTGGAACAATCAAAAGACCTGAACAATCCTGAAACATCAGTTTAATAAAAATTACTTTATTTTTACCCTCCTTCCCCATTTTTACCCTATTTCTCTTTTTCATGCTTTTTTTTCAAGCCTGCAAGCAGAATTTCTGCAAAGCAGTCACTTTTATTTCCCCACCAACGATTTGCTGTCAGCAGAAAGAGCAGGATGGCGTCTTCAAAAGGACAAGAGGAGACAGGGATCAGTTAAAGGGTCAAAGAGGGCCAACATGTGACTCTGTGCACTGACAACATAATGTTATATATAACCCCCTCCAACTAAACACCCTCTGTTACAGAGGAAACAACAACAGGATGTTTGATTTTCACCAGGAGCTACAGAAACATCAGACCTCAACAGTATCAAATAAGCTCATAGATTAGGAAAAGTTCTGCTGTTTTTGACTAACATGCAGAACCTCTTTGTGTAGTGTAGCAAAAGTTCACCTTTGAATCACCATTTGATAAATAAGCTGAACTTCCAATTCGTTTGCAGTTTAAGCTTGTTATCTCACAATCTGAATCCTTTTCTTTTTGGGGGTGAGGTGTGGGGCTGGAGAGGCTCGGTGGCTGTCAGCAAAGAGGTGAGTCACAGGCGCAGTTAGGAAGTTGCCGTCTGCTGGACAAATTTCTAGCAGCAGGAGACCTGCAGCAAACGCTAATGAAAACCACAATCCATAGCCAAGAAAATAATTGCTTCCAGGAACCACATAACAAGATTCCTGTGTTTTCTAAAAAAGGTGACATTGGAAAAAATCTGAAAGCAGCTCAGCGTGACATTACAGGCAAACATTTTCTTTTGTAGACTAACAGAGGACAGGATATGCTATTTAGCAGCCTCACTGAGACGGGATTTTTTGAGAGTGAACATAAAGCTTCATCTCTCATCCCTACATGTTCCTTTCTGATCCTTACAACCCAGAAATATGGCAAATCACTAAGCATAGCTTTTTCCATTAATTCTCTGAGGCTGACACACGACTTTCATCAACGGATCTTCTGAGGGTCCATCGAGTTTCCAAAGATGCACAAAATTTAATCACAGCAGTGGAAATTGTGAAAGCAACAAATCTAATGCCAAATTATATACATAGAAGTCTGCAGAAACACACTCATACTCTTACTTACCAAATTCAATGCCATCTGGGTTGTGCATTTCTATCATTTCCATGCATTTCTCATGTTCACGCTTTATTATGCAGTGTCCAGACTCTGAGGTGACCTGCAGAGAAACAAGAATTAAACTGGTGTCACATCAAAAGCAGGTCTCAGAAACCATTAAATCACATTCTGCCAATGCCGTATGAAAGAACGCATGTTTGACACTTATTTGGAGAAAAAAAAGCTGAAATTATGCTTGGGAAGAGAGAGAAATGTATAAATAATGACACAAATTGTTACTAATATTGCTAACTGATAAAACCGGCGAGGAAAAACACGTTTGTGAAACAACTATATTTAATGTTTTCCCAGATTTCATTTATTTTTATTTTACTTGTCCTTTGTTTTTAAGAACAATAATTCTGGATTGAAAAGGCTTTAGATGCACTGGGGTTTTAAACTTGTAAAAGGTGTCAAAGCACCAGGACATCCAATAAAACGATACACAAAATCAAGCACGTAAAAGGCCAAGCACATAACTTTGTGGAACTCCGTACTTGAGAGAAATCAAACACAATCTGTCAAGTATGCTGGAGAAATACTTATAAATGCTAAATAATTTTTTTTTGAGAATATTAAGAGAATGGTCATTTGGGTGTTATCTTACTTTTTTTTTTAGTTTTTACAGTGCACATGTAAAATTGAAATTTGCTGGAGACCTACAACAAATCTAACTTAGATATATCTATGAGTAGCAACACTGATTGTAAATGACGGTCATGTTTATCAAGGTTAAAATTATTTGTTTCTCAATGAAGGTTTGGAGATGTTACTAATTCCTTATGCTGGTGATTAAAAAAATCACGAACAATCTTTAACTCTTTTGTGAATCTAATGAAAACAAGTTGCAGGGACTCAACAAATATTTACTGTGAAAGTCCTGACATTCTACCGGCTTGGTGCAACTAGAGAACAAAATGCAAAATGCAGAAATTGCACTCGAAGAGCGAAGCAAAGTGAAACAGGACACAGGAACTATTTACTCAGAAGAGTTGCAGTCGGTGCTTGTCATCTTCTCACTCAACGTTTCCTGTCGCTCTCTTGAGGCCAATCTTTGATTTGCGCCCCCAGCCCCTCCTTCCTTCTCACAGGGAAATGATAGGTGTAATATATCCCAGCCCTGTGAGCCACGACTGACTCATCACTCCATCTCTGCCCTCTGATATCAATTCACTTCGCTGCCCTGCTAAGACTGGGACGTCACCTGCCTGAAAATGTACAAGAATTCACTTCTTTCTTCGTCATGATGCACGTGGCTGGAATTTGAAAACTGCTCGATCATGTATTAATCACATGAGCATCATCAGAGATGTATCTGTGGTGTTAACACATCCAATCAACAAAGAAACACATCTGCTGCTTCTTTCCTTCTCAGTGAGGGTCAACATCGCCTGTTTTTCATATTGCTGCTTTTTTTTGTCAATAAAACATTTTCTCCCATACTGTTCGAAAGGAAGAGCGCCTTTCAAACTCACACGTAGCATCCATGTTGCTAAGCAGCATATAACCAGCATACTGAAGGCAAAGCTTCCCACATGAGGAATAATTGGATGCAGATGACTAAGATATGTTTGGCATGAATTCAGACAGACCTGTCAGATGAAAGGACGAATGTGTTATTCTTAATTTATGCAAACAGAGCTGCAGATATGGTTATGCTTATTGAAAATAGATCTTTAGTTGGTTCCAGATCCTTTTATGCTTTGAATAATTTATTCTGGTCATTTAAGACGGTTCTTTGCCAGTAGCTCCTAAATCAGAGTGTTTCTTTGGGAATTCTCATGTTATTAATTTAAAACATTAGACAAAACAGCTGTTTGAGCCAATGGAAGTTAGGTACTGTGTTAACATCAGAAGTGATAGATGAAAGAAAATAGTCAGTATATGACTTTTAGTAACATGGTGTCTCTGAACCTCTCAATCTGAAAACTGATCTTAGCTAAAGTAATATATTATCAACTTTCCTAGAGTGTATCTGTGCAGTATATCAAATGTACTTAAAGATCGTTTAAGCCTTATAATTGCTGTTTTGACCAATAACATTACACTAAACCTTCTTGACTAAAATGTAGCTTGTATTTCATTTTACAAACACAAGGTAAATAGTATTTGTTAAATAGAAGAAAAATGATTCATGACTTTCAAGATTTTCTCCAAATTTAAAAGGTGTAGACTAATTGATCTTTCTAAAACCTTAGGAAGCGTTTTGTCGTTTGTTCTCCCAGAACCATATCCAGAGAATGTAGTTTTTGCCTGCTGGATCAGATGGAAAATGTCTGAACAATTTCATGTCTTTTGACAGATTTGCATCTGGGTTTTGACTGAGCCATTCTCATATGTTATTAATTTAAAGTTAGAGCCACACTTCCTGGCTCTATGCTGAGGGTCATGGTCTCCTGACTGACTGTCCTAAATCTTTTGTGTCGTTTAAAAGATCTCCTTCAGTAACCTCCAGTATGGAGTTTAATCAATCTGACCCTGTTAGAGGAAAGCATCCCCACAGCATCATTGTCTCACTGTAGGTATAGTGTGTCCAGTTTAAAATTAAAGGCCACATTTCCTCTGTGTGTTATATATTACTTGGGGTAGAATTGGATTAGAAATTGTTTGATGCTTTCTTGCTGTAGTGGCTGTCTCTTAGCCACTCTTTAATAAAAATCAGATTTGTGTAGAGTAATTTCCAAATTGGACAAAGGCTTTTATTTTTCATCCACTATCGTTACAAAAGCGTTTTACTTCGAGTACAATGATGAAACAGAGAAAGATAACAGCTGATGGATAGAATACAGAACAAGACAAAAAACGATGGAGAAGCTGAAGAACATTATGCAAATTCTCCTGAAATTCCACCTTAACCAGTCACCATGGCAATATTGCAGGGATCCGAAATCAATGAGGCAAATTTTCATGTGTGCTTCTTATTCTCCTCTTTCAATCATTTCTCCTCTCTGAAACAGATGTCTGTCCAGATAAGCCCTCCATCCTGCAACTGCAGAACACACTGTTTCCCTCCCCAAGGCTATTTTCTGAGACCGGATAGCTCCGTGACTCCCACAGCAGTGTGCAGAACAGATAATAAAATTCCCATTTGACATGGCAGACCATCGGATCCACCGTAAAGACCAGAGTCCATACAAATAACGACCACATTACTGCATGGCTAAAGGACATGGTAAGGACACCTTGTACTTTAGGATGAGGGTTTGTTTTTATTTTTTTCAATCTAATATGGCATTTTTAATTAAATGTAATCCTAGGTGAGAAAAGATCAAACTGATTTGTTAATTAGGTGTTGCATTTTGGTTTCCTTTTACACAGTCCAGTCACATTAATGTGACCACCACGTACTTTCCACTTCAGAGTTAAATAACCAATCACAGAAGGCAGGTGGCAGCACAGTGCAGTTGAGCGTATATAAAGGGTGTGTGTGGGCTTCGGAAAACATTTCAATCGTTGGCGTAATGCAGAAACGAAGCGATTTATCCGACTTCCAAAAGGGCATGATCATTGGCTTTCGGGCCAAGGGTGGAAGCATTTCCGAAACGGCTGAGTTTGTGAACTGTTCGCGTGCCGCCGTGGTAAAAGTGTACCGTGCATGGCAAAATGGGACTGTCCAAAATCAACGACGTGGCAAATGTGGTGCACCACGGGCCATAGATGACAGAGGCGAACGACGGTTGCGGAGATGCGTTCGGGCAGATAGACGGGCTACCGTTGAGCAACTGACCACTAAAATGAACCAAGGGGCTACCACAAGTGTCTCCCAAACCACTATTCAGCGAACATTGCTGCGTCTGGGCCTCCGAAGCAGACGCCTGGTTCGTGCACCTATGCTGACTGGTGTTCATCGACGACGAAGGCTAGAATTTGCACGCCAGTACAGCAGCTGGACGTCCACTGAGTGGCGACAGGTAGCGTTTTCAGATGAATCGCGTTTTATGCTCCATCGGACAGATGGACGTTGGCGTATAAGGCGTGAAACCTCTGAAAGGAACCACCCTGCAACCATTGCAGGAACGGTCCAAGCTGGAGGCGGGAGCATTATGGTCTGGGGAATGTTTTCCTGGCATTCTCTGGGTTCACTGATTATTGTGGAAGGCACGATGGATCAATACAAGTACGCATCTGTCCTTGCGGACCATGTCCACCCCTACATGCGCATTGTTTTTCCTCAGGATGATGGCATCTTCCAGCAGGACAATGCGAGGTGCCATACAGCTGCCAGTGTACGTGCGTGGTTCGAAGAGCACCAGGATGAGTTTACCGTCCTCCCCTGGCCAGCAAACTCACCTGACTTAAACCCAATCGAGCATCTGTGGGACCATCTCGATCGAGTTGTTCGCGCCATGGATCCTCAACCGCGTAATCTAGCGCAGCTGGCCACGGCATTAGAGTCGGCATGGCTCAACATCCCAGAGAAGACCTTCAGGGACCTAAGTGACTCTCTTCCTGCACGTCTCGTAGCAGTTCGCTCTGCGAAAGGTGGTTATTCTGGCTTTTGACAGATGGTCACATTAATGTGACTGGACTGTGTAGAATCAGGTAAAATAAGTGGAAATCTGACTGACGCAGCTTTTAAAGTCCAGCTGTGCTGCATCAGGGCACCTAATATGATTCCTCCCACTCATCTTTCATCCTTTTTAATTGCAATGGGAGCACTAATAACTGCGAGTCACAGCAGTTGGATTCACAGCTCTCCGGTCAGCCAGGCCATCTGTTATTGTTCTAAGAAGAGGGCATACGGCTTAACACGAAGCTGATCCTGGAACTGTAATGTATGCTGATGCTGTCGGTGGGGAAATTTTATGTACTTTTTTATTTTTTTACAACCACAGCACATATACTACACATGTGTACAGGCATCTTTAGGAAAACAAAGATTAACCTGAGACATGCGATGCCGGTGGTGCAGGCGTGCAAACATTTCATCTTACATCTTACACGATAGCAAACCTGCACGCATATTCAGAACATGCAGACAAATGACTCACCAAGCGCAGGAAGAAAAAAATTGCAGTGAGCAGGTAGCCTCTCATCGTGCCTGGTGAAGAGCGTGTGTCCAAATGGCTCAACAGTATCAGTTTAAATGAGGATTGGTGTTTGAAGGGATTCGCTGGAATCTGGTCCTTGGTGTCACAACAACATTAAGGACTCTGAAATGTGCACAAAAGAGAAGACAAGGCATCAGTGTGCAGATTTACTCAATGAAATTGTTAATTAAGCAAATATGTATGCGGCAAAACGATTTATGCATGCTTTTTTTCTGTGGTTAATGAAAAACAAATCTGAAACATAAAGATATATCCTCCCTACCTCTAGTCAGTAATTTGACAAACTGCCCTTTATTGTGAATACTGCTTTGGATGTCTATAAGCTTTATACACCAAACATTTTCACAGATTATTGTTCATACTAGGACAGTGTCCTATAGCTGTAGGTTGCCAGTTCAAATCTTCACTCATCCTGTCTCAGTCGTTGAGCTCTGTGGTGAGACACTTCCCCTGGTTTGCCTGCTGGTGGCGATCAGAGGATCCAGTGGTACTGATTGTATGTCAGCCTCACTTCTGTCAGCCAGAGCAGCTGCAGCTACAACGTAGCTCACCACCATCAGTGTGTGAATGACTGACATTAATGTAAAGCACTTTGGAGTCCTCAGAGTTAGCAAACCACTATGAACATTCAGGCCATTTACAAAAACTCAAGCTCAGTTAGAACCTCAGGGTAAGTCTCTGTAAGTCTCCCCAAAGATTCTCAATTTGATTATTTCCGTCTGGTCTTTGACTGGGCCGTTCTGACACATGTATTGATCAGAGCTATTCCGTTATAGTCCTTGCTGTGCATATAAGAATCGTCGTCTCTTCCATGACTGTAATGCATTTAAATTCATTCATCTTGCACAGATAGGCTCTATAACGTTTTAATACACTGGTTCTTTGATACAACCAGTGTATTAGATACACCTGGTGTAATTAAGGAGCAGCCAAGAAAATGGCAAAGTGTTCAGATTAACTATAAAAGTTTATTTATGTGGTACTTTGTGTTGATCTATCAAATGAAAACCAAATATAATCCATTAAAATTTGGAGTTCTAATGTGACAAAGCAAAAAAAAAAAAAAAAAATTAAATTTAGTTTTTGAGGTATTTTTTGCATTGTAATGGAAACCAGGGGTGTGTTATATTTTGCAGACAAAATGTTTTATTATTTCAGTTTTTCAGTTATGTTAAGACATTTGTGGAGACATTCTGTAATAAAAAAATTTCAATGTGTGTTTAATTAAGTTTATTTTGGTTTAAATCTTGTGTTAAACCAACAGAACTGGAAAAATTAAAGGTACAAGCTCCAATTTAGATTAACTTAACTTATTCTTTGGATTCTCCTTAGATTTGTTAAAGCGTAACGATTTGTATTAGTGTAAATATTTATTGGTAACATTTATTTAATCTTTTTGTGTTAAGTTTGTGTAAATATCATTCGCTTTGTGATTCCCACTTGTCGTGCTTCCATCCTCTAAATATCTCAGGGTATAAAAGACATCTGGTTGCTTTCAAGGTGTAAAGGTGATTTATTTGTACACGTAACCTGCACTACTTAAATTAATTCACCCCATGTTATTGCCCATACTTCTTTGTTAAATATTGAGACTTTGCTAGTCAAAAGTAACATGTTGATTGTAGCTGACGTTAAGGATTATGAAATTGCTCAGCATCTTGTGTGAAATGTTTGGGTTTTAGGAAGTGCACATGTAGTATTGTTTCTAAATGCAACGTTTTATTATTATTATTATTATTATTATTATTATTATTATTATTATTATTATTATTATTATTATTATTCAGATCTGTCATATCATCATTGCAGAAGCAATTTTTCACTGTATAATTTTTTTGCTAAATGGATAAAAGTAAACTTTTTGTGTATTTATTTAACTCCCCTCTAAAGTTTCTTACATATAAAGTATTGTATTTAATTATAAATTTTTTAATCTATAATATTTAATCTTTGGATTTTAAATTATTTTGAGCTCTTGTGTTTATTTATATTCTCTTTAATAATTTATTGCAGATCATCTTAAAAAATAATGAATCCTCTGTGTCACATAAAGAGTATTGCTACACTTAAGCATACATAATGCACCAGCATGGCAAGACAAATGGATTACATTTATTGTGACAACTGTTTTCAAAGCAGAGACACTTTTTGCTTTTTTTAATCACATCAAATCTCAAAGGTATGAAAAGAAACCAGTGGATTTAAAAGTGGAACAGAAATACCTGTCATTAGTTTTATGCTGTTATGCAATTCTACTTTGACTGAGCATGATATTTCCTGAAATTCCCTTGGACTTGAGAATCTTTCCATTAGTTTCTGATAATTAATGGATGAAATAATGACTGTTTAATCAGAAGATCCTTAATTCATAATGAACTGGGACTAAAAACACATGTACATTGTGCTTTCCTACAAATGTTGCTCTTTTATGACAAAAACAACGACTGAGTTTGCAGCAGACCCTGTCACAGGTGACTCCTGGTGCTCAGGAACCCACACATAAACACACTCACATGCACACAAAGACACATCAAGTGGATGCTCGTTTTTTAGGCTCTTCTTACATAGCATTTTGCATTTATACAATAAAGGACACCAGGTTTTCTACTTTTTTCTTTTTTTTTAACCAATTATGTGTCCAAAAAGGGCTGCACAGTGGTGAAGTTGGTAGAGCTGTTGCCTTGCAGCAATTCCCGGCTCCAAGTATTCCGCATGGAGTTTGCATGTTCTCCCTGTGCATGCATGGGTTTTCTCCGGGTTCTCCGGTTTCCTCCCACAGTCCAAAAACATGACTGTTAGGTTAATTGGTTCTCTAAATTTTCCCTAAGTGTGTGTGCATGGTTGTTTGTCCTGTGTGTCTCTGTATTGCCCTGCAACAGACTGGTGACCTGTCCAGGGTGACCCCACCTCTCGCCTGGAACGTTAGCTGGAGATAGGCACCAGCAACCCTCCCGACCCCACTAAGGGACAAGGGTGTAAAGAAAATGGATGGATGGATGTGTCCAAAAAAAGAAAGGATACTGATTTCCACATGTGTCATGCATGTTTCCTTGTAGATTATAAACATTAAAGATGCATCAATAAGACGTTTGCCGTTTTTCTTTGAGGTCTGTGGTGCAGACCCTAAAACATACAAAAAGAAGGCTTCTGCTGCAGGTTCTTTGATAGAAGTAATAATTCTGAATCTCACAAAAAATGAAAGACGCACAAGTTTATCCTCATTCTTGGGCAAGAGTTAATTTGGCATCGAAACCAATGGGAGTTTTTGGTTTTTATGCATTTATTTAAGAGAGGAAACACACCAGATTATTGCATTTTGACCTACCAATAAACAATCAGAGCCAAATCAATCTCGGACTTTTTGATGAGTTCTACTAATTTGGCTCATTGCTGTGATATTGAAATATTTGAAGCATAAAAGTTTTGACACTAATGTCACAAAATCTTTTTACATGTCTGGAAAATGCATCCCCGAGCTGGAGATTTAATTGTGTTTACCTCAGATGGACAGAAGTTAGTACTGGAGGATTGTTTGCTGAGAGATTGAAGATTTAAAGATATATACATAAAAGTAATAGGCCTGTAGTTTAGTGCAGATTATTATTAATATTGGAAAAATCTTACAAAATTTGAGTGGCATTCCCACACATTTAAATGAAGTGGGGCCTAAGCCATCACCTGTGTTACTGAACTGCTCAACATTTAGCAGCCTGGCAAAGCTTGATATCAAACTGTGAACCCAAAACCCAATGAAAAAATGTTGGAGTACAATTTAAAGTTGTGCATTATAAACACAAGGTAGATATGTTCTACTTGTGAATCTAAATGTGTATATATTAAAAAAAATGATTCACCTATTAATCATTGAAAAACTGTCTTGTTGATTTGTAAGTTTCTGATTAAAAACATGTGTGTAAAGAGTTACATTTTTAAACCAGCTCATCTCACTTTTTTAACACCTTACACAACCCAACAGCTTCCTGTTAATGCCACGATTCACAGAAACTAAAACGCATTCTGACCAGCAGCAGCAGCAAACACACACAACATGCAGGAAATCACTGAAGCAGCATGTTCTCTCAGAGGCAGTTCATGCACACAGATGAATTTCCCTATGTGTCCTTTCCCTCCACCACTGAATCCAATTACCTCTAAAGCATCTCTCGGATGCTTCATCAAGTAATAGAACAGACAGCGCTCGGGGGGCCAAAACCCAGAAATTTAGAGGGTGGAACCAAACAGTGGGAAACAAGACTAAGAAAATCAAACATGTGCTTAGTTGGTTTTGCTGTCTTTCTTGTGAGCTATTAAACCCGTAGTTTCTTGCAGCACAAAAATCGAATTGGGTTAAAACAAATCATATGTGTTGGGGATTAACAAAGCTCTGAAGCAGGAAACAGCTGTTAGGCTGAACATTAAATCATCCTGAGGGCAAGAAGCTGGATTTGTGAGTCACATGGATGTCTGTGATGTGTTAAACACTGCCGTGTGATTTACAGCAAAATTATACACTGATTCCAGTAAGATAAACTTTAAAAAAAAATAATAAAATAAATTAGACAGAAATGTACATTTGTTGGGCAAAACTTTAGCAGAAAAACAAAAACATGCCCAGGCTAAGATGTGAAGATATGCAACAATGACTCTGTTATTGTTCCAATGGACACAAGGTTATACAAATAAGCAGAATAACTCTGTGTACATAGTAAAATAACTCTATCAGCCTCCTAATTAATGCTTGAATATTAAACTTTTCTCTCAGACTAATCTGGAAGGATGCTTCCAATTAATCTAAGCCACATGCAAAGTTGTAAATATAAAGACAATGTCTATGTGAGTAGCCCTTTTTTCCCTCATTTCTTTATTATTATTATTATTATTATTAATTATTATTATATTATTATTATTATTATTATATTATTATTATTATTATTATTATTATTATTATTATTTCCATCCATCACAGAGATCAAGCAGTCCAAAACACACCAGCCTGTAAATCAGCTCCAACGATGTCAGGTGATGGGTGCCAGAACAAAAACAGCCTTAATTACAATCAATATGAGACAAATGTTTCTTCCCTCAGTGCTGCAGAATCAATAGGATAATTTTGCCCTGCCCTGTTTTTATTTATCCTCAGAAATGTTAAATATATCATACTTGTGGGTGACCTTCATTTGTGAAACATCTCACTGTACATTTGCTGCACTCTTACTCAAATTAATTCCATGCGTATTCTGACATTTTCAAGAAGGAACATGTGGGATCTGATGCTTAACTAGTTCAGCTGCTGCTGCGTATGCAAAAGAGCCATAGATGCGGGAAAGAGAGAAACAAAAAACAAAAACTTACCGATACGTATGCCGAAATATTTACACATGAAGCCATCGGTATGTGCGGGTTTTTACTCCGGAGTCAGGTATCACCACGTCCTGCTGCTGCGGCTGCCGCTGCTGCAGGACGCATTCACCGCGCTGGTTGCTGCTGCTGCGGCAGCACGACGACGAGGAGGAAGAAGAGGAGGAGAAGGAGGAGGAGGAGGAGGAGGAGGAAGAAGAAGAAGAAGAAGAGAAAGGAGGTGGGTGAACGCTCCTTCGGGGTTCGCACCTCGTCAGACACGGAGGTAACAAACTCAGACTGTTATGTCTACAAATGAAGGGAGGCGGCGGTTGGAAATGGGAAATGGGAGAACTGAAAGCGGAGTGTTTTCGTTCACGTTTACCGCGTGGGACTTTTGTTTTTTTTTTTTTTTTTTCTAAAACGGAAACTGCTCATAAAACTCTCGCATTTGCTCTCGCACTTTCAGAAGTCTCTGTGAGCAACACTGATTGTTTGTGAGTCAGAATCCAGTCTGTAAATTGCGTGTTGGTCAGAACTTTAAACTGCTCAGTCCTCCTGAAGCTTCAACGGGGTGAATCTGCTGAGGCCACCGTGGCCACGGGCAACCCTGTTTACTTTCAGCACCATGGACAGAGGAACCAAAAAAGAAAAGGGGGCCTTAGGGCAGCCCCGATTGACTGGCATGTCCAATCTGAATACTAATAAGAGCCTGCTGTATGCAAATGCCTTCCGATCTGTTCTGATCCAGACGAGACGGGTACGAGTGGCAAGAATTACTTAACTACTGTATCTTCGTGAAACAAGAGAAGCATGCAAACAGACCTATGCAAAACAAGAACGAAGGTGCACAAGACTCTAAGACAACAGGATAAACGAATGACAATAAATGCAGCATCTTGCAAGGGCTGCACAGTGGCGCAGTTGGTAGAGCTGTTGCCTTGCAGCAAGAAGGTTCTGGGTTCGATTCCCGGCCCCAGCCTTTCTGCATGGAGTTTGCATGTTCTCCCTGTGCATGTGCGGGTTCTCTCCGGTTACTCCGGTTTCCTCCCACAGTCCAAAAACATGACTGTTAGGTTAATTGGTCTGTTAGGTTAATTGGTGACCCCGCCTCTCGCCCGGAACATTAGCTGGAGATCAGCACCAGCAACCCTCCCGACCCCACCAAGGGACAAGGGTGTCAAGAAAATGGATGGATGGATGGCAGCGTCTTGCAAAAGTATCCAAACCTCTGGAACTTAGTAAAGAGATCTACAGCTTAGATGGGGGAAAAATGCTCACAGATAAGTTGTGCTGTCATTAAATGTGGTGTAATCTTTACTGTAACAAAAAAGTAATGTACAGGACAGAGCAGATATATGGTCAGACAAACTCAAAACTGAACTTTTCGGTCTATAGTTACAAAAATGTGTGGTGAAGTAACACTCTGAACACACCATTTTCATCATGAAATATGGTGGTGGTATCATGCTGTGGACACGCTTCTTTTTTTCCAAAAGGAAACCGGTCAGAGCTGACTGGAAGATGATTTTATTTTCTTCAGTTTTTCAAAAAGAAGAAGAAAAAAACATAATGTTGTACACATGCAACTTTAAATAGACCTGTTATCTTTGCACAAATATACAAAGTACAATTTGTACACTTTAAAACTGCCTTTCTTAATTGCACATTTCTTAGTACTTAAGTGTACTACTTTATTTTAGTTTAAATGCGATCTTTTGTACAGTTGTTTTCAACATTTCTGTTATTCATATTCATGTGCATCCGCCATTTTTCACCTAGTCGATTCTAGATCTACATAGCAACCCAGTTTGATGTCATGAAAACTTAAGACTGAAGTTGAAGTTTTCCGTCCAGTGAAACAAAGACACTATATCATAACCAGATGCCTGATTGATTGATTGATTGATTGATTGATTGATTGATTGATTGATTGATTGATTGATTGATTGATTGATTGATTCCTTGATGATGATGGTTCACCAACTGACTAAAAACTTGAATTCAAATCAGTGCCGCACTTTTCAGCTTTTTATGTATAAGACACATTTTTAAACATGAATAATTTCTCTTCCTTTGTGTTGTGTTTTGTATCTATGACATCAAATCCAAATAGAATACAGCAACATATGCAGTTGTGACATGACAAAAATATAAACACTATACCTGCAGCCGCATGAAAGGGAACAAAAATGTTCAGAACTCTGCGTCATCTCCAGAAATCCAGCTGCCTCTGGGTTCTAAAATCACCCCCCCAGCTGAATTCGGACCATTTCCAGAAGTAGCTACTATATATGCAGGCTGGTGTTTAAAGGCCAGCATGACACATGTGATTGATCGCACAGATGAGGTCTTTTGATGGCTCGGTTATCAATCAATGAGGAATAAAAAGTATTAAAACCAGAGAGCTTAACAGGAAACAGACCAATGAAAATGAATGAAATGGGGGTGGCTTTTAAAGCTACAGTGACGCACAGCTGTTGTTGCTTCTGGGAAATATTAGCACCGTTAATGGACTTTCCTCAAGGACAAAAGAGGAAATGTTCCCATTGATGACTTGGAAAGTAAAAAAATAAAAAAATAAAAAATCTCAGAGTCGAACACAGTCAGACTGTTTCTGCAGCATAACAGTATGTAGGACAATGGTTAGAGCTTGTTTCCATGGCAGGCAGATCTAGGAGTGTATTTCACTGACTACCAAAGCTTTTGCTTTCTGATTCTTGATTAATGTCAAACTAAGCAGCAACAAAAAGACAGCATGGTGTTTCCATGATGATTGCAGCTCATTGTTAGCAGAACAAATAAGAGAAAAAGAAAAACATTTTAGGAGTTGCAATGTGATTTTGATTTACACTCTGATTCTGTAGTTAGAGTGATCAGAGCACAAATTATTTATTTTGGATGCTCTAAGCTTTAGTCAAAGGACACTGTGACCTTGGTGTTGGCCACACCGAAGATCTTTGGATGTGTTAAAGATAAAACCAGAAATCTTTAGCTCTGAACACAATTTCAGAGTGACAAATATTACATCCATTTTTTTCTGACCTTCTTTCTCCTTGTGTTTCATCTTATGATAACAGGTTGTGCATAACCTGGAAATATCTCCAGGTCATCTTTAGATGAAAAAGCGCATCCACAATAAAAAAGAAAAAATGCATTTTTAAAACATGACCAGACACAAAGGACTTTTTATGCTGTGTTTTTTAAGAACAAATGAATAATCTAGACTGCTATTTCAAAAATATTTGCTCACTTTGCCACTTTTAAAGTCAGTTTTCAAAGAATAATTTAATTACTTTAGGGACAAAGCTATTAAAACTCATCTGGCTCTTTCTGAAATGTAATTGTCCCCAGACAATCATGGTGAAGGTAGTAAGATGTTTTACGGCTGCTTCACTATCTCAAGGACAATTTCTGTAAGTGATAGAATCATAAATTCTTCTATAGAGCAGAAAATAATGATACATGGCAGTTGTGACCTTGAATTCAAGTACATGGCACAACAATATATCCCATACATACAGAAATCTTCTAAAGCCCACCAGATAGAACAACCTTTGAATGGATGACAATAACAGGGCAAAATAAAGGATTTGGACTGACCTAGTCAAAGTCCAGACTAGAATCTGACTGTTAAACCATGGCATTCCCTTCAATAGGCCATGCCTAAAAACTCTCAAGCGTTGCACCAAAAAATTTAAAAAGTCAAGGGTCAAAGTTAAACCACAGACTCAACGCCAATCGCCATAAATGCTTGAAGTTAATCGTTTCCACCAAGCATGACGTTATTCGCTTTAGGAGGCAGTTACTTTTCACTCAGAACAAGGTTTGGTTGGATATCTTTTTCTCCCTAATAAATTAAATCATAATTAGAATATTCACTTCTACAGTCGGGCTGCACAGTGGCGCAGTTGGTAGAGCTGTTGCCTTGCAACAAGAAGGCTCTGGGTTCAATTCCCAGCCCCGGTCGCCCTGCATGGAGTTGGCCCAGAACACCAGCTGGAGCCAGACACCAGCACCCCCCAACCCCACCAAGGGACAAGGGTGCAAGAAAATGGATGGATGGATGGACCTCTACAGTCAACACTACATTTGTAATGTTAAAACAGGAAATATTATCAGGATAAGGTTTGTTCCTGATTTGAAAGTAGGAGTAAGTACCTAATTATTTCATTACACTTTACATTAAATTTAATAAGCAATTTCTTCCTGTTCTAATCATTTACAGATACTGTATAATGACAAAAATAGTTATCAAACACACATTAAAAGTTTTGGAAAAGATACAGGTTGTCACAGGCTGACCTAAATTTCTTTCCCCTAACACATACCTCAAGGAAATAAAAATGCCATCTGCTAATTCAAAATTTATAGAGACTCTAATTAATTTTAAAACACAAAGCCTTCATTTAAAAAAATGCCACAGTGGATGCCACATATTTGTAGAATATTTATTCAGAAACAAAATCTTCAGTGGCTTTCCCTTGTACTTACATTCCCAGACTTCCTGTTCACACTTTTCCAACCACTGTGTTACTATTTGTACCTCACATCCATTTAGCAAACCAAACTGGTCAGTGCACAGTTACAAATAGGACTTCTGACCATTCGGGAATGTGCCCACGAACAGTCTGTCTCCACAGTTGCTTTATTGATACAACACGCTGTCTCCTCAAAGTGTATATGCTCCATTGCGCCTCCACTCAATGAATCTCTCCCCAGGACGTCTCTCCCACTCTGTATCCCATCACGCACCGATCAGACTGTTAGATTGCCATGGAGACTCATCTTTGACAGTGTGTAGGAGGGAAGCATTAAGTGTCTGAGTGCCAAAAAGCCCACCTACCCACCTCATCCCAAAGAAGACGCCGTGGGAAACCAGGAGCTAAGACCTCATGATAACTCCCAGGCCATCTTCTTTCTTCTCCCACACATCGGTTTCCCGCTGAGTGTCTCACTAGGAGCAGATTAATCAATCGGCTGTCAAGATGCAAGCTTGAGCAAAGTAATAAAACTTTGCCTTTTTGAAGACAAGGATAATCAAATAAAAAATATCCTCCAATAAAATAGCAAGGGATAACACCTTTATGTCATAAAACGATTTCAAATACAACAAATAAAGTCTGCTATAAATGCCAGAGGACACACGTTAAATGCAGCAATAAAACAATCTCAAAACTCTAGCATCATTCATATCTGGAGTAAATTATTTTAATAAAAATGCAAACCAATCTTAAAAACAATTTATTTAACATCACTGTGTATTCAGCACCACATAGTCTATACAGTAAAAAACTACACAAGAAACAGAGCACCGATTCCTCCTTACAGACCATTAAGGCTCATCATAAATCTAAATTTAAGTGATTTACATCATTTAAATCATTTCAAATCAAATCACTTGACATGTACAGCAATTAAAAAAAATAATCGTATGACATCACAATGTGCAAAACATATTGAATCATTTAAGAAAGAATATTTACAAGACATGGACAAATATTTTGGAAAAAATCTGGTCTATAAAAACCCTCAACACAAAACAATCTATATGGATTAAAAGAGGCTTCTGGTATAAACATTAAAAAAACAACTGTTTCCATCCGTAAATCTGAGGAAGGTTATAATTTAATTCACAAGCACATTTATGAACATAAGAAAAACACAATTTAGACATGGGGGGAAAACAGATACAAGTCCTTCCTCGAGCAGAGGCACCAAATAGTTCTGCTAGTGGTCAGCCTCTGATCACATAATAACAGTTCAGCCACAAAAAGAAGAAGAAAGCAGGGCTTGTTTTTTAAAAGGGTGGCTATTTTACAACCTCTTCCACTAAAAAGTGACATGGCAACATTACTTCACTATTTCTAAAATAAACCTCAAGATCTCTGGATCAGAACCATGTTTTTTTTTTTTTTGAAGGAAATTAATTAAATGTTGTTTGGAAAAAAAGCTGAGCCAGCATTTAACACAATCAGAGAAAGAAGAAGAAGAAGAAGAATAGGTATTCTATTCTATTCTTCTGGTATTCTAATGTCAAAAAAAAAAAAAAAGAATTGTAACAACAAAAATTGTTCTCACTAAGGAGCATTTGCTTTCTTATTTGGAGAAAAATAAAGAGATAAAATTAGTGAGAAATGGGTATAAATTATCTTTAACTTCATGGCACATAATTTCAAAACACCTGAGTACAAGTTAATAAGAAGGTAAACCTTGAATATTGTCAAGAATTTCTTTAATTGCTGAGTAGATTCAGAAAACTATCTAGAGATACGAGACATTGCAATGAGAAAAACCATTTCCATTGAAACAAAAAAAGGTAAATATTTAAGTCAAAACGACTCAGGATTAGGAACTCCACGCTTCCTCTGAATCTCTCACTATCAGTGTGACAGGAAAAGGTCTGGACCTCCATTTTGTTTCTGTTCAAGACTGTTCAAAAGCTTTTGATTACTTTTAATGTCAGACTGGCATTGCTGAGCGACGTCTCTCAGCACGGCAATGTAATTGCGGGTTGTCAGAGAAGCAGAAAAGCAGCTCGGTGAAATGTTCTGCAATAGATGACACATGTCGTCAGTGAGTCCTTTCACTGGTGTGGGGGAAGAAAATGACACATCATGCATTAGAGGTCGCAGCAGGCGAGATTTCAGTACACTTATGTTTGTGTTTTTAGACTGAACGCTTTCTGGTTTAGGCTTTAAAGCCGGATTCAGGGGTTTTCACCTGCAATTCTTCTGTAAATCAGTTGAATTACAAATCTACACCAAAATAAAAGATGACAGTGCAATGTACGAGCTGCGACTTCATTATCTTATTTCAGGGTGGAATGGTAATACACTATGCAGTGCGATAGAAAACGGCTAAAGTATCTGGCTGTACCAACAATGAAGCATATTGATGGTAACATCATGAAGAACATGTGGTGGATGTTGAAAGGACAGTGACACCCAACACATATCAAAATTGGTTTTCCAATCGATGCAGCAGGCTAACATTGCAGTTCTAGAATGAACTCAACTTCAACCCTACTGAAAATGTTTTTACAGATTTTGAAAGTTGAATCCCCTGCAGCAGTAAAATGAGTGCTATCAATTATGCCAAGAGGAGCAGTTATATATTCCCCCAAAATGATCCGGGAAAGTTGTTGACTGACACAAAATATGTATTTTCTTCTTGATTCCCAAAGACCTAGGAAACAACAGTGTAGAAAAAAACGAGTCTTACCAAGTGCATAGCATTCGTTTTTTTTTAAGAACTATGTGAGCCTATCTTAAATGCTCGAACTTTGGTGCGGACATTGTGGTTTCAGAATAAAGAAGTCATTGCATCACTTGATGTACTAATGTACTTACTCAGGCTGTTTGAGGGGTTTAAAGATTTTTGGATACAGACACAAAAGGGGAAAAATTGCAACAGTTCTACAAATCGGTGGGTATCTTCAATCTTGCAAAAAAAGCAAAACACTTCATCCGCCTTGCCTGCTGGTGGTGGATAGAGTGGAGGTCGGGCCGATGCATGGCAGCTTTGTCTCTGTCAGACTGCTCCAGGGAAGCTGTGGCTACTATCCAGTAGCTTACCACCATCACCATGTGAATGTGTGAGTGAATGACTGAATATATTATGAAGATCTTCAGGGTCATCTGGACTTTGTTAAGAACTATAAAAGTACAGGCCATTTAACCATTCATAATGAGATTTAACAATTTATTAACGTCTGGTTAACCCTAACCTCTTTCAATCCAAGGTGTTAAAAGGATCTTCAGCACTGATCCCATACAGTTGCACAGCTAATTATTAGTTACATGGTTGGGCATTATAATCACTGTCATTATGCATTCAATAAGTAATTATAATGCAACGTGGCAGCCAGCTGCATGACCCTAAGCTTTGTGCAAGCAGCTGGTGCTTTAACTACACTGCACTGACCGTTTAGTCTGTTCTCTGGGACCCGGCGAATTCCTTGTGGCGGCATTACAGATGCCAAAAGCTGGTGATTTCTGAGGCTCTTTTCAAAATAATTACATTGAATAATTGTTATTCATATGATGTCTACTGCAATCATGCATGAACTAAGATGTTGCTATGCTCCATAAAACAAAATTTAATGTTTTGTCTACTTTAACTTCGTTTCAGCTGGGTTTTATACACCTAACTCTGTAAAAAAGATTAATTTGGTGGTTTAAGGCCCTTCAAAATGATGTGCAAGTCAAGATGTTTTAGAACCTGTTCACTATTTGACTGCATAGCGCACTGCTTCAGAAAATTAAGAAATAAAATAAATAAATAAAATTAATGACAATAAGTAATAAGGCAATGAGAAAATGTAAATACCCAATCAAATATTTCTTTCTGGCACAGGATGACAAAGAGACATACATGATAAAACAATCATGCACAAACACACACTAACCTAAGGGTAAGTTAAAGTGACCAATTATCCCAACTTGCATATTTTTTGAGGGCTAGAAGGAAGTTTGAGTACCCAGATGAAGATGAAAAAGCACATGCCAGGATATATTACTATTTTTCTACGAAACAGAGTTTAGTTATGGAAGCCAAACTTAGCAAAAAAAAATCTTCAATACAGCTAATGACTTTAGCTGTTCTGATTTGACTGGAGTAATAAACTATAAATAGATGTAGAAATCAAAATAATAAAAAAACTATTAAAGGGTGTGAAATAACATACTAAAATATTTCTAAATATAGTCTATAATATTAGCAACTCCAGAAATTTCTATGAACATCATTAATTTTCTTTTTGGTTAAAATATTAACATAAAATTTTTAGCGAATATTTATGATATATTTATGACTTGTAGCATGCAACAGGCCTGAGCTTGTGAGAATAGATTCCATAAGTTAGTAGCGTAGATCTAGGCTCAAACAAAGTCCATTTATAAGACCCCTGTGGATTTCCTACATTTTCAGCTTCCCTGAGCTTCTGAGCAGGAGGTCATTATTCATCAATGTCTTTTGAGTTAGTAAATGCTGTAATCACTGTTCATTTCCCCCTTTTGTGTCTGCTGCACAGATACATTCTCACCACAGTGTTTCACTGTCTTGTTTATTCTGGTATGCTGTATACAATCTTGAATGTACAATCATGACAAATCAGGAATCCCTACAACAGCTTGTGTGCTTTAGTAACATTTGACATGACTGAAATTTTCAAGCAAAAATTAAAAAAAAATCTCAGAAAAGATTTTTTAAATGTTCTGTAAAAAGTAACAAAAAATTATTTGTAGTGAGGAATAAATAAGGCTGATGCCATTTAAATTGGACAAAATATCAATACAGGTCTGTCCTGTTTAGAGCACAGACATTTAATTTGGAGTAGAAGTGAAAGTGAACACCATGCTGACATTAATAGAGTGGTTTCAGGCCTTCAGCAAAAGGATTACAGAAGCTTATGAGTGTGGTTAAGGATTTAAAGAAATATCAGACAAATTTGAAATAATCCATTCACTGGACAGTAAAATACGTTCAAAACACCTGCTAAGATACAGTCAAAACATGGTCGACCCGAGTGCAGAAAGCAATATGCCAGAAAACCTACATCATCCAAAAATGTAATCTCACTACAGTCGGTACAAAAGTGCATCCATCTTTTGTCAAACAGAGATTGAACAATTTTAGCTTCCATAAGAAATTTGTAAGAAGAAAATAATTTCTATTACATACGAGATATAAAGTTTACGACTGAAAAATTACACAGAGGCACAGACATATGGACTAATGTTCTTTGGACAAATTAATATTACACTTATCAGAGAGGGGAAATAAAAAAACTGTGATCATCTTCTTCTCTGGGGTTCATGCCAAACATTGCAATCTTTGTGCTCCACTAATCTGGAACAAACTTTCAGAAAACAGCAAAGCAGCTGAAAATCTGAGTTCCTTTAAATCATGTCTAAAAACCAATCTGCTTAAGTGGACAGTGATTAACTCTAGTCTGGATTGCAACTTTTCATACTTCTTGTTTTGCCACTGTAATGTAATGTAATGTTTGTTTCTTTAATGTGTTATGTATTAAGTAAAACACTTTGAACGGCATTGTTGCGGAAATGTGCTATGCAAATAAACTTGACTTGACTCACCAAATATGAAGCAAGGAGCTGGAAGTGTCATGGTTTGGAGATGTTTTATTCAGCAGGACCTGACCTGCTCACCATCAAATAATCCACTTTGAAATCTACCATGTGTTGGAGAGTAATAGTGGTTGATGTGAGGTCATCTGTAAAAATTAAACTGAATGCAGCACTAGACACCACAACATGAAAATGACACAAACAACACCATTTAACCCACGACCGACTGATTGAGAATTAAAAAACGTTAAGGCCTTGCCTGGATCGGGTGTAAGCTGTCCTTGGATGATGTTAATTAAGTTGTGTGTACAAGAAAATCTTCAAATATCTCAAAGCCTAAAGTGAGGAGATGCAGAAACTTTCCTCAGATCAATGCAAAATACTGGCAGATGGTCGTAATGTATAACTGAAGTTACTTCAACCAAGAACTGTACCTCTCCCCATTTAGGGGGTTTTCTCTTGACTAAAAACCTAATATTGGTCTTTATCTTTTGCTTAGTGAGTAAAACAATGTGTTTACTCGATGTTTTTCTGAAAATAAATAACTTTCTTTTGCAGAAATGAATAGAAAAAAAGACTGGACATCATGGGGAGATTGCTTTTGATGGAAATACATGTTTCATCGGCTGTCCTCATTTTGTCAAGTCTGTATCCTTGGTGACTGTTATACTTGTGTGTATAGTGCTTCAAACTTGATCTTACATGTGGCACTAAAGACCAAAGGTAGTTTGAAGTGATTTTTCTAAAGTGTCAAAAGCACATGAAGTCTAAGCTTTGTTTTTCTTTAGATTTAGAAAAATTTCCTAATCTCTCTTATAACAGCAAATATTCACAAGTCTAAAAATGTAAATAGAGGGTTTCAGTCAGTTGTGTCTAGATTTCTTAGCAAGGAAAAAAAAAAACATTTTAAAGTTGTACAAAAGAAAACTCTAGGTTGACCAAAGAAACCGTCAGAAGCATAATAAAAATGTTTACATGTCTTGAAAATACAAGATGGCGTGTAAAAAGACACAAAAAAAAAAAAACAGGAAAAAAAAACAGGCAGACAGAGCAAAATTCTGTCAGTTTCATGGTGTGCTGAAAGAAAGCGGCTCCCACAGCATCAGAAAAATCAAGGAGCAAAAATGTCTCAGTTGTCATGGAGACAAAAGTGTCTGAAGTGCTTTATTTATACAGTATTCAATCGTTGTGTGCTGTTTTGAAATGCTAGCGCTTTTTTTCCCTGTGAAATGAAATGAGAAAAAATAAATTCTTGTTTAACTAAATTCAAAGTTATAGTTTTGCCCACATGAAAAATTAAATATGTAAAATTAATATCAGTGGGTGTTAGTGTTAATATCACTGCTGTAATGTATAACTTGGCAAACATCCAGTCATCACTGCTCTTCTGCTGAACATAGTTCTGTACCCTACAACATCCTTGTCCAGAAGCTTTTTCTTTCTCATTCAGTTTTCACCATTCAGATGATTTTACATCTATTTATTACCAACCTCTTATCAATTCGCCAACACTTTTATGAACGCATTAGGTCTCTTGGTCTTTAAATTGAGACGTCTTTATTCTTACCATAACTGGCTAACATTCGATTATTTAATGTCATGCTTTAAGTGGGATTATAACTATATTTAAAATCATTGTTAAGTGATTCTTCAAACTTGCTCCTCTATATTTAAACAGAATTGAAATTAAGTTATTTAGCTTATTCAGGCCTTTGAATAATCTAAATATTAGATTACCTGTAGTAGTTTCTACGGTGGATGTTGAATCAAAAGTAGTTTTTTTTCCTTTTATGTTTGTTATTATTATTGATTATATATTTTCATCCCAGGTAGTTCATTGGACTCATGAGTCACTCCATATACCGCCACCTACTGGAAGGCCAGAGTAAATTCTTAAATCTCATGACTTGATTTGATCATCTTTAGGAATTAAAAGTGTATTTTTTCTGTTCTTAACCCTGTAAGGTTAGGCGTTATGACTAAAGATAAAGTCTGTCTATGTTACCCTACAGGTCAGTATTTCTTGCAGGTCAGTCAAATCAGTTAAAAGTTTGTATTCTCAAAATTATGGAGCAAAGCAGTGCTTAATGGTGATTTTAAATAGGATTATCTGTATATTTGTAAAATTTTTGTTTTCACCAAAACTTCAAGTCTAATCACATCACATTAATTAATACAGCTACTTTAGGAAGTGTACTTTTTTCAGAGATCAATAAATAAAGCTTTTTAGTTTGAATACCAAAACAAAGAGATTATTAAATACAAATGCTTCACATATTCTGTTACTTGCCCACTATAGATAGTTTATTGACTAAAAAAGGAAATACAGCCCAAAGCAAGTTTCATCTTACTATAAAGCCCATAGCTATATTTAACTGTCAGATCTTAGTCTCCCAAGTAATAAATCTGAGCCTTTAAACTCTAAAAAGAGTACCAGAAGACATTCAAATAGAGTCATTACAAAACGGGGCCAATTTTAAAATCTCAAAGTGGGCCAAGGTTAAATGACACCCAAAAGTTCATTTTGTCCAAAGCTCGTAACTTTGGTGAGGTGAGGTTTTGATCCGGAGCTACATTCTGTCCTGTCCTAACCATCTGCTCGGCTCTGAAGGCCGGGCTGCTGTCAGCACATTGTGCCCCGTCTGCCCTTCTATTTATAACAAACACACACACTCACGCACAAAAGTGCAAACACACTTAGTCTGCTGTGTGTGTTTTTTCCCACCACCTCCTCCTCTTTCTTTCCTCTTGTTGTCACTCCAGCTGGTGATTCTCGATGAGGGCTGTCAGATACTTAGCTCCTTGATGTGGGGGCGAGAGAGGAGATGGGGACAAACGGATGAATAAAAGATCATAGACTAATTCTCACCCTCTTATGCTCTCTACAAAGAAAAAAGAAAAAGATAAAGGTTGACACTGATGTTTATGAAGTAATAAAATGCAACAGTGTTCTGGACTTCCAGAGAAGAAATTATTCAAGTAATAGAAATAAAAAAGTATTAGAAAATTTTCAGAGAAATTTGTCAAAAATACTTTTGGATGAGAAGAAAAAACAGCATTTCCATTTAAAAGCAGCAATCAGTGAGAATGTTTGACTGTTGTTGGAGTCTGACATTTGGGTTAATGAGTAAAGCCATTTCCTAGAACGTGCCAATATGTGTGTGTTACAGACATACCCCTGTTCTCTGCTCTGTTCAGAACTAAAACCAATTAACCTTATCTGACAGGATGTTTAAACTTCCAAGAAAAAGCTTGCTCTACAGCAGTAGAACAGTTTTGGATGTATATTTACCATTTTTTTCAAACTTTTTTCTTAGAGACTAAATTACACAAATGAGCAGGAATGTGACCGACTAAAATAGCTCTGCTCAATCGAGATATTGGTCAGCAATATCTGGCATTGTCCCCAAGTGTCCTAAAAATCTGTCGGATCATCTTTGTCAAAAATCCCAGGTTGAGTAACACCGAATGAAGAGCTGCTGTGAACAGCAACTTTCTAGGTTTGCCACAGATTAAACCAACTTTAGTCATGGGCTTTGATTAGGCCATTTTAACAGCCTAATGTGCTGATTTGAATCTATAGCTATATGTTTAATATGCTATCCATTTTCCCATTAAATAAATCAAGTTTGCAGCTAAACAAGGTGTAGATACAATAGTTCATTTTGATGTAATCGATAATCTTCTATAATTTTCGTTTCCTCTTCATGCCTTGTGACAAACTACAAACAGGGCTTTTTATGACATTCTCTCAACAATGGCCTTTTGTCTTACCACTCTTGTATAGGTGCCAGATATGTTGAATGTATATCTGGCTGCCCTCTGAATATAATCTCCCATCTGAATCGTGGATCTCGGCAGCTTTCCCAGAGTTAACATGGGCTTCTTGGCTGCTTTTCCGAATAATGCTCTTTTGCCTGGACTGCAGTTTTAGGCGGATGGCCATGTCTGGTGTGCAGATGTGCCGCACTCGTTCTACTTTTGGATCATAGAATAGAGCTCAGAAAGTTGGTTTTATCATCCAAACCTGGTTTTAAACATCTCCACAATTTCAGCCATCTTCTGTCTGCTGCGTTCCTTGGTTTTTATCAAGCGGTTTGTTCAATAATGTTCTCTAATAATCCTCTGCAGCCTTCACAAAACACCTGGATTTATTTTGGATTTAAATTACACATAAGTGGATTTATGTTTCTCTTGTACAGCTTGGCCAATTACATACAATCAGTTTAGTGTAGTAGCATGAAAAAAAAATTCAGTCATTGCAAGTCACTGCAGATACAAAATCTCATTCCAAAATACGTATTTAGTTGGATACTAGTGTCAAACATATGTCTGTTAATATCGCACAAAGTCTTATTTCAGCAAATATTTCTATTTGACAAAAGGAGCAGTTAGTTGTTTGGCTGCTTGATTTACTCAGCAACAGAGGCTTTATTCTTTTTTTTTTTCTGTCCCCCTGCGCCTAAGCTGACTCCTCTCAGGTTCTGAGTCTGACAGCGTCCTCAGCGGTGGAAACATCACCTCCTCCTCCTTCAGCGTGTCCTCCTCCCCGGAATAAAAAGGAAAGTAATTGTGTGCTTTTGGGCGCCCCGAGGTCCCCATTGCTTCATCGCTTCACGATGGTTGAAAGTGGAGCTCGCCGTTGTAATTAGTGGGGTTAATATCCCAGGCAGCATCTCTAAATTAAATCTGTAACTCCATGGCGATGTGGCTGAGTGATGCACCTGTTCACAGTAATTACAGATGCAGCCTGGGAGTGTGCTTGTAATGAGTTGGAATAGTCAAGGTTGAATTGCCATAAAGCCACATCCCACTAATTTGTTAAAAAAATATGTTTCGGGGTCCAAATCTAAACTATATTTGGTTTCCAAAGAATTGAGCTAAAAAATATACTTTTTTTATCTAAACATTCCTTTTGAGTTGCCTGCCCTAAACTGTGTTTTGTATAATGAGGAATTTTTAGATTCCCTTTTATCTTTGTACGGTAGGGGAAATATGGTGAAAACTGTTGAAAAATTCAGTTGCACAATGTTTAGAAGCAATGTTGACTAATACTTTATTTTTGAAATGATGGATCACAGCTGATAGTTTGTTAAATTGCTGAATAAAATATGAATTAATCATTTGAAAAAATGACCAGTTTTGTCTTAACCACAAAATCCACCAAGTGAAAGAAACCAAAGCAGCTGAAGAGTTGCAGAGACTGAATTGAAATTAATATGATGATTTATTGTATCATAAGAGTAAAAATGCAACAGTTTTCTGCTTGGTTTCAGGGCTCAAACGTAGCAAATGGCATTCTTCAGATATTAGACTTGTTTTTATACTTGTCCTGTTCAATCTCAACAGTCAAAATATTCTCTTAGACAGATTTCAACAAGTTTCTTGGGATTTCGTCCTTTTCCTCCACAGTCTCTAAAATTAGGATTAAGTCCCATAATAAAGCAGCATATCTAGTCTATACATCTGTTACTTTAAGGCTGGAATATTGCAATTCCTTTCTATATGGAAATCCTTACATGTAGAATAACTGTTTAATATTTAGCTGTTAGTTGTGAAAATAGTTACAAAAATGTTACTATGCCCCACACGAAAAGTAAAAGAAATCTAAACTTTTTTTTTTTTACAACACTGGTTTTTATACCAGGTTAGTCATACACTGTAGGCATTGTAGTTATTATGTCAGTCATTTCTCAAACAGCTGTGCCAAAACTGATCCCACAGGTGTTAAATGAGACCCAGGTTAGGCCCAATTCACTCTCTCTTTCTGAGGCAGGTTTATTTTATGTGTGTCAAACAGAAATTGAATGCATAAATAGTTGTTGGTTTGGAAATTTCCCTGGAGGGACGTCTTACTTCTGGAAATGAACTAAATTATAGGAGAAGTGACACTGTTTTGCTAATTAAAAGTGTTTATGGCTAAGCCAAACTAAATGTCGACAGAAAATAAAAAAGATTAAAACATGTCCACAATTTCCTCTCTTTGAACTTAAGCAGGGGAAACAGCAACTCGCTACATAGGTCCTATTTCCACGGGGGTAGTTTTTGGAAATCTGTTGAATATCTTAAATAGAATAGATGTTACACCATTTTTTTTTTTTGCTGCTCTGAACTCACTGGATTAAGACACACAGTGAGCTGTAAGGAATCGTGCATTAAGCCACAGCACTTTAAGGAAAACAAGAAAGCTTTTGCTCCACCATCCCTGTATGTATCCTCCACTTTCAGTCTCCTCTGACAAATTTCTCCAACCCTTTGAGGCTGCCTGTCTGCGTAAGTATGTACTCAGGCAAGACGGCCTTCTGCACTAATTGAAGTCAATGACACAAGCTGCAGGGGCGCGTGAACAAACTGCGTCTCCATGGAAACACACGCTGGTAAAGTGTGTCCATTGAGGAGCCTGCAGGACTATCGTGGAATGGCTACATGCAATCATCTGAAGCCGCTCGCCATGAGAAAGAAGAGAGAGAGAGAGAAAAATGCTCCATATGCAGAACAGGAAACAGGAAACTGTGTGTTCACTTTCTCACCTGGTTAAGATACATGAAACATAAAAAATTCAAGAGAGGATCTCAAACAAGTGATGAGTTTGGACTTAGGATCCACATGGATGAGGAATATTTAATCAATTACTAAATTAATAAAGAATGACTAAATGGTCAGATCTTTATTGCGAAGTGTTAAAATCCGAAGTACAGATAAACCATGCATGCTGGTGCATTGAACTGCCACGTTTCTGATCTGAACACCTGCTGAAGCCCGTTGGAGTTGATTTGTTAGTAAATGTTCTGGCTTCGCCTCCTCTGCTCTTCTACAGTCAGACTCACGGTTACATGTTCCACTGTGTCAACCTAATAATGTAAGTTACTTGATACCCATCCAAATCGTACCTGAGCCTGTGCCTAGTGAAACAAATTGGTATAAGTGAGCACAAGATTGATAATTTACATAAATCATATGTCTTAAGGGTGATAACATCAAACTGTACACTCCAAACTATAAAATAAAATCCAACTTTTGTTTGACTTAAGCTCTCTGTGGTGAAGGGTGTGATATATCCATAACATGAGGGAAAAAATAAACATTTTGGGCATCCATGACTGGGCATCAGCACACAATTAAAAATATAAATGACTGACTGAATTGACATGGTTTGCAAAGAGGCTGATAAAGTGACAATGTGAGGACATTCTGCTCAGAAAAAAAGTGAATAAAATACTGTAGATTTTAAGCTTCTATAATGAGTGGGAATCCTAGAACTAATATAAAACTACGTTTCTCACTCCAACTCAGCCTGATAAACAAGTTATTTAAGATTTATAAACCATTTGAGTCAAAATAAGTGAAAACACACACACAGTCTGTATTTGCATAAATAAATATTGGCTAAACAAGGTCAATGATATGTAATCATTTGTAAGATTACATATAATAGTTTACAATATTTTACAGTGTACATCTAAATTATGCCTTTCAGTGAGCGGGCCAGAGATGAACCTGTTCTAATAGCATTTATGTGCAGTGCTGTAAAAACTGATTTCCTGTTGTACATGTTATTTTGACTTTATTGTGTTCGTATTAATAAAAACACCTATGCACATTGTTCTTTGTTCCATATTTTTATGATAAGGATGTAAAAATAATAGCAACAATCTTTGTACAGATATTTGTACTTTCCCCGTTGAAATTTTCATACTCAGCAAGGAGAAACGAGTTTCAATCCAACAGGTTCAGTCTTTCAAAAACGCAGCCATCACTTTGTGCCACTTGAGGCCCTCTAGTGTGAAATCATTTAATTTTCTGCCAATACAGACTGAGAAAAACCCCTAAGAGGGATGACTACCATAAGCAGTTTGATTACTGTGATTTCTGAAGCTGAAAAAAAACCTGCAGAAATATCTGAGGAGGAAAAGATAAAACATACATATTTATATCACCATAAATTCATTTTTCTGTTAGTTTTCTATCAGAGCTGTGGCACTGTTCCTTTTAATGTCCCACACAAGGGCAGAGATTTCATGGCCTCGGCCAGGCATTTATCCCAAAAGAAGAAGAAAAATAAAATCAACATTGGCTGCTTTTTCTGTGAGAATTTTTAATTTTCCAAGTGAGACAGACATTGGACACAACGTCTCTGATCTTTTGAGATGTTGTGTGCAGAGGTTGCTTTCGCAGTGTTGCCATGGAAACAGCAGTCATCTAGACACTCTTCCAGCCTCTACCTCCACATATAAGGGAAGCTCTAATGAACACCTCTGCACCCCTCAACCCCCGCTCACTCCTCTGCTCCTTTACATCTATATTAGATTTAAAGCAGCAGGGGGTCTGTGGGTGGACCAATGTTGAACCGGAAAGAAAAAATAAATGTAGCTTTCAGGCAAAGGGACTTGTATAAATAACCATTTCTTGAACCCGCTCCTGGCTTTCCTCATGAAAATGTTTCTGTTAATGATCGCGGTGCTGGATCCATGTTCCAGACCTCCTGAAACTCTTACTCATTCATCACAGCAGCTCAGCCAAACCCGCTTGAGATGCTGCAGGGTAGCGAAGAAATAAATAATAAAGCAAAGAAGCCAAACTCTTCTCATGACAAGCGAGAGGAGGGTAATAACCTCACTACGGCTGCTATCTGAAGATTTTCAGCTTCTCACCACAAGAAGACAACCTTAAGTAAAAAAAAACAAAAAAACAGGCAGAATCTTAAAACTGGCACCAACTTAACTTGTTTAGTTTAGTTTATTCTGTATTACGTTTGCATTTTATATCAACAGAAGTTAGGATGGGCTCTTCCTGTTACAGTTCGTTATGAAATTCTTTGAGAGTGAATGCTGTAATTATAATACATATATATTGACATCTACTTCAAGACAATCAAGGTCTCTGGGTGAAATTTATGCCATCAACTAATAAAGAACAAAACTTTATAACTGAACCATTTAGTAACTTTTTATTAGGCTACTGTTATAAAAAACCAACCTGATACGTTTTTTGATGCAAAAAATAAAAAATAAAAAGCCTGAATTAAGCAAAAGCTAAATAAAAAGTTTGAGTTTTGTAAAGTCTGTTATTGACAAAGTAATTATTTCTATTTCACTACATTGTGTAGAATCACGGACTAATATGTTGTTAGTTCCATATTAATGCGACTGCAAGATAACCGAACGGCAATAACACTGAAACTGTGACGCTACACAATGGTTGCACATTACTAGAAAGGATTTACCGTTGCAATTGCAATGTTGCAATCTCATTACTGAGCTGTAATAGCAACTTCTTACATTGGCATAATTGTCCAATAATTAGATTAACTAAAAGCTGAGGCTTGATTATTCCCAATTATGAGATGGACACCAGCTGCTTAGATTAGTGAAAATTTAGTGACATTGTTTTAGATAAGTAACAAAAATGACATCCTGTTTGTAATGTGCAACTTTTAGAATTATGGCAGACGTAAAGGAGACTCAGAGAGGAAAGTCAATGCTTCTCATTGTGTGCACAAGCTAAGTTATGATCTGTTCATCTACATAAGGCCTAATGAGTATAAAATTTAGTCCTTGCTCAGACAAGAGCAGCAGAAATGATCAAATTAGCATTAAAATATAACTTCTAAAGTACATGTCTCAGATTATGAAGGCTTCCTCTAGTACCATTTATACAAATAATGCATTAGTGAGCATGTCTTGAGTAAACTCAAGTGCAGGCCAATGGAGGGCATCACTCAGTTGCAAAGTCTGCGTACAGCTCTGGCCCAGCTCCGAGTGTAACTTTGAAATGAAATATGTTGTAAATCAAAAGAAAACGATCACAGGAAGTGAAAATAACTTGGGTCCAGCAGGGGAAACGACAGCTGAAGCTGTGTTGTGAAAATTCCTGAGACTTGGAGCGCGTGACAGTGGGTTTTAAAGCAGCAACTGTTTGGATGAAACTGTCTTTGACCGGAGCGAACTGTCAGAGAGCAGCCAAGTAGACCTGCTATTACCGCTACACGGGGGTGAAATGCATGAGGAGACAAACTGTTCCACTAAGACACGAACGAACACGCAAACAGGTGAACAGATGGAGGCGAACAGACAGGCAGACAAACACATTCACGAGCATGACTGTACGGATAACCTCCCATACGCACCGATATGCACAACCTGCAGGTTTGCATCAGCACCGCTCATGCACAAAGAGGCTCAGCCAGGTCCATCTTTATTCAGTTATGAAAATACGGTGTCAGGCAGCAGCAGATCATGGTGAGGTGTCTGAAGGGACGGCTTTCACAGTGGAGGAGAGCCCTTGAAGCAGGGAGGACACGGGTGTATCAGCTTACAGTGGATTGGAGATGCATGTGTACTAGAAAAAATTCATTAAAAAGTTACAATACAAATACTCAGATTAAAATCTCCTTTGTTAGGCTACTCAGTTGATACAGGCCTCACACTAAATGATTGTACTGTATATTGATATGTATGAAAGGGGAAGGAAATCATAAGAGAATTGACTTTAGAATACAGTTGTTAGTTTATAAATCACTGAAGGACTTAGCACCACAATACATTAAAGATCTGCTGTTGTTTTATCAACCTTCCAGACCAGTCAGGTCTAACTGGATCTGGTCTGCTTTGCAGCCCCAGAACCAGAACCAAACATGGAGAAGCAGCATTCAGCTTCTATACACCACAAATCTGGAACAGACTCCCAGAAAACTGCAAAACAGACAAAACACTGAGTTCCTTTAAAACCAGATTGAAAAGTCACCTGTTAAGAGTTGCATTTGAAACATCATAAATGAAACCATCGACAATCTGAAGTGTAATGATGGCACTTGACAAAATGTAATGCTTTAGTTATTGACTGTGTGTTCCATGAATTTGTATTTTCATTATATAAATTGGTGAAATGTGCCCTAAAAATAAATTTGATTGATTGACGGATCAATAGATAAAAGTTTTTTATCATCCATCTGATCCTTTTTGAACGAACTGTGACAACCAAACACACACAAACCCGAGGGGAGTTTAGATTGTCCAATTAAACTAACAGCCATGTTTGTGAACTGTGGGAGGCAGAACATGCATGAACCTGTGACCTTCTTGCTGCAGGGCAACAGTGATTGTTGTTATCATGCTCCTGTCTAATTGATATGCTGGTAATGTTTGTACTCAGTTTTAAACTTCTAATTCCAATAAGGCCAAACAGCAGAGGTCACCGTTATACTAACATTCTTCAAAGAAATTTTTTTATCAATGTTTGCTGGAAAAAAATATTGATTTTCAACTATTTTCTTGGATTTTATTTTTCAAGAAAATTCTATTTGGAGATTTATTATTAAATCAAAATTAAATGGAAAATACTGAATTGTAGGGTTTTGATTTATCCAAGACAATCTTTTTCTTACTGACATCTCATTGTTATGCATGTGCTTTTTGTTCAACTACCTTTGTGTTAAATACTGTTAAATATGTGTGAAATCTTAAAATCTTTCATAGAAGCCATGTCTAAAACTCCCCACAAACAAAAACAGGGTGCATGTCATTGTCAATAACGGCTTATAAATAACGGATAAATGATTGAAAAGGAGAGCATGTAGCATATAAGAATACAAGTACATGAATCAATTTCTTCTTTGTGAATATTTCCACATGTGGGTGTTTCCATCTGTGATCGGAAGACAATTACACAAGTCTATACCTACCAACATTACAATGCAGTTCACACACACACACACGCACACACACATATTTATTAGCCAACAGGTTCATACATGTGCAAAGCGATGGTACAAATCACATATTCAGTGAAGACAGCAGTCAGGAGGAGAGAAACAGAGAAGGGAGGCAGCGATGGGGTCAAGGAGGGGTGGATGTGACATGATTTACAATTATATCATTAACCTTGAGAAACAGAGAGGCCTCTTTGGCACAAACAGTCTTTCTGACAGAGTGCTACCTTCTGCATGCAGACAGACCCAATTCGCTCTTGAATGCTGAGGAAAAATAAAGCGTCAAGCATGAATAAGAGTGTTCAGTGATTCTCCCAACAAAACATCAACTGTGCCACACAGAGCTTAGGTTAAGGATTTCAAATTTGATTAAGTAAGAACAGTCACAGCTTCTTATGTAACCATACATACTTCGACATAGACCTTTGTGAAGAAGTACAGAACATTTCATAAAACTTCCAGGACCTATTAGATTTATGAAGCATCATTTGTAATCCGCTTTTTTTGTTTGCTATGATGAAGGCTGTAGTTGTTAGTGGCATACTTGATTACATCACAGTACTCTAAGAGATCAGTGACTTCCCTAAGTGCTCTCATGATTACTAGCTGAATTATTTTTTAAAAATGAGTTTGATTGAGCTTCTATTGGACACACTCACAAGCGTCAGCAATGCTGTGGTGAGTGAATCTGCTGAGCGCAGATGGAGAGTCTGCATTGTGTAGCATGATAAAGTCTGAGATAGCTCAGACTTTTGATGGGAAATTGCTGTTTGTCAGCAAAACAAGATTTCTTCTGGTTTCCTCTAGTTCTGGCATGAGAAGAAATGTTTAAGTCAAATGTTAAAACAAAAACATTTAATAGTTAAATTGGCCACTAACTGTAAATATAATGCAAGCTAAATTGAACTGCAAGGCAAAAATTTAAAGAAAAACTTCAGACAAAACCCAATTGTCTGTCATCTATTTCTGTGCATCGCATACAATTTTAATAACATAAAATAGCCAACAATGCTTACAAAACACAAATATTTACAAACATTTGCCATTAGTAAGCAGTACAAACTTTTACAAACCCTGCATAATGTTTTCAAGTGCAGAAGTTGTTGATGCTGAAAAAATTTGCAAGTGAGCACATTCAAATTCAAATGTATTGTAGTTTTGGCTCTTTTCTTTGAAGAAAGTGGACGACACAATAAGGATTGCAGACAAAAAATGAAGATACAAATTTTCACACAAATCCTATTTATTAAACAAAACCGTTCAACATTTTAGTTTTAAATGTGTTTCATGTAAATTATATTTTAATAAAACATTGAACATTTGCAAGTAAAATCAAAAATTTAAAGCTCCCACGTCAAATATCCAGTAGAAGACAATGAAAACGCATTCACATATAAAATGAGAAGAAAAACCCCCACATATATCTACTGGCACAAAGACTCAAGGGATGCAGGCCATTCAGTCTTTTTAAAAGTGCATTACACAGCAGTCCTTCTGTAACCTCTTTAAATAGAAATTCCCATTTAGCATGAGTAAAATATAAAATGTATTTAGAATATTTGGCAACATATATTTGTCAGTTAAAACATAAGATTTGCATAATTGTTTGAACATTCACTTTTTTCCACAATATTAAATGGGTTTTCAGTCTGTGGGAGGAACTTTTTAAATGTTCTGCTTTTGAACATTAATCTAAACATTAAATATCTACCTGAAAGGTCTACCCAGTGCAAACCAAAATAGAAAATTAACATAAATCCCAACTTGCATTATTTTAGTTAAACTACTTTCATTTCAAACATGGCAGGTTAGAATATGGCCACGCATAATACGTAATTTCAAAATAAAATCATTCAAAATCAAAGAAAACCATTTATGTAAATTTAAGAAAAATGCAGTAATAGCTTTTTTAGAGCATATAATATTCTATCCTTCAAGTATCTCTTGAGAAATAAACTAAACGGGTAGATTAAATAGGGTTTTAGTTTGTATGTTTGAGAGATCAATAAATCTTAACTCAAAGAGTCATTTAAATAGACTAATAAACCAAATGTTAATTAGGCTTTAACAGATACATAGCTCCTTATAAAAGTTTGTGTAACAAACTTGACCTTCCTTTTTCAGTCATGTGAACTACTTTTCATCTTATAATAAAAAGATGTTAAAAGATCTGCTACATATTTCTACTGTTTGTTTGGTAAAACTGTTCACGGGGTTTTCAACTGGTTTTTTAACCATTTAGGAAATTTTAAGGCAGCTAGTTACATTTTACATTTAGTTAAACCTTAGTTTACCTATGCAACAGGTTTTTATCAGCCTTATTGAAAACCTGAGGAAAGTAAATGTAACATTATCCATTTAAGTTTGTATTCTTTCAGCTCTGGCCAGTGGCTCAAGTTGCTTTTTCCTCCATTCAATATAGAGTATACAGAAAAGTTTAGAAAATGTTATTCTTGACACATTTAGGTAACAACTGACAGGAAGCCAAACTCTGTTTTAAACAGATACTTTTTATGATAAGGGAGCAGGATTATTACCAAGAGCGTTTCCTCCCCTAATAAAACCTGTAAGACACTTTTATGAGAACAAAGGCTATTTCAAGAATGTAAAAATAAAGTGTAAAAATGCCACATTTGCCCAGCCAGAATTACAACAAAAGAATGCTGTTTTTTTTATTCTCAAAGAATTAAAAAAAATTAAAAAAAACAATAAACCTTGATTTAAAAAAAAGCAATCAAAAAACAAATATCCAAATTAATTTTCAAGTTCTAGGATCTTGTTTTGAAAATTAGAGTTTATTTTAGGCTTTTTTAGACCCTGTAAGAAACCCTGATGGAAATATGACTGTAACAGACCGATTTACTCCTGTTTTATACTTTCATTTTTTTTTCTTAAACACAGAAAACATAACTGTTACAACACTACAAGTACTGTGGCAGAATTGCAGCCTATAAAACCCATTTATCCAAGTGTGGAGAACATACTTCATTTATCACCAAACTTCTTCTACAATACGAGTGAAATAAAAACCAACTTAGCCTCATGATAAACCAAACTACAGTTTCACTTCTGCAAAGCTGCCTATAAAAATCCTCATTGCTACATTTAATCTAGGTTTGTTGACACACTATTAAGATCAGTAACATTCTGCAGAGCAGAACAGTTCTTGAGTTCTTGTGAGTTGTTTGCAGCTTTTGTTCTTTGATGAGACCTCATCTGACGTTCAACGCCTCGTGTGCAAAACCGAGAGAGACATTTTTTAAATGCCACAACCTTTCACTGAGGCCGCTTCGCAGCTGAAGAGTCGGACCACTTTACCTCGAAACAATCCGCGGGAACGTAAACATCTTGACACAGAAAGTCGCGTCCGCACCCGTTCTCCTTTGTCCCAGTCAGAGGAGGCCAGATTAATCGCAGACAACTGGCTTGGCAAGACTCAGATGATACAGCACTTTCTTTGAAATGAACCTAATTAACAAAAGGGATGTTTAGAGCGGGGAATGAACAGGAGAGGATGGATAGAATGGCTACTGGGAAATTCACTTCTTCATTATTTTGCACCCCAATTTATTTACTGACGTAATGCTTTTTAATCCGTTTCCTACAATTTCTATTCATTCTGATTATTTTTGACATTAAAATTTGTTTAAGATTTGAAACATTAAATAGTGCCAAAAACAGCAAATAAACAGTGGAAACCTAACGCTTTATTATATCGTTGTGCTAAACACTTTAAATACAAAACATCCATTAGATGAGAAGACAAAACGGACTAGGAGGGGGCACACGGTCACTGTGAAACGTCAAACTACAGACGGCACAAGATTGTAAAGGCACAACACAGTGAATAGGTGAACTGACCAGCAGACGAATAAGTTAGTAAGACTGACCTGGAGAAAGAGTTGTCAAAGATGAGCGTGTATTCTCCTGGGTTCCTGACTTTAAGCTCCCCCTGTATCGTCTCTTTGTGGGAATTACAGCGAGTCAGAGGAATTAAAACCTATCGAAAAGACACTGATGTTTAATTCACACAGAAGTTCACATGTTTTGGGGTTTTTAAAGACTCAATAGGAGAAGAAAATTAAGGGCAACATATAACAGAGTTTGATATACTAATGGATTTTGGCAATGCTGCCTGTTTCCAGATAATTTTGCAGCGGTGTTCGATCCATATTGATTCCAGACAAGCAGCTGTATGAGTGAATGTAAAACATTAAAACGGAGGGAATACCTGCTTACCAACTCATTGCAAACACAAACCTAATTTACTCATAATAGAGCTAAGGACCAGAGTTGTTGTCATTATATAGACGACCATTTTTCTGACGGACTTGGAAAACTTTATGCCTGTTGTAGTTTTTGCATCTCACAGCTGACATTTTGCTTTGTTTAAACCTGCAACAACTTTACCATCTGTTATCACTAAAAACAGCTTTGCATATTTCTCTGATAGCAGCAGTTCATTTTGAACTGCTGACAGAGACACTTCTCAGCAACATGTTTTATTATGTTAATGCCGTGATTACAGTACGTCTGTACCGCAAGTGTGCTGAGAGAAAAAACAGTACAGTAAAAGTTATGTCTGAAAAGCAAAACAATTTACTTAACATCACAGTAATATTTTCAAATTATGACACTTGGGGAAATAATTTTCATATGATATGTATTTTAGAACGATCAGTCAGTCTTACCTTGGCCTGCTCCAGTGGAGTCTCTGCACTCTCCCTGTAGACCACACTGAAAGAGATGCTCTTTGGTTCCGAGGTGAAGGTCCAGGACACGGTGGGTCCAGCAGAAGTCATAGTAACGGGGACGATGCTGTAACAGCTCGACTTGATGAAGAGCTCCCGAGAGCTTTCCCCAAATCCTGAGATGTCGTCCACCGTTAGCCGGACAGAGAGCCTACAGGCATACACACACACACACACAAGCAGTTCCCACAGAGATATAGCATAGCAAACTCGCTAAACCACATTTTTAATTGATTTTGTTAAAAACAAAAAAAAAAATCCTGGACTAATTTCTGCCACTTAAATATGACAACCGCTAATTGGCAGAACAACCTTTCACTGCAATTAGAGCTACCAGTCCCCACAAGGGTTTCACACCTAGAGACTAAATTGTTGGCCCTTTTTTTTTCAAAATACCTCAAGCTACGCCAAAATGCATGGAGTCTGCAAACATAAATTTTAAGTCAAAATAATTGGACTTCTCCAGCTTTCCATAAAAATACACTCAACTTATCTGCTGTGTTCTTTTGTTTTCAGAATTTTATGGAAACCATGTGTTATTTTTTTTCACTACACAATTATAAACACCTTTGTGTGTGCAAGACATTAATCTTGATAAAATATATTGACGTTTAAAGTTATTAATTTGAGAAATTGTGAAAAACAATACAAACAAGGAACTGGATGTACCTTAGTGATGAAGTGGTTTACAGCCTAAAGGTCAGTGGTTTTCAGTTCCTACATGAACCTGGAGTCAGAACCCGAGTGCAATATAGGCGAGTCCAATCTATCGGCACACTAAAGTAGTGTATTTCTATTGGACAGTAAAGTTAATGTCAGAAATATTGCAGTTGCAGTGCATTTTGTCAATGCAAAATTTAGCAGAAAGTCATACTTTGTGTAATGCATCAAAGTTTTGGATGCCATTAAAATTTTTGCAATGATGGAAAGACTTTCCCTGCCTTTAATGCCCACACCAAAAAATAAAATGGTGGGAAACTTGAGATAAGAGAAGAGAAAAGGAAACACTCAAAAAAACAAATTGTTTTAAAAATCATTCCCAAGTATATTGCATTACTTACAGATACAAAGCTTTAGTTTGCAAAGATGTTGCAACCAATTTCATTTAAAGAGATTGTCTGCAAAGGTCACAAACCAAAAAAAGTCAGCACAAGTCAAAAAATGTTTGTCGGGAGTCCAAAAATAAATATTAGTTTCAGAAAAAGGATTTAGCACATGGATCAGCAGCTTCTGGATAAGGTAGAAAGTTCTGACTCCAGTCCAGGATTTTAGTTTTTTTGTATGTACCACAAACTAAACCTGGTGTATCCGAAACAAATACTCTTTCCTATGTCCAAGGAACACAGTGTAGGTTTTCACTTCCCACTTCAGAGGTTATCCTCATTTAAAGAGAAAGGCCAACACCTTGTTGCACGATAAACATACTTTACTTCACTCTTGGTTTTCCTGGGTACCTTTCACTGCAAGCGAAACTTACGTTAGTTCCCCAGACTTCAGCAGGCAGATCTCTGCATCCTGTACGGCGGTGCTCACATCCTCAGCATCCTCTGATGGAAAGTCTCCTGTGCTGGCACTGTTGTTTCTGAACCAGATAGAAAAAAACACACACACACACTTTGTAAACTTATCTGTAGTGTAGAACTATTTCAAATAAGTTAATACAAACAAGATGACACATTAAGATTAATCTATAAGTCACGTAGATTTGGCTTAGCTTTTTAACTAGGCATTCGCTGGTGATCGGTGTGAAGTTACACAAGTTTATGATTTCAAAATGTTTTCAAAGAGAGAGAATAGCTTAAATATATGACCCAGTTAAGGTTCTTTGCTTTTATCTGTGCCTTTTGCAACACAACTTAATCTAAATTTTATCTTAAATAGCTTAATTGAAGGAGAGTGAGGCTCCAGGTACCAAACACGTGTAAATGTAAAACGTATTTTTCTTTACATTTTATTAGATTTTCACTGGTATTCATAAGGGTTGGTAGAGCTGTTGCCTTGCAGCAAGAAGGCTCTGGGTTCGATTTCCGGCCCCAGCCTTTCTGCATGGAGTTTGCATGTTCTCCCCGTGCATGCGTGGGTTTTCTCCGGGTACTCCGGTTTCCTCCCACAGTCCAAAAACATGACTGTCAGGTTAATTGGTCTGTCTAGGTGTGAATGTGTGTGTGGATGGTTGTTTGTCCTGTGTGTCTCTGTGTTGCCCTGCAACAGACTGGCGACCTGTCCAGGGTGACCCCGCCCCTCACCCAGAACGTTAGCTGGAAATCGGCACCAGCACCTCCCAACCCCACCAAGGGACAAGGGTGTTAAGAAAATGGATGGATGGATGGTATTCATAATTTCTTTTGTCTGTGTGCTTGTTGCATCTAGGATAGTTACAGTTGTGCTGCCCCCTGCTGGCCGTGTCCAGGAGAGCAGGCAGTGGTAAAAGAGTCATTGTCATAAACTCCGCTGACTTCCTCTTCTGTGATGATGTCGAAAACGCCATCATCTGGCTTTTCACCTTCCTCTCTTCCTAAAAGTACAATCATCATGCTTTTACTATTATACTTATTATACTGTTCATTAATTGTGCATAATATCAAATTGTATCCTACAGCAACACTCTAAATACAGTGTGACTGTGTGAGATCATGTTTCACCTGCAACGCCAGCCATGGATCGGCCAGTCTGCAGCAAGCGGCTGAACGGAGACCCCGGTGCGTTGTGAGCGACCTCCACCTGTGGGTGGCGCTCGACCACGGCGCTGTGTTGGTTGTAACAGTCGGCACAGCAGCGCTCTCTGTTGCCGCCCTGCTGGGTGCTCACTGCGTTGCTGCAGCAATAGTAGCAGAAGGGACGCCCACACAGCCTGGAAATACAAATATAAAGATGGTAAGATGCAGTATGGGCGACAGCTGTGGTCGGTTCAAAATGTAAAATAAAATGCAAGACAAATATGATTACATTTTACTATAAAGACGGTTGTAGATGTGAAACTAAACATTATTTGGAATAATTACCTTCAAAATTAAACACATGCAGTTTTTATTACAGGGTTTTTGCATCGAAGGTCAAGCTTATGAAAGACTCAATTTACAAGAATTGCATGTTTCCTTTTTTTTTTATATATATATAAAAACAGATTTTTTTTTCCCAGTAACAATAGTTTTTGCTTTATATGCATACTTGATCAACCAGACTGATATCTCAAATTAATCAGTAAAGTTTGTTTTTATTAAATAATTTCAGATTCTTGTGATCCCTAGCAGAAATAGGACAGCTAACAACACATCAACAGAACTGACCACCATGTTGTGATACAACATGTTATGAGAAAGATTAAGTTTATAAGAGAAGTGAAATACAGAAATAAAAACGCCAGTGGATTTCTGCAGAGCCCGTTTGACGTCGGTTCGTGTTTACTTTATCATAAATTGGTTTTTGCGGCAAGAGGTGAGAATTAGAGTGAAGTTCTCTTGCAGAACAAACTGAAGTGTTGCAAACAGTAACAATTGTGGATTGCTTGCTTGGAGGAAACTCAGTTAAATATTCATCTCTTGTCACGTGGAAAACACAGTACTTTGCAGAAATATTCGTACAACTAGACCTTTTCCTCGTTCTCAGGTTACAACGATGAGGGTCAAGGCATGTTTCTCTAATGCTATGTGAAAGACCGATTAAAATCAATCCATAATTGTGAAGTGGAAAAATAGTAACCTAACTTGAAATCTTGAGAAGTGTGATATGCATTTTATTTCAACACTCAGAAGAACCTTTGACTACAAACCTGCTGCTCAAGTTCATTCTTGAGCATCGATGATCAATATTTTTCAAGTTTCTCAACTGCATCCAGATCTGAATAAAATCCCAAATATATTGGATCATATCAAAATATTTAGATGTAAAGGATTACACTGTAACTCTGTGTATGGTGTCATAGTTGTCTTGAGAAAATGAACAGAAAATGAACAACCCCAGACTTAAGTCAGCCTCTTTTCATGCATTTTTGACCTGCGTCTATCTTCTATTATCACCAGATCCCCTGTCCTTGATGAAGTTGTCATTTCTTGACAGATTAGCAGTTGCGCCTTTTTCTTTCCAGTTATGGATATTGGACTGAGTGCTCTGTGAGATGTTCAACACCTAACATATTTTGAGAAAGTATACCTTGTTTGGAAACTAATTCTCCAAAGCTCTTTCTCCATATTTTCTGGAATGGTCCTCTGTCTTCAGTGTACTGTTTCTTACTTGTCACTTTATACATGTATACATTTTTCCTTCAACTTCACAAGTACACACTATATTATGTGTTCTATCACCAAAAAAATCCCACTGAAAAACACTGAGATGTGTGCCTGGAGCATGACAGAAGGTTAAAACAATTCATTAGGTTACAAATACGTTTGCATAGCACTATAGGATGACAATTTAAATAGTCAAAAATGATGATAGTTGGTGTTTAATTATCAGCTGTACATCTGACCTGCAGTTGTATTTGCGCAGCCACCAGCTGAACTGAGTGTGACAACCCAAGCAGTAGTTGACGTCCCTTTCAGTCTCCTCATCACGGAGCTTCTGCTCGAACTCCAGGGCATCAGACTTCTGCCACAGTGCATCTTTTTCTCTGAAAAATAAATAAATAAATAAATAAATATATATATATATATATATATATATATATATATAAAACACATTGCATTTATAACAGCCCCTTGAGGTTATGTGCATGATACATGGATACAAATGAAAATGAACGGAAGAGAAACAACAGCAAATCAAGAAAATGTCACTGAACATACGAGTAAAGATTAGACTAAGTGATTTCCTATACCTGATGAGCTCCACAAGTCTTTCCTCTAAATTGATTTTGGTGCGATAAAGATCGTCGAGTTCAGCGGCCGTCTTTAAATCAAAGCTCTGTTTGTCCTGTTTGACCCGCCGTAGATTTTCAGCCATCTCCTGACAGGCCCGCTGAGCTGCAGCCAGGCTCTCCTCAGACCTGCAACCATGCAAAGCCAACCTCAGCTCAAACCGTTTTCACTTAAATGTAACATTTAGTTTCAATTAAAAAAGGAAGAAAAATAAATAAATCATACAAAGTGCTGGATTAAACATGTACATAATTAGAAAAGTTTAATTAAAAGAGCTTCGAAGTGGCTTAGAATGTGTGTGTTGGGGAGTACAATATCTCACCTTGATAAATTTTCTTTCAGATGGATTATTTCATCTTCTTTCTGCAGGATGAGATCGTCTGACTCGGCCATCTGGATGTTTTTCTCCCCAATCTGTTGGCAATATCTCCGATTCTCCGCCTGCGTCCAGAACGGCAAAGCGAAGCATAAAGTCTGTGTTTCGTGAGTTACGCTTGTAGCCGTGACATCATGATTACTCCAACTGCCAATTTACACGAAGCAACTGGAATTTACTGCAAGTAATTTTGTTACAGTATTACTTTCTAAAGTTTGTGGCGTAAACAGGTAGTAAATTTCATTTCCTCATATAAACTTTACTTTTGCACGGTAGTGTCTCTGTTGTTCTTTAAGGTGTGAACCATTCAGAAATCTTTATTTTGATTTTATGAAAACACATAATAACAACAGATTTCTACAAAATAAGAGTCAACTTCTGAAGCACAACTGACCTCCAGCTGCTTGAGTTTGTTCTCCAGTCGGATTGTTTTCTCCTCTCTGTTAACCAGCTGTAGCTTCACATCTTCCAACTCCTCTTTCATCCTCTGGAGGAGAATAAAGAATTAATGTGTTCAAAATTACAAAATGTTAAACATCGATTTTCTTAAGACAGCTGAAAGCATAACTAACAAAGAATAATTTTCATTTAGTTAAGTAGTACAGACAAAATGTATGTCGGTTTGAATATGAACATTAATCCCAAATATGTGACAATAAATTACTAAATACATTCCAATAGGGTGTCTCCAAAAAATTATTCTCACCTGATGAACATTTTACATTTTTCACCATTAAATGAAAAACGTATGTGTAGCTTAAAACAAGAAAATCCCACTAAACTTAAGAAATTATGTGGATTTGTGCTGAACTTTTTTTGCCTATTCTTTTTTCGTCAACAGTTTTGACTCATTCAGACTGGATCGACTGGAGTCTCTGACATTTTCAGTTTTCAAGTGCCACAGTATTGTAGTTAAAGGATGAATACAAATGCAAACCACATCAGACTCCAGTTTGGAAACATGTTTTTGTTTTCCTTCCATCTCTCAGTTGTTTACTGGTTTGCGTGCATTCTAGCAGATAGCACACTAAAATACAATGGTTGTGGATGCAAAATGACAAAATGAAAAAGATAAGGGTATAAATAAATCTGCCAGTATGTTTATTTAATTTTTTAAATCGGTAGAATTATTACACTGTTAAAACCTCCCTCGTCTTTCTTTTTTTTTTTGGAAACATTGCAAACAGATTTAGGAAGAAAAGTTCATGTTTCACAGATGGCGGCGGATCGTTCTTGGTGTAACAAGAACATCACTGGATGAATAATCTAATAACGAGACTTGTCAGGCAGAGTCTGGCAGGTCTTTAGATGCTGCAAAATGTTGAAGATATAAAAGTATCCAGTAACCTCCAACTACTTTTCAGAGAACCATTTTAAATACTTCCTTGTTTCTTGCTTATTGTGCATTTCAACTTCCTCAGTGATTCAACTGAATATCCTGCTCAGCACCGATTTTTGACCTTCAAAATGTATTCCTGGTTTATTTATGGATGCGATTATACTCAAACACAGAAGAAACAAGAGAAAGTCAGTAAAGCATATCACACTTCGTTTCAGTGTCTGACCTGGATCTGGTTTTCATGGTCCGTGGCTTGACTGCTGAGCTGGAGCCGTAGGGCCTGAATCTCTTCCTGGCTCGTCTTCTGTCCGGTCTCTGCCTCCTGCTGGGTTTCGCTCAGCTCCGTCTGGAGTTTCTGCCTGAGCAACAAGAGATCCTCTTTGTCACGGAGTTGAGAGCAGAGCTCTTGGTTCTCCTGACGCAGTTGCTCCATGCAGGCGTTGAGCCTCTCCGCCTCCTGGGCCGCTGCCTCCTCCAGGTCCCGTAGTCGTGACGACAGGCCTTCCCAGCGCAGCCGAGCCTCCTCGTTTTGAGCGGTCAGCATGCAGACGTGCACGCCGAGTTCTGCCATTTCTGTGTTGGCTCTGTGAAGGGCCTCCTGTGAGTCGCTGTTCTCCAGACGCAACGCTTCACAGCGCAGCTTCAGTCGGTCCAGCTCCTCTCTAGAGGCCGTTACCTCCGCTGCCAGCCCCGCGCGGGCCTGTGCCTCGACATCGCGCTCCCGCACCAGGGCCTCCTCGCGCTCTCGAGATCTCAGAATCTCATCCACGTGCCGCCGGTTCAGCTCCTCCACCTGCGCCTTCAGCTGATCCGATAAAACGCGGAGATCCTCTCGGGAGGCCGCCGTCACCTCCTGCTGAGCCTGAGCCTTCAGCTTGTCCTCGCTTGCCGCCAGCAGCTGCGCCCTGAGCTCCACCACCTCTTCTCGGAGCCTGGTCCCCTCCTTTTGGTTGAGCTCCAACTGGGCCTCCGCGATGACCAGCCTGATTGGGGCCTCTTTGGTGTCCAACGAGGAGGCTTGATGTTCATCTTGAAGCTTTTGTGCTTTTTCGTTGCTTTCCGCTGCTCCTTTTTCACGGTGCGAGGTCCCGCTCTCCAGCTCGCCCACTCGAGCCTGGAGGAGCGAACAGCTCACAGCCTGGGCTCTCAGGTTGGCATCGGCTTCATGGAGCTTTTCAAGCAACTCCGCTTGGCCTCTTTGGGACCCCGTGAGGTTGCCTGCCAGCATGTCAGCTTTTGCATTGAGAAAGTCCAACTCCTGTTGAGTTGTAGTTAATTGCCTCTTCATTGAGGAATGGGTATTTAAAAGCTCTACATTTTCCTGCTGTAACTTTTTAACTTGAGCATCTAACTCATCATTCTGGAGCAACATCTTTTGGAGAGTCTCTTCAAGTTGCAGGTTTTCATCTAAAAGCTTCTTCTCCCTGTCTTCCACGCTCATCGTTGCAGCTTCCACTCTACCCTTTAGCTGCTTCTCAGAGGCTTTTAAAGCAGCCAGCTGGTCCAGCAGGGCAGCTCTGGCTGCAGTCAACTCTGAAACATTTGCCTCAGCCCTCCTGACTGTTTGGAGAAGCTCTTTGTTTATTTCCATTAGATGATCGCATTGGTTTTTGTGGTCCACGTGATTTTCAGTATCACTACAGACGGAATTACTATCATCAGTTTGGAGGCACAAAGACTCTGCGTCAGCATTTAGCTTCTCTAACTGTTCCTCCAAATGCTTTATTCTTTCTGAGTGAGCAGCTAGGTCTTTCTCTCTAGTGTTTAGAGTTTTCCTCAACTCCAACATCTGACCCTCCAGCTCCTCATAGCTCATACCACATCTTTGTTCTACCTCTTCTTGCAACCTTTTTCGCAGTTCCTCTGCCTGGCGCTCCCTGCTCTCCAGAGAGGCTTGCACGTCCTGCAGCTGGGCTCTCAAGTTTCCGGTCTCCTTCTCTTTCAAAGTCAGCGCCCCCTGAATTCGACCAACTGCACTCTGTAGTTCCTCCAGCCGTGCAAGAGCCTCCTCTCGTTCGACGTGCGCTCTGGCTTTGACTTCGTCAAGCTTCTCCTCGGTATTCCTCAACTTTTCTTCCCTGAGTTTCAGATCCTGAGACAATTGTTCCGAGTGTCTGGCTGTTTCTTCTGCCTCTTTTTTTGCCTCCAGCCTCTCCTCCTCTGCAGTCTTAAGTCTTTCTAAGAGTTCTTGGATTTTCCAGGCTGTGTCACAGTAGCTGGCCGTTTGCTGTCCCCTTTCATTAAGAGACTCGTCCAATTTAGAAAGGAGCTCCATGTTTTTGGTCTCGGCGGCTCCGAGTCTCTCTTGTAAATCTTTCTGACTCTGGTCCCGATTCAGTCTGTCTTCATTACCGGTTTCTGAGTTACACCTGGCAAGAACCGACGTTGAATTGCCGGACGTCTGAGCCGATAACTGACCTTGAAGGTCTTTGACGACACCTTTCAGCTCAGCAGCCTCCTTGCTCAACTCCTGCACATGTACCAGAAGCTGCTGCTGTCTGAGCTCGGACTGGTCAAGTTCGATGCGCAGATTTTCGGCAATGTTGCAGGAAGAATGTTCTCCCAAATCTCCAAGTTCTCCAAGCAGACTGTGACTTACGTCTGGGACCTGAAGGCACTCATGCACCTATCAGTACATTGAGATGGAAAAAAGAAATCTCGTTAAAAACTGTAAAAAAAAAAAAAAGGTCATATTTGACCAGATATTTAATTCCAGTTTGTTTATTAATGGGAAACAAAATGAAATACCTGGGAATGTGAAATGTTGCCAACCAGACTGTTGATGCTGGAACAGCGACTTGGAGGCTTCCACAAGAGATTTTGTGAAGCAGCTCCTAAGGTTCTCCTTCACATAAAAAGAGGAAAAAAACTGATGATGAAGCAAAGTTTAACTCTTTGTCTTAAATACACTTCTAAATAAACTACCAGCCAAGACACCTCAAATACACATTTCAAATACAAAGTACTCCATGTCCTAAACTAGAATTTTTAAGTGACAAAAAAAAAGAGCACAGTATTTCAACTGCAAAAGTAGGTCATTTGTATGTGTCCGTTAATTTCTAGAAAACTCCTGAGTTATTTCAGAGTTATTTACTAATGTTGAATTAATGTAATTTTATCGTACCACCACTGAGGAAACCAGCCTACAGTTTCTGTTTTTTGCACAACAAGTGCAATGCAAAGCAATGGATTTGGTGATCAAAATCATTTCACCTCTGGATTCTAGAGCATGATAAAAATCATATTTTTCGACTTGTTAATCCAATTAAATAGGTGATGGTGGAACATTATTTTCCTTTGGCAGCGTAAGTGAAAAGCAGATATGAAATAAAAATGAATGGTGTAGTAGGTTAACCTAAATCACCACACTGACTCAGTTTCTTGCAGAAGAAATGAATTGGAATTTGAACAGCTACTTGTTTTCAAAGTTAGCACGAGAGTGGAAGCCAGTAAGAAAACTTCCCCAACTACCACTACAATGACGCAATTTCGGCTTAACTACCATCAAGAGGTGTTCAAGTTGTATACAAGAAACAACAATCAGAACCGAAAACTTGTTGTCAACCACTTACGAAAATGTAAAAGCAGAAATTGCCTAGTAAACTGCAGACAGATTTTATTTCTGTACAATAGCTATCTAAAGAAATATATGCAAAGACAATGTTTGTGAATCCTTTAAATCATTGGAGAATCCATTTTACAGGTTTTAGCTGTGTTTGCCCTTAACTATATCTTAACATTAACAATATTGTAAAAAAAAAAGAAATATGACCACTTTAAAAATTTATCACTGACTGCAAAGTAGGATAAATAATTCAAAAAAGGTGCAAACAAGAGAAACAAAGATCAGGGCTTAAGTACAATGTGGGACATGTGGATTTGCTAAACGACTAGAAATTTGTGTTGTACTCTGAAACACTGGTGACATAGTCTGTAATTTACCAAGAGGTTTCATTTGTTCCAATAAAGCGAAATGCAATTTCCCAATACTTCCAGGTCTTGCACAGTTAACAGTAATGATTTTTTTAAACATCTTAAACTAACAATGTAGAAGTATTTATAAACTCAAGATGAGCAAACATATTTTTGCTTTTTCTTACATGAAGCTTTCATTACTAGTTTCTAGCAATAAAAGCTTCACCAAACAAATGTAATGTATGCAGATGTAAGCGATACCTTGCAAAGGAAGGCCAATCTGCATCAAGGTCATAACCTCTCGCAGCCACGTCAAATTGGATCTGGTTCAGCTCATAAAGGTCGTTGATTATTTCAGCTGTGATGTAGGACTTGAGGAAGGGACTCCGGGCATAATACCAGTCACTGCATTTCCAGGACATGAATGAAGATAAGTGAAGTAATATGTAGGATGCACACAATTACTTTCTAGTACCAACATGATGTTATCATTCCTGGTAAAGCAATATGCTTTATGCTACTCGGCTAGGAAAACAAACAAAAACAATTGAATGAAAGTGAGCTGTCACGAGAAAAGAGCTTGTATGGCAAACATCAAAAACATAGGGATATGAAAAATATCCTCATTCGAATTATGGTGGTGCATCAAAATAGACATTTTAGAAATGCTTTCTTTACTCATGTGATTTTCCATCTGTTGCAAGGATCACACCAGAGACACTTGTGGTTTAATTGGCATCCTGAGGAAATTATGGTGTAAAGATAAATGCAAATTAATTACTAGGCTCTTGTAGATAAAAGGAAAAGCTGTTGAAGCACATAGCTATTGTCAAAAACACTTAAAAGAGAAGTGCGCTGAAGTTTCACTGCTTCAGGAAACAGGAACAAACACCGGTGGCTGCATATGCTGCATTTCATTTACCCATTTTGCCATTGTCCCTACAAAAGGAATTCTGAATGACTTTTTACTTAACAGGCATTTCTTTCAATTAAAATGCAAACATATAAGAAAGTCACAGAAGAAAGTATAAGAGCGCAACAAAAATCAACATAAAAAGATACTGTATACCCAGTCGATTAAAAGGTCAAATGTAATTAAAACAACTTCAGGTTTAAAGGAAGCCAGGAACTGAGAATGTATTCTGGGATGTAAGGTTAAGGTTGTGTTGCCATAAAAAACAGAAACAAAACGTAAAATCGGGAATGGAAAGTAAACAGTTCCTGAGAATGAACCTAGAAACGCAGTGCGCCGCCCCGCCCTGGCTTAACGGAGAAAAACAAAACTAAGTAACAACAGGTACACGGCGATAAACAGCAGCACAGCATTTAAGACTTGTCTGACCTTGTGACCTTCTGATTAATGAAACACTGCTGCAGAGTGTCTGCGAGACGCTGGTGGACAAGTGAGTAGCGGATGAAGGCTCGTCCTTTTCCCAGCGATGTCTTCAACTGAGAAAATAAAAACATGCATTTTATTTTGCAACCACAGATACACAACCAAGGAACACAGCAGACAGGACAGAGAAAAGGTTATGGAGACATTTAACACAGAACCTGAGCTATTTTGCATTGAACCTGAAAGAAAATTGCAGTGGTAACCAGAGTTTAGACCAGGCCCCAAAAGTCCAGCCCGACTCTCAAGCAGGTACTTTAGGAAATCTGAACGCAAATGAACAATTCTATTCTCTCCTTTTTAATCTCTAAAACTATTAGAACATGCATCTCTTGCTTCTACGTTTCATTTATGCACTATTTTGTATTTGTGTATCAAATCCAAATAAAACACTAATGTTTGTGGTTGTTATCTGGCAGAATATTAACATTCAAAAGCATCAGAAACTGTCCCAAGGCACTGTACCTACATTTTTTAACACCTCAGATTCTTTTGGTTAATATCAATAAATTAGATTTTGTATTTGATGAAAATTTAAACAAAGGGAAAATAACCCATAAAAAACTATGTCAGCTGATGAAAGACTTTACGTTTTTTCCTGCATTTGTGATGCATGCAATGTCTATAAAACATAGAATTCCAACTGGGAATTATTTGCTTTATTGTCTGAACTTTAACTGATCAACTGCAGAAATAGTTCCCTTGTAAATTTGCTAATCAAATAATTTCTCTTTTAACCATATAGTACACAGAAGTAAACAAGCAAACTATGTTAAATAAAAGACTCTGAAAACATTAGCAGATGGAAGGATCTTAAGTAAGACGACGGATACAACAATCTAGCAGACGGACACCAGCTGGAGTTCTTGGACTTGTTCAGAGTTCGCAATCAAAAAGTAAAGCTGAAGTAAGAAAACTAAAAGCCCACAGGAATTTATTAGTAATCACAGATCAAAGTATTTAGCTTTAGTGAAAAAAACAACACACACTGACACATGCAGATTTTTAATTCATATCGATGTGTTTTGATAATACATAAAACATAAATTTTTAGGTGGCATAATCTCTGATCAAAATGCATGTTAAACTGTACTAAATAAACAATAAATGTAATGTGGTAACCACTTTTAATAGATTATGACTTGATGTTTCTCTTTGTGCCACAGACTGAATCAAACTGAATATTTTAGCAAGCAGGGTGGACAAAACAAGCAACTTAGAAGGTTTAAACTGGAATTATGCATAATTGTTTTTTAAAGCATCAGCAGCAGTTTCAATAAATGGCAATAAGCATAAAGCAAAGTAAAAAAAAAACAATGAAAGCAATTGCATCATAATCCTGAAAATAATATACATCGAAGTTCTAAACTGTTTATGAAAGAAATGTAATACTGAGATATTTTAAAGCAAAAAACTCAATGTATCAGAGAAAACATGCACATTCCACAATATGTCTTTAGCCAAATGATTAAATAAATGATTAAGAGATTGTGTAGGTTGGTAATTCAGCAGTAGCACACCTCTACGAAACAATGTTACCTTAGGTCACCAAAACCTAAAGACAAATAAAACAAATCTACAACCTGATTTTTTTAATAGTCATACACAAATAATTTAAATTCTGTAAAAATAGAACATAGTGTAATGCCGATCTTAAAGCTCACCACAGTGACTTCCAAGCACAAAACGTGGGAAAGGAAGAAATTGCAGAAAGATGCGAGTTGCAGCAATTAGCAGTATCTTCTAGTCCTCCTGACTAACAGAGGATTACCTACATGATTAAACAGTCACTGTGTATCTGGACGAGCACATGTGACGCGTTCCATGGCAGGACGGGGGCACAGATGTTGTGTGGATGTGTGTGCATCTCTGTGCGTGTGCGTACGTGTGTGTTGCATGGGAGGATTACCTCAGGGATGGATTTAACAGAACGGATGCCATCGTTAGCTCCTTTGATCTTAATCAGGCAGTCGCAGAAGTAATCCCAGTAGTCTTTTCTTTGGCCAAGAAAGGTTGTCTTCTCTTTCTGGTCAAACTGAGTCACACAAAACAGTAGCATGTTAAAATGTCCTCCATGTGACATGGATTATCAAACATCTCTGTAAATTCTGTTTATATCAAGTCGATCTATGCTTTTTCCACTTCTATCCTTCGATATCATATACTGTAATTTTGTTGGCATTAAACAAACATATCACGTAATCATGAATCCTTCATTAGCTTATCATTAGCTTATAACAGGACAGTTTATGATTTATGATGTATTTAGTACCGTTCATAAGGACAAAAGCTCTAAGTTCTCTGGATGTAGGGGTCTCCAGATTTGTAGAAACTTTAAACAAATCAATACGTGCTATATTGTGGTAGAGACACCATACCTGCAAAAGGTATTCAAGCTTATAGAAGAACTTGTGCAGATTAGCACTGTCATCTGTTATAGGTTCATTACACTCCTTGTGTTCTTTAGACAACTCCATCACAGCATCTGTGTTAAAACAGAAAGAGCAGAATTACCATATACCAATAAAAATAAGATTTCAATTCTGCAAATTAAAATACATAAAAGACAAAAAAACCCTGCTACAGGTTCATTAATACATACAACACCTGTAAATCCAAAAGAAAACTACATTTAAAATTATCCCTAATTATGCAGCAAAGCAATACGCTTCTAACCTCTGCTTGACTTTAGCAACATAAAAAAGAGCATTAAATCTCATGTTGCTGTTGGTTTATCCATGTGTAAATTAGAAAAGGTGAAGGGCCTCAGTAATGATGAACTGAATGATCAAGAGGAAAAAACAACATTTTTCTGAGTCTGAAATGCCCATTACTGATCTTTGACCAATAGACTGATCCACCTTCAACAAAAACTCTAATCTTCAAACCTTAAGCAATACATTATTTGATACACATGCTATTAGCCAATATATTGTTCAACTGCAACACAACAATCACTTAGATTTTACTTTGACAACTGCCATGGACTAAATCTGCTTTTGTAGTCCATTAATAATAATAATAATAATAATAATAATAATAATAATAATAATAATCTGCCATTTAGAAGCGGTACTACCGTTTTGTAGTAATCTTCTTGTATAAATGTATACATTCGTACATGTACAAATATGTCAAGGAACATGAAACCATATTAGAGATGCTCTCAATGCAAAAATGTGTCATCTGAAGGAAACAAGCTCAATCCACAAAGGTGTCATGCCAAATAACCCAAACCTTGTACCAGAATTAAACACCACATAACACAACTTAATATAAATCTCTATTTTATTAAAATGATAAGAATATACATTTCTGGCAATGACTTTAATCTATTTTTGTGGGGTTTTCTCTTGCTGATAACGTATTTTGTTCAATTGATAAATTGACATTATATCAAACAGTCGTATGTATGTGAATATCTTAATTACCGTGTAGATCTCTGATTATCCTCTGCAGCTGTTTATCTCCAACCGATGAAGAGGAGGCCATTGTGAGAGGACAAGGCTGGCAGACAGGGACTTCATAAGGAATCAAAAAACATATTCAGGATACTTTACTGCGGCTCACAATAAGAATTCATGTCATGCTTTCCCACTCGAAAGAATATCTGAATGTCATCTCTGACATTCAGCGTGTTCACTACAACTTACACAGACATTTAAGAAATGTACATCGACACATTCATGTGCATTGGGATGCTGTAGGTGAGCAAAGTTAGCAAAGTCCTCCTGCTGTTGGCAGGCAGAAAAACAACGACGACAGCTGACCGAATTTCACTGTGTGTTGATCTTATCATACAACACCGATACCCAATGTAACGTGATTTCAAATCAGAATAATGCCTGATAACACCAATAAACAGCTTTGAAACGCTACATAAACATCGACTAGTCAGAGCTTGTCTGAACATGCACCTGCTCCAGGCTATCAACTTCCTGCTCTGATTTTATCGACATTTCCGTAATTTGTGTCGTTAGTTTAACTAAAATTACCAAAATGACGCCTTCTCAATAAATATACAACAATATAAAATACATACCCGATATGTAGAACTGTCCGCAACGTCTAGTTTCTTGTTGATTCAGCCAAAACAAAACCTTGCTGGCTCTGGAGGCGGGCTCAAGAATTACTGACAGACGGATTGACCAATCAGCTCAATGGAATTGTAGTTTGGCTGAGAGGCATACAAGATTACAGAAAATTATTAATTAATTAATTAATTTATTTATTTATTTATTTATTTATTTATTTATTTATTTATTTATTTATTCATTTATTTGTTTGTTTATTTGTTTGTTTATTTGTTTGTTTATTGAACCATTAGAATCCACATAAGGTTGAAAAAGAGAAAATATAAGTGTTATTTGGCAAAAACACAAAACTAAATAAATGACTATAGAAGCCTGAAAAAATAATTCAAACTAAATAAACTAACTAAAAACTGGACAGTGTTTTTATTTTTTTCTATACTGAAATGATACAGGTAACAAAGAAAATGCGTCATTTCAGTTCCTCTTTGATTTCTACTTAAGGTCAGACCTACTGCCCATTTCTTCACCACTTTTGGTCCCAACAATCCGTTGCATCATTGTGCAGGTGCAGTATGTTTCTTTATATTATTGATGTTTTTTTTTTTCTCGTTTATATATGTAAGATTTGGGGTTACATTTTTATGCAGTTTAATTGTAATACTTTAGGTATCAGCAAGTGAAATTCAAGTTGTCCTGAAAATATTGAAAAATGAAAGACTTGATTTTTATCTATTGCATTACTTTTCCATATAAATAAAATGTATTCAGTCAAATATGTTAAATAGGTAAACTAAGTTTTAGCAGTGAAACATTTCTTGCCTCTGAGTTGTGTACCTACCTAACTCATAAGATATGACAATAGCCAGTTTAATTTTCACACTTCCATCCAAATACTGAGCAAAACTATTTAATATCAATTTTATAGATACATACATTATAATATTTTGCTTTTCTACACACAGCCATTTACAAATCCCTATCGTCTAAGTTTAGATGATACCTAATTTCTACGCACTGTCAGGGTTTGAAATGAGTCAAATTCCTTGTTTGTGTTTCACAGTGATTATGATCTCAAAGCAAAAAGAGACTAAAAAGATAAGAAAAAAACACCAAACATTAGTCTCTCTCTAATTTGTTTACTCCAACATAGTGCAGAAAAAAACATCCGGATCTCACCTCTACCTTGTAGAAGCATAGTCTGTTTCTTCCTTAGTATATTGGAAAGATTCAGACAGTAGTGAGAGAAAAGAAAGTTCCACATACCAGTTTACATAGAAATAAACAAGAAAATAAAGAAGATACCACAACTTAAAAGGAAAATCAAATTTTAATTATCTAACAAATCTTTTTGTGTATTTAGACTCCTAACCTGCTGGAGGAAGATGGACACGTATGAATACAACATGGGGAGCGAAAATGGAAACCTCTATGAATATTCCACTGATTATGAGGATCAAACATGCAACCAGACAAGTGTGATTGAATTTGGAGCCACGTTGACTGTGTCTTTTTTCTCTTTTGTGGTATTATTCAGTCTTTTTGGCAACATTCTTGTTCTTGTAATTCTGTTCAAGTATGAGAATGTCAAATCCATCACCAATACACTTATCCTGAACTTGGCTGTGTCAGATCTCTTCTTCACTCTAGGGCTGCCCTTTTGGGCTAACTACTACATCCATGGATGGACATTAGGAGAGCCTGCATGCCAAGTCGTCAACTTTATTTTCTATGTTGGCTTCTACAGCAGCGGTTTCTTCCTCATCCTGATGACAATTCACCGCTACATAGCTGTCATAAATCCTCTGTCTAGCATTGTGTCAACTACAGGCCCTTCAGGGATTTTCACAAGTTTCATCGTTTGGGTTGCTAGTATCTTGGCCGCCAGTCCCGTCTTCATCTACATCACAGTAAAAGATGATGACGGCTCAAGTCAAACATTCAAGAAATATTGTGGATACGGGGACTCCTTTTCTTCAAAGTTGGGAATCTATGAACAAAATGTTCTCTTTGTCCTAACAGCCTTTGTGTTCGTGTTTTGCTATTCTCAGATCATGTACAGGTTGCTGCGTCCGACTGCCCAAAGAAGAAGAAACAAAACTGTCAAACTCATTTTCGTTCTTATGGTTGTCTTCTTCTTGGGGTGGGCACCTTATAATGCTGTAATGTTTCTAAGGTCGTTTGCTTATGGGAACCCACCAACCGCATATGATGATTCTGAAATCAAAGCACTTTGTGAACAACACATAAACATGGAATATGCCATCTACATCACCAGACTACCTGCCTTTTCACATTGCTGCCTCAACCCAGTGTTTTACGTGTTTGCAGGAGTTAAATTCAAAACCCATTTAAAAAAACTGCTGCAGAACTTGGGTCATAGAAACAACAGCATCTCCAACAGAGTGAGCAGGATCACAATCACGTCTGTAACCAGCAACGAATTATCCACGTAACTACAGAAATATACAAATTCATGGATTAGTATTTGAAAGCATGAAACCGCCATTTAAATTCAAATTCTTCTTTATTTTGCATCTCTTACATAGAGGGAAAAGTCAATATTTGTTTTTAATTTCAGACATAGTGGAAACTGTTTGTGCCTCTAAGATTTAACAACTGGACTTTTTTTGTATTATTGAAGACTCCTCGATGTGTAAATGATCCTGGCTATTAGCTGCTAAACTTAAATACTTTTAATGAGTCTTTGTCCAATCAATCCATACTAAATATTTGTAAATGCACTGCTAATTTTTTTTCAGACAACTTATCTGTCTACTTGTACAATAACATGTAATAGAAAAGATTTGGAAGGGAACATGTGTGGCAAAATAAAATGGGTTTATTACATAAACATTTTTTTTCATCAGTTTTTATTTGGTGATTCTTTGTTAGTATTTAATCAAGCTATTTACTACTTGATGATGTTCTTCGATGGATGAAATGTTGTTGTACTGTAAATAAGCAATGCTTGGTTTTATGTACCTGTAAACTGCTTTGTTTCAGTTTTTCCATAGTGCACTTGTACAATACATTTATACCATTTTGTTCATTCTGTGATGTAAACTGATGTTAGTCGCCTTAAATGCACAAATGTTTGTATAAACTATGACAGAAACAAGGAAGTTGAACAAGAATTAAGCTGAATCAGAAGATTCTGTCCACTTGATACAAATTTCCATATACATGTGAATACTTTCTAATTATTGTATTACTGATCTCCTGCTGAAGTTCAAATTAAATAGAACTGTTGGTAATCTTCCATCCATCCATTTTCTTGACACCCTTGTCCCTTGGTGGGGTCGGGAGGGTTGCTGGTGTCTATCTCCAGCTAACGTTCCGGGTGAGAGGTGTGGTTCACCCTGGACAGGTCGCCAGTCTGTCACAGGGCAACACAGAGACACACAGGACAAACAACCAGGCACACACACACTCACACCTAGGGACAATTTGGAGAGACCAATTAACCTAACAGTCATGTTTTTGGACTGTGGGAGGAAACCGGAGTACCCGGAGAAAACCCGCACATGCACAGGGAGAACATGCAAACTCCATGCAGAAAGGCCGGGGCCGGGAATCGAACCCAGAACCTTCTTGCTGCAAGGCACCAGCTCTACCAACTGCGCCACTGTGCAGCTATCTGTTGGGAATCTTGTCTCCTGTAATTTATATTTGTATTCTGCACAAGCAGATTTTATAATGATTATTTCAACATATAATACAATTTTTATTGCATCAACACTAATTTAGTATTAAGCAGAGCAATAACATAATTATATGAATTATATTATATGAATTTTATTATATTAGGCCACTGGTCAATTTACTTTAAAATATATTTCCTGATAGATACACCACTCCACTAGACACCAAGTCAAAAAGTGACTTTTTGGTATCTACCTACTAGAACAGCTGCACATTTAGTGGCGCTCAAAACACCTGTTAAAATCCCAACATTTTGATATGAAAAATGAGACAAATAAGTAATTTAAAAACTTTCTGCACTCGTCAAATTATAATAACTGACATTTATTCAGCAAAATTCAACTTAAAAATAAGCAGGACGTAGGAAAAAAGTAGAAAACCACCATAAAGGTGTAATAGCCAGGTGGACAAGTCAAAATCAGTCTTGTTCAAACTGTGGTACCTGGACTAACGGTGGTCCGCGGGCGCCCCCTCGTGGTCCATACGGAACTCCATGTAAACGATCGTTATTTCTTGTGACGTCAGCTCAAATGCAACGCTTACGGTCAATCAAAGAATTGTGTTTGAAAATAATAATGGATAAGTGGTTTAAAAACCGAGTCACTCAAAAGAAAAACTGAAGATATCGGTGGGACATTTAATATGACCTGAGGAAGCTAAGTCATATCTGCTGAGATGTGTCGTTCACTATTCGATTCTTTTGAACGGCTCTTTGCTGGACTCAGTCGTGAGAACTGTTCTTTTGTTTTTTTTACAACTTTGCTTGATTATAATGCTCTGCTCGCACTACAACATCTATAGTTATTTTTATCTATTATTCAATTAACATGTTTAAATTCAATTAATTAAACACAATACATAAATAAATGGATGGCGCGGAAGAGGATTCTTGTTTCTTTAAAAGCATTTTTTTTCTTTCATTTCTCTTCTATATAAATGGGTCTGAATGTTATTAATGAATACCGCATAAAACTTTGATTTCTATGTGTTTGACATAATTGGAAAGCATATGATCCACACTTTTAGAAGTAACTCAAAATGCCCGAGTTGACTTGTTCAAGACAATAAGTGTGTTAAGAGCCTAACATTTCAGCGATATTATGTATGCCAGTTTATCTTACTTTATTTATTCTTTTAATTTGTATTTTTAGTCCATAGACATGAATGATTAATTATTATTAATTTCTATGGTTTAGTCCAGAAGTTGTTCCTCCAGACATTTATTGGTTTATCACTGCTCTTGACGGCTGATGGTTACTATAGCAACCACTGACAACACGTCACCTTTTTCTGTCGCCGTCAATAACTGCGGCATGTATTAGGACCAGCTCTGTGTTTTCTTTACAAGTTTTCGATTTCAACAAATATTTTAGACGAATTAAATCATATAAGGTCTTTCAGGAGTAATTTTGCTATGTTCTGTATATGTTTTTAACTCTTACTGTTATGCGTTAGCTATGTTTAATTTTAGAACTGTTAACTGCTACTACTTTTAACTGCTATCAACTCTTGCCAAATGTTGCAAAAAGTTGTGTTATTGCTTAAGCAATTTCAAGTTAGGTGGTCCGTGAGTGTTTGCTAAACAGCTTTAGTGTTCCTCAACCTGAAAAAGTTTCAGAAAACATTTGTTATCGTTTGTTTAGAGTATCTTTGGATTAATTTTCAGCCACATGTTGCATTGATTGTTTAAGCTACCACTTTGGATAGTTGGACTGAAGATGGCAGCACCTGTCTGAGGTAATGTTAGTATGAAGCGACATCTCATTTCTTTCTCTTGTCAAAACTGGTATAAAAACAAAATATATTTTTAGAGATATTTCTAGATAAACTCAAAACCGAGTTGGGCAATGTTTGATACTTAAAGAAATGCTGGAATTTTGTCAAAAACGTTCTTCAGACAAAGGAAATCAAGAATAAAATAATAGATAAAAACAAAACCAAACAACACATTATTAAGCAGCAAATAAAATATCATAGAAACAATGGTTAATTAAAATAAAAAGGTGACCTTCGCTGCCTCACACAGTAGCATCATACAGTAGCATCTTTGTACTAATGGCAATGACTCTGGATCGTTTTTGTACTGTGGTGCTGAACAACTGGCCAAACAACAATCAGAGGAAGAAACCGTGTGGTTGGTATAATAACCACCAGTGTGGTACTTATACTTATTCCCTAGATAAGTATCCTTTTTAATCGCTGTGCTGTCAGTTACTGTAATGTTTGGGATTTTTTTTCTCTTTCATTTTCGTTCAGTTGTTGAGTTTTCACTTCCCTGTCTAAATAAAATCTTCTAGCCACTGTGATAAGCTGAGTCTTAAAAAAAATGCAGAAGCACACGTTTTTTTGTCCCACATGAAACAAAGTCTAAATCCAGGACATCAGAAAATAATGTAAACATGACACACATAATGCAGGCGTAATCAAACATCACAAGCTGGAGCATGTCTAGTCTAAGATAATGTGACTGATATCACATGCATTTGTGTCTGCAATGACATTGTGAAACTTTTATGAAACAGAGAGTTCATCAAAGTTGGAATGATTTGAGAAAATGTAATCCAGTTATTTATTTATTTTTGAATAATTAGAAAATATATAGGTCAAATGTTTCACTTGAATTTGAAATAATGTGACAACGGTTTTGTGCTTTACCAAGAACATAGTTCTTAAAGTTTATGACATTAGAAATATTGTTAAGATTTTTTTCTCTTCATCTTTTTGTTCTGAGATTATTGTTTTAGTATGATCAAGGCTTCAAGAATAAAATGTTATTCGTTTAGTGTAGTTGAAGTATTTTTGACTGTTATTATTTATAGACCATTCATATTTTTACTAATTCATCATTAAATTTGAATGCATTTTGAATTATAGCCATAAATACGTCATCAAAAAAAACCCTCTGACCTGTTGTTTTTATTTCCTCATGAGATTATTTATGGTTTTCTTTCATGACCACAAAAATCAGCAATGGATGCTGACAGTGATTATTTACTTCTTCCAGAAAAGTTACATGGAAGAACCTTCCTGTAAATGGGCAGACTTCAGTATGTAAGAACGTCATCGTTCTTGTCAGCGTGCCTGGAAACTCCTGAGGAACAAAATGTGGAGGACAACGTCTGACATCTTCCTTCTGCAGCTTACAGTTTCTAACCAGTGCTTCATGGCAACTCTTAACTTTTCTGTGTGCAGTGCGCTCCGTGGATGGATCTTTGACAAGTGGTCCTGTGGAGTCATCTCAGGACTTTGACTACTGTGAGTCTCTCAGTCCTCACTGTCATGACCTGTCACATTAATGTCATAGTGATTAAACAACCAAACCTCAAACTAATTTAGGGTACTTCATTCCAGTATCATGGTGTGGCTGTTGAACCTTCTATAACAAACAGGGAAGCAGAAAAGAAGAAGCATCAAACTTCCGTTTGAAATATTTCACAAGGTTTTTTTATAAGAAAGAGGAAAGTTGGATTTTATGATAACATTTCAAAATTTCAAAGTAAGGATGTCCAGAAATCCAAGCCTGAAACAGAAAACAGCAAAGCCATTCCCTGTGGTTTGGAGCTAATGATTCACTACATGTATTATTAGTTTGCTTGGTTGCTTAGATTTTTTTTTCTTTTGTTTAGTTTATCTGGTCATGATAGGACCTTTTATAAGAAGCGATATGTCTTCCTTCTTTAAACATAGCTGTTATATATCTACTTTCTGGAAACTTTTCTGTAAAAATAAAATGAAAGCTCATTTGTCCTGTAAGACTGCAATTGGAAAAAGGTAATACAAAAAGTTCAAATAATGATTTAGATAAGACGAACTTTACTCAAACGAGATGAGATTTAACTGATTTTGATTACCAGACTGTTAAATAGCGTAGTGCAAATAAAACTTTATCTGTTGATTGGTTGAGTTGTTGAGTCTTTGGGATTTAAAAGACATTTTATATGACATTGGTTATTACAACGGATAGACAAAAGGAGAGATGGTTGATTGGTCAATGATTAGCTGCACAAAATGTGTTGGATTTATTATTTGTTTTTGCTTAACTTGTGCCATTCTTATCTTATTCTCATGTGGTATGTTTAAGTATTTTAATAGAGGCAAATCTGAGGGTTAAAACATGAGAAGTTAACAACAAGTAACTCTTGTAGTTAATGTGAGAAAAATTATCTTTAAATACGTATTAATTATGATTTTATAACAAGCTATATATATATATATATATATATATATATATATATATATATATATATATATATATACAGTATATTCAAATAGAAAAAGTGATGAGATCTAATTACCATTTATTTTTGTTTTACCATTTATTTTTGTTTTGAAACACCATGAGGGGTCAGAATGGATCAGCAGTAACATCTGACCTAATCTGAAACAGAAAGAGAGAAGTTTGTCTTCTTATTGCTGCTTTTCCTTTGAAGTGCAGTTCAAAGCAAAAGCTGGAAGTGTCTGCTGTCTGGGGTAAGTTGTTTAACACTGTTTTGTATTTGATAAAGAATTGTGTTCTTTTTCAGTAAGATTTAACAGAAGACGCAGTAAAAAACAAAAGGGTATGATGAGATAATATGCTCTGTTTTTATTATAAATTGACAAGCCCTAAATGTATGCTCATATTCTTTAGCTATTCAGAATGGACTACAACTACAACAGCACAGATGAAGAAGAGTACACAGTCCAATTAGCTTGTCAGGCGCTGGACTTTTCAACCATTACTGGAGCCGTGTTCATCATAATCTTCATTGTCAGCGTCATCGGCAATGTCCTCCTCTTATGCATTCTCTTTACTTTTGAACAGTTCTACCTTGTCACAAAAATCTTCATCATAAACCTTGCTTGTTCTGATTTGATCTTCGCTGCCTCAATCCCCTTCTGGGCTGCCTACCACCTTCATCACTGGATCCTCGGGGACTTTCTGTGCAAATTCTTCATTTGGGTGCACTTCTCTGGTCTGTACAGTAGCATCTTTGTACTAACAGCAATGACAGTGGATCGTTTTTGTACTGTGGTGCTGAACATCTGGCCAAACAACAATCAGAGGAAGAAACGGTGTGCCATCAGTGCCTGTGTGGTTATCTGGGTGATCAGTATCGGTACAGCTGTGTATGATGCTTTCAAAATGGAGGTTTCTGATGATTACTACTGTGAAGTTTCTTATTCTGATGAACTTGGATATTATTTCCAAATTCCTCTGCTTCTTTTCGTCCCAATCGCCATTATTATTTTCTGCAATTGTGCCATTATATATGCTATTTTACGGACAGCGAACAGAACAAGGCACAAAGCTCTAAGTATAGTCTTTTGCATTGTTGCAGCCTACATCATCTGCTGGGGACCCTACAATATTGTACTTCTCATTAAGGACTGGTACAGACCCAAAGACTGTGAAGAAATGGAGCGGTTGGATCTTGTCTACCATATCTGTCGAATGCTTGCCTTCTCCCACTGCTGTATGAATCCTCTGCTTTGTATGCTCACACAAAAGTTTAGAAGTCACCTGTTATATCTTTTACGCCACAGAGTCGGCAATAACAGAGAAAGAGCCGCTGACCAGATCATGTTTCATGTTCAGAATGCCAGTCCACCTCGCGTTCTGAACTGGCATCAAGCTTAACCTGCACAACAGATAATCGGTAATCCAAATACATGAGCTTGAATAAGAGGAACTCTCTCTTTTGTTTTTATTTATATGTGCACAAGTTTACACAAATTGTACGTATGTGGTGCATCTGAAAATCAGAAGGACTAATTATGATACACATATATAGAATCTTAAAAGAATGGATATTTTTCCACACTCGGTAATGTTAGTCAGTTTTGTACGTTCAACGTTGTTATTTTCTTCTTTTTGATTTGTGTTTTACAAGTGATCAGGATCATACTCTAAATGCAGTACTGTCAGTGCAATACCAACTCTATTACTGAGGAACATTAAATACAAAAATAAATCATGTTTTTCTGTAGGATTTTCAATCCTTCTAAACTGCTGTTTAATTATATACTGAGTTATGTTAAATTTTGCTATTACGGTTGAGCTTATTCTGTTTGTTTTGCCCATTTTATGGTTTTGTGTTTTTGAGTTAATAAAAAAAATTTGCTTGAAAAAAAGCATCTTGTCAATATGTCTGTCCAATTTTCTCAAAAAATTGAAAAAGCTATGCTTCTTTGTAGTGTTTCTTGAGTAAGTGGGAATAGGCACACAGAAAAATGGGATTAAAAAGTCTTTAATGACCACTTCCACATACCTTTTCTCCTATATATTTAGAATACATGCATGTTTAGATTACTTCTCATATTATATGTTTACAATAAGTGATATCTGAATTATGTGGATATGTTTCAAAGTGCCTTTTGTGTGTATAATCAAATTTGTATCTATCTTGGAGTAAAAAACCAACAACAGCAACAAAAACACCCATGAAAGTTTTTGGAATTGGTTAAATTCTGGACTTCTTTTTAATCGTGATAGTGGATTATTTGCAAACAAAATTCATAAAAACTAAAGCGTAAATATATGAAGCTTTTTTTCCTTCTTCATGCCACCAAAAGTGTCAAATAAATCAAATAGCTTCTCTTTTGAAGAAGTTTGCAATGATGTATAACGAAAAGTGGATTTAATTGAATTTACTTTATTTGTTTAAACAGAATATGAAGTGGAAAAGCAGTTTTATACTTTTAATAATTTTGGTTTTAAATTCCTCCTAATGAATTTGTTTCCATTTTGCCTATTTTCTGAAGCTATCAGACACATGTTCCTTATTTATTACACACAGCAGGCATTACCTTCTTTTAAATACATTTTTTTGTAAATACGTAAGCTGACAATGAGGGAAGTAGAATTCACAAATGAAGTAAGTCGATTGTGAAAGTTTTGCAAGACCTTTTTATAAGAAGAAGGAAGATACGAGAGGAAAGTTTTATATTACAAAAGAAACTAACTTTTTCTCACATGATGAACAAATTAAATGATTCATCACTTCCTCTTGGCGAATGTTTTAGTCATTTCTTGAATACTGTGGTGAATAAATTAACCCACACGGGGGCAACAAAAACAGATGAAAGAAACTTCTAGTAGAGGACTGTGATCATAATTTCTTTTCACAGTGTTAAATTACATGACTTTTGATTAATAATCTCAGAGTTTCAGAGTTGTATTATGAAACACACATCCTGATGTTGTGCAATGCATAGAAATTGTACTTTAAAAAGCATGATGTTGCCGCTGACACATTTCACTGTGTGCATAGAAATATTTTGGTTGATGCCCAATGGAGCTAGATTTAAGAAACTCAACCCAAATTCAGCAATTTGGGCTGATCAATGACCATGAAAGCCAAATCTGGATTTTTCTTATGAAGAAAGATTTCTGTCTTTTGACTTCTGTCAATCCTTCTCCTTAGTTTAATTAGACAAAGACAACACAGTGAATTTCTGTCATTATGTTAATTCATTGGCAACCTCCTTCAGCCAGTTTCTGAAATGTGTTTTTCAATGATTTCTGAGAAATGTTTTTTTTTACTTTGAGGATGTTGTTGTCACGCATTGTTTACAGTTATTGATTGTGATTGTGTAATAATAATAATAATAATAATAATAATAATAATAATAATAATAATAATAATAATAATAATAATAATAATAATAATAAAGTGGAACCTTTTGCACCTGTGTCCTGATACCTTTGTACCTTAGCTAAAAGTGAATCAGATTCAGTGTAAACTCAGGAAGACTGAATGCTGAAAAGTGGTTTGAAGGTACCATAACCAAGTATTAATTAAAGATTGTCTGCCTTTATGCAAATTAATTATTGCAGGATTTAATTGTTTAAACATTCCCCACCAACAGATTTGCTTGTTTCTTATTTTAACTGTTTAAAATATGTTTCATTATCATAATGGTCTCAGAACAAAAACAATAATAATACTACTAAAATCTACCTTTTGACAAATTGTAGACTACTCTGCGCAGCATTTCTGATTGAGTGTCAGACATAATCTTATTCACCACTGGATATCATCTGCTAGGGCCTCTTTTTTTTACATTTGTACAAAGTTACTAATTGTAATTCTATAACTTCTTGTCTTTTTGTAATTTCTTTTCAGAAAGTTTACAAGAGAACAATATTTCTATGTACTTTATCTAGAAGTATAATTTCCTTTTGTATTTCTCTGGGAAAAGGATCTCCTACAATGCATTTCTCTGGAGTCCTGTCAGGATACTCAAACTGGCTCAACGTCTGGGGGCGGGGGGTCCGGAGAGGAGAGCTCAGGGACAGCTCAGTGGGTCTCTGTAACAGCAGCCACATCTCTGGGGCTAGATTAAGCTTAATTAACTAAACCATCCAGCATGCTTGAACGAATAGATAGAAGTCAAGGGCAGAGCAGTCACAGGAGTGCTCGCACATTCTCTGGCAAGAAAGAGCTTTGTGTTGGATTTTAACTGGATGTGTAAAATTTGACACTCTAGCTGTTCAAAGCCATGTTAAAGGCCAAGTACAATATAGAGGCTTGTTCTGCCTCAACTGCATTGATCTGCGAACGACTGAAAGCATCACTTTGAGGTTTTTCTGTATTGGAAAAAGTGTTCATGCATTAGTTTTTGATATTAAGCAGAGCCATTTTATTTAATGAGATCTAATGTAGCAGACCAAGTCACAAAATTGCATTTATAGAGTGAAAGATATAGATTTCAGAATTTTAGGACAGGAAAAAAAAACACACACAAATAAAAAAAAACATTTGTATTACTTTGTCCTGTCTCTGATGCCGCTACATAACATCTCCAAATTGGTAAATTTGAGTCCAACTGTGTATAATTTGGTCTCAGTATAATTCCAACTTTCTTTTAAGAAGGCCTCAGAGATTGATCAGTGAACAAACCACCATCATGAAGACCAACGAACTACACACCATCCTGAATACACATGGTAAATGGTGATGGCCAAATGATGCTGGAAATACATTTTTGCAACAAGTACAGTTACAAACTGTGAAAACGTTCAAGGGTTGTTAATACTTACATTTTAAAGATACCATACATTTAAATATTTTCATAAAAGGAACTGATTTAACTGGTTAAACTTCATAACATATCACATCTCAGATCAGAAAGAACGAGCCAAACTTGAAATGTACACAGAGATCCTGCAGAGATCCTGCTTACAGACAATTTCAAAGCGTCCCACTTCTTTTGAGCCAGTGTATTCTCATCTCCGAGTTCATTTTCTCAGCAAATGATGATGTTGTTCACTCGTCTTTTTCGCCACAAGCAAAACAGCTGTTGTTGTTTTCTTATGTAGTCGGTGCTACTAGTCTTTCATGCCCTTAAAATTCCTGCCATCCCCTTGTTTTCTCCCAGGCAAGTTCCACATCAATATCTCCCCCTTTAATTTCAGTTATCTGTAACGATAATTACTCTGACCATATGTGAATTTAATTGATGCCTTTCCAATGTGTGAAATGTGTGTGCGTAACTCTGTTCATGTTCCTAATAAAGTCTTATTGCTTGTTAATCTGGACTGTCAGGAAAACGCATGCAAATCGATTAAGTGTGCCAGTTTTATCCTTTCCAACAACTGTTTTGTTCAATAAATATTGACAACTTAATCCTCATGAGGCAAATGCTGACATGTATGTTGTTTCATTAACGCAACTTATGCTGACATTCTCATCCAAGTTTGTTATGGCAAATTTAAGACAAAACAAAAAATGGAGAAGGAACACAAATTATTCACAAACATAAATGCAAAAAAAAAAAAAAAAAAAAAAAAAAACAAAGAAAAAAACGCAGAATAAATAAAAAATTTGCTCGAACATGATCTTAATACAAAATCATATTTAAAAACTTTAAAAAAAGAACTTGATTTAAAAAAGCATTGTGATTTAACAATTTCTTCTGCAATACTGCTCTCTTCCACTAGAGGGCATCTTATACTGGACTAAAGCAGTTCTTACATTTTGATATCACAGTTCCGTCTTACTGCACATACTTCAACAAAGCTGACAAGAAGTTATTGGTCCATACACATATATGTTCTCTGATGTGAATTTTATGAACACGTTTTTGGGCCCCTGGTGCGTTTTAGACACAAACCATGAAGAACAACTGCAACCTGTCTCTGATATATCTTAGGGTCATCCTCCCCTTTTTACCTGCTGTTGTCAGATAGGGAAAAAAAGCACAGTGATTAACTACCGTGGAGACTTAATTAAGAAATCAAACATCTGGATATTCAGATTGAGCTTTGCTGCATCAGTTAAAAAGTAGCCATTTGATGTATCAAACAGTGTGGCCTGATGTTTCGCTTAAATTTTTCCCATCTGGCTTGTTTTCTCGCTAAACTTTATCCAGAAATTCTTCTTTTTTTCAAGTCTGTACCATTCTTCCATCCATAAGTATTTCATTCCAGTTCATTGCTTTGCAAATCCTTAAAAATGTATTAATTTATGAAAAATAAGGTCTAAATCTTGAGGCTTATAGTCTTAAAGTTTTACAAAATTACCTTACATTTTGTCAAGTTTTTAATAAGACGAATGAGCCTCATCTGAATTTATATGTACTTGATAAATGTAATGTAATTTTGTAATGACAACTGGCTCAGCTTTCATGACACTACTGAGGTTTGATTGCATTGTATTGAAGCAATTGTAAATTAAATGACTGGATAATATTGTGGTTTTTTAATTTATTGAATTATTAACAAATTAAATTAACTAAGCTCAGAAAATTACACCGACTGAAATGAATAAATGTAAGAAAGTAAATATTTACTGACCTCTTCAATGTTCTACATGTTTAAAATGAAGTAATTTCAGATCAGGTCAAGAATTTTCTTCTCTGTTAAAAGAAGAAAATACTTGATATACTAATGATCAGAGATCATAACGTGGTTTCCAGTTTCATTGACTAAACTATTTGCTTTGAATGTTAAAACTATAAACTGAAAATCACTGGTGCACTTTATGTTCAGTCTGGTTCTGGATCAGAACCTGCACAGACTGATTGTTTTTCTTATTTTTGTGGTTTGTGTTAACATATTGATAACAGTTCTTTAAAATACTGTAAACTTTAAAATGCAAGTCAACACTGATGATATCTCATGTTTCCTTCCACTGGCACACATTCAGTGTGTGTTGTTGCATCCAGCTTGTGTTAAACCTTCAGTGCCCAGGTGAATATTGGCCTCCAGGACTGGTCTTCTGCCATTCCCAGCACACTCACAGTGTTACTAACTGGGTGAATGACAGAATACCTCGCACATGAGCCAGGAACTGCACCTGCGTTGCCCCAAATGTCCTCCAGATGGGAAAGTATCTGTTGATATTTTAAAGGATACGTATACAGTCATTTAGCAGAATGAAAAGTTTATATTGTTGTTTTGCAAAAGGTTATCAGAGGGACAACATCAGACACAATGGCTACTGAATTTATGATAATTTCCACATCTGCCAATTAAATATCTCTATTCAGTCAAGAGAAAATGTTTGGGACGAGGGTCCAAATGTCCTGTTCAGACTTAGCCTAAACATTGACATTGGAAATCAGTCTCAGATAGCATGTTTAATCAATAATCACTACCTTCAAATCATATTTATGCATCTTCAGACATCTTTATGTAGGCAGCCAGAGGCAACAGAAGACAACTAAGCAGCTGCCTGGTCCCACAAGAGGCATTTGATTGTCAAATTCTCAAATGTATATTTTCAGAATAAATAATATATCACTAGCATTCATACAAATGGGTCATTTTGTAAAATCAGTTTTCTTCCTCAAACATTCTGCTTTGCCAGAATACATTTTTTAATTCTAGAAGCTTGAAATTTCTCTGAAAATGAAAGTTTAAACCTTGAATTCTGTTTAACCAAGCACAATATCTTCCCTTGAAGTCTGAAGCTATAATTCTGGTCATGATAAACGGACGAGTTAAACGAGACATCAAATGAAAGATGGTGAGGTAAAGTAAGAAGTTTCAACCAAATTTACAGCTTGATTGGATGGAAGACTATGATGGTACTTGAATTTTATTTAATCATTTTTCCTCAAGATTTACTTATGCCTCACGATTGTGCTTTAGTTATTTGCTCCTTATTTTGTATCAAGAATATCTAAGGCTAGAGGGCCAACCAGAGGTTCAGAGCAGTTTGTTGCACTTATACAGCATCTGTTTTGCATCACTAAATAGGTTTTAACCTTATTGTGTTGCTATTTATTCAAACCAACCAGATGTATTATCAGAGCATGCAGTCTAAATGTTAAAAATCATGTTGTAAACTGCATATCTCTTAAGCTGTGCAAGAGATATCACTTCATGTCTGTTGATGACTTTTGATTTTTGTGTGAACCTAAATACCTAGATCCTGTTGTCACAGCCCAACTGTGGGACAATAAAAGATACATCTATTCTATTTCACTATACGTATAGCAAAATTGAATTAAGGGTCATACAAAGTGTGACAACAGTGCCTCAGTCTTGTCTTGAATGGCAAATTCAATCAGGGTTTTTGTTCAATTTTAAAATAAATTAATAAGCAAACAAAAAAACAAATTTTATCAAAAAAAGAGAGAAAGGAAATAGTCAGGCCTCCATTAATTCCATGCCACACCAATGCATGCTCGACGTGTTTCCTGAACACCTCAGAGAGCCTTTTACATCTTGGCATGGTGGCACAACACACTTGTCAAGCTGGCAAAGGTTTAAATGAGAGAGAGACTGTCTCTATAAAACCTTCACTCTGGCAACAGCTAAGACTTTGTTGGTTTAAATATCTGATATTTAGGCTAATTTCTTATTCCCTTCATGTGTTTGGTTTCTTTATTTGAGTAAAATAATGGCATAATTCCACAATTGACTAAGACATCAGAAGAATAAAGAATAAAGGTGTCAAAAATGTGGAAACAATCTCCAAAGCATGTCTCATTGTGCATTATTTAAGTATTGCAGTTATTATATTTAACATTAAAACATAGAGAGATATACTTGTAGTTGTAACTGAGCCACACAATGAACTCCAAAGTTGTGTAAAAATTAACTCTGATTTATAGAAGTATGTATAAAATTTATGTCTGAACTTTTGAAACCTGAAAGCTAATGAAAACCAAAAAGTAAAGTTTCTCTGAAAAGGTCAGTATTAAATTAGATGAGCACAAAATTCTTACGTTATCCACATTTGTATGACCTTCACAATCCTGGAACTGTGTAGGCCACACTACCGACTTGACATCTGGTGGTGCGCCATCCACACGACGATAAGCTGCAAGTGATATATGGAAAGCTGAGTGGAAGGATGAAGTATGGGCTTCAAAGAAGCTTTGAGTGCAAATACTTCACAGTAGATTGACATATGTTTCTCTAGGCTCATAAATTTATTTGTTTAACTGATTGATAATGATATATCAAGTTTTGCAGAAACCTTAGGGGTAATTTTGTGGGCTTCTTTATCTGCAAGTTGCAGCAATCAAATTTAACTGAAGTAAACATTTGAACTTCTGTGTGTGCAATCAATGTATATATTTGTATGAGTTTACTCCTAAAGTTTCAGCTATTCCAATTTAAATAATCTTGATGAAATGTTTAAATAAGCATGTACTAAATTCTGTATTTCTGTCTACATTCCAACACATAGAGCCTAAAGTAACATACTTGTGACATACTTCTTTATTAAAATGGCTATTATACTGAAAAATAAAAACATTTTAATCTTGGATCTCAGCACCTGGACCCCTTCCCACTGAGCTCATGTCCTGCACACCCCACGTTTTGGCTTGTCCTTTCTTATCCTCGGGCTGCACCAGCTGCCGTCTACCTCCGACCTCACTCCAAGCTCCTAACACGTTTTCCTCTGGTCGTCTTGTCAATCCCGTTCCTCGTTTGTGTCTGCTCTCCCTTCTTCTTCGGCTCAGCTTTCCGAAAAAGGTGAACAGGAGTGATTCTCAATAGCACCGTGCATGACTAATGGTGGAAACATGTTAAAATCATTGCAGAAATGTCCTTGGGAAGACAAATGAATTTTCTGCAGAATAATTAACTTAATTAACAAATTTGCATGCATATTCATCAGGGCCATTGAAGTCTTTCCAGCTCAGCTTGATGAACGTTGCTGTGTAATAACCAGCTCATTTACATTCTGCCATCCACTGCCATTTGTGTGGATTACTGAGAAAAGGCAAAGTGTGTGTATGTGTGTGTAGATGGTGTGAGAGCTACATTCTATGTGCATACACACCGCCTTCTTTCCTTTAACATGTCATACAAAAGCTTGATGAATTAATTTGACATATAGTTTTGTTGTATACACTCCTTTCCATTTGTCCCAGCTGCCCTTGCTTTTGCACACCAATGAATAAAGAGTTCACACACACAGTCCTATCCATACACACATACCTTGCAGGAATGCAACTGATCCTGGGTTGAATTTATGTCTGTGCTTGTGCGCCAAACCCATATCTCTTTGCATCCCAGTCCCCCACCACCACCACCCCATCTCTCTTGTGGGCAGTTCTTGGCACCGATCCTGAGTCGTAAACCCTCCTGGGCTGCCAGACTGCGAGCTGTTAAAATCCACGAGGCCCTCCGTACCCCCTCCCCGTCTCTGCAGGGCAATCTTTAAAGGCAGCAAGGTGTGACGGCACAGACTGGCAGCTTGGCAGCGATGCCCGAGGATACCAACGTTCCGTCAGCCGTGAACGGGCACCATCACATGGGCTCGCCTAACTAATATGCTCATCGTACATGTGCCTTTCTCATGCCTCATCTGGGCCGGCGAGAGACAAAGGAATTCATTAAAAAAAATTCACATAGAGTTGTTTTGTGATTTTGTTTGGATGTAGTTAATTGGGAATTTCACCACAAGCTAAGACGACTGAAGGAGAGAGCATCCAAATGAGTTTAGAAAAGTTAATTACACTCACTTGGCTGTGTGTACATATACACACACACACACACAAGTGTGTGCCCTTGGTCTGGGAAATTTGGTAAAAAAAAAAACCCTCACATTTGTCCTTAACACCATGCCTCTCCTTTATTCAGGTGACATGGAGAAAATAAACTGAGTTATATCTGTTGAAAACTCTGATTTGGATGAACAAGATATTACCACAAAGGGGCACAAATATCCCAATATCTCCAAGAGAAGTGCAGAAAACTGTATCGAAAATAGGACAACATTTTGAAATGAACAAATAACTTGCAGTCGTGTTAAGTCCACTGATGGCAGCAGATGGTTTGGCGATGATGTGGACAGCAAACGGAGAATTGGACATTTCAAATACTTCTCTCAATAAGGTTCAAGTTGACACTTTCTTGTGCAAAACTGTTGTAACCCTTTATTGATGCTGTGGTTTTAATATAGAAGTAATTTTGAGTTTTTTAGGTTCTAAAATAAATATCCACTTTGTTTATTGTAAGTATTATAATGTGTGATATAAAACAGTCTAATATCAGATTGTTGTGTATGATTTGTGAATCCATCAGTTTTCCTCAATTTGGGCAAAAACACTGTAAAGAAGGGATTCACAAACAGTTAACAATACAATTAATTATCATTTTGTAAATCAGTTATAAATCATCAGCAAACAACTGTAAAGTAGGTAAATTACATTTTCCATTTATTGATTTGCCGATACATTGCAGCGACATGACTAGTTTTTCACCACTTGATCATGTAACTGGTTTGATGAGTAATTTTAGTCATTTATTGGGTGAAGTCTGTTGTAAAGTGTCAATAAAAAAAAGAAGCAAAAACATGTTGATTTCAGAATCTTGAAAGCAACACTGCTCATTAAAAAACGGTAACAGTCGTAGTAACTGATCTGTTGAAACCCATACATGATAAAACCCTCTTCATACATTGGTTGGTACTTTTAACAGGTCTGTCACTCGCTAATTGATGCACTGTAAGTTTTTATTGCTGTTTTTTTAGGCTCTTATGACTTACATTATAACTGGTTTTCAATGTATTTAGGTATTTAAAGCGAATCTTATAACAGTGTTATAAGTTTTGCAAAATAAACTAAGAAACATTATTTAATATCAAAAGTAATTACAATCATAGCTGAAAGACAGTACACCCAGCACAAAAAATGTCCTTCATAAATTATTTAAATCTCATTTATTAATTAACCAGCATTGGCTTTATAAATCATCCATAAGTAATTATAGGACAGCTGTTTTTTATATGTATTCATAATATTGCAAAAGACTGGGCACTTTTAAGTTTACTCTCACCCCATGAGCATTATTACTGCTTAATGTTGGTTTATAGAGTCTATATAGCTTGACTGATTGCTGGTCTGTTAACTATTTATTAGTCATTTTTATGCTGAGTCTTATTGAGACGGGGTAATAAATAAAACAATGCACATTTTCATTAAGACTGTTTAAAATTAAATTAATTTGGTCTTTTAGTTCCAAAATGATGTGTGTCAGATCTCTGTTGAGTAAAATCACACCACAGATTTCAACTTTCAATTATTTATCAAACAATGATGAAACCACAATGGATGTTTGTGCAATATTAAGAACATGTTAAAACTAATACATACTGGAAATGAGTTCAAGAAAAGCTTCCACTGAGAGTCAATTTTCCACTGATTACAGTATAAATAACTGTAAAATTGAATTTTCACACCCGTTTTTTTTTTCAGATATACAATAACTGAGACCATAAACTAAAAATACAAAAAAAGGGAAACAAAAAATTATTAAACATAGCAACTAAAAGTGTTGCTTTAAAATCCACTATTGCATTTTATCCCACAAAATGAGATGTAAAACACAGAAAGAAACTAACTCGCTCTGATTTGCTTTTGTCTTTTGTGAGCTCCGTTTTAATTGACATTTTTTTCTCCCCTTGCGCTCGCCATGTAATATTTCCACCAGCTTTAAAAAGTAACGCCAAGCGAAATGCTTTCACAGCTTTTACTGAATCAATATGTTCCTCTGTACAAAGCCTCTCAAATTGTAGTTATCACATCTGAAGAAAATAACAAAATCACCTGACATGTAAAAAAACTTGTGATATTGAGCATACTTTGGCTCTGCGATGCTTTCCCCTATGTTTCTTTTTTTTTTTTATGCAGACATATGTGTGACACTTGAAGCTGTTATATTAGCTTGAAGTGTGAAAGAAAGCGGTTACAGTAATATCTTTCACTTGAGAGATGTGACAAGGAAATGGTTTTTTTGATAACTGGCAACTTCAGACCTTGTCCGACACAACACATCTTGTGTTCCAAGCCGATAAATTAACTTCTCCAGAAATATGTTAATTAAACATGTGCTGTAAAACTAGTTTATTGAGAGACTCACTGTAATATAATTACACATTCTACTCATAAAAGCACATTTACTGTATTTTCTTGCCTGACCCTTTTTGTTGTGAAGTGTCCATCGATGCAAAACGACCACAAAACACAAATGGACCATTAAACTGACCTTCATATAAAAATCAAACGACTGTCATCACACTGATGGGGGAGTTTACACAAAACGCAGGCCGTTTCCCTTCAGTGAGAGTGTAAAAAAACACACATCAAATGCTTTGTTTCATGATCTTCTTTTCTGAACTTGCAGCTTTTACATGAGAAAATAGATTTATGAAAAGTCTGATCATAGAGCATGAAAAGCAGTGTTTTGCTTGAATGGAAAAATACTTCTGTCTGCAAACTGGCTTTGCTGGCCTGCCATTGATGTTGTTGCACTTTACTCAGAGTTAGCCTGATCTGTCATAAACACATCTATTTTACTAGAGGCAAAACACCTGAATGATCCCTTCAGCAACTTGGATTCTTGTCTTTGCATCCAATATTCATATCAGCCTGGAAACTTGAGAAAATAAAGTCTTGTCACTCTTTCATAACCCTTTTTTGAGTTAGAAGGGTGCTGCATTTGAAGAAGCCACCATTTGATGGTGCAATTGATGGGAAAGTTCTGAAGAAAGTCCTGAAGCCTCAGAGGAATTTGATTACCTCCATCCATTATCTGCACAGTGAGCAATTGCGAGGCTCACCATCTGTCATCCGTTTCATTTGCATCGTCAACACCTGCCCTGCCTGTTTATGCCTTCACATTTTTTATAAGCTGCCTTTCATGGCGGGGAAGAAATGTTGACTTTTCCTTCTAAATATATTAATTGCAAAAGTTCAAAGAACGTATTGGGAGACAAACAACTTGGTTTATGTTTAATAGAATTTGGATAGTCTTCTTTTGATTTCTGTTGATTAAAAGTTTGATTTACACTGCCCACAAGCACACAGATAGAAAGACAGACAGATAGATGTAGCAATTTATCTCCTTCAGTAAACTCTGACCAGCTTTTCCTGCCTCTGCTGAAGAAAATCACCCACACAGTAGGACACTGTTGCCACCATGTTTCACTGGTGATGGAGCGGTCAGGTTGATGTGCGCGGCCTCATTTGATGAGACCAACAATTTCCCCAGGTTTGGTGTGTGTGGGCATCGTTTCTCCTTCACTACATAACTTAAGTATTTCATATTAAAGGAAAAAAATAATATATATGAATTAGATAGATAGATAGATAGATAGATAGATAGATAGATAGATAGATAGATAGATAGATAGATAGATAGATAGATAGATAGATAGATAGATAGATAGATAGATAGATAGATAGATAGATAGATAGATAGATAGATAGATAGATAGATAGAAAATAGATATTTTTTCCTCCTATTTATTAGTCGAATATTGTGCTGCACTCACTCCTTCCTCTCTCCCTCTCTCCCTTCCTCCCAGCCTCCTCAGTCCTCCCCCATCCATCCTCCCCATCTCCCATATCCCCAGGTGGTGCCGACGGCTGCGGGGCCCATTAGCGACAGAATTCCTGCCTCCAGCAGGCCATGCGTGTCCCGAGTGACACATTTTTGGACCGGCACCAAAAATCCAACCCTCCGCAGACAGCTCACTTCTCCACGCAGTCACCACAGTCTGTGTTTGTGTGCGTTTGTGTGCGTGTGTGTGCGTGAATGCATGTGTGTAAAAAAAGAGAGAAAGGCCTTGCTAGCACAGCATGAGTCCCACAGGAAATGCTTGAAAGGCAGTATGGGACAGATTGGTGAAGGGACAGAATGGTCTAGAATACTAAAAAGAAAAACTGCAAGATATTCCACAGCAGTGAGAACATATATCCATGCCATCACTCTCCTTCCAGGTTGGGACATTTGTTATAGTCATAACCTCCATAATGCCTCTCACCCCCCAACCCCCCAACCCTCTCCATTGTGCATCGGCATGCCTTCCCACACAAACTGCATAGATGTAGTCTCTTCCACTACAAAGATTTAATTGGAGTTTGCTGATCCACATTGTTGTTTGGCAATGCTCTTTGCCAGCTGATGCGTGTGTACCAAGTTTTACTTAGCAAACACCTCCTGTTCAGAGAAGAGAGTGACTTTAAAACTCGAGTTTTATTAATTTCACATCAATCAAATTCAGTGAATAGTGCTACTGCAGTGATAACCTCATCCGGGATGATGTACATGTGAAAAAATTGAGGCTTGATCAAGATTCTTAATCATTGGGAGGAGTGATTATGGAACAATATTTTATGAGTTAAGAGCAAGAAGTAATCCCTTTTTAGGAGAGATATTATGAATGGTTTCTTTCTTCATACTAATAGATAGTTAATTATGTACTTAATGACTCCTCACAACGCAGTATATAATTATTCTGGATGAGCCAAGAAAGTTCCTACTTGTTCCTACATGTTTAATGCTGGTGATTTCTCATTTTCAAATTAGACTGTGGATGATGGTGGTTTAAGACCGCCCACATTACATATCTACCTATCGATAGATCTGTCTATCACCGTGATATGCAGGTTCTCAGCTCATTTTTTTTAAATGACTGTCTCCCCCTAAACAAACTTGAGCACATTGCTTATAGTTGCTTTTTCAGAAGAGACAGGGAAGCTGGTCAAAAGTCAATAGGAAAGATACATGAAGGTAAATACAGATCCACCCTGTTACAGGCAGCCAAATGCTGGACATGTTTACCTTCCAGTTAAACACCACCAAAAGATAGAGCGACAATTAAGTGGTTTAACCAAATGACTCAATAATATGACTCAAAGTTCAAAGCTCAATCCAATTTAAAATTTTAGGTAAGTCTTCAAAATTGAGGTTCACGGATTCTCTTTATCTGATCTGAATGAACTTTTGCTATTATGAAAAGAAGAGTAGTAGACGTAAATGTTAGTTTTTGTGTCTAGCTCAGGGCTGTGCATCTCACTGTGCAACTTATTTTAGGGTTTGCACAGTGTGACAATGTGAGAAGACAAATCAACTAAATTATACTATCTTGCTTACTATGCCTGATTATTAGAAGATTATCCTTGTACAAACTGGTATTGTCTATTAGTGTTAGCACACTTACAGAACCTGACTCACAATGAACAAAAGAAAAAAAAACTGAGGTTTAGAGCAAAGCTGTACAATCTTTCAGGCTGCAGATGTAATTAACAGTCAAACAGTAACTCATCAGTGGATAGAAAAATGCACATTCTATTTCATGGACAATAAATCATCAAGTTAGCTTAGAATGTTTAATAAAATTTTTGTCTATAATTGATCAAATTTGGAAATACGCTTTAAACTAGCACCGGTATCACTTCTGAACGTTAACTGTAATGACAGTGACATAGCTCAGCTGTGTTAAAAACGCTCCTTCTTCTGAGACATGGAGAAATTGATAACAAAAAATCACGAAGGAGGTATTAAAAGTCTGTAAATCTATAAGGTCATTAAAGAAGGTGATGGCATGTGTAACCATTTTAGCACATGTTTTTGTAAAAGACAGGAACAAAGTTGCTCACCACTTTTGGAGCTTCTGGTCCAAGACAAGTTTAAACCTGAGGTCACAGGAGGACCTATGCATTCACAGAATGCTGTTTTCTCAAATGTGAATAAAGTAAACTATGCTATTTTATTTTTAGGCAGTGTGTGTATTATTATCACTGGCACCATCTCTACCGAGTTATTTTTTGTGAGATGCACCTTACACTGGCTCCGTCTCCTTGGTGATGATAATCGTTGTCTCCTTTCTATCAAAAAGTATATTGCATATTTCTAAATAAAAGCTTTTATTATTATACTTATTAAACAGATTTAATTTTATTGACCCAAGGATATAAAAACCAATACATGTGGATTTAATCACGAAGCTCTACCTTTTCCCTACCGATGTATTTGCATGCCACATGCACTCAAAACTGCTGCAGTGCAAAGTTGTGTACCGACCAGTTAATATTTTAAAGGCTACCTTTTAGCACAGAAACCTTCAATAAATGACCCCTTGAACCTATTTTACTTTTTTCATCACAGTTTTACTTTAAGAATGAATAACAAAATAAGACATTGCACTTTCAGCTTGAGCCATATTAAGATAAAACCACAGTTTTCGGGGTCTGAAATCTGAATCTGTGGAGCAACAGGTGACTCTATCACTATTATGTAAAAATCAACTTTGTTATGGCTTTATCTCAAGTTATAATGTTACTCCCACATAAAAATGTGAAAAGTGTTGCTTTGATTAATTCATGCATGTTTTAAGAAAATCCTTGAGCGTCTCCTGCCAGCCACTCAGGAGTGCCTAAACCCTTCCTCATAAAGTGCTGCCCTTTACCTCAAACCTCTTCTTAGAACTGCAGTCACCAGCCAAGCTTCCGCCTCACAGAGATTCTCTCCCCTGTGCTTTCTCCATTCGGCTCCACCAGACTAGTGGCAGCAGCAATTAGCAAACACCTAAAGGAAGTTCTGATCTCCTGAGATTATACAAGCCTTTTCTTAATTGAATGCTCAGTTGAGTGTTGGAAAAAGCAAGAGCTTCTTAAAGAGACAGATCCCCAATTTCAAGGCGCCAAATTGCTAAGACAAATATCTTTTCAGTTATATCTGATAACATAACAACTTACGGTAACATAGGGTTGTGCTATTAAAAGGACACGTCCCATTAAGCAATAAAATAGTGTCCTTTACTGTTGTTTAATTCTGTTTTTCTGCGTCTCCATAAAAAAGCAGTGACCCACCCTGGTTCCACCGGTAAATTTGGTCTAACCGCCTCCACTACCAGGCATGTTTGTTGGTACCCACTTTAAATTTTCCTGATAAACCTCTTGCTATATTGTCACCTAAATATTTGGCACGTTCAAAACTGAAAGTGTGAATTTTGGGTCTCTCTGTTGGTCAGCACCCTCTCACTCCATGTAGGCATTAATCTGGCTGCTCAGTGGAGTCTCAGAAGTTGCCAGGTAATAGCAGTTCAATCTGGAGAGACTCGGACGGAGAGAGAAAAGGGATTAAAAGGGTTTAATGACAAAATGAACATGTAAATAGACACAAAGTTCTTTGGCGTTCAGGCCCCGGCCGGGGACGTTGAGCTGGACTTCGATAAGCTCGATGAACATTCCTGAAGCAGCATAGGAACGTAGACCCCGTGGCCTGTACTGGTGGCGACGGTCGGAGGAAGTTGAGGCCTGAGAGCCGGGAGCAGAAGGTGGAGATGGGGAGGAGGTGGGTCAAGCTGCTGGTGAGCAGAGGAGGCCATGGGTGGAGGTCCTTTTGAACTGGAGCCCAAACGATGACTGGCTGGAGCGAGGCTTGGACCGGCGCTGATAGGTCCAGGTTGCGGGGAGGGAGGCGCTGATATGAAGGAGCAGGTGCGACTAGAAGTCTTTCCATTGATTGATCTTCTGACCCTTGTTGTTTCTCAGTAGTTGTAAAACATCCTCACCAGTTTCCTTTTATCTTTAAGTTTGTTTGTTTTTTTCTAAAAATATACAGAGACAAAATCTATGAAAGCAATAAAAAGGACAAAAGAAATGTAAATATTGCTATTTTAATGTTAAAAAATAAAAAAATCTGTGGTATTTTCAATCACAAAGTCAAGTTGAATTGTTTTCCACTGTTATACCCTGAGAAAAACAAGCCGTGTATAAGAAATCACTTTTACTATGAGTTGTATGTATTCAAGGTAAAGTGTTGTCTATATCTCTTTGAGGATTTCTCCAAGTTATCTATGTACCTTGCATCACACTGCAGTCATTATTACCAGATGCTCACATTCACAGTCAAGGGAATCATAAAGCAGTTCATCCAACAGCACCCGTCTCTTTGCCCTGAAATAGGGTGTTGCTGGGGTGTCAGAGGATCACACCCCTGTATGTTTCCCACCTGCTCCAAAACCCACCCTATATGCCGTCGTATTGTAGCAATCCTCCCCTCCACCACCCCCAACCCCACCACACACATCACAGAAGCCTGCATACACCAAGTCAAAGTGCCCCCAGACAAAGAGCACAAAGCACAAAGGTGATGTAGTGACAGATGCTCCCGTCACATACTTAGCATATCTCCACCTCCAGAATAGCAAAACTGCAAGAGTCAGTCTCCTTCTTTCACCCCTGGAAATCATCAGCACTACTTTCTCATAACCTACACTCATTCCGCTCCCTGACGGATGAATGGCAGAATTTTTTTTTTCTTTTACCCAATATTTATCCAATTTGACCAAATGGTATAATTAATGTTTTGCCATTTTCCTCTCCTTCCTCCTCTCCTTCAGGCCAATATATTTCCTACAGACTGAGCCCACACCCCTCCTGGCCTAACCTTTAAGCGCCAAGTTCACAGATAGAGAGAAAGTACTTCCTGTGAGAGAACGGGCCGGCTGCCAAGGAGACTGATCCACCAATCTGACACGTTAATGAGATCCTGGCCCGTAGTACGGGAGTGTCAGGCCTCCTCCGCTGCATCGCCATCCCTGCCACGACCCACAACGCTCACACATGCACATCCTCACTCGTAGCCTCTTTATAATTTTTTCACACATGCACCCACACGCACAGAAGTATGGGGCCACCCCCGCCGCCCCCGTGCCACCCCCAGCACACGCGCACTCTCTTCAAGAGGGGGTTCAGCTCCTTAAATCTGTCTAATTAAAACACCAAATCCCACTACTCCCCCCTCACCCACCCACCAACCCAATCCTCACTTCTCACTCCCCACCTCACCCCTCTTCATCGTCTCCAAACACACACACAAACTCGCACCCAGCCCTCCTCTATCCCCACTGCTGCCACCATCGATTCCACTGGAGAAATGATTTATTAGGAATTTAATGGGGGAGCGTTTCCCATCCCAGACCATCTGGGGCTTGGGAATGGAACAAAATTTTGAGGATGCTCATGCGGTGGGGGGGGACATTATTTTCATTTTTCTTTACTGGGGCTCTGATTTCCAGACATTGCAGGGAATCCATCCTGACTATAATAAATCCAATAAATGTGCATAAAGATGGATTTGTGTTTTGTTCATCGGTGTTATGAGATGTGTCTAATCGCTACCATTTTGCAGCATAACTGGAGAAAATGCAGTTGCTACGATGCTTGTGAAGAAATATTTATAGATTTTCTTAATTATTTTCTCTTCCCACCCCACATTTAGATATTTTAGATCAAAGATTTTTGCATTTGAAATATACTTTAAAGAATTGTTACACAAACTTATCCCTAAATTAAGATCAAATCCCTGTGATTTCATCTTTCTGTCAGTCAGAGTTCAACCCACACTCGCGTCTAATTACTCTAAAACCTGTGCAATCAAGAACTCAAGTAAGTAAAACATTCCTGACAACATAAGGCAGGCTAAAAGAGCTTTCTTAAGATCAGGAACATTGCTTCCTGATCTGAAGGAAACAGTTGGGAATAAAATCATTCTGAAAAGACAGAGCCATTTCTAAGTGGTTGAGACTCTACTGGGCTACATTGAATGCCATCATACATAAGTGGAGAAAACATGAAACTTAGCCTACCGATGAGTGGCTGCCAACCAGAATTAATACAAACATCAATGACTAATCAAGGACATAACACAAAAAACCCAGAACAACATATAAACTACTGCTGGTGCCACTTGCCTCAGGGCAGATTTTATGATTGGACGATAAACAAACAGACTTGGTAAAACTGGCATTCAACTTCCATAGAGACAACCGCTACCTAGTTTTAGAGTCTTCCCACAGCTGCCAAAAAAAATCTTCATGATCCTCAAGGACCCTCAAGTCATTTGGGAAAAGACTGAGAGAACTGACGAGATAAAAGTGACACTTTTTCAAAGGTGTGCATGCTGGGACACCTGGGACAAAACTAACACATTTCTCACAACAACAAATCAACAACCAAACATGGTGGTGGTAGTATGAAGGTCTGGGACTGCTTTGCTTCTGCTAGAGATGATATAAACCTTAATTGTGCCATTAAGCAGAAAATCCCGAAGGAGAGTGTTTGGCCCTCAGTGCATAACCTGAACATCATGCTCAAACGTTATGCAGCAGGACAATGACCAAAGGCATACTTCTTAACTCTTTAAAAAGAAACAAATGAAAATTGTGCCATGACCTGTTTACGGTCTGTGTTTCTGAGGTTTTCCAGTGTGGAGCCTTATAACAATTCTTTAAAGAAATGTGGACCAAAATTCCTCCACAGTGATTTATAAGATCATTACTGCAAACGATGCAAAGGGCAGTACGTGCCATTATTTGATTCAGGGCGAAATTAGTGTTTCACATAGAGTTAGAATATATATATATATACTGTATATATATATATATATATATATATATATATATATATATATATATATATATATATAAACTCAATTATTAACTCAAAACAACATTTGAAAACATGTTTTGTTTTTGTTTACAGTTTTTACATAGTTCTTATATAACCCTGTATGTTTTTGTCTTTCCTTGCAATTTAAAGCTCATATCTCCCATTTGTATTCCTAACTCTTACACAGAGCATGGACATATGGTCCCCTTTTCTCCCTCTTTTTTTTCTCTCTCTGTTGCACCGAGCCTAATGAGCTGGATGAATGTAGGGTTGCATGTTTAAGTTTGACCCAGTGCTAAACTGCAGTTTGCCACCCTCTGAACCTTGTGGGCGTAAAGCACCTTTGTTTTCCCCTCCCCCCTGTGCTCCCTCAGGACTCCATGTGAAGACCTAAAATGAATCTGAATCTGCCTCGATATTGACAAGAATACATGAACAAACCAAGAGATGCAAAGCAAGCATTTCAGACATAGGACTGGAGAGCAACACCTAGAAGCAATAGTGATTTTGACAACAAAATTGTTCTGGGAAGGTGGTAATATTAAAAACTTTATTAGATAAGAAAAATCCCTGACTGGTTAATCAATTGATTCAATGTTTATAGCACAGAATTGGTATGAAATATAGAAAACTTATTTTGTGCAGTCTATTCAACTAGTTGAAAAGAAATGAAAGAAAAAAAATATGTTCTACATTTATTTTGGTGCCTAAAGTCTAGTTCACAGTGAAGGATTTTATGCCAATTTTTAAAAATCTTATAACGCCCCTTTGGATGACCCCATTTCAATTTCTAAGAGTGCAGCCTGTTGATTGTGACAGCTAGGTAGCCAATCAGAAAGCGTGGTAGCATAAGCACAGAAGGGAGTCCAAAACGAAGAAGCCCACATTGACATATCATATCCAGTGTGAATGTTATTCAGCATTTTGTGTTGGAAAAGAACTGAAATTGTTACAGTAATTGATGTACCCGGTAACTTCTCAGCTGTCCATCATTAACTTGGCATAAGTTGGTCACTAAAAGTTTATTCGTTCAGCCAGGGCTTGCTATTGATACTATCCAAATGCATGTAAATATTTTATAACATTAAGACAGCAAAAACTTAAAATTAATGCAAAGTAACACTTGAAGGTTAAAGACAAAACAAAAACAGAACAACTCACCTCTAAATCATAGTGCAGCCATAGCTGTTCGCACTGTCTCCAATACTTTATCCAACGCCTTTTCTTTTTGTTCCTTCTTTTCCCATTTAAAATAAGTTCACAAACTATCACTATCGCCTGCCATATTTCTTAACTCTACTTTCTTTACTTTACTTAGAGTTGCTTATGGCTAAATTGCGGGTTTTAATGTCTTAGGTTTGAGAATCCTTGTAAGTTACTTTTAATAATGTTTTTATCTTTTTATCTTTTCATCATTTTTAATCTTTTTCAAAATCTCTTTCTCGTTTCAAGAAGTTTTAAAGGTTTGAGTCCTTGTCAAATGGCGGTTTGACTAAAGAAGTTTTAAATGTTAAAGTTTTTATTTTTACTGTTTAATCTCTTTTTATTTCTCTTTCTCACTGTTTTTTTTTAATCTTTTTATCTTTCTCACTGTTTATTGAATGTCACATGCTGTTTTTATTTTAATTATGTAAAGCACTTTGAAATGCCTTGCTGCTAAAATGTGCTATAGAAATAAAATTTGATTGATTGATTAAATACATGCTTTGTATCGTGCGATTCTGCGGGATTTCCTGTCTGAATGTTTGTGAATGAAATCGGTTCGTGTGTGCTGTTACTCCAACTGCCATTTGGTTGGACACCAAGCATGATGAGATCCAACTTGTTAAACCTTGATTTAAGTTTATTTTTATTATTTTTTAATCGTCACATTTGTGGTCTCTAAGGTTTTGAAAATTATTGGAAAATTTTTTAATTTTACCCTGTGAAATAGGATTATATTTACAATTCAGACTGTCCTAATGTCAAATGATTAAAAAAAACATGATACTTGCTGGGCTCCTTTCCTGTGAAACCAGATCCCAGATTTTGACAGTGAACCAAATACCCTGTTTAACCTTTACGACTTTGTATTAACTTTTCCTTTGTAATGCAAAACTTGGAGTTACAGGGACCTGGGTTAAGCTATTCTATAGTCATAGTGGGATAGATTGCAGAAAGACAGAATTACCAATTTCATCACTTTGCTACTTTCTTTTACTCTCCAGTTGTGCATCATCTGCAGCTATTACTGCCATTAACTTTGTGTTTGCTCTTGTCTTTTTTTCCCCATAAAAGTTACACCAGACCTTTGTTGTTTGGGAGGGAAAATGCTGGATGGGATGTTACCAATAACTTCATGTTCTTTTTGTTTCTGTGTTTAATCCTGTTTTAGTCTTAGATAAAGCAGTTGAATGAGGTATTCTGACTGATTTTATTTTCTCTGCTTTTTTTATAGTGTAGCTTTTACTCCTTGGCTCATAGCTTATAAAATTACCTCATTCAAATTGACAATTTACTTCTCTACATTTGATCTATTTTTGTTGTTTGTTTGTTTGTTTCTGTGTGCTGCCTGGAGACATTTGTTGTGAATCTGTGCTAAATAAGTATATTGAACTGAATTGGATCAGGCTGATCTCAACAGTTTAATACATTTTTTCAAACAAAAAACCTTGGAAAGTTACTAATTAACAGATAAATAAAATTTTCCAAATGTAAATTTCCTCAGTTTTTGACCCTGCTGGACCTTTTTACTTGCTGAAAGGATTAAGCAGAATTCCAGAAACACAATTTTAGGTTGTTTGTGTTTATAAAGTGTCTCTTCACCCTCTCTGATTTTCATACATCACAGACACAAGTGTGATCCCAGGTGTTAAAGCAACAAAATTAACTGGCAGGGTTAGATACTATCTCTGATATTATTTTGTCTATTTAACTGTATTAAATACTGACCTTAAGTGAGAAACTGAAGAGGAATTTCAGTTTTGGTACCCCACTGATCTTTTTAACGTTTCACCTCGTTATAACATCCAACCTGAGTGCATAATTATGAAGTGGAAGAATAAACAATGTCTCAGTCAGTACATGGTGTGGATTGGATATATGGGCACAAAAAGCATCTCATGACCTTGCAGCCTTACCAAGGATTCTAAATTCAATTTAAGTCTGAACTTTGACTGGGCCGTTCCATATTCACATGAATATGGTTACAAATAAGCTGTTCAAAATAAGCTCTGACATAATTTTGGGTTGTTGTCCTGCTCGAAGATTAAATTACACCTCAAGTTCAACAGGTTTCCGAGCAACATTGCTCATTATTTGGATCCTGCCATCCTGCCATCACCAACAGGTTTTCCTGTCACTGATTAAGAAAGTCATCCTCATATTGGGAATGATGTGTTCAAAGGGATATCTAGTGTTAGCTTTCCTCCTAACACAGCATTTAATATTTTCCTTTCCTTTTGACTGGAGTGTCTTGGGATGTTCTCTGAATAATACTTCCCTTGCCCAACCTGTCAATTTAGAGTGGCTGTCTTTGTGGATTTACAATAAAAGCTGAAAATATTGTTTTATAATCTGACCTTAAACTTGTCTGCAACTTTCTCTCTGACCTGTTCCCTGGGTTTCTTGGTCTTCATTATGCTGTTTGTTCACTACAAAGAGTAGATGTATTTTCTCTAAGATTAAACTGCACACAAGTGGGCTATATTTACTAGTTATGTGTCTTATAAAGACAATTGGTTGCACTGGATTTTTTTTTTGGAGCACTGAACAAAAGGAGGGGTGAATAAAAATGCACAATATACAATTGTTAGACTTTCATTTAAAAAAAACAACATTTTTAAAATCATGTATCCTTAACTTCACAGTTTTGCATTACTTGTGTTGGTTTATTTCATAAAACCCATAAAAAATTTGTGATTTTGGCTGAATTCTTACAAAATGTAAAAAGGTTAAGGGGTTATACATAACTTAACAAAGTGGTATAAGTAGTTCTATTTGCTGTTAGTTAAATGAATGTTGAACAAAATTGCATTATATTACGAAGGAAGTTCAGGGGCCCTGAAAGTTATGAGTCCTGTTCGTAATCTTCCGAGACAGAACAATGTTTGCAATGCAACATTGAACGAAGTGATCATCAACGGCACTTATGTTAGATTATTACCCCTTAACAATCCCGTGAAACCACTGAAAACGGCCGTACTGAAGCGCTCCGAAACCTGTAGAAAATCACCCAGAAAGAGCAACATGCGAGGAAAGCTCCAAACTCGAAAAGAGCAGGAGCAAAGCAGCAGACAGGAGAGACTGTTGATCGTTTCTGTTCTCGAATAGATCGCTTGTCTTTTGCAGCAGTGATGTTGTTGCCTCCGGGGATTATCAAACCCCACTTGGTTCCAAACTGGGAGGATCAACCAACCGCCATGAGCCGCAGTCTGGATGACATCCAACACCTCCTGGGCGCTTCTGACACAAATCAGCCATCTGATCAGCTGGAAGTCAGTCAAATTAGCGACAAATAAAAAACGAATAAAAAAAAAGAGGGGAAAAAAAACTATCCTAAAAAGAACAATGAACGCCAAGTTATAATTATGCAAAGTGACTATGAGTTGCAGGAATTCAAGCGTTTTAGGAATTCAAGCGTTTTAGCGTTTGGATGTAAAAAAAAAAAAAAAAAAATCAGAGTGCAAATCCTCTTATGGGCCTGCCCGGACACATTCTGAGGGGTATTAGTAAATAAAAGTAATGGTTTTATCTTAATTTATTTTCCAGCTACTATTGTTATTATTATTTTTTTTCTCCTTTTTCCCTAATTGCCATCTGCTGTCGATCATTGCCACGGACAGCTGAGAATCTGGGCCACAACATAAAGCCTCCCACGTCCTCTTCTTTAATTTATTCCTTTATTTTTAATTTATTTATTTTTATTGCGACAAAACACATCACAAAACATTAACACATTACTTCACGAATAATTCGATCCATAACGGGCTTCCAGAAGTGCGCGTCAGTGTGAAGAGTTTGTGCGTGCGTGCGTGTGTGTGCGTGTGTGTATGTGTGTGTGCGAGTGTGTGTGTATGTGTGTGTGCGTGTGTGTGTGTGTGTGTGTGTGTGTGTGTGTGTGTGTGTGTGTGTGTGTGTGTGTGTGTGTGTGTGTGTGCGTGTGTGTGTGCGTTTCAGGAAATCAATTAGATTCATCATCCAAGCATTCGGTATCCGATTACAAAAATCAACAGGATTTATGAGCACGGTCACCAACATTGTGCAGAAAGATACGAAGTGCATCACAGTCGCTCCACGGGAAAGAAAAGTTCACATCAAGCAACCAAAAACTTCCCCTTTGTGGTTTTTACTAATGGCCACTGCCTTTATCATTTTCTCCCCCACTTTAAGGCATTTTACATTTTATTCCAGCTGAACACAAATGTGATTCCCCCCCCCCCCCTGTCAGCTGCTGTGAAATTTTACAACAATGCAACATAAACGAACTTGAAATTCACATAAAACTTTACATTGTGGTTTTACATTATTTTTAATATATATTATTCACAATCAAACCAAACTGACTTAAAATAATAATAATAATAATAATAATAAAAAGTTAATAAATCCTGGAAAAAATGACATTCAGTTTGGTACCGTAAAAATTATCCCGCATGTGGGAATGAATTTAAATGTGACATTTTCCGCCTTTGCTTTTACCTCCTCGTCCTTCAGTTGACCTATTTAAGTCCTAAATTATGTGGTGTGTTTGTAAGAATACATTTGATTTCTAATAAGCACTGATTGCATTTGGCAAGATTGCATAGCTCAATTGAAGTTTTGTTGAAAACACAGATTCTCTTTGCTCTAAACATGTCCGAGTCAACTTCCCTGATGAACTTAAATCAATTTAGCTCTTTTTTCCCCCCTTTCATTTAAATATTTTTATATATAACAAACTATGCTGGGCATGATTAGCTATATCCAAAAAGTGTCTGATTACCAACATTTGTTGTACTTCCATGAGGAAAAAAAAGAAAAAAAAAACACTACACTGCAACTAGGGGAAAAAAGAAGCTATAAATAAATAAATAAATAAATAAAAAGTAAACAAGTTCGTGTTTCGTCTTAAATGTGACTTGTTTGGAAACAAGCATGTAGCACCAATTCATCAAAACTTTTTTTTATCTCTCTCTTTAAAAAAAAAAAAAAACTGGATCTAAAGTATTTAAGATAATAGTCATTCAACATAAATGAAAATAACATCCAAACTGCTGCTTTTACAGTTAAGAAATAACTTTAAACCCCCCAAATGTGCATCAACATCTGAGTTCTTCTTTTCTCTCTCTCTCTCCTTTTTTTTTTACTTTTGTGCAGAGAAATTTGCATCTGAAAGTTTGCACTTTGTCCCCATGTGATGAATTAATTGTGATAAGAGCCATGACCTCCCTGCGTTTGAAGACTGACTGCGGACTGCAGGTCGTAGGGGAACGGCTCTGCGGGACGGTAGCATGAGTTCGGCGGAGGGCACGAGCGCCCTCGGTACTGGTCGGCGCCAGCAGCGCCTGGCGCACGTAGCGCACACCATAGTGGCTGCTTTTCCCATAATCTTGCGGCTCGTCGTGTTTTAGGGAAAAAATTCCATTGAAGTTCATCGGGGGGCTCAGCTGGCCGTCAAAATGCGGGCTCCCACTGTCCGGGGACGGGTTCTCGAAGTAAGTTTCGTAGGCGCCGCTGTAGCTGTAGTGTCGGAAAGGCTTGGAGCCGGTGTCCAGCGCGCCGCCGCTGTGGCCCGGGGGCGAGTTCATGTCCGAGCTGGTGTACGAGTACATAGCCTCGTAAGGCGACCGGCCAGAAAACATCACCTCTCCGTTGTGATCCGTGAGAAAATTTCTGGCATTCAGCTGCAAACAGCCCGCCACCAAGTTGGTGGTAGGCTGAGATAATCCTTTGCACAAAGTTTGCACAAAAGCGAGGAGGTCCGGTCTCTTCCCCGCGCTCAGGGTCTCCGATAGGGCCCAGATGTAATTTTTTGCCAGTCTTAGCGTCTCGATCTTGGACAGTTTCTGAGTTTTCGAGTAGCACGGCACAACTTTGCGCAGACTCTCCAGCGCGGCGTTCAAGCCGTGCATCCGGCTGCGCTCCCGGGCGTTGGCTTCCTGGCGCCGGAGTTTGGCCCTGTCCACCTGCTCCTTGCCGGGCCTCTTTTTCCGCGGCCCCCGTTTCTTCTGTAGCCCGTTCTCGTCCTGCTCGTCCTCTCTTTCGTCTTCCTCCCTGTCGGAAAGGTCGTCCTCTGCCTCCCTCATCATCTCCGGGTCGGATCTGGCCGCGGGACGCTGCTGTCGCTCCTGCTGTTGCAGGCTGTCAGGCAGGCTTTCGCGGGGATAGTTGGCACCAAAGCGCGGCTCACACATCATATGAGGTTCCTCGAATGGCAGCGTCAACATATCTCCTGCAGGAAAAGAAGAAGGAAAAAAAAAAAAAATAGAAAAGGGAAAAAAAGGGGAGACGTAAATTGTAAGAGCAAAATTCCGCCCCGACGTCTTTTGAAGGTTGTCAGTTAATTACCCTGTGAATGAGTCCTCCCAGGAGGAAGAGGAACAAATTGGCAAGCGAGGCCGATGTGACTGATGTCTTTTCAAAGACACTCAATTCACAATGATCTGAAAAAAATGTTTTGGCCCTTTAACTGCTCTTTTTTTTTTTTTTTGGACAGTTTTACAAAATCCAGCCCCGTGTTTTGTTTTTTTTTTTATTTCATTTTCTTCATATCCAGCTGAAAAAATTATGAATTAACTACTTGCATTAAAATAAATATTAATAAATCACACACAGACACACGCACACAAAAATCATACCCACCTCTGGTCAGCATGTACTTGTCCTCATGGTCCCAATTATCGCCTCTGAATCTCCGCTGCCGCGTCTTCTTCTCTCTTTTTTTTTTTTTTTGCAAAACTGCACAATTAAACCAGCCAGAGCTCAAACCCTCCTTTTCTCCTCCTCGCTGCGATCCGCTCTCCTTTCCTCTCTCTTTGAGGAATGACACTCATGCCAACACCGGGTACCCATGCCATCTGCCGCTGACGTCTTGTGGCAGCCGAGACCACGTGTTCAGCGTCCCGTGGGACCCTCCACTCCGCACCGATCATCTGGCAGCTCCGGTAAAAAAGGCACCGGGAGGCCCACGTTTACCGTCAGAAACGCAGACCGGAGAGGGATAACGACTAATACCTGCTTCTCACCCGCTGTAAGAAAGAGGAACTGTATTTATTTATTTATTTATTTACTTATTTTATCTATGAAAAAAGAGGAAATGCGCAAGGATTCACAGGCATTCTAACAAGTAAACAGATAAATGTTTAATACAATGTTTAGTTTCAGAAGTCAGAAGTTGATTGGTGAAATGAAGAAAGCAAGATAGATAGATAGATAGATAGATAGATAGATAGATAGATAGATAGATAGATAGATAGATAGATAGATAGATAGATAGATAGATATAAATAATCATATAGATGCGTCTTGATTTAAATAATCAATTAGCTGTAATTAACCACATTTTTTGGTTTAGTTCCATTAGCTGCAACCAGGACCTGTCTAACTACACGAAGTAGGCTAAACGATCTGAAGAAGCTTTACACCATTCAGATAAGAAATCCAGTTCTTGGCATCTGCCAGATCGAAAACTGCAGCAAAGTTATTTCTAAGACTGACTCAAGTAATCTAGCAAGAGAGCCATTTCATAGAATTGACAAAAAAATGGAACAGGTTTCATTGGCCGTGATTCCAAAATGACTGCAACCATTTGTCCGAGAGGTCACAAAAGAAGCCAGAATATCATCTAAAGCCTTGCAGACCTAAATGTACATCTGTCTGTGTCAATGTTTACCATTTAACAATAAGAAAGAGACAATTAGATGCAAATAATTGCATGCAAAGGAGAGATTCCTGCTGGAAAACCCCGCTGACCAGAAAGAACGCCAAAATCTTGTTTGGATTTATCAAGAGACATTGTGATAAGACAATTTTATATGCACTGGCTGTACAAAAGTGGGACTATTTGGAAGGTGAGTGTCATGCTAGATCTGGCCAGAAGAAAGAAGATTTTGTAATGGGCAGAGTAGTTGAGGCGCACCGG